>CM061751.1:15870375-17070375 GCA_030979885.1 Lolium multiflorum
GGGGGGGGGGGGGGGGCAGGGGGGGGGGGGGTGGAGTGAAGGGGGGTGGTGGTGGCAGAGAGAGAGAGGAGAGTAGGTGGAAGTGGAGTGTGCAGTAAGTAAGAAGCGGTAGGGTGTGAGATAGAGGGGTGGGGGTGTCGGTAGTACGGGGGGGGGGGGGGGGGGATCAGGGGGAAATATATAGGGGGTAGAAAAAGGGGGGGGGTCGGGGGGATCATAAGGGGGGGAGGGGGAATTCATCAATCTCTCTGGTGGGTGTGTGGGGGCGGGGGGGGGGGGGGGGCGGCGGGGGGTCTGGCTCATGGCGGATGGGGGGGGGGCCCATGCGCGTCATACGCGCAAACATATGATAAATGTGATATCGCGCATTTCCCCTGCCGGGCAAACCAGATGCCACCGCTAATATGAATGCATTTCCCGCGATGGTGGTGATAATTTCGCTTTCATTTCTTCAAGACAGAGGCTTCATCCACAAATGACACTTTGGCCCCAACCCCAAACCAGCAGCACGCGTCAACGCGTGGTTGAAACCTCGCCATCACGCTTCCATTGCAACCGCCGGCAGGATGAGCTGGAGTTTGAGCAGCCGCCGTGAACAGAGAGAATGTCCGCCCCACGACCCGGCGCTTTCTCAGCGTTCTGCACGAGTCGATGACGTCCGCCGTGGGAAGATATCCACCTTCGCCGCCAGCCTCTTTGCATTGAAACTCCTTCCAGCCCAGTTTTCTCCATCCCGCCTTCCGCCCTTCCAGTGACCCCAACATCCCGATTCCAGTCCTTCAATGGCAAAGAATTTTGGGCATCTCACTTTCTATGGGAAACAACACTTTACAATATTAACTGGAGTTTCTGTTAAGACAGATGTTTGATTCAAGTAAATCTCAGTAAACAATAGAAACAAAACAATTAATTGTAGTAATGACATTACTGACTTCAGGGTCCAATTAGTATATAAAAATTTGTCTTTTTGTACACTGGATCAACCAGTAGTTTGAAAGAGGTGATGAGAGTGAATATAGGTCATACAGCTCAGCTCCAGCCTCGCTACAGGTACGCTTCAAGTGCCTCTCTGTGTCTCCCGCTTGATCCTGGGAATTTTTCAGAGTCAAACAGCAAACACATATTTTTAAAGTAAATTATAATCTCTGGCCTCAACACTGTTACTCATTTAAAATCAGTTCATAGATCTGTTTGATTGTCCTTTATTTTTACACTCTGTTTCTGTAGAATTTAATAGCGACCATCATCACATCACAAGAACTCACTCCAGATATAATGTTGAGTTTGGTCTATCTGTCACTGTGGTATTGTCTTGAGAGAGCTGGATCAACACTGTCTGTTCATAGCACCTCTACAACATAAGGTCCTCCAGCTTTAGAGGAATTTCTCTCAAAAAAGTCTCAGATTAGATCATACACAGGGACTTTGTCCCCAATATTAAATTTTTTAAAGAACTCCTTCTATCAGCCACTTCTAACTTTCTTGAAGAGTTTAGTACTTTAGCTTCACTTTCCAGTCCAGTCAGAACTTCTGAATGTGCCAACCTTTGCTAATGCACAATTGACATCTTTTATTTAGTTTCAATGTCAATAAGCTGTGCTCTAATTGTACAAATGATAAGCTTTTCCATAAACCATTTATAAGGTGACATTCCCATGTGGATTTTAAGAAGTGTCTATAAGCCACATATCACCAATTACTAGCCCAATTTTTCTGGACGCCTGTCTATCTGCTCTTCCTAAAGATTTAATTTCTGTTCTTGATAATTCTATCAATCATTGGAGGATGATGTTTGAAGCAATTCTATGATTAATTCCATACCTAGCAAGAGTTTTTCTAAAACCTCCATGAATAAAATGAGAACCTCCATCAATCATAATATATCTAGGAAACTCCAAATCTAGGAAAAATAATATCTAAAAGCATTTTTAAAGAAGTCTCACCATCAAGACTTTTTGTGGGTATAGCTTCTACCCATTTAGTAACATAATCAACAAGAACAAGTATATGAGTGTTACCTTCTCAAGAGGGAAAAGGTCCCATAAAGTCTCCAATCCCCAACAATCGAACGGTTCAATAACAAGAGTATAGTTCATAGGCATTTCATTACGTCTGGAGATATTACCAACCCTTTGACATTCATCACAAGATAAAATAAACTTCCTCGCATCTTTGAAGAGAGTTGGCCAATAAAAACCTGATTGTAGAACCTTTTGTGCAGTTCTTTCTCCGGCGTGATGTCCTCCATAAGCACTACCATGACATTTACTCAATATCTCTTTTTGTTCATATTCAGGAACACATCTTCGCATAATACCATCCACTCCTTCTTTATATAAGTGTGGGTCATCCCAAAAATAATGCCTCAAGTCATAAAAGAATTTCCTCCTTTGCTGAGCTGAAAAGGTTGGAGGCAAATACTTGGAAACAATAAAGTTAGCATAATCAGCATACCAAGGGCTATCTCGTGAGTTCACCTTTATTACAGCCAATTGTTCATTTGGAAAACTATCATTAACAGGAACAGGATCATAAGCGATATTTTCCAATCTAGATAAATTATCAGCAACAGGGATTATCAGCACCTTTTCTATCTATAATATGTAAATCAAATTCTTGAACAGTACCCATCTAATAAGCTCTGGCTTAGCATCTTTCTTTGTCATTAGGTATCTAATTGCAGCATGATCAGTATGAATTGTAACTTTTGAATCAACAATATAAGATCTAAATTTATCACAAGCAAAGACTACAACTAACAATTCTTTTCAGTTGTAGCATAATTTCTTTGAGCAGCATCAAGAGTCTTGCTAGCATAATGAATAACATTTAATTTCTTATCTACTCGCTGTCCAAGAACAGCGCCTACAGCAAAATCACTAGCATCACACATAATTTCAAATGGTAAGTTCCAATCAGGAGGTTCAACTATAGGAGCAATTGTTGCTTTCTTTAGAGTATCAAAAGCTTCCTTACAATCATCATCAAAAACAAAAGGTACATCTTTTTGAAGAAGATTAGTAAGAGGCTTTGAAATCTTGGAGAAATCTTTAATAAATCTCCTATAAAACCCGACATGACCAAGAACACTACGAATACCTTTAACATCCCTCGGATAGGCATCTTCTCAATTGCTTCAACTTTAGCTCTATCAACTTCAATACCTCTCTCAGAAATTTTATGTCCCAATACAATTCCTTCATTAACCATAAAGTGGCATTTCTCCCAATTAAGAACAAGGTTAGTTTCTTCACATCTCTAAAAACTTTATCGAGGTTCCGTAAGCAATTATCGAAAGAATTACCATAGACAGAGAAATCATCCATGAATACCTCTACCAATCTTCACAAAAACCATGAAAAATAGCAGACATGCATCTTTGAAAAGTAGCAGAGCATTACATAAACCAAAAGGCATACGCCTATAGGCATAAGTTCCATAGGGACAAGTAAAAGTGGTTTTCTCTTGATCTTTAGCTTTAATAGCAATTTGTGAAAACCCAGAATAACCATCAAGAAAGCAAAAATGAGTATTTTTAGACAATCTTTCTAGCATTTGATCAATAAATGGTAAAGGGTAATGATCTTTCTTAGTAACTTTATTGACTTTTCAAAAATCAATGCACATTCTATACCCTACAACTACTCTTTGAGGTATGAGCTCATCATTATCATTAGGCACAACGGTCATTCCTCCTTTCTTAGGAACACAATGAACAGGACTAACCCATCTACTATCAGCAATAGGATATATAATACCAGCTTCAAGAAGTCGTAATACCTCCTTACCACATCCTTCATCTTCGGAATTAGACGACGTTGAGGTTCAACAACAGGCTTCGCATCATCTTCCATATTAATGGCGTGTTGGCAAATAGAGGGAGAAATCCCCTTCAAGTCATCAAGAGTATAGCCAATAGCACCTCGATGTTTCTTCAATATTTGCAATAATCTTTCTTCTTCAAACTCTGTAAGTTTAGAACTAATAATAATAGGATATATTTTCTTATCATCAATATAAGCATATTTGAGATTATCAGGTAAAGGCTTTAAATCAAAAACAGGATCTTCCTTTGGTGGCGGTGTTGTACCCAAATCTTCCACCGGTAAATCATGCTTGAGAATAGGTTGACGAAGAAATATCTCCTCAAGCTCTTCCCTTTCTTTCCTGAAAATTTCACTCTCGCTATCCTCCAAATGTTGCTGCAAAGGATTGTTAGGAACAAGAACAATAGATGCACACTGCTCCATTTTAAAATCATTACTAGGCAAATCAGCTTTATAAGGAGTTTTGGTAAATTTAGAGAAGTTAAATTCATAAGGTTCACCAGCAAATTTAGTCAAAATTTTCTCTTTCTTACAATCTATAATAGCTCCACAAGTATTTAGAAAAGGTCTACCAAAAATGATAGGACAATAATCACTAGCAGCAGAACCAAGTACCAAAAAGTCAGCAGGATATTTAATCTTACCACATAGAACTTCCACATCTCAAACAATACCAATTGGAGAAATAGTTTCTCTATTAGCCAGCTGAATAACCACATCAATATCTTCAAGTTCACAAGAACCAATTTCATGCAATGTAAAGCTCATAAGGAATAGCACTAACACTTGCACCAATATCACATAAACCATAATAGCAATGATCACCAATTCTAACAGATAGCATAGGAACACTAACTTGTTTGGATTTATTAGGATGTGAAACAATATTAGAAGCATCTTCTTAGAAAATAATATGACCATCCTCTACATTTTCAGTCACAAGATCTTTAACTATTGCAACAACAGGTTCAAACTTTATTTGTTCTTCAGGTTCTATAGGTTTCTTTTCACTTTTATGAACCGCACTATTTATAACAGAGTACTCCTTCATTTTAGCAGGGAAAGGAGTTTTTCAATATAAGCTTCAGGAATAACACGATCAGCAGTTTCAACTACAACACATTTATTAATAGATGAATCAATTTTATCTTTATACGGTTCATGATACTTATCAAAATTCTTCTTAGGCAATTCATAATGAGAAGCAAAAGCTTTATAAAGATTTGCAGCAACTTGAGAATCAAGACCATATGTAGCACTCATATTACGAAATTTATCAGTATCCATAAAAGCTTCAATGCATTTATAATCATAAATTATACCCGATTCTCTATCCTTGTCGTTCTCCCATCCTTCAGTATTTTCTTGGATCCGATCAAGAAGGTCCCTTTTAAACTCTTCTTTGTTGCGTGTAAATGATCCAGAACAAGAAGTATCCAGCAAGTCTTGTCTTGAAAAGAAAGTCTTGCATAGAAATTATCAATAATAATAATACCCATGGGGCATTTGAGCATTAAAGACTTCAATCTCCCCCAAGCTTGGGCAATACTTTCTCCATCATGAGGCCAAAAATTATATATGCGATTCCGATCTTTGTGAATCTCACTCGGAGGATAGAACTTAGAATAAAACCGGGGCACAATATCATCCCATTCAAGAGAATCCCCATTATCCAAGAATTTATACCAATGCGCCGCTTTACTGACAGCGATAAAGAGAATAGTTTCTTCCTTACTTCATTCATAGCAATACCTGCACATTTGAATAACCCGCATAATTCATGTAAAAACATAAATGATCACCAGGATGGACAGTTCCATCCCCTTCATAGCGGGTTATCCATAACATGTTCAATAATTTTCATAGGTATTTTATATGGTATCTCTTCCTCACCTGGCGCCTCATCCACTACCTTTGCAGTAGTAGTAGATTTCCCAAATAGAAATCGAAGAGAAGATCTCTCCATAATGACTTATAGCAAGGATGAAATTAGACAAGAAATTATTTACCAATTCGCTTACCAATAGCGTCAAGCGGCGCATTGCGTAGAAAATAGTCTTGATGACCCACAAGTATAGGGTGTATCGTAGTATCTTCGATAAGTAAGAATGTCGATCCCAACGAGGAGCAAGAAGGTGTTGACAAGTAGTTTCGATGAAGGATTCACTGTAAATGCTCACAAACAAGTATTCGGGGGGTTTTGATGTAACATATGAATAAAGTACGAGTAAGTAAAGTGCGAGAGAAATAATTGCAGCGAGTGGCCCAATCCTTTTAGCACAAAGGACAAGCGGTTTGTTTACTTATAATGACCAAACGTCTTGAGGACACACGGATTTTAGTCTAGTGCTTTCGCTTCATGTAGCTAAATAATCTTCATTGTTTTGATAAGGTTGTGTGGGTGAACCTATGCTAATGTACCGCCCTTCCTAGGACTAATACATACTTGTGATTATACCCCTTGCAAGCATCCGCAACTACAAGAAAGTAATTAAGATAATCAACCACACCTTCTCTGAGATCCTCGTATCCCTCCGCATCGATATACTAACGGGGTCTGGTTTGTCACCCGGCAACCCGCAATTAGCAAACGAGTACAAGATGCATTCCCCTAGGCCCATAAATGGTGAAGTATCATGTAGTCGACGTTCACATGACACCACTAGAAGAATAACACCACAACTTAAATATCATAACATTGAATATTACTCAACCATAATTCACTACTAACATTTAGACTTCACCCATGTCCTCAAGAACTAAACGAACTACTCACGAGACATCATATGGAACATGATCAGAGGTGATATGATGATGAATAACAATCTGAACATAAACTTGGTTCAATGGTTTCACTCAATAGCATCAACAACAAGTAGAAATCGATACCGGGAGAGTTTCCCCTATCAAACAATCAAGATCAAACCCAAATTGCTACGGCGGTGACGTTGTCCAGCGGAGACGGCGGTGATGATGGTGGAGATGATGATGGTGGTGATGGAGATGATGTCCACCTCGATGACGATGACGATGCCGGGGATTTCCCTCCGGGAGGGAATTTCCCCGGCGGATTCTCCCCCGCCGGAGAGCTCTTTTCTCTCTGGTGTTCTCCGCCCCGCAGAGGCGGCTGTAACCCTCGTGAGGATTCCTCTATGGCTTAGGTTTTCGGGACGAAGGAGTACGCGAAGAAAAGGAGGCGAAAGGGCCCTAGGGCCCCACACCACATGGCGGCGCGGCCAGGGCATGGGCCGCGCGCCCTAGGGTGTGGGCCCACCCCGGGTCCTCCTGGCTCCCCCTTCTGGCTTCCTTCGTCATCTTGAAAAATAGGATTTTGGTATAATTTCCTACAGTTGATCTTCCGAAATATTGCATCTGACGGTGCTTTTTCCAGCAGAATCCTGGCTCCGCGCAATCTCCAAATAATCATGAAACATGCAAAATAGATGAAATAACATAAGTATTGTGTCCCAATACGAAATATATCAATGAATAACAGCAAATTATGATATAAAATAGTGATGCAAATTGGTATCACCAGCTTCGACTCCTAGTTCATCGAGGCCGGAGGTCTAGTTGCATGCCTCTGTCTTTTCTATTTTTTGCTTTCTTTTTTGCTATTGTCGCCACTTTTGGCGACAATTACCCTGCTAGTCCCTTAGGAGAACCTCTTTTGTAATGACAGTGTAAACTTTTTAGAAGCAATGAAATTCCTCTTGGTGCTGTCATTGATCCGAAGATTTTATTTTCCAGTTAATATTTGACAATTATTCGACCAATCCTTGCTCTCCCAATGCTGCTCCTGCATCTTCCTTGTCGAAGAAAGTAGAAACCGATGACAATTTCCGTGGAGGTCCTTCAAGCACACCTTTGTCGGAAGATTTGCAAGAACTTCGACAACAACTTCAGTTCACGAAGAAACAATCGCTTAAGCTTATGGAACAATCTCGAGGGTCCTCTGAAAGAGAAAAATTGCACTCCAACAAGCACAAACTGCCATTGCTGAAAAGGACTCTGCTGTTGCTGAAGCGCTGCAGGTGTCTCGGGAAAATTCCATGCTCCAACTGCTAATAGATGCTAGCTTGGATATGGCGGGTATGTTTCTTTGTCGTGCTTCTTTTTCTTTTGCTTTTCTTATTGCCTACTGACCTGCTGTAAGAAACAATAGGTGCTTTTTTGGATAACTGAAGATGAACGTGTCGAGGCTCGTTCCAATGTTCTTCTTCGGCTTGCACGTGAACATGGGTCGACTTTTTGGGGCACGCCCGAACGGCTAAATCGTGAGATTTCAAGATCGCGCTCTTCAGGTTCGCGGGTATCTTGACTTCTGTACCAAGACCCTCTCTATGGTTTATAACTCTATGTTTCCTCGGAACATTCAACCAAAAACTCTTCCCGAGTTAATGGAGAAGTTTAAGGATGCCCGCAGGATCCACACTTTGTCAGAGCTCAACTGGTAGCTGGCGCGCAGATTTGCCCTTATAATGCTTCAGATCTGCCACTCAAAGCTTGATCTGACCCAAGTTGTTGAGAAAGTTCACGAGAAGGTACGGCGCCGAAGAGTTGGTGTCGATCGTATTAACACGAAGGTTTCACCTATAGCCGAAGAAATGATTGAAGACCTTCTTCGGATGGATGCCGACTTTTTGCAGATGGTCATTATGCTGATTTTCTTGGCGCTGCTCCTGAAGAGAACAGAGTGACCCTTGATGATATATTGAATCAAGACTAATTATTTTCCTTTGGTATATAATTCTCCTTTGTAAATCATGATTACGATTGTATTGTGAAGCAAACAGCATATTTCTATATTTGTCTAGCCCCCGAGTATTTTCGGTGGCTATTCGCCGTATTTGTATAATGCGAGGTTTTTAAACCAAGGCAAGATAATATACGGTGTACTATTTGTGGGTACAAGCCCCCGAGTCTTTTTGTTGATCACTATTTTGTCTATATCTCTTTTTATTTTGGCGAGGTATTTTTACCAAGGCAAGATGCTTCTTTTGCGTTTGTCGACACTGTGTTTATATATATATATTGTATCATGTAGGGGAAAACCCCTGATCTTGTCGGGAAGAAGATATAATTCCACTATCTTTATTATATTGCAGCACCGTGAGCCCGCCTCATTAAAAACCTTCCCGGCCCCACTCCTGTGCCCCGAAAGGAAAAGAGTGCCTGAAAACTCGCGGGCGTTTCAGTACATTGTAGCTTTACACGGAGGACTATATTTTCGACATCTAGGCGTAGAAACGCCCGATTGCCACGTTCCAGATTTGCCTGGCCAACTCGTTCTTGTCTTTGATTCGTATGCTCCTTCTATTACTTCTCGTGACGATGTATGGTCTCTAGCCACGGTGACCGAGTTTTTCGTGGCTTTTTTGATTGAGTCGTAAAACCATGTCACCAACTTGGAAAGATCTTGGCGCAATCGTCGACCGTGGTAGTTTTTCAGTCCTCGCTGATATTTGGCGACATAGACTGTCATGAAGCATTTGAAAAGTGCCGACATCCTCCTCCAAAGCTTTTCTCTAAGTTTCTTCGTCATATTCCGTGACTGGGAGAATCGTGCTCTATTTCTATCGGCAAGACCGTCACTCCGTGGACCAAAAAGAACGGCGTTTCCTGTGTATTTGGTGTTGTTCGAATACTCCACAAAACACTTGGTAGCTCCTCCCGCCAAGTATGCCTAGCTTTTTCCAAAGGTCCTAGCAGGCGCTTCTTGATGCCATTGCAGATGATGCCATTGGCTTTTTCGACTTGACCATTGAACTGTGGATGTGCGACAGACGCAAAACTTAGTTTGATGCCCACCTCTGCACAATATGCTTTGAACCTTGGAAGTAAAGTTATGCCGTTATCCGTGACGATGCGTGAGGTACCCCAAAACGAAAGACAATGTCCTTCACGAACTTTATTGCGGATGTTGCGTCTGGTGAGTTTATTGGCTTCGCTTCTATCCACTTGGTGGTTTGTCGACAGCCACCAGCAAGTACTCATATCCTCCTGGCGAAGCTTTGTGCACTTTACCCACCATGTCGAGACCCCATTGAGCAGGGCCAAGACAAAGGTTGGCATAAGTTCCGCTGCTGGTGAGTGAGGTTCTTGCCGCAAATCTTTGACATTCGCAGTCAACTATTTCCTTTGCATCCTCAATTGCTGTGAGCCAATAAAATCCTGCTCTGAGAACCTTAGCCGCGATAGCTCGCTACTCGCGTGGTGCCCGCATATCCCTTCGTACATCTTTAGATAATCCTTCCTTCTTTCGGTGACGCATCTCTGCACGCCCGAAATACTTCGTTTGTACAACTCCCCTTTTACACAGTGAAAGCTTTTGATCTCCCGATTATTCGCCTTGCTTCAATGGATCGTCGAGTATCGTTTTCCTTAGGATGTATGAGATGTAATCCTGCATCCATGGAATTTGCACCATCATGATTAGCTCTTGCTCTTCTTCTTCTTCTGCCGTGTTTGGCGATACTCGAGGGTTTCTCTTTCTTCTCCTTCTTTGCTTTTGCTGGCTTTGTTGATCTCTCGCTAATCTCTTCCCAAAACACGCCTGGAGGAATCGCGAGACACTGTGACCCGATGTTTGCGAGAACGTCGGCTTCATCGTTGCTCATCCCGCTGATGTGGTTTACCTCCAACCATCGAATAGTTTCTCCAACTCGTTGTACACTTCCTTGTACGCTATCATACTTTCGTTTACTGCATCGCATTGGTTCATGACTTGCTGTGCCACCAATTGTGAGTCGCCGAAAATTTTCAGTCGGGTTGCACCGCAAGCTTTCGCCATCTTCATCCCGTGTATGAGCTTCATATTCTGCTTCATTGTTAGACGCGTTTGGGAACGTCATCCGCAAAACATATTTCAATTTGTCGCCTTCGGTGATACAATATCACGCCTGCTCCAGCTCCTTCCAACCTTTTGGACCCGTCGAAGTTCATGGTCCAGTTCTCGATAAATGGAGGCCCCGTGTTTTGTAGCTCCATCCATTCTGCAATGAAATCTGGTAAGACCTGCGATTTTATTGCCTTTCTTTTCTCATACGTGATGTCCCGAGGGGAAAGTTCTATTCCCCAAAGGGAGACACGACCCGTAGCTTCTGGGTTGTTCAATATATTTGACAAAGGAGCTTCATTGACTACTATTATCGTGTGTGCCGAAAAATAGTATGCTTTTCTTGCTGTCGTGAATACTCCATATGCCAGTTTCTGATATTGGCGGTACCGCTGTTTTGAGGGCGACAGTATCGCTGATGAAATATAATGGCCTCCGAACTCCATGGAGCTTGCCTTCTTCTTCTCTCTCGACTATCGGGCCGTGCTGACCACCTGAGGTGTGGCTGCAATGTACAAGAGGAGAGGTTCTTCTTCTTTGGGCGCCACCAAAATTGGTGGTGTCGAAATTGCTCGTTTGAGGTTTTCGAAGGCTCTGTCTGCTTCCTCGTTCCATTGAAATTTTTCCCCTGTTTGATCAATGCATAGAATCCAGCGCCTTTCTCCTAGCCTGGCGACGAATCTGCTTAAAGCTGCGACTCGCCCGTTAATCGTTGTATTTCTTTCAGCTTGTTGGCTTCTCATAGTGACGATGGCCCGTATTTTTTCTGGATTAGCTTCAATCCCCTTTTTGATACTAAGAACCCGAAGTTCTCCGAGGAACTCCAAAAGAGCACTTTGTCTGTTCACTTGAGGCAGAACTTATCGAGGTTTTCGAAGGTTTCCTTCAAGTCTTCGATCGGAGTCCGACCCTTTCTTTGATGTAATTACGACATCGTCAATGTAGACTTGTACATTTTTTCCAATCTGTGTTGCTAGGCACTTCTGCATCATCCGCCGATATGTTGCTCCCGCGTTTTTCAAACCAAAGGGCATTGTTTTGTAGCAAAACACTTACAAGGTGTGATGAACGCTGTCTTGGCTTCATCTTCTTTTTTAATCTTATCTCGTTATAACCAGAATATGCGTCCAGAAGGGAAAGACGTTCGTGATCCCGTCGTGGAGTCGATGATCGATCGATCCTTGTATGGGAAAGTGATCCTTGGGACAATGTTTATTGAGACACGCAAAGTCGACGCACATACATGCGAAGGAATATTGTGTGTTTTTTCGGCACCATCACCGGGTTAGCTACCCACGTGGCTTCGTAGATATTTCCCTGATAAACCCAACATCTTTGAGTCGATCTATTTTCGATAACATGGCTTTGCGGCTAGGTTCGAAAACGCCGCAAAGGTTGCTTCGCATCGGTCTTGCGAGGATCCAAATTGAGGTAGGCTCTGCGAGTTCCCCGGGTACCCCGGCATGTCACCTGACACCATGCGAAGATTTTCCAATGCTTAGCTGGGAGGAACTCGACGAGCGTGCTCCTATGCGACATCCATGTTTGCGGCAATGGACGCCGTTTTCTTTGGATCGGGTGGATCTGTACCCCTTTTGAATCCTTGGTTGTGTTGAAAGTTGGCTCCTTAGAAGATCTCCCCACCTCTGGCATCATAATCACTGAACCTTGGCGCCGCATATTCTCGCTTGCATCCCGAAAGTTTCGACAGCCGATGAAAATCCTTGTCGCATTTATCGGATAACGCAAAACTTCCTTTGATTGTGATAGGTCCCTTGGGCCCAGGCAACCTCCACAACAAATATGTATAATGCGGCACCGCCATGAACCTAGCATACGCTGGTCGTCCCAACAAAGCGTGATATTGCGACGGGAAATCCACAACTTCGAACTCCAAATTCTCTATCCTATACTCGGGTTCCAAACCGAACGTCGAGGTTGATTTTGCCCAATGGGTAACTTGGCTTCCCTGCGTAATCCCATGGAAACGTGTGTCAGTTGGTTTCAAGTTTGCTAGGATATGTTCATCTTCTCAATGTGTCCGCATACATGAGGTTTAGGTCGCGCCATCTATGAAAACTCGACACGCTCGAAACCGACACGCGGGTAAGATAAGTGCCGACCGTCCCGGTCGAGGACTCTGCTGTGGATGATCCGCGATTGTGAAGCCAATGTCTTGCCCCCACCAATTTAAATACTTGATCGTTGGTGGAGGCATCTTCTCGCCATGAACACTTGTCGTGAAATTACCTTCTCCGCCCTGTTGGACGGCCTAGCTTTCGAATCATCGAATCGCGCTATTGGAATTGGGATCGACATATGGAGGTGGTTGTGGTGCTGCCGCTATTCTGAGCCGATGCCGATTTTCATCGGTAATTGCGGGGGGAGGTGGGAGGTGTATCTCACTCCTTGGTCCTTGAGGATTTCTGTTCATGGTTTGCAATTCCCCGCGCCGCAACATTGCTTGAAAATGCAGTCTTTTTTTAGATGACCTGGACTGCCTCTTGCCGCGTCGTCCAGATAAAAATGCATTCGACACGGACCCGTTCATCATTTCCTCGGGGGACACATAGGGTCTTGAAACCTTGGTCCATTATTTTGCCTTTGACCGCGAGGGTCACCTCTATTGTCACCTTGTTGCTCATTGCTCCTTTGGTAGTCATCTCGATTATTCCTTTCTTCGAAAACCAGCCGATATATGGCCGGAGCATCGTTGTAGAACTTGCGAGAAAATCGCCTTCTATTTTGATAATTTTGACCACGATCTTCCTCTGGCGACCCGTGTCGCTTGTTGTATATTGCGTCTTCTCCATCCGCCCACTTGTTAGCGATCTCCATCAATGCTGAAATTGACTTGGATTAGTTCTCCCCAAGTCCTCGACGAAATCTGCCCGTCGGATCCCTGCCACGAACGCATCTATGGCTCTCTCCAGATATATCCTCCGCCGAGTTTTTAATAATGTTCCACCCCCTGTATATACTTTCTCATCGACTCGTCGTGTCTCTGTCGACACGCCCTCAACTACGTTATGTTTCTTTGCGGTGGACCTAAGTTTTTCACGAAGATGTCCTCAAAGTTATCCCTAAATTATTTGATGGAATTTATTGGGGAGTTTTTATCCAAGATCCATGTGGCACCGCTGTGTGAACTTCTGGATACTTTGCATGGTCAAGGCTCTGGTTCCTCCTGCACCAGCCTTTACCATCTCGAGATAATCTACGAGCCAATCTTCAGGGTCTTGTAGGCCATCGAACTTCTTGAAATGCTCGGGTAACTTGAATCCTTTTGGGACTCGAGTTTTTCGGACTCTTCTCGTGAAACACGGGAGCCCACACATGTCTTCGTCGGCAAGCTCTGGTGAGTGCTGACGCTCCCTTCTTTCTGTCGCGCTCTGTCCACCCTTACTTGGGCTGCTGTGTCTCTTGCCCCACTTGTTCGTGGTGGGTCTTGAACTGCTGTGTTGTGTCGTGGACTATTTTGCCTAGGATTTTCTTCGGGAGGCGTTGTTGCAAACGCTGTTCCCATTACTCCTACTCCAGCCATCGCCATATTGAACAATGGTTCTCTCTGGTCCCCAGGAGGTGGTCTAGACGCAAGGATATACGCTTGTGTTGCCATGTAACCAGCTTCTGGCGTTTTCGGGATGATATTTCCCCTTGTATCAATCGACATAAAGGACATGTCGAGATTCTGAATTATGTTTCCTCTTTCTGCTTCGGGTATGTTTTGTAGCCGAGACATTGCTCTCCGAGCTTCTCTCGTGGCTATCTCCGTATTTCCGATTGTCGGCTAAGTTCCTCGTCGACGCCGTTTGACGCGGATGTCGCTCTTTTCTTCTATTCAAGTCAGCTGTCTGTTTTTCCAACTCTCCGCTCACCCGAGCAAGTCTATATTGATATGCTTGTGGTTCTTGTACAGTAGCAGTTGTGGTGGTCATAGGTTCTGAGCCATCCAAGGCTTTCGCAGCCCTATCCCATGCTTCATGGGAGTTGACCTCAAGGCGAGGTGGGTTCCCGATTTGGTGCCTAGACCCTTCTCGAGACTGGATCGACGTATGGTTCTCCAAATCGTCGAAAGCCTCCGACGTTTCTGGCTCCGATCGGCTTGCCTCTCCTATCGCATAAACTGATGATATTTTGCGTATTGATTTTTGTCGTGATTGGTGACACCATCATATAGAGTGGTGAAGACCTTCCGATGGCAGCAGATTTGTCGATGAAGTTGAAGTCAATGGCGTCCATGGCACAGCTGTTTTGGAGGAGTCCGTTGCACGACTCAAGGATGTGTTGTCGAAGATCTGGCGAGCTTTTCGCTTGCCTCGGTGTCGACGAAGCTTGGCGACGAAAACTCCCCACGAAAAGCAAGAATCGACCGCTGAAAATTCCGACGAGATCGGAACTTCGAGACGGTAGGATCCTTCCTTTGCTGACGCCAAATCGAATTCTCCGAACTTCATGATGATAGGCTACATAGGCACATGCATCCACACGGAGGGCGAGGAATAAATTGAATAGACCGCCTTTTCCCTTGTTACTCGCGACGAAGGCTTTAAGTAGGAGGAAGGGCGGAGTCGGAGGGGTCACGGGGGCCCCACGCGCTAGGGCCGCGCGGGCCCTGACAAGGGATTAATTTGTCAATGCCTACAGATTGTAGACTAGGTTTTGCTAGAAGTAGAGGGCAAGTAGATCTCGAAGGTTTCAGGCGAAAAGTACTCGACGATTGTGAAAAACTAGGGTTATGTTGACAGTAGATTCGATCCTTTCTTTGTCCCTCGACTCCCACTTATATAGGAGGAGCCGAGGGTTTCGTGGTACACAAGTTACGAATCGGGAGGGTCGTATCCAACCCGTAAGATTACAAATCTCTATCTTTCCTAATACAAACTATTTTTCCTAATACTAAATGGGCTTAAGTCTTCTTATTCTTAGTCTGGCCTTCAGTAAACCCCGGGTACCATCTTTGGCAATTGGGGATGCCTATGTCAATCCCCTTCTTCATCGACAACATCATCAAATGCCTCCCCGAAACTACATTTTTATTCACTCATCTTATGCACTTTGCTTGGAGCGTCGGTTTGTTTTTGTTTTTGTTTTGTTTGAATAAAGTTGGATCCTAGCATTCACTTTGTGGGAGAGAGACACGCCTCTGTTGCATATGGACAAATATGTCCTTAGGCTTTACTCATAATGTTCATGGCGAAGTTTCTTCTTTTAAATTGTTATATGGTTGGAATTGAAAATGCTACATGTAGTAATTGCTAAAATGTCTTGGATAATGTGATACTTGGCAATTGTTGTGCTCATGTTTAACTCATCATATACTTTGCACCCATTAATGAAGAAATACATAGAGCTTGCTAATTTGGTTTGCATATTTGGTTTCTCTAGAGTCTAGATAATTTCTAGTATTGAGTTTGAACAACAAAGAAGACGGTGTAGAGTCTTATAATGTTTACAATATGTCTTTTATGTGAGTTTTGCTGCACCGGTTCATCCTTGTGTTTGTTTCAAATAACCTTGCTAGCCTAAACCTTGTATCGAGAGGGAATACTTCTCATGCATCCAAAATCCTTGAGCCAACTACTATGCCATTTGTGTCCACCATACCTACCTACTACATGGTATTTTCCGCCATTCCAAAGTAAATTGCTTGAGTGCTACCTTTAAACAATTCAAAAATTTATCATCTCTTATTTGTGTGTCAATGTTTTATAGCTCATGAGGAAGTATGTGGTGTTTTATCTTTCGATCTTGTCATTTACTTGACAGACTTTCACAATGGACTAGTGGCTTCATCCGCTTATCCAATAACTTTGCATAAAGAGCCGGGCAAAGGGGTTCCTAGCCCCAATTAATTAACTTCATTAATAATTTTCTTCACATGTGTTGTGATCATCAGAAGCAACTTAATTTTGCAAATAGACACCTCCATGGTATGTGAAAAGTTGACGCACTTAAGGATTCGGTTAGCTATATTTGCTAAAGTAAAGGTGGTAGGAGTGTCATCATAATAAAATTAAAATAAAAAGGCACTCCTTCATGGTATGAGATTGTTAAAGGCACCGATGGAACGGTAGCCATGGTTTGTGAAAGCAAGGTTGGAAGGAGTGCCACCTAAAATACATGTGTAAACAAAAAGAGAAGAGGGATGATCTACCACGATGGTAGAAATAACGTCCTTCATGGGAGCGGCTCTTGAAGGTTGATAAGGTAGTTAGAGTACCCATTATCATTCGTTGACAACAACAAACACCTCTCAAAACTTCATTTTTATGCTCTCTTGATGTTTTTAAAACCAAAGCTCTAGCACAAATATAGCAATCGATGCTTTCTCTTTGAAGGATATTTCTTTTTAATTTTTATGTTGAGTCAGTTCACTCATTTCTCTCTCAAGAAGCAAACACTTGTGTGAACTGTGCATTGATTCCTACATACTTGCATATTGCACTTTTTATATTACTCTATGTTGACAATATCTATGAGATATACATGTTATAAGTTGAAAGCAACCGCGAAACTTAATCTTCCTTTGTGTTGCTTCAACACCTTTACTTTGATTTATTGTTTATGAGTTAACTCTTATGCAAGACTTATTGATGCTTGTCTTGAAGTCACAAAAGTGCTTTATGATTCACTTGTTTACTCATGTCATTACCATTGTTTAAAGTATCAATACATATGCTTACAAATAGTATGATCAAGATTATGATGGCATGTCACTTCAGAAATTACTCATGGATCGTTTCACCTGCTGACGAGCAGGTTAAGTTGGGGATGCTGATACGCCTCAACGTATCGATAATTTCTTATGTTCCATGCTACTTTATTGATGATATCTACATGTTTTATACATTATATGTCGTATTTATGCATTTCTGAACTAACCTATTAACAAGATGCTGAAGAGCTGTTTTCACTGCTTTTGGTTTCGAAATCCTAGTAAGGAAATATTTTAGGAGACGAAATCAAGACCCAGGTTCCTATTTTTCCACTAAGCTTCGAAGACCGAAGGAGAGTCAGGGGCCACGAGGCTCGCACTATAGGCGCAGACGCAGAGGGGGTCCGCGCCGCCCTATGGTGTGGGTCCCTCGCGCGCCTCTTGACCCTACCCTTTCGCTACAAATAGCCTCCGTCGCAAAACCCCAGCTCTTGAGCCACGATACGGAAACTCAGACGCAGCCGCAGCCAATCCCATCTCGGGGATTCAGGAGATCGCCTCCGGCACCGGGGATTCATCTCCTTGAGGACTCTACGCCCGCCATGGTCGCCTCGGAGTGATGAGTGAGTAGTTCACTCCTGACTATGGGTCCATAGCGTAGCTAGATGGTTGTCTCCTCCTATGTGCATTGTTGGATCTTGTGAGCGCCTAACATGATCAAGATCATCTATCCGTAATACCATATGGTGTTTGTCGGGATCCGATGGATAGAGAATACTATGTTATGGTAATTATCAATCTGATGTTTATGTGTTGTTTAAGATCTTGCATGCTCTCCGTTATTAGTAGAGGCTCTGCCAAGTTTTACTCTTAACTCCAAGAGGGAGTATTTATGCTAGATAGTGGGTTCATGCCTACATTGATACCTGGGACAGTGACAGAAGTTCTAAGGTTGTGTTGTAAATGTTGCCACTAGGGATAAAACATTGATGCTATGTCCGAGATGTTGTTATTGATTACATTACGCACTATACTTAATGTAATTGTCTGCTTTGCAACTTAATACGTGAGGGTTCGGATGATAACCTGAAGGTGGACTTTTAGGCATAGATGCAGTTGGATGGATGTCATGTACTTTGTCGTAATGCCCAATTAAATCTCACTATATTTATCATGCCATGTATGTGCATCGTTTGCCCTCTCTATTTGTCAATTGCCCGACTGTAATTTGTTCACCCAACATGCTTTATCTATGGGAGAGACACCTCTAGTGAACTGTGGACCCGGTCCATTCTTTTATACTGAAATACAATCTACTGCACATTTGTTGTTTTACTGTTTTCTTGCAAACAATCATCTTCCACACAATACGGTTAATCCTTTGCCAAGCCGGTAGAGATTGACAACCTCACTGTTTCGTTGGGACAAAGTACTTGGTTTGTGTTGTGCGGGTTCCACGTTGACGCCGGAATCTCTGGTGTTGCCGCACTACATCCCGCTCGCCATCAACCTTCAACGTGCTTCTTGGCTCCTACTGGTTCGATAAACCTTGGTTTCATCCTGGGAAAACTTGCCGCCGTACGCATCACACCTTCCACTTGGGGTTACCAACGAGCGTGTGCTTAACGCGTCATCAATAAGCAAGTAGGAAGCACAACATACACAACCACATGCAAGGTACAAAACCAACACATGTGAAAGGGGAGCGAGTAACTTTCAATGTAAAGGAGTTGAGGACTCGTTACCGCAAGGAGGAGCATGGGTAAAGGATGAAAGGAATAGTACTTGACTTGAGGAAGTGAGAATGATGAAGATCCCCAAGTCTTCATGAACTAGTCAAGTCTCCATGCCCTCCACACTTGTACCTATTGATCAATTTTGGCTTGTTGGTCCCCAACCAAGTTGGGTCCTAAGAAGTTAGTCACAATAGGTTTGGCAACCCAAATGGTTCTTTTTGAGAAACCACATTGAGTGCCCATATATTTGGCAAACACATTTCCAACCTTATCCTTGCAAAGAGAGTAAGCACCATCGATCGAGATAGGGTTGGATGAGTTACCACTAGTGCAAAGGAGATGTGGCCCTTCTCATGGAATATGTAGCATGTTCTTCTCTTCTCTTTCTTCTCACTTGATTTCTCCACAACGGGAGCCTTGGCTTGATCCTTCTTGGGTAGCGGCCTTTCTTCAAGTCGAGGAAGACCTTGAGCTTGGCCTTGAGGTAGACCATGAGCTCCATCTTGAGGCCGCTTCCCTTGTTTCTTCTCGCCATGTGGCTTCTTCTTCAAGGGGCACGATCTAACATGATGCCCTTCAATCTTGCACTTGAAGCACACAATCTTGGCGGGGTCCTTCACATGCCCATGGCCCTTCTTCCGCTTGTGCATGGTGGACTTGTTCTTGTTGTTGGAGTTGAATCCAAGTCTACTCTTGTCATTGGGGGATTGTTTCCCTTCATGACCCTTTACCAAGTCCTTCTTCAAAGAAGTGACTTGGGCCTCGAGCTCTTCGATTTCCCCTACATGGTTAGTAACCACACAAGTACTAGAGGAAGTGGAAGCTTCATTGTTAGAGCAACAAGGCAAGGTATGTAATTCACCACAAGGTATAGCAATAGCATGGGTGGGTGTATTACTAGCACTAGCACATGGAATTGTAGAGCAACAAGGCATAGAAGGTAGTTCACCACAAGATAAATCAATAGCATGAGTGGGTGAACTAAAAGTACTAGCACATGGAAAAATAGCATTTTGAGAGGTAGTGCTAGTACTCACATGAGGCTCACAAGATTTTACCTTTGACATGATAGCCTCATGAGCTAACTTTAGCAAATCATGAGAGACTAGAAGATCATGGGAGCTAGAAAGCTTTCCATGACTTTCTTCCAATTTCTCATAATTGCTTGTTAGCAAAGCAAGTTGAGCCCTTAGCTCAACATTCTCCTTCAAGATGGATGCTTCACAAGAGTTAGAGTTAGTAGCACAAGCATTATCAATTATAGCACAAGGAGAAGGCAACTTAGCAAGCTCTATTAGGTTGAGAGCCTTAAATTGCTCATGTGACTCGGTGAGTTTGATGAGCTCACTCTCAATAGCCCTAGAGCCATTTTTGAGAAGCTCAAAATCCTCAAGGAGTTTAGCATGAGCAATTTCTAGCTCAACATTTTTAGTTTGAAAATCATGCATCACCTCTAAAGCTCTATCACGAGATTCCTTTACTATAGATAGCTTTAGAGTAAAGGTCTCTTCAAGAGATTCGTTGGTGGTTTGTTGTTCTTCAAGAGCTTCACTAAGAGTTGCAATCTCGTTTGCATACTCGTGCTCATGCTCTTCCATTTTCTCAATAGTTTTGTGCTCTCAATGGCAAAAGCCAAGATTTTCATGAAGTTAGAGCAAGCAAATTTCTTATCATGGAGAGCATGGAATACTAACTCACCCATCATGTTTAAGGAAGCAACATTAAGTTCTTCCATATCATCATCCTCATTATCACTAGATAGATAGGGTTCCAAGGAAGGAGATACCTTAGAAGCCTTAGCCATAAGGCAAGTGTAAGTACCATGAGATGAAGAAGATGAACTAGTTGAAGCTCCATCCAAGATCTTGTCTTGGCCCATAGCATCTTCGGTTTCCTCTACATTGTTAGTCACACAAATACTAGAGGAAAGCAAAGTATTTTCATTATGGCAACAAGACAAGGCAAGCATATAATCATGGAGTGAAGATATGCAAGGACTACCAACACTAGCATGTAAAGCATTTATAGTGCTATAAGTGTTCAAGTCCAAAGATGAAACATTGCAATGGGATAGGGATGAAGAATCATCAAGAGAAGGCGCACCATCAACAATGCAATGTTCATCACCACTCACCATATCATTACCTTGTGTCTTACCACACATTGGTGAAGTGGAAGGAGTGTGATCATCCTCAATGGTCTTGGACCCACCATATGTATCTCGAAGCTTTGTCCAAAACTCATGAGCACTCCGGAAAGGCGCGATGGAGGAAATCACTACATGACTCACAACATGGCAAAGCACTTTAGTAACTTGAGCATCTAGATAAGAGTTTTTCTTCTCCTCAAAAGTTGGATTTTGTGGATCCTTAGGAGGAGAAAAACCCATATCAAGAATTTGCTCCACATGTGGGTGCATACCCCTAAAATAATCAAGCATGTAGAATTTCCAAGCATCATAATTAGTGCCATCAAATGTAAGAGCGGAAATGTGCACTAATCCTCTAGCCGATGTCATACTCTCTAGGCGGTGAAGCCCAACAAGATAAGAGAGCCCTAGCTCTGATACCAATTGAATGTACAAGGACGTCGCCTAGAGGGGGGTGAATAGGCGGTGTATAAAAACTTCTACTTGAGAGCTAAACTAGGCGGAATAAAACTTACTTAGAGTTTACTAGTTTAGCTCAAAGCCTATCAACTAGGGGTTTGCCTAAGTGCACCAACAACCTATGATAGCATGATGAGCAACAAGGTGATAACAAGCTAGGTATAGCACATCAAGCAAGATAGATATCACAATGTAAAGTGCATAGGTAAAGGAGCTCGGGTCGAGAAGTAACCGGTGCACGAGGAGACGACGATGTATCCCGAAGTTCACACCCAAGGGTGCTACGTCTCCGTTCGAGCGGTGTGGAGGCACGAGGCACTCCAAGAAGCCACTAGGGCCACCATATTCTCCTCGAGCCCTTCCTCCAAGGAGGAACGCCTCGATCCACTAAGGGACCCTTGAGGGTGGTCACCGAACCCGTACAAGCTTGGGAAAACTCCCAAGTATCAAGCTTGAGGCAACTCCACAACACGGAGGCTCTCAAGTACAAGGCCACAAGAGGCTACAACACGCCACACCGGCGACAAGGCCACCAAGACACCAACGCGCCACAACCGGCACCAAAACCACAAAGGCTACCACACTCCACTAAGGCAACAACGCCACTAAGGCTACCACACCACAAAGGCAACAACGCCACAAAGACGACAAGGCCACAAAGGCTACAAGGCCACAAAAGGCTACAACACCACAAAGGTAACAAGGCCACTAAGGCTACAACACCACCAAGGTCAACATGCCCTCTACGAGACCGAAACCCCGGAGAGAACCCAAACCGATGCACCTAATGCAATGGCTAAGAACACCACTAAGATGCCCAAGTTCTTATCTCCCAAATTCCAACAAAGCTACAAAAGCTATTGGGGGAATAAGGGAGGAAGAACAAATATGAGGAGAAACACCAAGCAACTCCAAGATCTAGATCTAGCAAGATCCCCTCACTTGGAGAGGGATTCAATTGGTGAAGCTCTAGATCTAGATCTCCTCTCTCCTTTCCCCAAAAAATATGCAAGAAAGTGGGGGGATCAAGAGGAGGATCAAACTCTTCAAGGTCAACAATGGAGGAGAGAGAATGGAGGGGAAGAAGTAGTTGAGTTGGAGGTGAAAGAGAGGTATAAATAGGGGCTCCAAAATATAGCTGTTGGGGCTCAGAAAACGGTCAGATTCGCCCTAAGCGGTACTACCGCTGTGTAAAGCGGTACTACCGCTTTTTCCCCAAAAGTCAGACCTGAAAATCGGGCCGAAACCGGTAGTACCGCTCTGTACTACCGCTCGTGTTCAAAAACAGTGCAAAATATGTGAGAGAGAGAGAGAGAGAGCATGCAGCGCAACGGCGGCAACATGCGCGGTGAGCGAGGCGGGCGCACGCGTGTGCGGGAGCAGCGCAGGTGGGCCAGCAGCGAGCGGGAAAGAGCGGGAGCGGCACAGCTCCCGATCGATCCGGGTCAACGCCCGATCGATCTTTGGCAGCGAGCGGGAGCGAGCTGGTGCGGGGCGGCAGCGTGGCTGGGGGTGCGTGCGGTGGTGGCTGGGCCGCGTAGGTGCGGGGCGGCCGGCTGAGTAGGTGGGCTGGTGGCTGTGGAGGCTGATGAAGGTGGGCCGGTACTACCGGGCCCGGTACCGGGCCAATACCGTAAAAAATACGGTACTACCGGCCTGGTACCGCTCCGGGTCCAGTACCTCGCAGAGAGGCTTACGGTACTGGGCCGGTACTGCGCGGTAGTACCGCGGCCCACATATGCAGTTTTTTCTTTTCCAAATAATATGCAACACGGAAAACGCAATAACTTGAGCTAGGAGACTCGGAATGACATGAAACCAATTTTGTTGGAAAGAGGGCGACAAGAGCTACCTTCTCACATGATGAAATCATGGAAAGGAGTGGATGATGATTTTCCCATGGTCATAGAGGTATAACCTCTCAATATGGTATATCGGGGAAAATCATCACCCTCGCACATGCAACATGCGATGCAACCGGAATCCGTTTCATGCATAAGAACCAAGAAGAACCAAGAAACACGATGCAATGCATGCAAGGTTTGAGCTCTCTCCGATGATGCGATCCACTATCCTATCGAGCACAAACCTTATCCTTGCGCGTTCTCTCGAGCAAGCTCCGTCTTCACCATCTTCATCATTGTGCATGCCACCATCTTCTTCCAACCTCCACGCCACCGTCTTCTTCGATCTTGTACGCACGCCACCGTCTTCATCCATCTTCTATGCCGTCTCGTCTCTCTTCATCTTCTACACCGTCTTCGTCTCTCACACCGTCTTCGTCATTGTACTCCGTCTTCTCCATCTTGCAACCTTGAGTCCAACACATGGCTATGGACTTGACCTAAGATTGATTCTCAATGCAACCGTTAGTCCATAGGGATTGTCATCAATTACCAAAACCACACATGGGGTAATGGACATGTTCTTTCAACAGGAGGTGAGTGTGCTCAAGTTGGATCCTCATCTGTTCCCAGGTGGTGGAGGATGATGAAGAAACTCCTGAGCAGCCTAAGAAGAAGAAGCAACGCACTGCTGATGCTATCATGAGCATGGTGGGAGAGCTGAGAATGACGTTTGAGGAGGCTTTGAACTCAACCGCCCAACTACCACCACCACCACCAGCACCGAAGGTTACTCCTTCATCTGAAATCCTGGTTGAACTGAAGAAAATACCAGATTTGGTGGGTAATGAGCTGTTGATAGCTTATGGGAAGGTCACCGCCAACGAGTGCACCTTCGAATCACTCATGGCACTACCCATGGAACTGAGGAAGGCATGGCTCATGACCTTACCTTGATGATTGCTACCATATTGTTTACTTTCATGTTTATGGATTGTTTGGCAGATAATGTATCCAGTTTGTGCTATTTGTGAGACATACTGTATCCATTTTATGCTATTTGTGAGACGTACTGTATCCACTTTGTGCTATTTGTAAACATAATTGTGCACTTTGTGCTATTTGTGCTATTTTCATTCATATTACAGAGGTTATATTGTTCAAATGCAAAAATGCTCTCATTTCTACACATGTGACATCCAAACAGGATTTGGTATTCCATTGAAACCTGAATTCTGTAGCTGAATACCATGCGCATCCAAACACTCTTTGTGGTATTCCATTGAATTGGTTGATTTGGTTTTTCATTGCCAATTCAATTCATAGCTCAATTCATTTCAACCAAACACACTGCAATAGTGGTATTGAACTAGAGACGGAAATGGAAACACATGATCTTCCGAATTTGCTCACCAGGGATGTTTTTTTGCAGTGTACTATGCTGGGTGGGCCCAATCGTCTGCCCCCAGACACAGGTTCCACTTAAGGCACGTGGCCGTGTCGGCCGGAAGCGACAGAGCATGGTAGGCCTACAGAAAGCATCACTCCAGATTTAGATTCCAGTGGAGCCGTACCGGCTGCAAATCAACGGAGCTCCGAGCATCGGGACGTCGCCCTCAAATTCACGAGCTGGTCACCAAGAGGAAGAAAACAATCTCAGAATTGGGCAGGTCATGTGTTAACACATTATATAGCTGCGCAAGTGACCCTAACGGTGGAGGAAGCTTTGTTGCGAGTGGTGTTGGAAGGGACCTTGATTATAGCTTGGTTTTGTTTCGAGTGGTCATATTATTAGGGTATTGGATCCTAGCTTAGAGCATGTCTAACAGGCCCCTTACTTTTCTGCTCCGTATAACGCTCGAATTTCGCCCGTATAAAAAAAATGGTCGATCAGACACCGCTCCGTCTAGCAGAACCCGTATTTGACCCCGTATATTTGTAAATTTAAAACCGCGGGAAACTTTCATTCATAGTTCGTCGATCATACATAGAAATCGACGTACCTACATACATACAAAATGCGCGATCGGATCGCGACTTCTAGTCGGAGAGGTCGATGATGAACCCATCGGCCTCCGCCCCCCGCGCCGCCCGCGCCTCCGCTCCTTCACGGCGGCGATGGCCGCCGCCCTTTCTTCCTCCTCCGCCTTGTTCTTCTCGGCTTGGGAGTCTTGAATCGCCTTCAAGAAGGCGGGGTCCTTGTCCTCGTCTTCTCCTCCTCCTCGCCGCGGCACCTCGCCGCCCGGTGCTCCCGATGGTCGCCCTCCACGCCTCGCTCACCCGTTGGCGCCCCACTCGGCGAGCCACGCCGAGAACTTCGCCGCTCATCGGCTTGAGCGGCGGGTCTCGTGGTACCGGGCCGCCCGCGTGAAG
Organism: Lolium multiflorum; assembly: GCA_030979885.1. Lineage (NCBI taxonomy): Eukaryota > Viridiplantae > Streptophyta > Magnoliopsida > Poales > Poaceae > Lolium > Lolium multiflorum. Next base: position 15,896,260 of record CM061751.1, read on the forward strand.
TAGCGGAGCTTCTACACGAACTCCCCGCCGTCGTACTTGCAGGCCGCGCGGCCGCGGCGGATCTTTTGCAAAAAAGCCGCCATGCATCCTCCACGTTGTCCGGCGAGCGGGATCGCTTCGATCCGCTCGCCGGCGAGGCGTACTACGGCGGCGGGAGTCCATAGGTGGTGGCGGGTGGAATGCGGCGCGGGCGACTAATTGCTCGCCAGCAGAGGAGGAGGCGCGGCGACGGCGGAGTAGGGTTGCGAGTGAGGCAACCCTCACTCGCACCGCGCCCGCATAAATAGTGGGCGGAGGGCGATTTCCTGGGCCCCATTCTCGGCGCGAATACGGGCCTGCTAGACGGCCCAAACCGCGCCGCCTGTATGTCGCCGGAATTTTACGGGGTGGGCGGGTTATTGTTAGACATGCTCTTAGGACATACAAGTAGGTGCAAGTAGATCTGGTAACTCGTGTGTGATTTCCTTGTAGTGCTACTATAGAAGGATAGTTCCAAATCGGGTTGCGACAATAAAATTTGAGGAGGTTTTTGAATTCATCTAGGCTTTGACTGTTAACTAAAATCCATACGTGATCGGTCGGTTTGCTTCAACAAAATTAATGTACTCTTCCATTTGACATGCTTAACGGCCCGCGACTTCCATAGTCGAGCCATAGCATGTTCTTAGATAAATAATCTACCAAGTGGTGTAGCCATGAACCAACAATTTAGCTAGTTATTCTAACTACTCTAGGACACTATAGGAAACAGGCAAGAAGTTGTCGGCACCTCGCCGTCTGCACTATGAGGCCTCGGCACAGCCAACAAAGCCTTCAGCGCACTGGAAGCCGTCGGCACAACCACCAGACTATCAGCAAAGGTGCAGGTGGACCTACCGGCCGTCTAACAGTCGTTTGCCCTGACAGGTCTGTACCGACGACAAAAACAAAATTCAAACTTTTTTTCATTTTCTTGTCACATTTTTTGAATTATTTGATAGTTTTTTTAATAGTCAAACTTTCCACTCGGTCACCTATTCTCAAATTGCTCCCATCTCAGCATGTTTAACTTTTTCGTTCCTTCCGGATGAGTTTCCTACAGAAAAATTATACTTTGTTGACAATAGTACCCTATCAATGCGATTAACCGTGCAACTAGAACACATAATACATTGTCAACTCAAAGGATTTCATTTTTTAAAATTTCTAACATTTTCTTATATTTTTCGAAAATTAAAAAGATGATTGGGGGGGCTCGTGGAGCAATAAAAGGAAACAAAACTATGAGAGAAACAAATGTGCCGACGGTAATCCTAACGCCGTTGCCTCGCCGTCACGGCGGAGACCCGTGGGGCCACACGTACACTAGTAGAAAAAGGGGCTTCAGTCCCGGTCCATAAGGGCCTTTAGTCCCGGTTTTGCAACCGGGACTGGACATTCGGGATTAATGACTCAACCCCTTTAGTCCCGGTTCAAATGTACACCCGGACCAAAGGCCCCGCCACGTGGTGCAGCCAGGGGGCTCGTGGTGGAGGACCTTTGATCCCGGTTCGTCATACGACGAACCGGGATTAGATGGTCTCTGCCGCGGCAGAGGTTCGGTGTGGAGCAGCGTTTCTCTGCCGCGGCAGAATTTCAGAGTTTTATCTTATTCATTCAATTCTGCAATGTATACATTATCCAAGAAACCTCAAACATGGTCATGTATATATATATAGACATCATCATGAAATACAGTACAAGTAATGCATGTTTACAATATATAAAGCCGGAACCAAAAAGTATCATATCTATTCATATCCCTAAGTCATAGCATTATGAACTGCCGATGGTATTCTTCAGTTCAAGCTATGACCTCGGTAAGGAATAATCCCGCAAGTTCCCCTTGAATTGCTTGTATGCGATCCTCCGTTAGAAGAGAGTCCCGGGGTGTTCCATCTAAATTTTAAAAAAGGAGATCAATATATATGAATGGAACTCAATACAATTGATGGTAATAAAATAAGATTGTGAAATATTGTTCGCGTACACAAATGGCTTGTATAGCCGCCTCCGGTTCCATGTGATAGGTCATCTCGCGAATGAACTCGCAGACGTAGTATCCACATAAGTTATTCCCGGGTTCCTGCTTCAAATAATTTAAAAAAAAATAGTTCGATCAAACTAATAATCAAGCATGGTATTGAAACAAAATATCAAAGAGATTCGCGGACATAGCTATATAATACTAGTTACCGGCGATCTTGAAATGTAAGCTCTAGTTTCCATCGACCCGAAGCAGTTTTGATGAACCATTTCCAAGCCCTGCCCGGCAACGAAAAAATGAGTAAATGAGTTATTGATTAGTTGATTCAAATGAGAACAGATGAAGATGCTGATACAATATTGATTGAAATTACTTCTGGAGCATGGCAGCCATGGTCGCCCATTCCTCATGGTCTTTACGCTTCGAGTCCATGTCAAGTACTACTCCTTTGTTAAGCTGAATGATTCGGAGAATATATTGGAAGCTGCACACGCATAACTCACCGGATTATTTAGACTTCACATGGAGTAGGTGAAATCGAATGTATGTAAGACAGCTATAACACTCACTCGAAGTTGTAAGGAAAGAATATTTCCTCTTTGTTTGCTTGCTTCCGTAAAAACATTAGCAAGTTGTCCTCTGTGTCTTTGGCGTACTCTCGAACCGTAACTTCATGAATGGTGTTTGGGTCAATAAACCCAATGCATATATAGCCCGAGTCCATTTTTATTTAACCCTAATACATCACTAGAACCTCTCAACGGCGCCGACCGGGTCTTGAGCCGCGTCGGGTGAACACCTAAAGATACGGAACAATCACAGGATCATAGCTCACTGTTTGTGACGGTAAAGCACACGTCCGTTGGGAACCCCAAGAGGAAGGTGTGATGCAACACAAGTTTCCCTCGAAGAAACCAAGGTTATCGAACCAGAGGAGATGAAGGCCACGTGAAGGTTGTTGGTGGAGGAGTGTAGTGCGTCGCAACACCAGGGATTCCGCGCCAACGTCGAACCTGCACAACACAATCAAAATACTTTGCCCCAACTTAACGTGAGGTTGTCAATCTCACCGCTTGTAAACAAAGGATTAAACGTATGGTGTGGAAAATGATGTTTGTTTGAACAACAGAGAACAATGATTGCAGTAGGTTGTATTTCAGATGTAAAAGAATGGACCGGGGTCCACAGTTCACTAGTGGTGTCTCTCCAATAAGATAAATAGCATATTGGGTGAACAAATTACAGTTGGGCAATTGATAGAATAGAGATGCACATACATATCATGATGACTACTATGAGATTTACTTAGGGCATTACGACAAAGAACATAGACCGCTATCCAGCATGCATCTATGCCTAAAAAGTCCACCTTCGGGTTAGCATCCGCACCCCTTCCAGTATTAAGTTGCAAACAACGACAATTGCATTAAAGTATAATGTAATCAACACAAATATCCTTAGACAAAGCATTGATGTTTTATCCCTAGTGGCAACAGCACATCCACAACCTTAGAACTTTCTGTCACTGTCCCAGATTCAATAGAGGCATGAACCCACTATCGAGCATAAATACTCCCTCTTGGAGTCACAAGTATCAACTTGGCCAGAGCCTCTACTAGCAACGGAGAGCATGCAAGAACATAAATAACACATATATGATAGATCAATAATCAACTTGACATAGTATTCAATATTCATCGGATCCCAACAAACACAACATGTAGCATTACAAATAGATGATCCTGATCATGATAGGCACCTCACAAGATCTAAACATGATAGCACAAGAGAGAAGACAACCATCTAGCTACGCTATGGACCCATAGTCCAAGGATGAACTACTCACGCATCAGTCCGGAGGCGGGCATGGTGATGTAGAGCCCTCCGGATGATTCCCCTCTCCGGCAGGGTGCCGGAGGCGATCTCCTGAATCCCCCGAGATGGGATTGGCGGCGGCGGCGTCTCAGTAACTTTTCTCGTATCGTGGCTCTCGGTGATAGGGTTTCGCGACGGAAGGAATAAATAGGCGAAGGGGCAGAGTCGGGGGCGCCGAGGGCCCACCCCATAGGCCGGCATGACCAGGGGCCCCACCGCGCCGCCTTGTGGGGTGGCCGCCTCGTGGCCCCTCTTCGTCTCCTCTTCGGTGTTCTGGAAGGCTCCGTGGAAAATAAGACCGTGGGCTTTTGTTTAGTCCAATTCGAGAATATTTCTGTGTAGGATTTGAAACCAAAACAGCAGAAAACATGAACGGCGCTTCGGCATCTTGTTAATAGGTTAGTGCGGAAAATACATCAACATGATGTAAAGTGTATATAAAACAAGTGAGTATTGTCATATAACTAGCATGGAACATAAGAAATTCTAGATACGTTTGAGACGTATCACTCACGTGAGATCCCTGCAGAACTGACCGTCCGCTCCTATACATGTTGTTGTCTAACGCATACAGGTAATGGCGAACGTGCTCGTCCTCCTCTGTAATGCGCCGAGCTACCACCTCCTGGGGGATGGCTCCCTCTGAAACGAGTGTGGCACACGCGACCTCCACCAGAGAAGATCTGGGTCGATGACGGGACCCGAATTCCGCACCAAGGTGCGCGCCCCGGAAGATAACACCTCCCAGTGCCACCCCGGCGGAGCCCAGTCCCGGACCTCCCCCATCAACAACATCTGGTCCAGAATGGTCCCAGACCCTCCACGATGCGGCGGGCACGACATCGTAGCTACGAAAACTAAATCATATATGTACTAACATAATTAAACAAACATAATATTATGCTGAATAAACTAACTATATATACATACTACTAATATAGTTCTATAACTAATATTAGTAAGTAAATATTTCTAACTAATACTACTACTATTTCTAACTACTATTGTACTAACCACTATTTTACTAACCACTATTTTACTAACCACTATTTCTAACTAACAAATTACTAACCACTATTTTACTAACCACTAATATTATCTTTACTACCACTATTTCTAACTAACAAATTACTTAACTCTAACATTATTTTTTAACTAATATCATAGAGTTCTAACTAACATTATTTTTACTAACCACTATTTCTAAAATTATTTCTAACTAACAAATTTCACTAATAACTCTAACTAACAGTTTTCACTAACAATTTTTAACAAAAATATTTCTAACATTAATACAAATAAATATTTCTAATAAAAATATTTCTAACAATATTTCTAACAACAATATTTCAAACAACGATATTTCTAACAAAGATATTTCTAACAATATTTCTAAAAAAAGTAAAAAAAAAAAGGTCGGGCCGGCCGGTGGCGGCCATCGGTTGGCTGGAGGAGAGAGGGGCTACCGGCGGCGCGGGAGACGGGGTGGTCAGCGGTGGGCGGCGTGGAGGCTGCCAGAGGAGGCGTCTCCAGAGGCGGACGGCGGCCGGAGGCGGACGGCGGCCGGAGGCGGACGGCGGCCGGAGGCGGACGGGGCGTCGCGGAAGGAGAAGGCGGCCGGGGAGCGCGCGGTGGGTGGGGAGAGGGGTGGGCGGCGGCGCGGTGGGAGGGGCGCGGTCGGCGGTGGCTCGGAGTTTGGGCAGCCTGGCAGCATCGTTTTTGCTAGGCTCGGAGGCGGACGAAGTGGCACAGTTATAGGGGAGGACCCTTTAGTCCTGGTTGGTGGCACGAACCGGGACTAAAGACCCCCTTTAGTCCCGGTTCGTGCCACAAACCGGGACTAAAGGCCTATTTTTGCTGGGCTGTTCACTGCGTGCGCAAAATAACCCTTAGGGCCCCTGATCCCGGTTTGTAATACCAACCGGAACTAAAGAGTTCCGAGGCCTGCCACGGCCTGCCACAGCCCCTTTAGTCCCGGTTTGTAAGGCCCCAAACGAACCGGGACTAGAGGGTGGGGTCGCCCCGCGCTAAATGAACCGGACCAATTCTCCCCATTGATCCCGGCTCGTTTTAAAACCGGACTAATACTCCCAGGGGTGCTGAACGAAAGGTCTGTTTTCTACTAGTGGTACATCCCAGTCTATGCTAATGTCGACAGGTTTCTGTGCCAACGGCTGGCTTTGCAGCCTGCCCTGTTCGAGCCCTGTGCCGGTGGCCCCAATAAAAAGCCGTCGGCATAGCACCTGGCCATCGGTACTTTGATAGTTTCTGTAGTAGGAGTATGTAATCTGCATCAAGGACCTGGGGCATTCACTTATTGTATGTGCTTCCGGGACCGAGATGTTTTGTTTGTAAATACCAAGATCTAAGTGTAACTTTAGTAATAGTTTGGGGACCCGATGCAAACTCTGAATAAAGGAGGTACAATTGTTTCGAGACAGTAAAAAATCAGCTATTTGGTAGACACTGGTAGAAACCTAGCTGTGAGATGAATGCAATAGTATAATTATCAGCACTGACCTATATATGCTCATGCATGTACATAAAAAACGATCTGTCAAGATCTCTACGCATGACCGCACTACGGTCACAAAATGCTTGGTTACAAACAAGTACCCATCACTCCATCAGCAACTTGAAACATTTAGTTTTACAGCTTCAACATGTATACAAAATCTTAGCTCTCAAGATATGCACAAGAAGGGTCGAATAGTCACGCCAATATCAAATTAATGTCATCAAGTTGGTTTACTATCAAGTTAGTGACCAGAGTTCATTGTCCCAGGTTCAAGTAGGGAAATCTAGGATTAGGCCCCGGTCCACGCTCGAGGCTTGGCCACATATAGCTTAATTATATTCCGCTGATATTGAAATACACAAAGCAACCGGCGTCGGCACAGAGGCACTGTGAGGTTTTCTTCATTTCTTGGCCATATATAGACCCAACGCTGATCGAGACTGTCCGGCACTGTGGGGCCTGGTGTCAAGACCCGTTCTTATAACACTTAAATTACGTGCAGCAAGGATTAAACAGACTCCTGGAGCAGTTCCTGAGCAAGGACCAACGGAAGACAATGGTCCAATATCAAATCAGTGGCATCGGATAAATTATCAGGTGATGGTCATGGCTAGTTTGTCCAGATCAGTTGGCACAAGAAGGGAATCTAGGATTTGATCAGCTTTTGTCGCTATAGTTTTCTTTTGAGTAAAATGCATCCGCGGTACATGGCCTTACCTCGAATGTACACTTCAGTGCATCGAGCTATGCAAATGCTCTGTTGCAGGGCTAGAACTTGCCTTTTTGGTAGTATCTGGGTGCACGGTACTCAGTTATGTACTCGAGTGTCGAGTCCAATCAAATTTACCCGCAAAGAAAGAGTGCAATCAAATTCACATAGAAGGAGAAACAAAAACACCTGCATCATTTTCCCAATCCAACGTACATATCAAAATACTGCAGTACATAGTCACAAATCACAAGTGGTAGACAAATGACAATACGAACATAAACAATGGGATCATCATCGTCTGCAAAAATACATTTTGTGGTATATTCAAATGGTGACCGGAATGGAAACATACGGCCTTTCCCAATACGCGCTCCATTTGCACCCCTTTTCAGTAGACCAATTCTTACAAATAATTGGTGGGTCCACTTGCCTGTCCATGGGCGCCGTCGTCCACAAGTTCCAGGGGTGTGGAGCCGCCGAAGAGCATCATGCAAGATTTAGATTCAAGCAAATGAACGGATCTCTGGGCACGGGAAGCTGCTCTCGACGTACGTCTCACTTTTGGAGCTGATCACCAGAAGGAACAGACCAATCTCAGATTTTTGGACTGGTTAGTCGTGGGTCATGTGTTCCTGTCCTAACAAACTATAGTGGCGCAGCGACCTTGACGGTGGAGGATGCATGGAAGGGTAGTGCTGTTAAAACTGTACCCAAATTTGCTTTGTTTCCTGTCAAAAAAAATTGCTTTTTTTTTTCTTTTTCATGTAGACTATAAAAAAATATCATTTTTTCGTGAAACTTGACGAACACACTTATATTATGGAGATGTACATGTAAATTTTTTTGTTAAAAATTTTTAACACTTGAAAATATGTTTTGATGGTAGAGGGGTCATACGCACCGGGGAGCCGAATTGAGTTTCTGGTAACTTTCATTCTTTTTCTTTCCTTAAACAACGGAAAGAAACAGATAAGTTCTTTAGCATCAGAGGCAAGTTCCAGTAAGATGTGTGATGCAAATGTCTATCGGTAAAGTATATACGTATTTATCAGTTCATGGACATGGCAGCAAGGGGTTCTGCCCAAGATCAAGGCAAGATGTGTGATGCAAGGACTATGGATAAGTATCCAAATACTATACGAACTTCACATTATGCGATGCATACAGAGAAACACAATCTAGTTTTTCGATGAAGAGAAAAAAAAAGTGTTACCTCTGTTTCAAAATGTAAGACGTTTTGGTAGGCTAAATTGCCACTAAAATTTGCTTGTCACTGAAATTTCAGTAACCTGCAAATTGCCAAAGCTGTTACTCTCAGGAGATGTAATTTGCCAGTTCTTTGTGCAGAACTATGTGACTTGACATGGACATGAGGGAAATGAACAAGCCGGTACTGACAAAACAGGTAGCTCAGAAACTCATCTCACCTCACCATTGGTTCAACAATCAGGATACAAAAGATCCTAAAAAAAAATTGTGTGAGCTAAGATGCCTATCTATGGTGACCTAAAGCAGTGAAAAGGAAATCAGTGTTTGACTGGCCCTGATTGTTATCTACAAGAACAGAACAACAGTAAGCAAAGCTGTAAGAAAGATGCATTGCTCTGAACAGACGCAAGCAAAGGCTTCCTTTCACCAACGAAGTACAAGTTCTCAAGTTCCAGATAAGTTCTTTGGAAGTGGCGGAATGTTTCTATGAGACGACAACATAGTATGCGCTCCACACAAAAAAATTTTGCAAAAACGCAAAAGGTGTTGCGTAGTAAAGATACATTATTTGTCTCGTCAGTGGTATTGAGGATTCTGGATAAGCAGATAGATACATATATCTCAGATTGCGGTAGTAATATATCAAAGAGGACTTGTGTCTACTATCAAGGCATCCAACTCCAGTGGAGAAAAACACACCAATAGTCCAGGAATGGTCCAAAACATGGCGTCTTTTGCTAAATGCTACCATTATCTATCGTACTACCTACTAGTATACTGCTTGGTCATCCTCCTCACTTTTCACTAGAAGTACGGCTGAATAAGTTATCAAACTTATGTTCCAAAAGGTACAAAGACGACTTGTCAAAATCACAGAACAACATGTTTCAGTGGAAGCAATTTTCTTCAGAACATAGACACCACAACACATAATTTCAGAGTTTTTTCCAGATAACGGAAAGATCATCCTCCCAGCCTCTACAACTTGTGATGCACATAATCAAAATTTTAGAGCTAATTTGCTGACACGTAAAAAATACTGAATATTCAGTTGCCGTTGTCAAGTGTGTCAGAATGAAGAGGATTGATCACTGGTCCCCTGCAAATTCCTTTACGAGCAGGAAATGCAATGATCCAATTCTTTGTGAAAAACTATGTGATTTGACCTGGACTGCAGGGAAAGGAACAAGCCCGTACTGACAAAAACAGGTAACTCAGAAATTTAGCTCACCACCCCATTGGTCCAAGAATCAAGACACGCATATGATGCTTTTTTTGTGAGCTAAGATAGCTATCTATAGTGATCTACAGTGGTGAAAAAGAACCCAGTGTTTGACTGGACCTGTTAAGCCACAAGAACAGAACAACATTAAGCAGATCTGTAAGAACAGATGAATTGTTCTGAATAAGCAAAGAGATGGTGTTTCTTTTTGCTAGGTAGCAGACTGGAATCAAGTGATCCTGAAACACAAGATAAGGTTTCCTTTCGCCAATGAAATGCATGTTGTCAAGTTACAGATAAGTTCTTTGACAGTGGGAGAATGTATAGCTAAAATTCCTGGACATGCCAAACGGGATCTCCGGTCTATTACCAAGGCATCACACTGTAGTGCGGAGAAAGGCACCAATAGTCTAGGAATGATCCAAAACTTGGGTCTGTTGCTAAATGCTACCATTATCTATCCAATTAACTTGTCTATCTACTTGGTTATCCTCTTCAATGTTCACTGGAAGTACATAGGAACAAGTTATCAACCCTATGCTCCAAAAAGTGCAAATATAACTTGTCGGAATCACAGAAGAACAGTCCCACACATCAAGGATACATGATCATCCATAGCAACTCAGCAAAACAAGCCTGATGTCAATGTCAAAAGAAATACATAAAATGCATCTACCTTTTTATTACACCATCATGTATGCTGCCTACATGAATACCTTGTGTCCTGAAGCTTTTAGCTTGTTTGCATCAAGATATCCAACAAGTGACATGACACAGGATGAAACTTCTTTGCAAACTGATATTCTCTGGGGCTGGAAAGTATGTTATAGACAATTAGCTAAGGTGAAAAATGGTAGTGGGAAATGACAAGAAACATACAATTTCCTACTGAGCTAGATCAAATAAACACTCACAAACTGCATAGTATAAGCACCAAAGAGGATGTACTGAACAGACAAGCTACACTGCTACAATGTTCTAACAACCAGGTACCATCTTGGTTAGGCTTCTCATTAAACAACCAGGCACCACCGTCAAGATTGGCCACAGTACACATACAAAACAAAAAAGAAACAAAGTACACAGCAGGCACGCTTGGTTTCCTTATATTGAATGAACAAATCAAGCAAATAAAGAAAAGCACTGCCGAACCCTTGAACCATCAAAACTGTTAAAATCGCTGTTCCATTTTCCTCCGGACTTATAAAATCACTATGCATATAGTTTCTACTTTCGAAGCATGTCATATAAATGGTAGACATGGGGATTGACCGAGGCATCAGGCATCCCAGCCCAACCTAGGCATGAACTTTTAGTTCATGCTGGCTAACAGAGAGAGGATACCTCGATTGAACATTATATACGCAAAAGGACACAGTGAATGGAACCAAACAGGACCAAACTAACTAGCGATTAGATCGCAAATTTCTCTATGTATGCATGTATTACAATCAGAGGAGCTCCAAGGAAACAAACAGGATCAACTAATTGATTATTAGGATGAAAAAGAGATTAAAAATGCAGAGCGCACGTACTACCATAAGCATAAAAATCAGACATCCTGAAAAGATACTGTGCAAATACTACTCCAAGCTAGAACAAGAAAATGGACTATAAATCCAGAAGCCCCACCGCCCTGATGCTTATGTTTTTAGTATATAGTATAATGCTTCGTCTGGTAACTGAACTCAGAATCAGTAATTTAGAAGACATTACTTATACAACGGAATCTATTTTGTGCTATGTGAATATAAAATAATGAAAAGGGGCCTGAATCATTATGAGGACTACTGCATACATTCAGGTTGCATCACACTTTGATCATAAAACCTGAATCACTCAAACCTACAAGTATCAACCAACAGCCACTATCACTAGGATCAAAACAAACCATACGCGGAGGATAGAACACCTACAAAGTATCAACCGGTATCTACTATCCACTAGGATCACAACAAACTATACACAGTGTGCAGAACAAACCTCACATAATGACAGCAAATGATCCAGGAAACAAAGATCCTTTCGACTTATCCCCAGTAATAGCTTCGACTAAATCCTTGTCGTAGCTGACTTGACGGCGTTCAAGATTCTAGAATAGTGGTAGAACAAAGCAGGCTGCTCGCCCTCCAGACCCCCAATCACTAAGTCAAAGCGGCCATATCTTCTCATAAATGACGCAACTTTATCATTAGTGAGAGACTTCACGTCGGCAATCTCAATTAGCGTGCCAGTTTGTGTCTGATCCCACCAACCCCTCAAAATCCTCCTATTATCTTCACTTATCTCAATAGATATCACTGTCTTCATGTGGATTCCAAGCCTGTGCAAGGCTACCTCTGCTCCTCCAATGCCAGTGAATAAGGACAGGACATTAATACCATTGGGAAACAAATCTTTCAACACTGACAAGTGGTAGCCCACAGTATCAACTTGGAAAGAATTGCCAAGACACATGTACCTCTTTCTACAGGCAACTCCCCTCGTATGGTTTCTTGGAAAACCGTGTAAATATTCCATCTCATCTTGCTCTAGCGGGGCAACCTTGTTCTTCCCAACCCAAACGAGGTTCCATTCTCTGCACTGGTCCATTACATACTTCTGAACTGTTATGGGTGGTGGAGTACTTGAGCTTGCAAGAGTACATTCAATCTGTTTTATCTGTTTTGGACTTGCCACACGGGTATCAAAGCAATTGAGCTGTTCTCTGTGGTCCCAGGTAGGCCACCACTTCTTATAGTGAGGAAAGGCCTCAAATATGGTCTTCGGAGGAAGAGGACGGAGAGGTGACCTTTTCTCAATTGGCAAATTATGGACATATCCTCTTTCCCGAACAGCTGCACAAAAGTATTTAGAATCCACAAACTCGGGCTCTATGTCATACAGGGATCTGGAAATTTCCATCCATACACTTTTTGGAGCTCGAGCCATATTTTCATAGTAGAAATAAGGTGGCCCAACAGCTTGTTTAGGAAGACTTCTTGTCCCTGACTGTCTGCCACTAGGTAGGTTGAATCCAACCATCGGATTTGGGCGAGGCATTAGTTCACCATGGAAACCATGCAAGGGGGGTCGACTTCCTTGTGCTCCACCTCCATATCGTTTCATCTTTTTCTTGCTCTCTTCCATCAATCTTGCTTTCTTTCTCCCTCCAAAGGAATCAAAGCCCCTGTCCGTTACCTGCCAAATTATACACAATTTCCATTGTCTTTACATCAAGTTAAAAGAGGAAGTAGGGTTGTTATTCAAATCTGCAGTCAAACCAAGTTACCTCATATTCAGATAGATTCATATAACTACAATTTCCTGCAGCTTGGGATGCATAGATCGAATCGACTAATACAGAAAGAGCGGCATCCATACCTAGTTAGTTTAACCAAAATATACAACATAAGGTGTTTTTTCCATGGAAGCATGATCACAAGGTAAAAAAAAGAGGCATACCACATGTGGTAATAGCCCTATTTGCTTCATCTTCAGGAAAACCCATGTTTACTAAGGACTTGATCTTCTTATCCTTCTCTGACATCTCTTGTAGAAAATCCTGCGCAAAATCAAAACAAAAACAGAGATTAGAAAGGACTTGCTACATCTTACTTCCTTTTTAGTGCTAAGTGGCTAGTAATACAAAAGAGGGGTGCATATCACGAAATATACAGCACAGTACCAAAGACTGAACGAGAATTAAATCGATGACATAATTTAGGAACTCAACTTTTTATTCTCCGGTGCTGTTTGAGCATGACACTAATACAAGAGTAAATGTATGCATAAACACAACTGCTTGTCGCCTACTCGCCTTACACTTGAAATAACTACCTACACTAGCAACAGGAAGCACTTTACATTGTAATAAACTGAAGGTACACGTCCAAATTTGTAGCTTCATATGATGGTATTGATGACTGGAAGCATGGCAGTGATGAAACACAACTATGTGGTCTTAGAATGCTGTTTTCATAATCAAAACTGATGGCTGATATTCAAAATGCATACAAGTTGTAAGCCTGTAACTTCTTATATCGAAATGCATAAGAATTTAAGGGAAAGTGAGTGGTGCATAAATAGAACAACTCATTTTATTCATCACAATCCCAAACAAGCAGGACAATAATACACTCATTTTATACTCTTTTTCCAGTCTGTTTGATTATTCTGTGAGAGGTATAGATTGATGGTATTCAACCTCACTTCTCAAAATATTGCACTCTTATACGATAAAATAATAACTTGATGAGAATTTTATGTAAACAACATCAAGTGCTCAAACTTCACAATGCAGTTCTACAATGATGAAAGGCTGGGAGCAAAATAAACAATGAGATCACAAGATGTGTAAAAGGTTGTTCAAGGAATGCATGGCAAAGGTTTCACATGTATCAGAAATTCAGCATACATGTGATCAAAGATTTCTCAGGCACGCATCGCAAAACTGAATTTCTTCAGATCCTTGAAGAAAAATAACTAGGTCTCCCTACTGCCCAGCACTGCAGAGGCCTTTAAGAACGTGTTTTCTTTAGTTAGTGGCGGGTGTGAAATGAAGCTGAGTTCAGCAGGGCGAGAGGTGTTTCTTAAAGCTGTGGCTCAATCAACCAACATACTCAATGAGCTGTTCTGCTCTTTCCAAAACAACATGCAAGCACCTCTCATTGGCTATGGCTCTGCTATTTGTGGGGAGGAGGTGGGGACAAAAGGAAAATGCATTGGCGTAAATGGTCTGAAATTGATCAACCTAAATATGCTGGTGGTATGGGTTTTCGAGATGTTGAAATGTTCAATATTGCAATGCTTGGCAAGCAAGGTTGGCGGTTTATCACCAACCCTCCTGAAGGGCAAATATTTCTCAAATGTTCTACACAAGAGAATCATGGAACAACATAATGTTTGTACTGATTGTGATGCCAAGGAAGATACTGCATTTTATGCTTTGACGGAATGTATGTTTGCAAGACTTTTCTGGGTTTCCTTTAATGAACTTTACAATGTTAAACTGCCAAGGCTACACCCTCTTTCCTGGGCTAGTGATCTATTGGATACTGCTTTTTGCAAACCCAGTGAGGTAAGTGCTATTTTCTGTGGTATGTGGTCTATCTGGACAGCTCGCAGTGGGCGTTGACATGGAGAGGTGCCCCTGAATCTGAAGAAAGCATGTAAATGGGCGTGGGACACTGCCTTTGGTCTCATTCAGCTGTCTCTGGAGAGCAAGAAGTGAAATAAAATATCTGTAAAGGTCAAATGGAGGCCGTAAACAAGAAAGATGGAAGATTAATACTGGTGCTGGTTTCTCTATGTTGGAGGGACATGGGGAGGCGGGTGTGGTGATCCAAGTTGACCAAGGCTTTGTCAGAAGGGGTTCAGGCGAAGGGATATGTGGCTGTGCAGAATGTGTTTACAGCTGAAACTTTAGCTTCCAGAGATGGACTGAAGCTTGCAAAAAGCTTCAGCCTGAATCATGTCATCATTGAAACTGATTCCCAGATTTTTGTGTCACTGTGGAGATCAAAAGAACAAAATAGAGCAAGTATTACTCCAATTTTAAACCAGACTGCTGAGCTTACTATGACATTTTTGCTTTCACTATTAATAATGTAAAGAGAGATGCAAATATGGAAGCTCATATAGCTGCAAATCTGCATCCCTAACTAATCCGGTGTTTGTCTGGCTTGACCAGGTTCCAGAGTTTGTAGCAATGTCTATTCAGCATGACTATAATTTCACTGATAATCCATTATTAGCTTCATGTTCTAAAGAAAAAGGTATGCATGGCAAAGATGTCACATGCATCACCATATATATGAACAAACATTTCTCAGTCCTTAACTAATGATAAGGAATCATCTACCTCATGACCAGAACCATCAGAGTTGCGTTCTCTCCCGTCAGCATTGTCATCTCCATCCCAGTTTTCAAAATCAAAATCGTCGTCATCTTCAACACTCTGGGGGATGAGGCCAGAAGTAGAGCAATTACCGACAGCCTCATCGCCTAGTGTCTGCATTTCATATGTCCAACTGTAATATGCAATCCTTGCTACCATGCATGCAGCAACAGAATTATAGTTAAAATTAAGTAACATAAGCACATATACAAGTACCTTATATGTGAGAAGTAGCTCGAGCAATGCATTTGAATCACTGTGTCCTGAAAGCAAAATACTCGGCTGAAACAGAAGTTGCAAACCTGTATGACAAATGAATGAATTTATTGCTTTTACTATTTACCAATATCTTTAATGCCCTTCAGGACTATCTCTCTTGTGAAACCCATTCCCACATATCCCTCGACCACAGAATTAGGTGGTGCTTCCCCACTGGCCCGCCCATTAGGATCCTTTTGACAGTCAGATGAACAAATATCACAGTAAGATCATAATAGTAACAAGGTAATAACAAGTTATGATTAGCTCTTGTACTGAAGGATACAATTTTCTGTCAGTGACTACCTGACGTACCAATGTTGACGGACCAGCAGCATCCATGTTTCTCAAGGCCAGGACTGATGAGGGTTCAGCCTCAGCATCACTTTCCCACTCAAAACTATCGTCGCTATCCTGTGCCACAAGTTAAGCATGCATTGGAGCAATATTAAAAGAAAATCCCCAGAAATAGAAATTGTAGAGAAGAAAGTTACGCAACGGAAGAATTAATTGCGCTGTAAGAGCGAAACAACCACAGGATCTCACAAACTAAAATCAGAACAGCAAGATTCAGTTCTAGAGTCCATGAAGGATCAAATAGAAAGAAGAAAAGTCCATCTTTTTTTATTGAACAAACCACCACCAACCCGGCCACAACAAAACATTAGGCTAATGCCCCAAAATATACATCGGTAGAATTAGAAACAGTTTCAGTTCCGGACCTAGCTAACTGAATTGTGCTAACTTTCAGAGGTGTGAAGAATATTAGAACAGATATGCATAACAGAGCTTTTCTAAAGGACGAAAGTGATCATGTATGTAAATCTAAGAAGGTGGTCAGATTAACCAGGTTTTCCACATTGTGTCACCTTGAATAAGATTAACCAAGAAGACACTACTGCAGTACGGCTTGGTGATGCTTGTATCAAATGGGGGGGAAACAGTAGTTTGCGGTTCTAAAATTAACCGCTGAAATGCATGAGATGAAGTGGCAGAGAGGTAAGAGTTTCGGATAAACTAAAACCATAGAACCCCTTATAGAATAATCCCGGCCTGTTGAACGTTATGTGTGATGACAATGGTGTCAATTTGTCAGTGATGAACACCATACGAGACAGACAGAAGAAGATGCGACGGTCGAAATCTCAAACGCAAAATCAGCGCAGCCTCAATCAACTCTAGGATCCAGAGTGCATCAGAAAAGAGTTTTTTAATACGTTTACCAGACCGAAAAGACGACCAAAGAAGATACAGGTGAGAGTGTCCGGTGCAAAAAGATGTTTCAGTTAGTTCAGTTATTTCACCTATGTAGGTCAATATTTCGAGAAACGATGGCTTCGACGTATTTGGTTGTAATCCTGATACATGACCCGACGTATGAAAATGAAGACAAGGACCAACGAACTGATCATGTAGCACGAGAAACACATTGAAGTGCAAACCAGCCAATGCAACACGATGTCGGTTTGGCGGCTGCTATGCGGCGAAATCTGCACAAGAAAAGCCATCTGCTACCTCTGTTCCAAATCAATTGTCGCAACTTTGTTTAGATACGTGATATGTATCTAGACGTGTTTCAACCTGTAGACACGTCCCTATCTAAAAGAGAAGGTTGCGACACTTATTTTGGAACGGAGGGAGTAAACAGCAGCACAGCTCATTCTTCAGCGAATTCGGGTACTTACAATGCAGCGCTATGGACCAGGTACATTGCGCTGCATATATCTACGCGGCGCTGCATCAGGAGGCCATACGAACGTAGCGCTTGCTGTTCTGTTACTACTAGTGGCCTGCTGGTGGTGCTTTGTTGCATACAGCCACCGGTCCAGGGCACATCGAGGAAAGGGGGAAAACATATTTTTTTGCATCAAACTAACAACCAAAACCTGATTGCGCCGTGAGAGAAAAAGAAAGAAACCTTTTCTGAGTGTTTTGAGCCAGTGGGAACTGAATGCGGTGTGCAAAAGAACTATTTCATGTGAAATAAAATCTTCACATGAAAAAGTCTTCACCGGAAGATTGCAGAAGAGGGCCATCTGAATCAGGGGGCAAGAAAATTGCGGAAGAGAAGAAAGAACTTACCACCATTGTTGATGCAAGAAGCTACGCCCCCTCCGGTACCCCTCCCTCTCTGCAGTGAAGAGGAGGAGTAGGAGGAAGAACAGAGCAGCAGAGGCGGTCCAGGCGGCGGCAGAGCAGAGCGCGACGGCGACGACTGGGGCGAGCAGTGGGTTGAGCGAAGGCGGAGGGGAGCGTGATGGCGGCGGCGGCGGAGGGGGGAGAGCACGAGGAGGAGAGGGCAACGGCGATGGCGACTGCCCGGGCTCCTCCGGCCCCGTCTCCGCTTTAGACAATGGGGGCAGGCGATCGAGGATGCGCGGCACAACACAAAACACAAAAGTCTGCTGCTGCGGCCGTGTACACGAAACTTTTTTTTTCCTTGTTTTATAGGTAGACATGCGGAAACGAGTGCGGGCGTAGTGCTTTCTTCTGATGCGCGGCTGCACGCAGGGCTGGTTACACAGCGCCTGTGCGCAGCGCACATCTCAATGCGTAAAGTAAGGAGAGGAGAGAGAAATAGATAAGTGTGTATATCGTTGGTTTGGTTGGGATAATAATGGAGGCAGGCTGGATCCAGCTGTCCACCACTAATATTTGTCAAATTTGACCAGTCAACCTGCATGCATGTTGGTGGAATAGTAAATATTGTTGGTCAAACTTGTACCTATTCATCCATAATTATCTTACCTTTTTTTTATATATCGTTTGTTGGTTTGGGTTGCTTATCAAACATATCGCTCGATCATAATTATCTCACCTAACCTAACTAGTATATTAAAAAAATTAATTTGACCATCAACGTAAAAATTATATACCATTGAATTTGTACTCTAATAAAGCTTTTCTATTGGCTTAATTTTATAGAAAAAATCTCAAATGTTATTAGTCAAATTTATGTCGCGTAAAACAAATATGTACTAAGGGAAGAATATTTGTCATGTTGCCTCGGATAAAACGAGAATGGTAAAAAAAAAAGACGTCTTATGCACTACATTGAATCTTGTACATCCATGTTTCCAAACTTTGACCGTCATTTAGGCCAACAAAATTTGGTTTGTGTGTGATAAAAATTATATTGTTGGATTTGTACTCAAATAAAGCTTCTGCTAATATATTTCGTCAGATTTTCTCATGTATTAACAGTCAAAGTTAGATAATTAAGGTAAACAATTATAACGTAAATGTGGGCACAAAGGAGGTAAAAAATAACTAGTTAAATCACTATGTGATGCTACGGAAACAAAGAAAAAATTGGGGGAAAAAAGATACGTGGAGACATTTCATGACGTTTTGTGCTAAGCTAGCTTGTGTGAGAAAATGATGACTGCCATGAGTCTGCATATATAGGTTTTACAAGTTCACTTTTCCAGAATAAACCTTGTCTATCCATGTTTTCAACCTTCTTCCCTCTCTAAACAAAAAATAAATCATATTTTTTATTTTCTTGCAGTCATTGATTTCCTTTTTACGAGGAGATGTGATCAGTGCATGTGGGATGATCGACCGCCACGACGCCACCCACTCTCATTGGCTTGCTTTTATGGCGGGGATGGGACAAATGAGAAGGACGATGAACACTAATTCTCCTTTAATAGAAAAAATCCTTGCAATTAAAAATTAACCTCACCAAAGGCATAAAGAAAAGTCTAGGAATGGCAACTAATAAATTTGCTTCCCCAACAAATCATGTCATATTTCACTAACGAGTATTCTAACGGTAGTTTTGGTGATTTACTCCTTTACATTGACTAAATTAGTATGTATTCGCATATAATATAATACTACTCCCTCCGATCATATTATTTGACACTAATTTAGATGTATCTAGACACATTTAGTTGTAGATACATCCATTTTGGTATTAAGTAATATAGATTGGAGGGAGTACCTCCGTTTCAATGAATAAGGCGCACCTCATTCTAAAACGTACTTTTACCAAAAATCGAGCAACAAAATCTTGAGTATAATGTACGTAATTGGTATAGTTGGATTCGTACTGAAAAACACTTTCTAATGATGTTAATTTTAAACCATTAAATTTTATATATTTAGAGTATTTTTTGGTCAAAGAAAAAACACGTAAAAGGAGAACACGCCTACAATCCATATACACACTTGATGTTAAAAGTTATATGCCCTTGCGGGCCACGCGTAGGGCACTTAAATGCCGCCCAGGTAGTAAGTGAATGCAAACAGCCTTGTATATATCTGCACTTTTTCCAACTTTGGGACAAGCAAGAGATCGAATAAATAAATGGCACCGACTCTCAGTTAATAGTAAAGATATTTTTCCTTGCAATTAAAGACAAACATTTATTTTGTTTCTTCATTGTCTTCCTTTTTTGGAGGATGGAGATGGGACGAGTGATAGGTGAGATGATTAACCACCACCAACTCTCATTTAATAGTAAAGATTCTTTCCTTGCAATCAAAGACAAACATTTGTTGCATTCCTTTATTGGATGAGGTGAATTAGTACTAACTCTTATTTAATACTCTATTCGTTCTAAAATATAAGACACACTTTACTATAAATCTTTTTTTATGCAAAACTTTAATCACTAACATATATGCCAAATGGCGTAGGTTCTGATTGTATTTATTATTTCACTTGTTTTGCAAAATTATTTCATTTTATATATCTTTGACGGAAGAAACCTTCTACCCAGATGGGTAGCTGCGCACCCCTGCGTACCCCTTCCGCAGCCAACACCTATCCCCTTGGTCCAACATCATTAATATCCATGCACATTAGCGATTAATGTTCGCAAATCACTCGTCTCCCCACGTGCGGATGTCGCTGGGTCAGTCGTCTAGTGCTTCCACCACTGTAGAGCATGCGCCGCAGCATGCCGAACCTCCAGTTCCGCGTGTGTGCGTGCCTATGTGCGTGAAGCTTGACTTAAACACTCCGATGAATGGTTCAGAGGATAATACAAAACATGTATGGATGTGAAATGCATGTTAACTGTTTCTAGAGTCCATGGGAAGAAGGCATAAATTCTTGTAAATAACTCACATCCACATATAATAATTAATTTATCACACAGGTAAAATACTTCTCCAATGAAATGAGATTAATTGTTCATCCTTCTATGCCCCTCCCTGTGAAGGAATTGTTGAAACTAAGCTGTTTTTTCATCTAACTGCTTCAATGTGAAAGTCATGTCTTCATCCCTCAACCGGTCAAATTCTTTCGGTGGCTCGCAAGCCTTGAATGTTGCTGGACAACAAAACGACTTACAAAGCGTGGTCTTCAGCACCATTCATGTTATAAACGCGACAAGCAAATAACGAAGAACGATAAAAGAAAACGCTGCGGGGACACGAGATTTAATGTGGAAACCCCCTTCCAACATAGAAGGGAAAAAACCACGGGCGCCAGCCAGCAAAACTTCACTATATCGGGGAGTGTTTACAAATGCCGTGGGTTATCTTATAATCTAATAAACCCTAGCTGACGGCTTACAAGATGTATATATAGGCGGTGGTAACGATCCGTACCAGCCCAAGCCTACGAGCGACGGGCCTCGCTCTACTCGTCAGAAATTAGCCTCCCTTTAGTATATGAATTTAGATCACAATATAACAATTCATGCTGCCTACTATGCGACCAGATACATGAGACAACCCAACATTTCATCATCAAATTCCCGTTCTCCTGACAAGTTTGGCATGAAACCCTGTATATCCTAGTTGTGCATGAACTACAAAGCACCATCTGACAGGGCCACTCTCTTTTACTGGTGGCCCACCGCGCGACAGAACACACCAAAGCCGATGCACAAGGGACTTGCTTCGGCAACCCTCCTAGTACCATGGATGATTTGGAAACATCAAAACAACTGTGTCTTCGAACGAGCTCGACCATCCGTGAGAAGCCTGGTCGACAAGATCAAAGAAGAAGCATCAGCGTGGGTCAAAGTAGTCGGCTGAGAGATGTCGCACCCACAACCTGGGATGTGCACTAGTTTTAACTTTCTTATAATAACTAAACCTCCTAGGACTAGTTGTAACAAACTTTTCATTTTCAGATAAATTAAACAAAAATTCATTCATACTTCCATGAACTATTAAATTCATCCAATCTGTTCCACGTAGAACCACGAAAAATAATCAAACGAGCAAAACTATAATAATAATATCTAAGATCCATATGCATGTGCTCAACGAGAATTGACCTTCTGATGGGGACGCGCACTTGGTGCATATGAAATGGGGCAGAGTGATATCACAACGTTGTTCTTACTCGTGGTTCTCAAGATTCGGTTCGATATGGTCCCACGTGAAAAGAGAATCTATAGTTGTCGTTTATGTAAAATCAACAGTACTTCTAGTACTATTATTCAGAAAAATTTGGAAGGACTTTATAAAGATATCACGTACCAGTTACAGAGCTACATCAGCATAGTGTCCGGACTATATGCGCAAATAATAGAGGACTCTATAGATCCATTTCACAAAATAAATTTTAAAATATTAAATATTAGACTCATTTCGAAGAGCTCATCGAGAGGAACTCAAACACGAAAACAAAATCCTATTTACATTTGTTGCATGAAAGTTGTGCTAGTTTGTCAATGGATAGTGTATTCAGAAAAGAGAATCTTTTCATTTGGGTGGTCACATGTGCTGTCCCCACGGTGGGTATCCCAGTGACATGCAATGGCTCAGATTTCAACCTCGCCATGTTTCCACTGCACCGAGTCATTTCTGATGGTTTCTGAATTCAGCTTCTCACTTCTCGGGGGCTGAAGACACATTTAGAAATCTGGAGAATATCATGAAGGTAGCAGCTTATATTTAGTACTCCAATGTTTCATTTGACGCAATATTTAGTAAGAAAAATAGGAATATTTAGTATCTCATTTGACATAGTATTTTGTAGAAATAATGGGACACGTTGAAGGACTCCACATTGTACTAATATTTGAATCTGTGTACTGCGAGGACGGCAAACTAGTCCAAATTCCCTAAAGACAGTACTCCCTTCGATTCATATTACTTGATGCTAATATAGATGTATCTAGACACAATTTAGTTGTAAATACATTCATGTTAGCATCAAGTAATATGGAGGATCGGAGGGAGTAACTGAATCAAAAATCTGGCAAGGAAGCACATAAACGTAACCTTGGAGAATCACAAGTTGTTTTGTGATTATGCATGATCGTGGCCGAGAACTGCAAAACAGCAGTGTTAGAAGACCCAAGCGTAGATTCCACGAGATCTAGCATCCAGATATATACTGATGCTACAAGCTCCATTATCTACTTCAAATTAAACTTAGCTCACTGGAGACATATAACTTATAAGTCAGTTACTGAGCATCTAAGAAGGTGGATGCAGCCTCGGAATGTACTAAGGTGTTGTTTGGATACTCGCATTGGTTTTTCCCCCATATGCAATTTGGTTCAGTGGAAACTGTATAGGTCTAAACTTGGCTTGGGCCTATTTATGTATTTCGACTGGTTGCCAACTAATTCATTTTAACTCGGTGGGAGAAATGAAAGCCTATTCGTTTGGTGCAGTGCTTTAAGCTTGCAACCAACTGAACATGTTGTTTGGTTATCTGTTGAACAGGGAATGTGATAACATCTTCTTGAACGGTGATGTTAGCAATCCTTTTGTGCATTACTATGAGGCGATAACAGAAGTAGCAACATACATGAGATTGAACATAAACTTTACGACAACAGATATAGGATCATACATAGCTCACGTTAATTCATAGACATACACTCATAGATAGTTCAACATGAAACTAGATAAAGTTCAATACAATAGGAAGACAAACGATCAAGCATGGTTCACTCATCAGTTAGGGAAAAGGTTGAATCATGTTGTGGGCACTTCTTCGCCACCTCAGTCATGTTGTAGTCAAATATGGTGAAGTTGAAGATGTCACCCCTAGCACTTTGAAGGTAATGAAGTAGCGATTTCGATGTCGTGTGCAAGGGCAAATCTAGGCCACCCTTGATCCATGGCAGCTGTGTCATATTCACGTCCTTGAGATTACCATCCAAGAGCAGCCAGTGTTCGTCTTCATTATGATTGTCCTAGGGATGGTGCCAATGTATGGATAGAAGTCGGGTGGAATTGGAAGCATTTACAACCCTAGCGTCACCATGAACTTTGTGAAGTAGGTTGGACCAACATCATCATTGAAGTGGTCGACCTTGGTAGGTCTTCCCCTTGGCCTCTTGGCAGAGTTGCCCTCTCCAGCATCATTGGAACATCCCTCGCCGAGGTTGTGCACCGGTCCACCCATTATCATCTTGGAGCACTAGAAACAAGAAGGCAATTAGACACCCTTTCATAAAAGATAGTGCCACATTTTAATCATCGGCATGTTCTAGTAAATTGCAAACATTATTCATGTCTCATATGAAAGTACCACACAAAAATCTCAGATATGGTGCTAGTGAACCAAGTATTATGCACAATCATATGTGTTTGTACCCAACAACACGTTCAACAGACCATCCTTGCGACATATTAGTGTGTCAGATTATAATCATCGGCTGGCAACAACAAGAAGGAACAATACCGGTATAACAAGCAATGTGCCTCATATCACATTATCGCCACGAATGGTCCTTTGTGACCAAGTACGACGCACAATCATCAGTGATTGTACACTACACAAGGGAAGTTAGGATCATTTTGGCACCTATTCGGGGTTGGATTTTAATTATTGGCACATCAGAACATTACGGCCTCGTAGTAAAATTGGGCACACAAATCTCAGAACAGTGTAATCAAACATAGTTCGTTGCTATTCATTGATGTTAGGGCATCTCCAGCGGGGCGGCGCATTTTGGATGCCAAAACGGATGTGAAACGTTCGTTTGCGTCGGGTCGAATGGTCGACATCGACCACGCGACCGTTTGCGTCTAGGGGTGTCCCCAGCGGGCCAACGCATAAATTTTCCCCGTTGATAAAACCATAATTTACATTAATAAAAATGCATAAAAGGACCGAAAAATGGCCAGCAAGGCCTGCTAAAACCTACCTATGGGCTACTGCTCGTCGTCGCTGACGAGGTTGATGAACTCCGGCGTCCGCCATGGAAGCTGGTACGCCGGCGGTGGAGGAGGAAGGGCAGCCTATGGAAACCGCGGCCAGGACGTCAGTGGCGCAGGAGGCCGTGGTGAAGGTGGCCACGGCTTCCAGGCCGTTGAAGGAGCAAGAGTCGGCGCGCGGGCATTGGAACGCGCCGGCGTGGCCGGAGGAGTCGTCGGCCTCCCCTGCGCGAGCACTGACTCGCGAAGCTAGATGGCAAGCCCGTCCCACATAGCCAGCTCGTTAAGCTCATCGAGCTCGCCATTGGCCAGTGCCATGGCAATGGCCTCCTCCTCGCTAATGTCCGGTGGCTAGGTCTCCGGATCCCACGCCGGCCCGCCATCATCTTGGTCATTATCTCCGTCTTAGACATGGGCGTCCGGCGAGGTCTCGGCCTCGGCGGCGTCCTCATCCTCGTCGTCGTTGTCGTCTTCTTTTGCATCGATCTCGCGGTCGAAGTAGTCAAGGTCGCCGAGGTATCCCGCTCGGCGGCGCACGTCGAACTCCCACGGCCCGAACGAGATCCAGTTGTAGGAGTTGAGCGCGTACGCAAGATCTTCTCGGAGATCGGCCGACAAGATGGCTCGGCGGCGGCGCATGCTTGTGACGGTAAAGCACACGTCCGCTGGGAACCCCAAGAGGAAGGTATGATGCGTACAACAGCGAGTTTTCCCTCAGAAAGAAACCAAGGTTATCGAACCAGTAGGAGATGAAGATCATGTGAAGGTTGTTGGTGAAGGAGTGTAGTGCGGCGCAACACCAGGGATTCCGGTGCCAACGTGGAACCTGCACAACACAATCAAACTACTTTGCCCCAACTTAACAGTGAGGTTGTCAATTTCACCGGCTTGCTGAAAACAAAGGATTAAACGTATGGTGTGGAGAATGATTGTAGAAAACAAAAGAGAACAATGATTGCAGTAGGTTGTATTTCAGATGTAAAAGAATGGACCGGGGTCCGCAGTTCACTAGTGGTGTCTCTCCAATAAGATAAATAACATGTTGGGTGAACAAATTACAGTTGGGCAATTGACAAATAGAGAGGGCATAACAATGCACATACATATCATGATGACTACTATGAGACTTACTTAGGGCATTACGACAAAGAACATAAACCGCCATCCAGCATGCATCTATGCCTAAAAAGTCCACCTTCGGGTTAGCATCCGCACCCCTTCCAGTATTAAGTTGCAAACAACAGACAATTGCATTAAGTATTGTGCGTAATGTAAATAATACAAATATCCTTAGACAAAGCATTGATGTTTTATCCCTAGTGGCAACAGCACATCCACAACCTTAGGGGCTGTCACTCCCAGATTCAATGGAGACATGAACCCACTATCTAGCATAAATACTCCCTCTTGGAGTCACAAGTATCAACTTGGCCAGAGCCTCTACTAGCAACGGAGAGCATGCAAGAACATAAACAACACATATATGATAGATTGATAATCAAGTTGACATAGTATTCCATATTCATCGGATCCCAACAAACACAACATGTAGCATTACAAATAGATGATCTTGATCATGATAGGCAGCTCACAAGATCTAAACATGATGGCACAAGAGGAGAAGACAACCATCTAGCTACTGCTATGGACCCGTAGTCCAAGAATGAACTACTCACGCATCAGTCCGAAGGCGGGCATGGTGATGTAGAGCCCTCCGGTGATGATTCCCCTCTCCGGCAGGTGCCGGAGGAGATCTTCTGAACCCCGAGTTAGGGTTGACGGCGGCGGCGTCTCTGGAACTGTTCTCGTATTTTGGCTCTCGGTACTAGGGTTTTCGCGTCGGGAAGATTATATAGGCGAAAGGGCGACGTTGGTGGGCGCCCGAGGGGCCCACCCCATAGGCAGGCGCGGCAGGAGGTGGGGCCACGCCGCCAGGTGGGGTGGCCACCTCGTGGCCCCTCTTCGTCTCTCCTTCGGTGTGGAACACTCCGTGGAAAATAGGGCCGTGGGCTTTTGTTTCGTCTAATTCCGAGAATATTCGTAAACTAACTTTTCTGAAATCAAAAACAACAGAAAACAGAACTGGCACTGTGGCATCTTGTTAATAGGTTAGTCCCGGAAAATGCATAAAAAACATTGTAAAGTATGATTAAAACATGTAGGTATTTTCATAAAACTAGCATGGAACATAAGAAATTATAGATACGTTGGAGACGTATCAGCGCCTCGTCACGGCGCTCTCACCCCTCTCGTAGGGGGAGGGGGGGAGGGGCGTCACGCGCCTGGAGTTGAGGTGCTAGCCTCCTCCAGGCAGGCTAGCGTCTGGTCATGGCACCGGCCGGTTTTCCTCCCAACTCAATGTGACGTACCGCCCGACCCGCGGCTTCTTGCCGGACCGCGAGCTGCTAGCCTTGTGGCCATTCTTGGTCTTGCGGAACGGTCAAGATTTCTTCCCCATGGTGTCGGTTGGGTGGATACGGCGGACTCTGCCAATGGTGTGGTCGAGAAAATGGACGCCGCCAACGGACCTTTAAAAGGCTCGGACGCCACCTCGCCTTCAATGTCCTGTCACTACGACACCGCCCACCAGCGCACGCGCGCGGAAGGCGAGGGGCGCCATTAACGCGGCCCTGAAAAGCTGCTCCGCGCCACTCGTAAGTTATGCCGCGCTGTAGACGAAGCATCTGTGCCGCTGTCAGTCGGGCCCATGTGAGAAGTGTGTGGACGACCGCTGCGTCCGCGCAGATGCAAATGTGCCGCATATTTGGATCGCGTTTGTGTCTCGGCGGACGGATCGGACACTATGCGTCGGGCCGCTGGAACAGGTACTGCGGCATTTTTGGTCCGCGTGGTCGCAAACGGACGCTTCGCATCCATTTGCGTTGCACCGTGGGAGATGCCCATCTACATGCTTGGTTTACTCGTCCCTTGATTTGGGCCACATTTGAATCATTAGCCATGGAGAAAAACAAATTAGTGTATGCCAATTAGGTGGCTAGGAGACGAGACATGTTTTGATGGAGGCGGAGGGAAGAATTCCCGGGGGGTTGTGGTGGCAATAGCGAGCGAAGACAGCCTTTTGTAGCTGGTGGCGGCACAAGAAGAGGTGGGGAGAAAGCGCGGGAAGCGGCGGAGAAGACACACAAAGATGTGGACGACGGCGACGCGTGGTGGAGGCGCACCGCCGATGGGACGTCTCCCCAGCAGCACCCTGAAAACCGTAGTCACCATTCAGTTTGTGCCGCTGATGAGGCTGGCCCGCCACTCGCGACGCGGTTTTTCGTTGCGTCCTGCGCTCCCGCAACGTTCCCTGTGTAACGGGGATAAGTTCGAGGCGCCGGACACCTATTAGACCGCGTCGAATGGGAAAGGGCTTTGAGGTGAGCAGCTAGGAGCGATCAAACATCCGGCATGCCCCAAACTTTGAGATGCGCAGTTGGGAGCTGTCAAACATCCGGCATGCCCCAAACTTTGAGATGCGCAGCTGGGAGCTGTCAAATGTCCGGCGCGCCTCAAATCCCTTTAAGGGACGCGGCCAGAGCTTTCAGAGCCTGCCTTTTTATGTTCAAATGGTTGTTTTGCGTATCTGACAAAGCGTCCATGTCAATGATAGTGCAGTTCTCAGCAGTTTAGGTTCATCAGCTTGAATTTTTTTTGTTTGCTCATGTTAATTTGCACAAGTTAGAGGGCTACATGATATCAAGATCTGAGTCTGGATACTACGAGGACGGCAACCTAGCCTGAAGAGTAACTAAAATTCCAGAATCTTTCACAAGGCTGAGAATGACAATTTGTTTGTGACCTTGGAGATTCACAATTTGTTTGTGATTGTGCATGATATTCACAAGGCTGAGAAGTGCAAAGCAGCAGGATCAGAAGACGAGGTTTTATTTATCTTCAAGATGGTATGCAAGATTCAGCATCCTGATATACACAGATGCCACGAGCTCTACAAACAAAACTTAGCTCAGTCACTGGAGCATTATAACTTATAAGGCAGTTACTGAGCATTGGCAGGGATTTCATGGTCCGAGAAGGTTGACACAGCGTCATAATGTACCGAGTCTCCATGTATCCTCTTCTGTAGGTTCTCCAGGCTCGTGACACGCCGCAGAGAGCCTGGCACTGAAGCCCTCTCTTCTCCACTGGCCAAATGAGTTGCTGCCTCCTGGAGGTCAGGTTTGATCCAATCGTCTTCGAGTAAACCCTGGAGGAAATGGCTCATGCTCTGTTCAGTGGGAGCAGCATCAGCAGAAGCTGCATCTGATACACATGAAGAGAAGGGCACAATAATTCCCGGCGTGTCTGATGGAGTGGAGAACAGCAGGCTTGTTCCAGTTACTCTCCTCACAGCTTCTTCAGCTATATTCACCTGAACAAAAATACTTTGTCAAGACAAAGAAACAAAAATATAGCACCAATTTTATTTTATCCATGGACCCTGCGGAAGAGAATATTTCAAGAATGTAGGGTGTGCTTGGTAGACAGGTCCTCAGATTTTCCCACCTCATCCCACTTTTTTCCAACTTTTGTTGTTTCGTAGGTCCGCTCGGCCCAACTGGGCACTGCCCACCTCATGCGAAAATAGCCTCTCAGCCCTGCCCGGTAGAGAAACCGAAATCGAGCTTCACACCTGGGCAGGGCTGACCTCGCCCGGAAAACCCCCCGCGCGGCCTCGCACCTGGGCCCAAACCAACAGGGGTCAAACCGCCCAGCCCTCATTCCGCTCTCTATTTCCCACCTCCACGCCTGCGCCCCGCTCCAGCTTCCTCGACGCCGGCCAGCGCCTCCACGGCCACGGAGAGGGCCTGCGCTGCCGCTTCCTCGAGGGACAGCTCCGCCACAGCCGAGCGCCGCCACGGCCGAGCTCCGTGACGGATGACAAACGGAGGACGATGGACAACGGACGAGCACCATGCTTCCTCGAGGGATAGCTCTGCCACGGCCGAGCTCCGCCACGACCGAGAGCTGCCACGGCCGAGCTCCGCGACGGACGACGGACAACGGACGAGCACCGCCACGGCCGAGCGCAGTCAAGGCCGAGCGCCGCCAAAGCCTCGCGTCGCCATGTCAGCCAGCAGCAAGGAGCTCCGGCGAGGGCGAGGGAGCTCCGGCCAGGGCTCCCTTGTAGGGACCCGATTGCTTATTTTTCCTGTTTACAGGAACCTGATAGCTTTTTATTTTGTCCACAGTGACCCAATCGCGTTTCATTTTTATATGCAGTGGTCTTTGTGCAAATTTTAGATACCCTCAGCTATTCTCAGCACATACAACCTACCAAACAACAGATGCACTCAGCATATCTCCGTTGGCCCGCCTACCAAACACACGAGAAAATGTAAGTTCAACTAAGCTAGGGTCAGCTTGTATGAGGGCAGATAGCTATTCTCTGTTGGACCGGGCTAGCAAACTGCAAACACACCCGTAGTGTCTCACTAGCACCTCATCTACAAATAAATTTCAGTATTTTTTTTCTTTTTCAAAAATAAAATATCAGCTATGCAATAGTCAAAGCACAGATCAGTTTATAAGAGTAAAGATATCACTGTGTGTTCTGTATATGCATGACTGTACAGATAAAGAGAGCAAGTAACGACTAAAAAAATGAATGTTTTTTAAGCACCTTTGCCAAGACATAAATACAGAGTTTTGCATGTACTCACAAACAAGCATTAAGAAATGTATGAATGATTGTGCCTGTTTGGAATCCCAATGTGCGGTATGAGACAGAACAGACCTCCCATAAGCCAAAACCACAGGCTTAATGAGACACACTCTCACAGGGTATGAGCCCTTTTTAATATTTTGTTTCATTTTTACAATGCCCACACCTGTAAGAAAACATTGTTATTATTCGTAACACCAAAAAAATAAAGTTGTGAAATATAGAACTAAACTATCATTTTTTCACTAATAGGAGAGGATATACCTGCCTTCTTCATGAGAAATACAAGCTCAAATGCAAAAAAAAAAAAATGGTATTGTAATTTTTGACAGTACAGTTAGGAAGTTACAGATCAAGTAAAGCAAGGATGTCAAATCCAAGATTGCTTCATTTGTCATGTTTGGGTTCTCCAAAGAAAAGAGAAAGCACATGAACAATTATGCGTACAAAGATTAGTAAAGTAACTACCGATTAATGATCCATAACACTATATCAACATATTCACCATCAAAAACCCTCTAAATTGTAACAAAGCAAATTATAGGATGCAATTAAGAGTTTGCAAGAATTAAAGGATATACCTTTCTCCTCATAGTCTGAATATCAACTGTAAGATTTCTGTTGTCAAGAGAAGATTCCTTGTATTTCTGAGTCATGTCAGTCAGGCGCTTTAGCAAAGATGCATTCTCAACTCTTAACTGTGTAACCTAGATGACAGGGTAGTAATTAGCACAGTCAGCTTAATTTCAGTTAGACTTTACTTAAACATCATTGGTCGCAATTTCAGACCTCTGATTCAATATCGTCCTGATGAGCTTGTTTTCTTTTCCTTGACCTCCTGGCTGATTCTCGATTTGACAGCATCCTATCACAAAATTAAAACTGAGAAATTAACACTCAAACTTTACACTACTTTTCGAACATGGCACACTTAAATATCAAGTATAACGTTAGCGACTAGCAAATTTACTTGAAAATAATCAAGTACCAAACAAATGCCTCCAGTTATTCGAGACTTTGGTGGGATTGGTGTAAATATAAATGCAACGATATTTTTGATTTTATAGAGAAATATGCTGGGAATATCAAATATTAACTTGGTACCAAAAAGATCTTAAACGAAGGGTCGAGCATACATGTTTGGTGGGATTGGATCCTTTCTGGTACCCTATGCCTTTTCACCTGTCCTGAACCATTAAATTGGCAGGACAAAAAAAGATTGGGATATATATTCTCAAAAGAAAAAATGAGTTTTCCCCCATTAGTATCAGGTTATAGTTTCAAACTACATAATTTAAATATATTGCTACATGGTGTCATCAGAAGATTTTTGGATGATAGCTCGAACATAATGAGTAAATTACCGCAAGCTCAAGTATGAAATTTGTTACTCCCTCCGGTCCCATTTACTTGCCGCGGCTGTGAGCAGATTTATAGCTAGCTTGTTTCTGCATCCACGGCAAGTAATTCAGGGCGGAGGCTGTATTGTAACTACTTTCAATTGCATGTCCAAGATAATGGCAGATGGAAAATTCTACAGTACCTCTTCACCCGCTTCGCGCTAGCAGGGTCTGTATTTTCCTCAAGATCACCCTCATCATCTGAGTGCTCCTTTGATGTACAACTATTAGCTGGCTTGCCTTGAACAACAGTACCATCACCTATTACAGAAGAAAAGACAGAAAAAATCTTAATGATAATAGCACGAGTTAAATGTTCAAATGTTACAAAAGTTGCCTATACACTTTTCGAAACACACTTGTATTCGTTCTTCTAAAACATATAAGATGGTGTGAAAATATGAGGATAGCACACAAGAGTTAAACGCTCAAATGTCAGGCGACTGTCAGAATGCAAATCAGTGTTGACAGGATTGCGTGCCTTATGTTGTATGTCAGCATCCAGCACCGCTGAAGCAGGTTCAGAATACTCTGCTCTCATCTTTTACATATTTGACCGCAAAAAAATTATATGTAGTTTAGCTCTTTTCTCATTTGTCAACATAACATCATGTTGCCAAACCAGAACTGACATTTCTCCTCATTTTCTAGACTATCAGGACACCAGTTAAGATATTCTACAGGAACTACTGGTGACATGTGACTCTTCTGATGGTTCAGGAGTGTCAGCAGACAGAAGCAGGAGACTACCAAATAAAAACACACAAGATAACATCTGCTCTAGCAGAACTGTGGAGGACTGTCAAGATAGATAATATTTTATCAATCGAAGACAGTACTTCCTTTCGATAAATTCATGTTAGATACACATCTGTTTCGATTTTTCTGAACTTGCTTCATAGACTGGAATGAATGAGATTATGGACGTTCATAAATACCATCAAAAGAAGCTTGAGACACCAACTGTGAAGCCTCTGAAGCTTGTGAACTGGGGTAGCTCAAAGCAGATTCTTGAGGTTTAACTTCCTGAAATTGAATTACATGCAAAATTAGCTCATGGACATCACATTTAAATGCTATTTGTGAGGGTAGATTGCCAAATCATGATTTGGTTAGTGAGCACTGCAAAGTTAGGCGTATTGCCTGGATATTCTTTTGTGTTTTCAGTTAAATCAAGTCGTAAATGGGACAAGAGAAATAATGAGGTGAGAATGCTACGCAATGGTAGAAAACCAGTGCTGATTGATTCAATCGCTCATGTTAGACACGGCTACTCGTGGGCACCAACAGTGAATTCAGTGGTCTAGGAAGAACTAAGGCAGATAACTACACCCTTGTGTGCTTGCTACGGGTGTTCAACAACGGATTCCTCAAACCATTCTAAATTAGATAATGTTTCCATACTATCTTTTTAAAATAATCAGCCACTAGAATTTGGAGCTTCCGGTTTAGATGAGTTTGTACCAACCCATATTTCAACACCCGTGGTGCTTGCATATCACTTTCAGGAAAATATCAGAACATACTCTTTCATACTAGCTTAGGAAAGAAGATCCCTATTGTTTCATACTCTCCGACAACACAAGACTCATTTAATATTGTAGTCATTTGTGGTCAATGAAACTCCATCAGAATATGCTCATAGACTGCATATGTGGTTGAAACAATTTTTCTGCCACCCTAGCAACATGTTACACTTCACATGTCACACCACAGTATCTGCTATCCTGCGTGTCCCTGCACCAAAATACCCCTGAGGATTCATCTCCCATGACCTTTCTGAAGGAACAAAAGGCACATCATTGCCATGTTTTTTTCCCTGGAGCCTGATCCGAAAATAATAGCCAACTGGTACCATTTACATGTAAATTATGGTATTCCCTCTGTCCCTAAAAAAGCTCCTCAACTTTGTTTAGATATAGTATATAGACATATTTTAGTTATAGATACATCCGTTGAACAGTTTTTTTTTTTTTTTGGACGGACAGAGTACTACTAATCTAGCGAGTCACTCGTAGCATATTGTATCCCTAATTACGGCAGCAATTTAGACCACCAAGGAAAATGTTCTTCGGTAATTGAATTAGCCAGATTGTTTGTCAGAAGACTGAAAGCGGATTTTCTACTGAACTGCAAGATTGCAGCAGAAGTACTCTAGAAAGGATCTGTCATGGAACTTTAAAAATCTACAAGAGAGGCTACAAATCGAACCAAATCTCAATCAAGAAGGGAATTGAACCGTACCATGGACTTGGCCACGGCGGCGCAGTACAGTTCCAGCTTCCTCTTCAGCCCCGCGGCGTACTCCCCGGGATCTCCACCGCCGCTGGCGCGGGCACAGCTCACCTCCACCACCTCGTCGCCGCCGTGCTCCATTCTTGGAATAAATAAAAAGCTGATCTCTTTCTCCGTCGCCGGTGGCAGTTAGGGCCCTAGTGGCAGTACTACTCGAGAAGGAGCAAGATTTACACGGGAAGAGAACGGAATTATCGAGAAGTGCTCTTCGGGAGATTGGAAATTGGAGTCAAGGAGAACGATGGGGAGACAGAGGCGGCGAGGGGGGAGGTTTATAGCGGCGGTGGATGGGGTCACTGTCCCGGCGATGCCCATGTGTTCTACTTCTCCTTGCTGCAAAAGATCTAGCTAGCCTACTGGCAAGGCAAGTGGACACTCTAGTGTGTGCTCATGTCCACGAAATTTAGATCTTTTGTGTGGGCCCATTGAAATTTCATTGAATTAGAAAAATCATAAAAGTTGGCATTTCATCTTATTCAGTGTGTTCATTTTAGGCAGCTCCTATGGGTTGTATATATGCCTAATTGAGATGTCACCCCGATAGTTCGATCCCGCCTAAGTGGAAAATCGTAGGCCGTACGAGTTCCTTGATTACTAGGACTTGCTTGAACCGGGGTAAATTAGCGGTATTTAGTCCAACGTTGAGCAAAATGCCGATCGGTACGCTAATTTTACATTCATTCCAAC
This sequence comes from Lolium multiflorum, assembly GCA_030979885.1. Taxonomy (NCBI): domain Eukaryota; kingdom Viridiplantae; phylum Streptophyta; class Magnoliopsida; order Poales; family Poaceae; genus Lolium; species Lolium multiflorum. The sequence goes on from CM061751.1 coordinate 15,931,071, forward strand.
CAGCCATGTAGCAATATATTTTCGGGTGCAACAACGCAAGCAAGCAAATAACAACACTGCAACAATCGAAGGCGCTCGTTAACTAGCATCACATCGTCATTGTAAAAATAACCGTGTTGCTAAGATGGTTGGCACATATTTTACGATGAAGGAGAAACTTTTCAACAACTAAGATGAAAATTTAAGGCAAAAACAAAAGAAAGAGGTTTTATTTTTTGCAATGAGAAGAGACGGCAAAAAATACTTAAAATACACCCACCAAGCCTTGACACCTCTTCTTTGCTTGTGCAAGATCAGTTAGTGACAATTGGACACACTCATAGAAAGTTGTGCCAAGATGAGGCACATGCAAAGACCGTTTTTTAAGTGCTTAGAGAAGTGACAATATGTGCTTGAGACTTAAGGGAGGAGGAGAGTGGACTAGGGACACCACCATTCGCTTTTTTGTTTCATCCTCCTCTAAACGGGTCCAACACGCAAGTATAGCAAAGAGAAGGGATATGAAATATTCAGAAAAGCCTCTTTTGTGAGAAAAGCTTGCATCTTATCAACAATTCATGCTTAAAGTCGGGCAAAGTGTCGCTATCAATTCTATTCACTTGTTCCCCTTGTTGCAAGAAATGATTTTTGCCTACTTGATAGCCAAGCATCTAGAATTTGCCCACATTGTAGGAATATTTTTACATGGCACGTGGAATGTATATGTGTCTTTTTTTTCTAGAGAAGAAAATGTGTCTTGGCTGAAGGCCGTCCGACATAACAATGCAAAGTTTCCATGAACAAAAGTAATTTAACTAAAAATAACTTGTTCAAATCACATGCAATGTTTTCCCAAAATTACCTATCATGTGAAAATCTTAAAAACAAAACCGTGTAAGGCCGGCGCGCATTTTGCCTTAGGCACTTGTGCATGCAGATGAACTCGCCATATAAAGATGAATTCTTGTATGCATAATATTAGTAGTATGATTCGAGTTGTAACGTGTAAAACCACACATATAGCTTGACGCGAAAAGTTTGTTTTCACATCAAAACATCCCCAGAAATGGTGTTTGTTGTAAAATGTTGATGTATGCATGTCTTTTCCCTTTATGAGAACGCCGAGTACATGACAATATTGGCTTAAGGTCACCACAAGTGTGTTATTGCTGGTTGGAGCATTAATTCTTTAAGAGTTCTCAAGATAGTTTTAGGTCGGAATCATAGTTCCAAGGAAACTTGGTTAAAAAAAGACTCTTTTGGCAACCGTGTATGCATCTTATCAACAATTCAGGCTAAAAGTCATGTATACCATGTGTCCTTTTCAATTTCGCTCACCTCTCCATGTTGCAAAAGATCTCATGAGCTTGGCTGCCAGCCAAAAGTGACAAGAATCCCTGAATCCAGGTGTTGTTGTCCACGCAATATGGATATTTCTTCTTCGAATATGGATATTTTTGTGTGGGACCTACACCATATCTTTCTCATGGCTACCAAGCTTGACAGATCATCAAGCATGTATAGTTCCTTGATTGGGTTTTTGGCTGATGTTTTCATGGATGAAGACACACCGGACCGTATAGGTCATCCTCATTTGATTCACAATGTCTAGTTGCACCAAATGATTCCTACAACACATACATGAGAGCGGCTTCGACTAAATCCACAACATGTTACGTTCTTGGCCTAGGTGATAAGATGGGAAAAAAATCGGTGACACCACAACGACAAACAAAAAAAATCCTCAAGTGACGGCTTTGCTATCTGGTAAAAGGAGGCATCAAGGAGAACGAGGAAAGGAAGGAGTATATTTGAGAACAACGCGTGTGGGTATTTAATTCTCGAAAAAATATGTTGTGGTCAGGCGGAAATTTCATGCATGCACTAGAAGGTCCGTGCACACTCATGCACGACGCCCCTGATTTACCATCCAAAGGTTAATCAATTTTTTAACAATGCTCACACCCTAGATTAAATTTGTTTGAATTTCTAATTTTAATTTCTAAGAGTGTGGATTGAATTTTGAGCTAGAATGTTACTACACACTATCTACTCACACAGTCCCACATGCTAAGGGATGTAAAAAAGGAGTTAGGACTTTTGATGTCATTTTTCTATGTGTGAACTTTTAAAGTCGAGTGAGCCCAAGTGGCTCATGGGCACATATGTATTGTTACTACGTATGCAAAAAAGCTGATCCTAAAAATCAAAGAGAGAAAATTTTCATTGTCAAGATCTTTAAATCAGTAGCCTCCTCATGTTGCAAAAAAGATCACAAGCCAACTTGCAACTATTCCAAGCCAATTTGGTGGAATCTATACGTGTACCTTCCAGGTTGTAGATCTTTCTCCGTTGGGACCCTCTGGCAACACCATATCTTTATCTTGGCTAGACAAAACTACGACATCCTTTTCGGGGTGGGGGAGTAATTACAATTGAATTCATGCGTTGCCTATATTTTGTTTGACGCATGGGCCGATCGAATTTTGAGCTAAAACATTACCGGACACTAAATACTGCTGCATGAGAAGTGGAAGTTGTAAGAAAAAAGGGTATATGATATTTTATGACTTCTCGAAACAGTACAAACTATGGAAGTTGAGTGAACCTGGCCAAGTCATATACGGTGGGAATACACGTTTTTTTTATCGATCCTTAATATGTATCAGAGAGAGACAAATGTCATTGTCAAGTTCTTTAGCCTCCCCCAAGTTGCAAAAAGATCACAAGCCAAGTGGGCGATGCTGTTCCAGGAAGGTTGTAGGCCTTTCTCCCATGGGGCCGACGGTCCCCAGCGTATCTTTCTCTTGGCTGGGAGGCTGCCCAACTCAGCAGGCTCACGATCCACACAACTTGGTATGTGGCTGATATTTTTCTTAGTGGAGAGCACGTCGGAGGCTGACTAGTATATTGATCCTTCCTATCCACACAAACCAGATATTATTTCATTTTGATCATCATCATCACACGCTGCAAGGGAGAGCATCAATTTGGTGCCACTTGTACGGCTGCACATGATTCATGTCTAGCACATCACATCTCGCAGGCGCACTAGAGATTGGAATTTTGATGATGTTGATGTTTGGGCGTAGGGATTTGTGGCACCCGATTCACCTAGCTTCTTATTCAAAAGTTTGTTAGATTATTACTTGTAATTTCCTTTTTTAGCAAATTTGTCTTGTTTAAACTAAATTTTGCTTTAGCGGGCTTATGCAGGTTGTTTGCTTCTACCCTAGTTGGGTGCCATGGCACGCCATATTATAAAACTTCCTAGGGAGTTGGTGCACAAAAAAGGCAAACCGAAAGATGGATCGAGCTTCCTAAAACGAGACATGGAGTTCGGGTCCGAGCACCGCGTATCTCTACTGCTCTCTTTGCATTGTTTATGAAATATGATGATTTTTTGTACGATGAAAGAAAAAATCATGCTCCTGTCCTATGTCTGTATGAACAAACGTGGTGAATATTTTGCAACTATTTTTCTTAGAAAATTCGTAACAAACCTGCTAAATGTCACAGAGTCTCATTGCAAAATGATGCACTATAAAAAATGTTAGGTAATCTTTCATAAATAATTGACGAATTTTGTTATGTGGTTATGAAGCGTGCTTAGTTTCCCAAACAACACGTTTGTCTAGCTAATTTTGTGACCGTTTTGTTGAAACCGTGGAAAATTCAATGCATGATTTTGGCATAGATTATTTTCTCATTTTTGTGAGGGTGTTTGTTGTATAGTATGACGAAAAGGTTTCTTGTGGAATGCTTATCACACAGGCATGCCTTTGTTCGGGATCGGGACTTGCCACTGAACCACTAAGGCCGGTGCCAACGCCGGAGGCGAAGGTGGCCGCGGTGGGGAGGCCGGACGGGGAGCGCGGCAGGCGGTGGGCCTCTCCGCAGTGGCCGCGCGGGCGCTTGGCGGCGAGTGAAGCGAGGCGGGAGGCCGGCGGCGCGTTGGCGGGCGCGAGCGTGGGGAGAGAGGGGGCGTCGAGCTCGTCCAGCCCCTGGTTCGTGCGGGAGGGAGGTTAGGGACGAGGGGGTGCTAGCTGGGCTGGGTCGGCCTAGTCGGCTGCTGCCCCCTTTTTTTTCTTTTCTTTTTCTCTTTTTTTCTTTTCTCTTTTCTTTTATAACATTTGAACCGTAAAACCAAATGACCTCTAATTTATTTTAATTTTTTTATTAATTAAAACCAGATTCCAAGCGGCTCAGTTATGCAATTTTATTAATTATTATGTTAATCGGTAACATTTTAAGTTGAATAAAATAATTTCTTGCATTATTTTGTATGTCTAAACAAAATCGAGTGAAATAACTTAATGTGGAAAAGAAATGGTGATGTGGAGGAGAGAGAAGTGAGAGTGGGGACTATAGCCCATGCATTGGCAAGGTGGGGTGAGAGTGGGGTGAGAGTGAGAGAAAAGCCGACGCAGGCGGAGTCGGGCGGTGCATTGGCACCAGCCTAAGGTACTCCATGTGTAACAACAATAGTCTTTTTATATAGAAAAGTGACATACAAAGCATCTCATATCGGATGTTTATCAAGGAAAACAGAAGATAATATAGATGGTAGACAACACTAATTGACCAAAAATATAAACATACATCGAAAATCATACTAGCCGTTTTCTTAACTCGCATGTTTACTGTCTATGGAGACTGAAAAATACAATGTAGTAGGGGACAAAGCTCATCATCCTTTTTTATCTCTTTTTCTTCCACCAAATGAGCCGTGGCCCATAAAGCCAATCGACGCTCAATTGCTAGAATAGTGCATCGGAAGCTGGCCAAATAGAGAGAAATTCAGCCACAAAATTTAGAATTGATTTTCCAATAAATAAAATGAAATTTTATACAAAAATTAAGTATGTGAAATTCCATAATAAAATGCAACACAAAGTCACAAATTGTGAAAAAAAATTGGAACACTAGTAGAAAACAGGCCTCTAATCCTGGTCCATAAGGGCATTCAGTCCCGGTTTTTCAATTGGGACCGGACGATTCGGGACTAAAGGCTCAACCCTTTAATCCCGGTTCAAATGTACACCGGGACCAAAGGCCACGCCCCGTGGTGTGGCCAGGGGGCTCGTGGTGGAGGATCTTTGGTCCCCGTTCGTGAGACAAACCAGGATTAGAGGGTCTTTGCCGCGGCAGAGAAAATTGCTGATTCTCTGTCGCGGCAGAGGTTCAGGGTGGAGCAGCGTTTCTCTACTGCGACAGAGTTTTAGGGTTTTATATTATTTATTCAATTCTGCAATGCATACATCATTCAAAGAAACCACAAACATCGTCATGTATATATAGACATCGTCATGAAATACAGTACAAGTAATGCATGTTTAGAATATATAAAGCCGGGACCAAAGGTACCATATGTATTCATATCCCTAAGTCATAGATATACAAACTCCCGATGGTATTCTCTAGTTCGAGCTATGACCTCGTTAAGAAAGAATTCCGCAAGTTTCTCTTGAATTGTTCATATGCGATCCTCCTAAAGATAAGTTTATTGTAAAATATATCCACAGGAAAATAGATAACATAGTTACTTGTGAAGATAAGTTTATTTTTATCTTATTTGTGATTTCGATATGATATCATATTTATTGGTTTGTAGGCATGCAAATGGAGCGACAACTTTCATTATGTTATGGTAAAAGCAGTAAACAGTGTAATCAAGAAACAAAATTTTCCCTAGAAACAGAAAAGGAAAGTTTCTTCGTGGAAACAATAATTGATATCACAAAATACACATTCCCGTTGTAGATCTTCGACAACAAGCCACAACATATATTTCTCTTGGTTGGGAGGTTAGCCAACTCAGCAACCGCGCGATCCACAATATTTCTCTTGGTTGGTAGGGCTAGCAACCTTGCCAAGTGAGCAATCATGTAAAATTAAGGATTGTGTTTAGGGGTGATATTTGTGTTGATGACAGCACATTGGAAGTCTATAGGTCTTTCTCGTTAGGGCATCTCCAACGGAGCGACGCATTTTAGACACAATTTATATCCGTTTTCGTCGAGCGCGGAAACAAAAATTGGTCACATGTCTGTATGCGTTTGTCTCTTCCCTAGCGACACAAACGCATTTTTTACCACAAAGCCCTGCCATGCATTAATTAAGGAGGAGAGAGAAAAATGTCTTTTGTGTGGCCACTATTGGTTAGCACATGGGTTTGCCTTGCATTAAAGGGAGAGAGAGAGGGCCAGCCAGGACAAAACGGACGAGTGGACGCATCTGCGCCGACACATTCTTGGAGCAAATTTGGACCATGTTTACGTATAATAAATGTTGCGATCATTTTGCATCCAGCTGCTAAAACGTGTTTTTTATCCACGCAGACAGCAAAGGGACGCTCGCCTCCATTGGAGATGCCTTTAGATTCGCAGGGCCTAGTTGCACCTCATGTCTCTCGCAACGCAGGCAGCACCTAAACCAGTACCATTCTTCCCCAGGCGATAAGACAAACCACTGGACAAACATGGTGACCTGGCAAGGACTGAGAAAAATCATCAAGTGGTGCCTTGGAAGAAGCATATTTGAGAATATCGTGTGCAACAACTGAACTGATCCTAACGACCAAGGAGAGACAAATGTCACTGTCAAGTTGTTTAAACATTTAACATCTTGCAAAAAGATCATAGGGCAAGTTGCGTCAACCGCAGGCCAAGAGGGCATGAAGAATCTATGCACGTTCTAGGAAGGCTGTGGTGCTTTCTCGCCTGGGACCTGCCAGGGTATCTTTTTCTTGGCTGGGAGGCCAGCCAGCTCAGCCGGCAGTGCGATCCACTCAACTTTGGTGTGTGGCTGATATTTTTATGAGTGGAGACCTCAATGCCAACGCTCGTTTCTACCCACACAAACCAAATACGGAGTATAACTTGTCGTTAATAGAATAGACTATTATTTAGAGTAAAATATATGGTAGATCATTGAATTTGTCCGTATACTTTTCTTTAATTATTGTATTCATAGAAGCGACATTTACGGCCATGAAGACGATGTAGCTACTTATTTGCTTACGTGGTGGTGTGGAACCCCTTAGACTACTCATAGTGCAAGTAACTTCAGTAGTAACTTAGGAGCCAACTCAGCAAATTTGCTTATGTGGCACTGAGTTAATGAGGAGAGAGGAGGATAGAGTAACATAGCTAGTTACTGTAACATCACACTTTTCAAGGCACAATGAGTCTCTAATTAATGGAGTACTAACTTGATGTTACTATGCACTATGAGGGTAGTAACATAGACTAGTGTCATGTGCATGTTACTAGTTGAAGTTACTATGCACTATGACCAGCCTTAGTAGTGCGTTCCAACCAGAAATACATGAAGATTATTTATTTCATTAATCATCTCAGCCTACTCTGTTTCTGTTACATGTATAGTCCCACTGGCTCAAAGAACTGGGAGCTCGACAGGTCTACTCGTCATTTGCCTCCAGCGCCTCCTTCTCCCAGAACCCTCTGTCTGCGACTACTGCTTTGCCGTTGTCTCTTCCATCAGATCGGTCTTTTGGTTGCATTGGTTAGAGCATGCAGTTCTACATGGTATCAGAGGCAAGAGGTCTTGAGTTCAAGACCCGACTGGCGCAATATAAAATAAAAATATTGCAGCCCACTTTCGGTCCACGTTTAGGCCTGAGGGAGCCACACGTGAGGAGGAGTGTTGAAGTATAAATGCATTGCCTAATCTCTTCCATCAGATCGGTCTTTTGGTTGCATTGGTTAGAGCATGTAGAACTGATGAAATTATGTAGTTATCTTGTTAACTACATTTGTGTTGATGGGCCCGGCAGACCGTCGGAGATCTGGGGATTTCCTTAACGAGCTCTCGCTGGCTATGGGAACTTGCCTCCTACCACTGTTGGTGGGTGGTGATTTCAACCTGATTAGGGCATCACAAGACAAGAACAACAACAATATTGTCTGGCCTCGCATCCACGGGTTTAGAGCATCTCTAACAGAGCTCCTAAAAGGGCCAAAACCGAGAAATAACCGCTAGTTTACGGGTTCGAGCTGAAAAATAGCGCCGATCAGTAACCGTAAACGACGCGCTGAATAAATTTTTTTGGGCCGAGACCGAAACCCATACTCGGCCTGTATTTGTATGGGCCGACGGAGTGAACCGAACGCAGCCCGAACACAATCCCTAGTTTGCGCGCGAGGGAAGTTTCAGCTCCTCCCAACCGCCGCCGCCACCGATCTGCGCGCCCTCACCTTCCTCTGCGCCGCCGTCGTCCGATTTCTCCACCATGATTCTCGAATCGACCCAGCCGGCCGCTGTTGCTAGCTCGCAGGCACCAACCACCCCTGCGACCCCCGCGGACGTAACTACCACGGTCTCGTCGACGAGCGTGGTGAAGCGGCAGCGCGCGGGCAACGCAGGATGGCCATAAACTAATGTCGCGTGTTACCATCTGTCGATCGGACGTACCAATCCCGAAGGACGTTGGTACATGATCGAAACCGACCTGCAGCCGGTGGGCAATGCAATGGAACCAAGTGGTGTCCAATCCTCCTAGCGGCGCAACTATGGACGAATATGTGAGTGAATATGTTTGTACAATTGTAGTTTCGCTTTGGTGACCACATATTGACGATTTGTTGTTTCGTTTTGCAAATATAGGACCGCATTGCCAATGCGAGATACATAGACATGGCCGGCAGCAAGGGAAAGAGCTTCACCATGCGTCATTGCTTTGATGTGCTTCAACACCTCCCCAAGTGGCAATTGAGGGACGAAGAAGTAGCACCCAAGAAAGCTGCAATGGTTGCGCTCGATGACACGAGAGGAGGGCCGGAACATTGACAAGCCGGAGAGAAACAAGAAGGCCAAGGAGAGGCTCAAGCTCGAGGGGGAGGCTGCATTGTTGAGGGACAAGTTTGATCAAATGATGAAGTCCAAGGAGGTGATAGCGGCCAAGACTTTGGAGACCAAGCTTGTCATCATCGAGAAGAAGAAGGAGGTGAGTCTTGCCAAGGTTGAAGCCAACCGAGAAGAAGCAAGGAACAAGGCAAAGTTGGAGGAGATGAGGATCAATGTGAAAAAGGCCAAAGCAATGAAGCAACTATTAACCGAAGAGAGGGAGATCATGATGATGAACACAAAGGACATGAATGAGCAACAACTGGAGTTGTGGAAGGAGGCCTCGGTGGAGATCATGGAGAGACGGAGACTAGCTCGTGAAGAGGCAAGTGGTGGTGGCTCGGTGACTCACGGAGGTGGTGGCGATAATGGTCACGGCGGGCCAACCTCGGTTTGATGCCGGCGGTGAGAGGAGATGGTGAACTATGAACTATTTGCTATGAGTGTGTCATTTGATGTCTGCACTATGAACTATGCATGAATTGTTTGCATTTGATTGTGTCATTTCTTTGATCATATGCAAAGTCTTTGATAAACCCTGTCTTTACGGGCTCTGTTCTGCGCCAGCCATTTTACGACCCGTAAACACGAGTTCGGTGAACTGAACTCCAAGTTTTCAGTTCGCGTTTTTACGAGCTCTGCTAGAGATGCTCTAAATGAGTGTATTGCTAATCTCGCCCTTAGGGAAATCTGCATGACGGGTCCTAGGTACACGTGGACGAATCGACGGTTAGACCCGGTTCGTTGTGTGCTGGACCGCGTCTTTATGTCCGCAGACTAGGAGATTCTATTCCCGCTCTGCTCTTTGGTGGAGGATACCATTATTGGGTCGACCACTCTCTGTTGGTCCTAATCTCTGAGGAGGAGTTTAGGAAGCAGAGCCCCCGTTTCTTCTTTGAAAAGGGGTGGCTGGAGAGACCGGACTTTGGGGAGCTCATTTCTTCTAAGTGTCGAGTTGGTTGCCAATATGGGGACTTGCTGCGACCCAATTGGGCGCTGTCAGCGGGTTTCGACGGGCATGAGACAATTCCTAAGAGGCTGGGGGGGCAATCTTGGTGAGGAAAATCATGATCTCAAGGCCGAGATCCTTTCCCACATTCAGTCCCTTGATAGCCGGGCAGACTCGATGGGCCTGGATGATGAGGGGTGGGCCCTTCGATATCATCTGGAGAACCAGCTTACTCACCTCTCTAAGGTGGAGGAGGAGTACTGGCGTCAGCGCAGTAGGGTAGACTGGCTTACTAAAGGGAACACTAACACTGCGGTCTTCCACGCCTTTGCGAATGGCAGGCGGTGGAAGTGCGCTATCACTCGTCTCACCACTGATTTGGGAATCATTATTGAGCCTCGCGAGCTCCAGGCACATATTTACGACTTCTATCGTGCACTCATGGGGGTTGTGGGAAACCCTAGTCTTTTATACCTAAATCCCACCTTCTGGCATGCGTCGAGGCAAGTGTCGGAAGTGGAGAATGATAGCCTCATGATTGCCTTCTTGGGGGAGGAAATCGATGCGGTGTTAGCCAGTATGAAAGTGGACACGGCTCCGGGGCCAGACGGCTTTCCTGTTGCCTTCTTTAAACGGTTCTGACATTTGGTGAAGCCTGCGATTATGGACATTGCGAATGGTTGTGCTCCTGGGAGAGTAGACATTGCTAGGCTTAAATGTGACATTCTTTCTCTTATCCCTATAGTCCCTAAGGCAGAGGATATTAAACAATTTAGGCCGATTGCGTTGATTAATGTTATTTTCAAGTTCGTTGCCAAGGTGTATGCTACTAGGTTATCCCCTATTGCGCATAGGACTATTAGTAGGTCACAATCAACGTTTATCAAAGGGAGGCACATTCATGAGGGTGTCTTATCCTTTCAAGAGATCATCCATGAATCTAAGACCAGGAAACTTAGGGGAGTTTTCCTGAAGCTGGATTTTGAGAAGGTCTATGACCGGGTGAACTGGCCCTTCCTCCGCGAGGTACTGATGGGCAAAGGCTTTGAGCCTGCCTGGGTCCATAGGGCTATGAGTTTGGTCGGGGGGGGGAGACTGCCATCTCCATTAATGGTGATATTGGGAACTACTTCCGTAATGGGCGCGGGGTGCGCCAGGGCGACCCCTTATCCCCTATCCTCTTTGGCTACATCGTCGAGGCCCTAGTTGTTATCTTGGATAAAGCTAGAGGGGAGGGACACATCGAGGGTGTGATCCCACACCTGATACCCGGGGGTCTCTCACCTGCAATATGCAGACGACGCCATCATTATGATCCAACCTGACGATTTGGCAGTGGCCAATCTGAAATATATTCTGCTGTGTTTTAAGAGCATGTCGGGCCTCCGGATCAACTTCCACAAGAGAGAGGTGATGGTGCTGGGGGTGGACAAGGAGGAGGGGCTCAGTATTGCGCACATGTTGAACTGCAAGCAGGGGTACTTCCCTTTTACCTACTTGGGTCTTCCGATCAGTGACCGAGCGGTGACGGCTGCGGACTGGAGTCCCCTGTTGGCCAAAGTGGGCAAACACGCAGACCCCTGGATGGGGAAACTTATGTCCTCTGCGGCTAGGCTGACCTTGATCAATGCCTGCTTGTCCAACTTGCCCCTTCACGCCATGGCGCTATGTCTCCTGGGGGAGGGACCGCACATCACTATGGACAAGCATCGTTCGCGCTTCTATTGGGAAGCCAACATTACCAAATGCAAGTACATCTAGGTACGGTGGTCCGTGGTCTGTAAGCCAAAGAGCCTCGAGGGCTTGGCATTGTAGATATGCGGCTCATGAACGCCTGCCTAATGGTCAAGTGGATCTGGAGGCTGTACTCTGGAGAGCAAGTCCTGTGGGTGGAGATTTTACGGAATAAATAACTGAGGGATAAGGACTTGCTGTTGGACTCACACCGACTTGGTTCATGATTCTGGAATTCCGTCCAGAAGCTTAAGCATCTGTTTCGCTTGGGGGCCAAACACGCGGTGCATAATGGGAAGGCGACGATCTTTTGGTGGGACTAGTGGCAGGGGTCGGGGCCCCTGTGTGCTAGGTTTCCCATGTTGTTTGCCATTGCAGCTGATCATGAGGCCTCGGTGGAATCTTCCAAACGTGGGGATGCTTGGCACCTTCTGTTCTATCGGGAGTTGGGCCCTGGCGAAAGAATCAAATGGGATAATCTCATGAGAGAAGTCACGGTGCCCCCATCTCGGATTTACAGGATAAGGTTGTTGAACATAATTGCCTAGTCCTCCTCCGTCAGATCAGTCTTTTGGTTGAACTGGCTAGAGCATGCAATTCCACATGGTATCAAACCTACAAGGTCATGGGTTCAAATCCTAGCCAAGGCAGTATTTAAAATAAATATTTGCAGCCTCCCTAAAAAAAATCCAAGGAGATACACGTCTAAGGCCCGTGTGATATCTAAAAAAAAGGCCCACCGGCCTAGACGTGAGGGGAGGTGTGGAAACCTTAGGCTTTTGGATGACAGGTGGCTTGTGTGGTTCCACTGAGGCCACGTGAGCTGGAGGGTTCACAGGATTACTAGGAGAGTCTTTAGGAGTACCATTGTGCTCTCTGCTTAGGATTTAAAGGCTTCTGAAAGAGAGATTTGTTTTGACCGGAGCTCGAACAGAATCATTGGCGGACAGTGCTAATGATTGTATGGCCTTACTAGGACCAGAAAGATCTGCATTCGTTGTTTCTTTACTTTTGGAAGAGCTTGTTACCTGGATAGTCTTGAAATAGTTAGCTAAGCAAATAATATTGATTTGGTGTACTGCAGAACTTCACTCATGTAAAAAAAAGAAGAGACAAAACATAACCAGAGAACACAAATGGCAGATCTGTTTGCCTTCTCTGAGGTAAGACTTGAGTTAACTTTATACATATTTAACACACCTGATGCCACATTGCGCTTGGGGAAAGAAACTACCACGGAAACCCAGCACGAGCAAACAAAGTATCACTATATCAAAACAATGGTCTAGCATACTGCCACCATGAGCATGGTGAGACCAATTAGCATGTGGCAACATCAATCTGCATTTTTTTGAACCTGGGTACTGCAGAACCCGATTAAACTTACTCTCATACTAAGTTACATAGTTTTCTGATCACTAAGTTACAAAAAATTCGGGAGGGGGTATTTCCTTTAGACTGTGAAACTTTCCATTTTTTGCTTAAGCTACATACTTTCAAATTTGGGTATGCAAAAATTTTGTTTGAAATTTTTAGAGATGTGGAAATACCGATTTTTGGTCCGCATAGTAAACGGGTTCCATGGAACCTAGGTGCCACAACGTATTTCTATGGCAACATCAACAAATTTAATAGGGGATTCAAGTTATCAATAGTTTCGCAGGTAATTATGTCCTTTTACGTACATACCTCTACATAAGAAAGGCATCAACATTTCATCAAGCAAGAGTTGTAAAAGTCCCTCTACTAGAGTCAGCCCATTCAAGCTGTGATGTTTGCCATTTGGCATCGACGCCCAGAGCTTGAAATTTCACTGATGCTCATTGACATAGGCATCCCCAATGGGCCTGCCAAAGATGGTACCCGGGGTTTACTAAAGGCCCAGGACTCGAAGAATAAGAAGACTCGGAAGCCCATTTAGTGTTAAGGAAAGATAGTTTGTATTAGAAAAGATAGAGATTTGTAATCTTACGGGTTGGATACGAAACCCTCCCGAACTCTGTAACTTATGTATTACGAAACCCTTGGCTCCACCCTCTATATAAGGGGGAGTCGAGGGACAAAGAAAGGATCGAATCTATCAACAGTCCTAGTTTTCATAATCGGCGAGTACTTTTCGGCTGAAACCTTGAGATCTACTTGCCCTCTACTTCTAGCAAAACCCTAGTCTACAATCTGTAGGCATTGACAAATTAATCCTTTGTCAATTGGCGCCGTGTGGGAATTAGAGGTTGCAAGGAGCTGATCTCGATGGCACGTCCAGAATCGTCGACTTCGTCGGTGGCTAGCAATGCGATGGATCGAGGTAAACGGGAAAAAACTGATCTAGTCGATTTTATTCCTCACCCGCCCTCCCGTATGGATGCATGTGCCTATCTGGAGGAGCCCATCGTCATGACGTTCGGAGAATTCCGATTTGGCGTCAACAAGGAAGGATCCTATCGTCTCGAAGTTCCGATCTCGTCGGAATTTTCAGCGGTCGATTCTAACTTTTCGTCGAGTGACGAGGAGTTTTCGTCGCCACGCTTCGTCGACACCAAGGCAACCGGAAAGCTCGCCAAGATCTTCAGCAACACATCTTTCGAGTCATCTGCGGACTCCTTTATAAGCAGCGATTTCGACAGCGTCGACAGCTTCAACTTCATCGACAAATCTGCTGCCATCGGAAAGGTCTTCACCGATATGATGGTGTCACCAATCCCGACAAAAATCAATACGCAAATACCATCAAATCTGTACAGTTGAAGAGGCAGGCCGAGCAGTACCAGAGACGTCAGAGGCTTTCAACGATTTGGGAAATCCATACGTCGATCCCGCATCTTAGAAGAGGCTTAGGCACTAAATATGCTGGGTCTTCATCTCGCGTAAGAGTTCAAATCCCGCAGGAAGCATGGGACAGGCCGCAAAAGCCATGGATGGTTCAGAACCAATGACCACCACTGCTACTGACAAGAACTACAAGCATATCAATATAGACTTGCTCGGGTGAGTAGAGAGCTGGAAAAACAGACAGCATCCCTGAATAGAAGAAAAGAGGCAGCCTCCGCGTCAAGCAGGCGTCGAGCAGAGCTCAGTCGACAATCAGAAACTTCGGGAGATAGCCATAGAGACGCTCGAAGAAGAGCAAGGTCTCGGCTGCAAAACATACCTGAAGAAGAGAGAGGAAACATAATTCAAAATCTTGACATGTCCTTCATGACAATTGATACAAGGGGAAATATCATCCCGAAAACGCCAGAAGCAGGATACATGGCAACGCAAGCTTACATCCAGACCACCCCCTGGGGACCCGAGAGAAGCATTGTTCAATATGGCAATGGCTGGAGTTGGAGTTATGGGAACAGCGTTCGCAGCCACGCCTCCCGAAGAAAATCCTAGGCAAAACAGTCCACGACCCACCACAGCGGTTCAAGACCCACCAAGAACAAGTGGAGCAAGAGACACAGCAGCTCAAGTAAGGGTGGACAGAGCGCGACAAGAAAGAGAGAACGTCGCATTCACCAGAAGTTGCTGACGAAGATATGTGTGGGCTCCCGTGCTTTACGAGAAGAGTTCGAAAGACTCGAGTCCCAAAAGGGTTTAAGTTACCCGAAAATTTCAAGAAATTCGACGGCCTACAGGATCCCGAGGATTGGCTCGTTGATTATCTCGAGATGGTGAAGCTAATAGGAGGAACCAGAGCAACAGCCATGCAAAGTATCCAAGTTCACTTGAGTGGTGCCGCGAGATCTTGGATAAAGAAACTTCCAGGTTCCATCGACAGCTGGGATAATTTTGAGGATATCTTCGTGAGAAATTTCCGATCCACCTGCAAGAAACCTGCATCATTGGAAGAGTTGAGGGCGTGTCGACAGAAACACGACGAGTCGATGAGAAAATATATACAGAGGTGGAACATCATTAAAAACTCGGCAGAGGATATATCTGACGAGAGAGCAATAGACGCGTTCGTGGCAGGAATTCGGCGGGGAGATTTCGTCGAGGACTTAGAGAGAACCAACCCTAAAACAATATCAGCACTGATGGAGATAGCCAACAAGTGGGCAGATGGAGAAGACGCAATATATAACAAGCGACACAGGTCGCCAGAAGAGGATCGCGGTCGAAATTTTCAAAATAGAAGGCGATTTTCTCGCCAGTTCTACAACAACGACGCTCCTGGCCACATATCGGCTGGTTTCCGGGGAAATCCTGGAGGGAATAGTCGAGATGACTACCAAAGGAGTAATGAGCAACAAGGCGACAATAGAGGTGATTCTCGCGGTAACAGGCAAAATAGCGGACCAAGGTTTCAAAGACCTTATGTGTCCCCCGAGGAGATGATGAACGGTCCGTGTCCGATGCACTTTTATCTCGACAACAACGGAAAGAGGCAGTCAGGACATCTCCAAAAAGACTGCCGCAATTTTCAAGCAATGTTGCGAGCCGCAGGAATTGCAAATGCCCAAGCAATGAACAGAAATCCCCAGGGGCCAAGGAGTGAAATCCACCTTCCACCTCCTCCCGCAATTACGGATGAAAATCGGCACCAACTCAGAATAGCGGCAGCACCACACCCACCTCCATATGTTGACCCCAACAACAACGGTGTGGTCTCAATGATTCAGAAAGCTAGGCCATCCAACAGGGCGCAGAAGGTAATTTCACGGCAAGTGTTCATGGCAGAGAAGATGCCTCCACCAACAGTTGAATACCTAAATTGGTCAGGGCAAGACATTGGCTTCACAATTGCGGATCATCCACAGCAAGTTCCTCGACCAGGACAATCGGCACTCATCCTACCCGCAGTAATCGCCGGCTTTGACGTGTCGAGAGTTTTCATAGATGGCGGCAGCAGTTTAAACCTTATGTATGCAGATACATTAAGGAAGATGAACATATCCCTGGCAAACCTGAAACCAACCGATACACGTTTCCATGGGATCACACCAGAGAAGCCAAGTTATCCGTTGGGCAAGATCAATCTTGACGTTCAGTTTGGGACCCGAGAAAACTACAGGATAGAGAATCTGGAGTTTGAAGTTGTGGATTTCCCGTCGCAATATCACGCTTTGTTGGGACGACCAGCATATGCCAGGTTTATGGCGGTACCACATTATACGTACCTATTGTGGAGGTTGCCTGGACCCAAGGGACCTATCACAATTAAGGGAAGTTTCGCGCTGTCTGATAAGTGCGACAAGGATTTTCATCGACTGTCAGAAACTTTCGGGATGCAAGCAGAATATATGGCGCCAAGGCTCACTGATTATGATGTGCTGCCAGATGCAGGGAGGTCTCTCAGGGAGCCAACCTTCAACACTGCCAAGGATTCAAAAGAGGTGCAGATCCACCCGACAGACCCAAAGAAAACGACATCCATTGCAACAAACATGGATATCGCATAGGAAAGCGCGCTCGTCGAGTTCCTCCGTGAGCACTGGAAAATCTTTGCATGGTGTCCAGCTGACATGCCAGGAGTACCCAGGGAACTTGCCGAGCACCACCTCAACTTGGATCCTCTCGCGAGACCAATCAAGCAACCCGGCGTTTTTCGGAACCAAACCGCAAAGCTATGTTATCAGAAATAGATCGACTCAAAGATGCTGGTTTTATCAAAGAGATATCTACAGAAGCCACGTGGGTAGCTAACCCAGTGATGGTGCCGAAGAAACACACGAAAGTCCTTCGCATGTGTGTCGACTTTACGTGTCTCAATAAACACTGTCCTAAGGATCACTTTCCCCTCCCAAGGATCGATCAAATCATCGACTCCACGGCAGGATGTGAACGTCTTTCCTTCTTGGACGCATACTCTGGTTATAACCAGATCAGATTAAAAGAAGATGATGAAGCCAAGACAGCGTTCATAACACCTTACGGCGTGTTTTGCTACAAAACAATGCCCTTTGGTTTGAAAAACGCGGGAGCAACATATCAGCGGATGATGCAGACGTGCCTTGCAACACAGATTGGAAAAAATGTACAAGTCTACGTTTATGATGTCGTAATAATATCAAAGAAGGGGTCAACACTGATCGAAGATTTGAAAGAAACCTTCGACAACCTCGACAAGTTCTGCCTTAAGCTGAACCCGACAAAGTGCTCTTTTGGAGTTCCCTCTCGGGTTCTTAGTATCAGCAAGAGGGATTGAAGCTAATCCCGAAAAAATACAAGCCATTGTAACTATGAGGAAGCCAACAAAGTTGAAAGAAATACAACGGTGACGGGCGAGTCGCAGCTTTAAGCGATTCGTCGCCAGGCTAGGAGAAAAAGCGCTGCCGTTCTACGCATTGATTAAACAGGGGAGAAATTTCAATGGAACGAGGAAGCAGATAGGGCCTTCGAGAACCTCAAGCGCACAATTTCGACACCACCAATCTTGGTGGCGCCTAAAGAGAAAGAACCTCTCCTCCTATACATTGCAGCCACACCTCAAGTGGTCAGCACGGTTTGGTAGTCGAGAGAGAGGAAGAAGGAAAGCTCCATGGAGTTCAGAGGCCGTATATTTCATCGGTGAAGTCGTCGCCTTCAAAACAACCCTCAATACCAAACTGGCGTATGGAGTATTTACGACAGCAAGAAAATTGCGAAACTATTTTTCGGCGCACCCGATAATAGTGGTCAATGAAGCTCCTCTGTCAAATATATTGAACAACCCAGAAGCTACGGGTCGTGTCTCCCTTTGGGGAATATAACTTTCCCCTCGGGACATCACGTATGAAAAAAGAAAGGCAATAAAATCGCAAGTTTTACCAGATTTCATTGCAGAGTGGATGGAGCTACAAAACACGGGGCCTCCAGATTTATCGAGAACCTGGACTATGAACTTTGACGGGTCCAAAAGGTTAGAAGGCGCTGGAGCAGGCGTGATATTGGTATCACCTGAAGGCGACAAGTTGAAGTATGTCTTACGGATGACGTTCCCAAACGCGTCTAACAATGAAGCAGAATATGAAGCTCTCATACACGGGATGAAGATGGCGAAGGCTTGCGGTGCAACCCGACTGAAAATTTCGGCGACTCACACTTGGTGGCACAGCAAGTTATGAACCAATGTGATGCAGTCAATGAGAGCATGATAGCATACAAGGAGATGTATAATGAGCTGGAAAAACTGTTTGATGGATGCGAGGTAAACCACATCAGCAGATTGAGCAATGATGAAGCCGATGTCCTTGCAAACATCGGGTCACAATGTCTCGCGATCCCTCCAGGCGTGTTTTGGGAAGAAATAAGCGAGAGATCAACAAAGCCAATGAAAACAAAGAAGAAGGAGAAGGAAGAGAAACCGAGTGCCACCAAAGAATCATTGGAAGAAGAAGAGGAACAAGAGCTAGTCATGATGGTGCAAATTCCATGGATGCAGGCATACATATCATACATCATAAGGAAAACAATACCCGACGATCCAGTTGAAGCAAGGCGAGTAATTAGGCGATCTAAAGCTTTTACTGTGGTAAAAGGGGAGTTGTACAAGCGAAGTATCTCGGGTGTGCTACAGAGATGTGTCACACCCGAAGAAGGAAGGATAATCCTGAAAGATGTACACGAAGGAATATGCGGGCATCATGCAAGCAGTCGAGCTATTGCGGCCAAAGTCTTCAGAGCGGGATTTTATTGGTTAACAACAATTGAGGACGCGAAGGAAATAGTGCGAACTTGCGACGCGTGTCAAAGATTCGCCGCCAAACCTCACTCTCCGGCAGCAGAATTGATGCCAATCCCATTGTCTTGGCCCTTTGCTCAATGGGGTCTCGACATGGTGGGAAAACTACACAAAGCTTCGCCAGGAGGATATGAGTATATGCTCGTTGCTGTCGACAAATTTACTAAATGGATAGAAGCAAAGCCGATAAATTCACCGGACGGCGCGTCGGCAATCAAGTTCGTGAAAAGCATCGTCTTTCGGTTTGGAGTCCCTCACAGCATCGTCACAGACAACGGCAGAATTTTACGTCCAAAGAGTTCAAAGCATATTGTGCGAAGTGGGCATCAAGCGAGTTTTGCGTCTGTCGCACATCCACAGACCAACGGTCAAGTCGAGAAAGCCAATGGCATCATCTGCAATGGTATCAAGAAGCGCTTGTTGGGACCATTGGAAAAAGCTCGGCATACTTGGCCAGAGGAGCTGCCAAGCGTGTTGTGGAGTATTCGAACAACACCAAACACGGCGACGCAGGAGACGCCGTTTTTCCTGGTCCATGGAGCTGAAGCAGTATTGCCGATAGAAATAGAACATGATGCTCCAAGAGTTACAGAATATGATGAAGAAACTTCGAGAAAAGCTTTGGAGGATGATGTCGACGCACTCGATGAAGCTTGAGATGAAGTCCTGTCACGAGTTGCCAGATATCAACAGGACCTGAAAATCTACCACAGTCGACGATTCCGATCGAGATCTTTTCAAGTTGGCGACTGGTTTTGCGACTCAATCAAAAAAGTCATGAAAAACTCGAGTCACCATGGCTTGGACCTTACATCGTCACAGAAGTAATCGAAGGAGGAGCATACAGAATCAAGGACAAGAAGACGGGGATTGCCGAGCCAAATCCTTGGAACGTGGCGCAGCTCAGGCGTTTTTACGCTTAGATGCCGAAATATAGTCTCCTCTGTAAACATACAATGTACTGAAACGCCCGCGAGTTTTCAGACGCACTCTTTTCCTTTTTCGGGGCACCGAGTGGGGCCGGGAAAGGTTTTTAATGAGGCGGGCTCGCGGTGCTGCAATATAATAAAGATAGTGGAATTATATATCTTTTCGACAGGCTCGGGGGCTTCCCCCTAGAAGATACAATCGACAAAATACAACTCGCAAAAATATCTCGCCTTGGTATAAAATACCTCGCCAAAATAAAAATATATCGACAAATAGCGGTCAACATAAAGTTTGGGGGCTCGTACCCACAAAAATAGCACAGTATTATTTATTTTTGCCTTGGGATAACCTCGCATTATAAAACGAAGATACTGCCATCAAAACGCCCGGGGGCTTGGCGTTGAAAATAAAAACATAGTGACTTTACAGTATAACATACATACACGAGATACAATTCTTGGAACAGCTTATCTTCAGGGATTTCCCAGTATATTGTCTATTGTCAAGCGCTCATTATTTATAGCACGAGTGCTATGCTCAGCGTAGCTGCCCTTCACGAAGAATTCAGCGTCCATTGATACGTCCCCGACGTATCCATAATTTCTGTCGTTCCATGCTTGTTTTATGACAATACTTACATGTTTTGCTTGCACTTTATGATGTTTTTATGCGTTTTCCGGAACTAACCTATTAACAAGATGCCACAGTGCCAGTTCCTGTTTTCTGCTGTTTTTGGTTCCAGAAAGGCTGTTCGGGCAATATTCTCGGAATTCGACGAAACGAAGACCAAACCTCCTATTTTTCCCGGAAGGCTCCAGAACACCGAAGAAGAGTCGGAGAGGGGCCAGAGGGCCACCACACCATAGGGCGGCGCGGCCTGGCCTGGCCCGCGCCGGCCTGTGGTGGGGAGCCCCCAGGTGCCCCCCTGCGCCGCCTCTTCGCCTATAAAATCCCTTTCGACCTAAAAACACCGTACCTCTTGACGAAACTCCAGAAAGACTCCAGGGGCGCCGCCACCATCGCGAAACTCCAATTCGGGGGACAGAAGTCTCTGTCCCGGCACCCTGCCGGGACGGGGAAGTGCCCCCGGAAGCCATCTCCATCAACGCCATCGCCTCCATCATGCTCCGTGAGTAGTTCCCCCATGGACTACGGGTTCTAGCTGTAGCTAGTTGGTATTCTCTCCCCCATGTACTTCAATACAATGATCTCATGAGCTGCCTTACATGATTGAGATTCATCTGATGTAATCGGTGTTGTGTTTGTTGGGATCCGATGGATTGTTACGTTATGATTGTCTATCTACAAAGTTTATGAAGTTATTGTTGCTGCAATCTTGTTGTGTTTAATGCTTGTCACTAGGGCCCGAGTGGCATGATCTTAGATTTGAGCTCTATAATTATTGCTTAGATTGTATCTACAAGTTGTATGCACATGTCACTGTCCGGAACCAAAGGCCCCGAAGTGACAGAAATCGGGACAACCGGAGGGGATGGCGGTGATGTGAGGGACACATGTTTTCACGGAGTGTTAATGCTTTGCTCCGGTGCTCTATTAAAAGGAGCACCTTAATATCCAGTAGTTTCCCTTGAGGCCCGGCTGCCACCGGCTGGTAGGACAAAAGATGTTGTGCAAGTTTCTCATTGCGAGCACGTACGACTATTATTGGAAAACATGCCTACATGATTAATGATCTTGATATTCTTTCTTAATGCTATTTCAATCCTATCAATTGCCCAACTGTAATTTGTTCACCCAACACTTGTTATTGGAGAGTTACCACTAGTGTAGATAGCTGGGAACCCCGGTCCATCTTTCATCATCATATACTCGTTCTACATGTCAACTATTTTCTGGTGCCATCACTACAAGAAAAGTTGCCATGGCCGACGAAGTTGAAGTCGCGCCGTGGTTGCTGGTGTACCATGGCCGACGATTTTGGTCCCTCCGTGGTGCATGTCAAAACTTTTTTTTTCTCGTTTTTGAGGCCACCTAGCCCGACGAAAGCGGCCAAAACGTGGCGTATGGTGGCCCGGGACGTGGTGCATCTCGAAATCTCGGGTTCGCCGGCCGAGTCAACGCAAATCCGCACCGCCGAGGGATGTAGGGCCCAGATGGCAGCCTCTCTGGCATTGTTTTTTTCTACATCGCGCCATCTCGTTCAACGAGCCGTTTACGATGCAGGATCATGGGTCCCGCATGTCATCCTCTATGAACCAAAATTCTTTCTATTCTTGGATTTTTTGACCCCCTGATTTCTGGCTACTTCCTTTTTCTTTTGATCCCTTGCCGCCTTGGAAACGTTGAGACCGCTGCTGCTAAATGGGACCCGCATGTCATCCTCTATGTGCAATCAACTTTCTTTTCTTGGAGTTTTTTTGGCACCTCAAATTTGGTCACTTGCCTTTTTCTTTCGATCTGCCGCCTCTCAAACGGTGATACCGCTGCTGCTAAATGGGACCCGCATGTCATCCTCTATGTACTATAAAACTTTCTTTTCATGGATTATTTTTGGCACCTCAAATTTGGTCACTTGCCTTTTTCTTTCGATCCCCTGCCGCCTCTCAAACGGTGATACCGCTGCTGCTAAATGGGACCCGCATGTCATCCTCTATGTACTATAAAACTTTCTTTTCCTGGATTATTTTTGGCACCTCAAATTTGGTCACTTGCCTTTTTCTTTCGATCCCCGCCTCTCAAACGGTGATACGCTGCTGCTATGGGACCCGCATGTCATCCTCTATGTACTATAAAACTTTCTTTTCCTGGATTATTTTTGGCACCTCAAATTTGGTCACTTGCCTTTTTCTTTCGATCCCCTGCCGCCTCTCAAACGGTGATACTAAATGGGACCCGCATGTCATCCTCTATGTACTATAAAACTTTCTTTTCTGGATTATTTTTGGCACCTCAAATTTGGTCACTTGCCTTTTTCTTTCGATCCCCTGCCGCCTCTCAAACGGTGATACCGCTGCTGCTAAATGGGACCCGCATGTCATCCTCTATGTACTATAAAACTTTCTTTTCATGGATTATTTTTGGCACCTCAAATTTGGTCACTTGCCTTTTTCTTTCGATCCCCTGCCGCCTCTCAAACGGTGATACCGCTGCTGCTAACTGGGACCCGCATGTCATCCTCTATGTACTATAAAACTTTCTTTTCTTGAATTATTTTTGGCTCCTCATATTTTTTCACTTGCCTTTTTCTTTCGATCCCCTGCCGCCTCTCAAACGGTGATACCGCTGTTGCTAAATGGGACCCGCATGTCATCCTCTATGTACTATAAAACTTTCTTTTCTTGGATTTTTTTGGCACCTCATATTTCGTCACTTGACTTTTTCTTTCGATCCCCTGCTGCGCCTCTCAAACGGTGATACCGCTGCTGCTAAATGGGACCCGCATGTCATCCTCTATGTACTATAAAACTTTCTTTTCCTGGATTTTTTTTGGCACCTCATATTTGGTCACTTGCCTTTTTCTTTTGATCCCCTGCCGCCTCTCAAACGTTGATACCGCTGCTGCTAAATGGGACCCGCATGTCATCCTCTATGTACTATAAAACTTTCTTTTCTTGGATTTTTTTGGCACCTCATATTTGGTCACTTGACTTTTTCTTTCGATCCCTGCTGCCTCTCAAACGGTGATACCGCTGCTGCTAAATGGGACCCGCATGTCATCCTCTATGTACTATAAAACTTTCTTTTCTTGAATTATTTTTGGCTCCTCATATTTTTTCACTTGCCTTTTTCTTTCGATCCCTAGCCTCTCAAACGGTGATACCGCTGCTGCTAAATGGGACCCGCATGTCATCCTCTATGTACTATAAAACTTTCTTTTCTTGAATTATTTTTGGCTCCTGATATTTTTTCACTTGCCTTTTTCTTTCGATCTCATGCCACGTTTGAAACGTTGAGGAACCTGCAGGCTCATGGGACCCGCATGTCATCCTCTATGTACTATAAAAGTTCATTTTCTTGGTTTCTCATTGCGAGCACGTACGACTATTATTGGAAAACATGCCTACATGATTAACGATCTTGATATTCTTTCTTAATGCTATTTCAATCCTATCAATTGCCCAACTGTAATTTGTTCACCCAACACTTGTTATTGGAGAGTTACCACTAGTGTAGATAGCTGGGAACCCCGGTCCATCTTTCATCATCATATACTCGTTCTACATGTCAACTATTTTCTGGTGCCATCACTACAAGAAAAGTTGCCATGGCCGACGAAGTTGAAGTCGCGCCGTGGTTGCTGGTGTACCATGGCCGACGATTTTGGTCCCTCCGTGGTGCATGTCAAAACTTTTTTTTTCTCGTTTTTGAGGCCACCTAGCCCGACGAAAGCGGCCAAAACGTGGCGTATGGTGGCCCGGGACGTGGTGCATCTCGAAATCTCGGGTTCGCCGGCCGAGTCAACGCAAATCCGCACCGCCGAGGGATGTAGGGCCCAGATGGCAGCCTCTCTGGCATTGTTTTTTTCTACATCGCGCCATCTCGTTCAACGAGCCGTTTACGATGCAGGATCATGGGTCCCGCATGTCATCCTCTATGAACCAAAATTCTTTCTATTCTTGGATTTTTTGACCCCCTGATTTCTGGCTACTTCCTTTTTCTTTTGATCCCTTGCCGCCTTGGAAACGTTGAGACCGCTGCTGCTAAATGGGACCCGCATGTCATCCTCTATGTGCAATCAACTTTCTTTTCTTGGAGTTTTTTTGGCACCTCAAATTTGGTCACTTGCCTTTTTCTTTCGATCCCCTGCCGCCTCTCAAACGGTGATACCGCTGCTGCTAACTGGGACCCGCATGTCATCCTCTATGTACTATAAAACTTTCTTTTCATGGATTATTTTTGGCACCTCAAATTTGGTCACTTGCCTTTTTCTTTCGATCCCTGCCGCCTCTCAAACGGTGATACTGCTGCTATGGGACCCGCATGTCATCCTCTATGTACTATAAAACTTTCTTTTCTGGATTATTTTTGGCACCTCAAATTTGGTCACTTGCCTTTTTCTTTCGATCCCCTGCCGCCTCTCAAACGGTGATACCGCTGCTGTGGGACCCGCATGTCATCCTCTATGTACTATAAAACTTTCTTTTCCTGGATTATTTTTGGCACCTCAAATTTGGTCACTTGCCTTTTTCTTTCGATCCCGCCTCTCAAACGGTGATACCGCTGCTGCTAAAGGACCCGCATGTCATCCTCTATGTACTATAAAACTTTCTTTTCCTGGATTATTTTTGGCACCTCAAATTTGGTCACTTGCCTTTTTCTTTCGATCCCCTGCCGCCTCTCAAACGGTGATACCGCTGCTGGGACCCGCATGTCATCCTCTATGTACTATAAAACTTTCTTTTCATGGATTATTTTTGGCACCTCAAATTTGGTCACTTGCCTTTTTCTTTCGATCCCCTGCCGCCTCTCAAACGGTGATACCGCTGCTGCTAAATGGGACCCGCATGTCATCCTCTATGTACTATAAAACTTTCTTTTCTTGAATTATTTTTGGCTCCTCATATTTTTTCACTTGCCTTTTTCTTTCGATCCCTGCCGCCTCTCAAACGGTGATACCGCTGCTGCTAAATGGGACCCGCATGTCATCCTCTATGTACTATAAAACTTTCTTTTCTTGGATTTTTTTGGCACCTCATATTTCGTCACTTGACTTTTTCTTTCGATCACCTGCTGCCTCTCAAACGGTGATACCGCTGCTGCTAAATGGGACCCGCATGTCATCCTCTATGTACTATAAAAC
The DNA here is from genome assembly GCA_030979885.1 of Lolium multiflorum. Lineage (NCBI taxonomy): Eukaryota > Viridiplantae > Streptophyta > Magnoliopsida > Poales > Poaceae > Lolium > Lolium multiflorum. The sequence goes on from CM061751.1 coordinate 15,956,940, forward strand.
TTTCTTTTCCTGGATTTTTTTGGCACCTCATATTTGGTCACTTGCCTTTTCTTTTGATCCTGCCGCCTCTCAAACGTTGATACCGCTGCTGCTAAATGGGACCCGCATGTCATCCTCTATGTACTATAAAACTTTCTTTTCTTGGATTTTTTGGCACCTCATATTTGGTCACTTGACTTTTTCTTTCGATCCCCTGCTGCCTCTCAAACGGTGATACCGCTGCTGCTAAATGGGACCCGCATGTCATCCTCTATGTACTATAAAACTTTCTTTTCTTGAATTATTTTTGGCTCCTCATATTTTTTCACTTGCCTTTTTCTTTCGATCCCCTGCCGCCTCTCAAACGGTGATACCGCTGCTGCTAAATGGGACCCGCATGTCATCCTCTATGTACTATAAAACTTTCTTTTCTTGAATTATTTTTGGCTCCTGATATTTTTTCACTTGCCTTTTTCTTTCGATCTCATGCCACGTTTGAAACGTTGAGGAACCTGCAGGCTCATGGGACCCGCATGTCATCCTCTATGTACTATAAAAGTTCATTTTCTTGGTTTTTTTTCACCATCTGATTTTTGGCAATTTCTTTTTTCTTTTGATCCCCTGCCGCTCTCTGATACCGCTGCTGCTAAATGGGACCCGCATGTCATCCTCTATGTACTATAAAACTTTCTTTTCTTGAATTATTTTTGGCTCCTCATATTTGGTCACTTGCCTTTTCTTTCGATCTCATGCCAAGTTTGAAACGTTGAGGAACCTGCTGGCTCATGGGACCCGCATGTCATCCTCTATGTACTATAAAAGTTTATTTTCTTTATTTTTTTCACCCTCTGATTTTTGGCTATTTCCTTTTTCTTTTGATCCCCTGCCGCCTTGGAAACGTATGGTAAGCTGCTGACTCATGGGACCCGCATGTCATCCTCTATGTACAATCAACTTTCTTTTTCTTTTGATCTCAAGCCGCATTTGAAACGCTGAGACCGCTGCTGCTAAATGGGACCCGCATGTCATCCTCTACGTACAATAAAGTTTCTTTTCTTGGATTATCTTTGGCTCCTGATATTTTGTCACTTGCCTTTTTCTTTCGATCTCATGCCGCCTTTGAAACGTTGAGTAAGCTGCTGGCTCATGGGTCCCGCATGTCATCCTCTACGAACAATAAAAGTTTCCTTTCTTGGAGTTATTTTTTACCCCTAATTTCTGGCTATTTGCCTTTTTCTTTTGATCTCCTGCCCCCTCTGAAACGATGAGGACGCTGTTGGCAGGTCGGTCCCACATGTCATCCTCTATGAACAATAAAAGTTTCCTTTGATGGATTTATTTTGAACCCCTCATTAATTTCTGGATATTTCCCCTGCCGCCTTGGAATCGTTGAGGATGCTGCTGCCTCATGGGTCCCGCATGTCATCCTCTCAGAACGGTAAATGTTTATTTTCTTGGATTTTGTGACCAAACGATTTTTGGCTTATTTTTTCTTTCGATCACCTGCAGCCTTTAAAACGTTGAGGACGCCGCTGGCTCACGGGTCCCACATGTCAACCTCTATGAACAATAAACGCTGAGGATGCTGCTGCCTCATGGGTCCCGCATGTCATCCTCTCAGAACGAAAATGTTTCTTTTCTTGGATTTTTTACCAACAGATTTTTGGTTTATTTTTTCTTTCCATCCCCTGCCGCCTTTAAAACGTTGACGACGCTGTTGGCTCATGGGTCCCCGATGTCAGCCTCCCCGTACAAGAAACATATGATATCTTGATTATTTTGCAGACAATAAACAATGTATTGCGCTCTGAGCTATTTCAAACGGATAATTAAATCTTTATTTTTACATAAACAAACTTATATGTTGAATCTCCTTGTTTTTTTGTCTTTGCGAAGCATAGGACTTTCCTGTTTTTTTAGAAAATTCGGAACTTTCCTGTTTTGGAGTGGGCTGAAATTGTACGAGTCAAAAGGCCAAGCAGGATAGTTCGAAAGCCCAGATGTCCAGATGCAGCCCAATTGAAATCTTTCTTCTTGGATTTTTTTCACCCCTGATTTCTGGCTACTTCATTTTTCTTTTGGTCCTGTGCCGCCTTGGAAACGTTGAGACCGCTGCTGCAAAATGGGACCCGCATGTCATCCTCTACGTACAATAAAATTTCTTTTCTTGGATTATTTTTGGCTCCTGATATTTGGTCACTTGCCTTTTTCTTTCGATCCCGTGCAGCCTCTCAAACGGTGATACCGCTGCTGCAAAATGGGACCCGCATGTCATCCTCTACGTACAATAAACTTTCTTTTCTTGGATTATTTTTGGCTCCTGATATTTGGTCACTTGCCTTTTTCTTTCGATCTCATGCCACGTTTGAAACTTTGAGGAACCTGCTGGCTCGTGGGACCCGCATGTCATCCTCTATGTGCTATAAAAGTTTATTTTCTATGGTTTTTTTCACTCTCTGATTTTTGTCTATTTCCTTTTTCTTTTGATGCCCTGCCGCCTTGGAAACGTTGAGTAAGCTGCTTACACATGGGACCCGCATGTCATCCTCTATGTACAATCAAGTTTCTTTTCTTGAATTATTTTTGGCTCCTGATATTTCGTCACTTGCCTTTTTCTTTCGATCTCATGCCACGTTTGAAACGTTGAGGAACCTGCTGGCTCATGGGACCCGCATGTCATCCTCTATGTGCTATAAAAGTTTGTTTTCTTGGATTTTTTTCACCCTTTGATTTTTGGCTCCTGATATTTCGTCACTTGCCTTTTACTTTTGATCCCCTGGCCCCTTTGAAACGTTGAGTAAGCTGCTGGCACATGGGACCCGCATGTCAACCTCTATGTCCATCAACTTTCTTTTCTTGGATTTTTTTGACCCCCTACTTTCTAGCTACTTTCTTTTTCTTTTGATCTCAAGCCGCATTTCAAACATTGAGACCGCTGCTGCAAAATGGGACCCGCATGTCATCCTCTATGTACAATAAATCTTTGATTATTTTTGGCACCTCATATTTGGTCACTTGCGTTTTTTTCTTTCGATCTCATGCCACCTTTGAAACGTTGAGTAAGCTGCTGGCTCATGGGTCCCCCATGTCATCCTCTACGAACAATAAAAGTTTCCTTTCTTGGAGTTATTTTTGCCCCCTAATTTCTGGCTACTTCCTTTTTCTTTTGATCCCTGCCGCCTTTGAAACGTTGAAAACTTTCTTTTCTTTGATTATTTTTGGCTCCTGATATTTGGTCACTTGCCTTTTTCTTTCGATCTCATGCCACGTTTGAAACGTTGAGGAACCTGCTGGCTCATGGGACCCGCATGTCATCCTCTATGTGCTATAAAACTTTCCTTTGTTGGATTTTTTTCACCCTCTGATTTTTGGCTTGCCTTTTTCTTTTGATCCCCTGCCCCCTTTGAAACGTTGAGTAAGCTGCTGGCTCAAGGGACCCGCATGTCATCCACTATGTACTATAAAACTTTTTTTTCTTGGATTTTTTTTGGCACCTCATATTTGGTCACTTGCCTTTTTCTTTCGATCGCCTGCCGCCTCTCAAACGTTGATACAGCTGCTGCTATATGGGACCCGCATGTCATCCTCTATGTACATTCAAGTTTCTTTTCTTGGACTATTTTTGGCTCTTGATATTTGGTCACTTGCCTTTTTCTTTCGATCTCATGCCACGTTTGAAACGTTGAGGAACCTGCTGCTAAATGGGACCCTCATGTCATCCTCTATGTCCATCAACTTTCTTTTCTTGGATTATTTTGAGCCCCTAATTTCTAGCTACTTTCTTTTTCTTTTGATCTCAAGACGCATTTGAAACATTGAGACCGCTGCTGCAAAATGGGACCCGCATGTCATCCTCTATGTACAATAAATCTTGGATTATTTTTGGCTCTGATATTTGGTCACTTGCCTTTTCTTTTGATCACATGCCGCCTTTGAAACGTTGAGGATTCTGCTGGCTCATGGGTCCCGCATGTCATCCTCTACGAACAATAAAAGTTTCCTTTCTTGGAGTTATTTTTTACCCCTAATTTCTGGATATTTGCCTTTTTCTTTTGATCCCCTGCCCCCTTTGAAACGATGAGGACGCTGTTGGCAGGTCGGTCCCACATGTCATCCTCTATGAACAATAAAAGTTTCCTTTGGTGGATTTATTTTTGACCCCTAATTAATTTCTGGTTATTTCCTTTTTTCTTTTGATCCCCTGCCGCTTCTCAAACGGTGATACCGCTGATGCTAAATGGGACCCGCATGTCATCCTCTATGTACTATAAAACTTTCTTTTCTTGGATTTTTTGGCACCTCATATTTGGTCACTTGCCTTTTTCTTTCGATCCCCTGCCGCCTCTCAAACGTTGATACAGCTGCTGCTAAATGGGACCCGCATGTCATCCTCTATGTACAATAAAGTTTCTTTTCTTGGATTATCTTTGGCTCCTGATATTTGGTCACTTGCCTTTTTCTTTCGATCTCATGCCGACTTTGAAACGTTGAGGCTGCTGGCTCATGGGTGCCGCATGTCATCCTCTATGAACAATAAAAGTTGGGGATGTCTATTTGTCAGCTGACTGATTTTCAATTCAGCGTAAGTCAGTTTTTCTTCAAATTATAAGACGGCACATGGCATAGGCAAAAATCAGTCAAGCCCATAAAAAAAGAATTTTACCAAGCCTTGTATGTGGGCTAAATCCCTATAATTAGCAACAGACAAACAAGTTGCAAACAGAAAAAAAATCCATAATACATGATTTAAAGACCTTAAAACGTTGTTTGGCGAAAATTACATGTTTTGTATTATGTAAACATAGTTGTAATGGACTGTAAACTGTGAGATGGGGAAACTGAAAGAAAATCGTCTACATGATTTGAAAGTAAAATTACAGACTTGTTTGCCTAATTTTACATGTTCCAAATCATGTAAATACCAGTGTAATGGACTGTAATTCGTCATATACAAATTTACACAAAAAGTTCAGTAAATATCTATCCGCTGACTTAGTCATGCACGCGTTTTACATCCAAAACCTCCCGACACAAACGTGTGCAGCTATAGCAGATGGCTAAGTACGGTACACAGTGGCTCAGAGAAACACGTGCAAGTCCACAATCGCGATGCCTAATTGGTTGGACAGAAATTCGACTGATGGCCAAAAAAGAATAAGTCGACTGTTTCTTAGCAAATCCTAAAAGTTTCCTTTGTTGGATTTATTTTTTACCCTCTGATTTTCGGCTATTTCCTTTTTCTTTTGATCCCCTGCCGCCTTAGAATAGTTGAGGATGCTGCTGCCTCATGGGTCCCGCATGTCATCCCCTCAGAAAGGTAATTGTTTCTTTTCTTGGTTTTGTTTACCAACTGATTTTTGGCTTATTTTTTCTTTCGATCTCCTGCCGCCTTGAAAACGTTGACGACGCTGCTGGCTCATGGGTCCCCAATGTCAGCCTCCCCGTACTGCAAATCCTCTTTATGCAAAGGTTGAGGATGCTGCTGCCTCAAGGGTCCCGCATGTCATCCTCTTAGAACGATAAATGTTTATTTTCTTGGATTTTTACCAACTGATTTTTGGTTTATTTTTTCTTTCGATCCCCTGCCGCCTTTAAAACGTTGACGACGCTGCTGGCTCATGGGTCCCTGATGTCAGCCTCCCCGTACAAGAAACATGTGATATCTTGATTATTTTGCAGACAATAAACAGTGTATTTCGCTCTGAGCTATTTCAAAGGGATAAATTAAATCTTTGTTTTTACATAAACAAACTTATATGTTGAATCTCCTTGCTTTTTGTTTTTGCCAAGCATAGGACTTTCCTGTTTTGGAGTGGGCTTAAATTGTACGAGTCAAAAGGCTTCCAGCACGATAGTTCGAAGGCCCAGATGTCCAGATGCAGCCCAATTGAAATCTTTCTTTTCATGGATTTTTTGACACCCTGATTTCTGGCTACTTCCTTTTTCTTTTGATCCTGTGCCGCCTGGAAACTATGAGACCGCTATTGCAAAATGGGACCCACATGTCATCCTCTATGTACAATAAAAGTTTCTTTTCGTGGATTATTTTTGGCTCCTGATATTTGGTCACTTGCCTTTTTTCTTTCGATCCCGTGCAAAATGGGACCCGCATGTCGTCCTCTATTTACAAAAGAAGTTTCCTTTCTTGGAGTTATTTTTTACCCTAATTTGTGGCTACTTCATTTTTTTTTGATTCCCTGCCGCCTTTGAAACGTTGAGGACTCTGCTGGCTCATGGGCCCCACATGTCAGCCTCTGTGAACAATAAACCTTTCCTCTGTGAACACTAGCATTGACGAACTGAATGTGAACATGCGTTACAGGCTTTTTTTAGTAAATTTTGTCAACCAATTGCTAGCTTCTGTAAATATCACTAGTAGTACATACATCGCGAAAGCATTAGAATATTAGACCATGTTCACAAGAATAACATCAAGTCTGAACTACATTAACAGAGTGATAAAATATATTAGACCATGCACTAGCCACTTGAACCAAAAGTCCGAACTGATGGAAAGGGCTAGGAGTTGCTCATTCACAACATGGTATCAGAGCCCCAGGTCTCGAGTTCAAATCCTGGCTTTCACATGGTTTTCGCAATTAAGCCTAAAAATTGCTGTTGCCCCCTCTTTAGCCACCGCTGATGCCCTATTTCGGTGTGCTCTTCTTCTTTCACGTGTTGACTCTCTCTTCTCCCGTCACACGCGAGTGGGGGTGTTGTGAAGTGTATAAGTAGATTGCCTAGCCCTTTCCATCAGTTCGAACTTTTGGTTCAAGTGGCTAGTGCATGAATCTTAACAGTTCAGACCAGTACAAAATATAGGGAGTTAAACTAACACTATGCAGAAATTGGCCCTTCTCTTGCATCTATCCCTCTAGCAAAGGGATCAGCCACTGACAAGTCATGTACCAACCAGCTAAGAACACCGTCCGAGCTGAACTTATCTAAGGATGGTAAATATCCAAACTGAAAATCAACATCTCTATAAGCGGTGTTCTTCAGGTCTAGCTGCTTGAACTGGGTATCCCACCAGATCTCCTTGTGATGATATCTTACACCAAAATTCATTACTTTGAGCATTCTAGTGTTCTGTATAAAGAACCTGGAGACAATAACATCATTTCTCCTTCCTCGGTAGTCAGAAATCGAAATTTCTTTGAGGTGGAGATCAAGGCATTCAATGGGACAGGCTGGCTCATTATGCAGCACATGAACCTTATTGCCGGTTCTATAAAACTGCAAAGAAGTCAAATTAAGTAGTCAGTACAATAACAAAGTACTTCATAGCTATCAACTAATGAATATCTCAGGTGAGTTGAATCATGTGTTAATTGAGGACCGTGGAACAACATAATCCCCTGACACGTTCCAATTTGATAGATGCACTTTTTTACATCTGTTATTGTCATTGTAAAGTTGGGGAAAGGTTACCAACATGGGAAACTCCAATCCGCAACTAGTTGCGGGTGCACCCCATTTTTCTTTTGACACTTCCAAGTTTCCAAAAAAAATGTAAACTAAAAGTCTGGACATACATTGTGTTCTATCATGTGCTTCTGTGAAGTTTCATCCAAAAATATGATAATATGTGATCTACACAAAAAAAGAACAAATGATGTGTAAATAGTAAGTCACACTATTTACATATGTCTTCTCTTTTTTACACAGATCACATATTATCATGTGTTTATATGAAACTTCACAGATGCACAAGATACAACACATTGTATGACAAGAAGTTTAGTTTTGAACCAACATAATATAACTCCATTGTGGATGTTCTTCTAGTACAATTGTTCAACTGATCTAGGCTAATAAGTAATAACAGGTTAACTCCATGTAACTCTACAGTTTTTGCTCATAGTGGTAAACAGTTAACAACAACGAATTTACCTGGATATATAGCTTCTCCGTGCAGGGAAAGCATCTAAGAAATGCAAGTAGTTGATCCAGACGAGGGCCGTCAGATTTTAGAACCAAGTTCTTCACTGTGCACAGAGAATTTTCCAAGCTTATGGGCATCATCCTCTACAGGACAATGGTACATATGTCAAAAAAAATAACAAAAATGTGAGTTAATTCAACAAGAAGAAGGCTGTTCTACCAAAAAGTTTATGCGTCCAATAACAAGTTGGCAGCCAGGGTACGACGCAAAGCCCAACACCATCAACTTTGGTGCGTTGGCGACCTGGATTAGTAGTGGAACATCATCAACGCATATGACCAATCTCTCGAGGCAAGATGCATCCATAATTTGCACCGTGTCTAACTGAATAAGTTCGGTGGTGTTGCGTTTCCAATAGCTAGCCACACTAATTGTACGAAGATTTGGCATTTGAATGTTGAGTTGGGTGAACCCGTGGACCCCCTCAAGGTGAAGTGCCTCGAGCACAATACAGCGGGTGAACAGGCGGTCGATGTTCGTCGCCTTACAGATGTAGACGTCATAGAGCAAGAGCCTTTTGAGTTGGGGGAAAAGAAGCATGGAGTTGGCATGAATCTCGGGCAAATAGCAAGTAGAAATGCTGACAATGCGCAGCGTGGGCGCGCAGCGGAACGCGGACAGCGGGAAGGAGCGCATCACAGTTCCAGCATCGAATCTGAGGTTCTCGACGCAAGATAGGGTGCTGGACCGGAACCAGCTGTCGAGCGTGGTGTCGACCTTGCAAGTGGTTCTGAAGGGGTCGATTGACACGCTTCTGGCGGGGCCAGGGTGAGCGGCGAGGATACTGGAGACCGCGGCGATGCGTTTGTGGTTTTGCTTGGCGAGTTCGTCGTCGATCTCGAGGTTAAGTGGGACGGAGTGCCAGAGGTGGCGCCACCGTTTGGAGACCAAGGTTGTGCTTACAGCGGATACAGTGGGCAGGTGGGAGATGATGATGTGGAGAATCTGGTCCGGTAGGCGGCTGATGAGGTCGTTGTCGCCGACGAGGAGGTTAAGTGGGACGGAGCGCCAGAGGTGGCGCCACCGTTTGGAGAGCAATGTTGTCCTTACAGCGGATATCATGGGCAGGAGGGAGATGATGATGTGCAGCATCTCGTCGGGGAGGCGGCTGATGAGGTCGAGGCTCGACGGAGGCTCTTCCCGATCTGGCTCGACCCGCCTTCGGGAGTTGAGCGGCTCCGCCTCCATCTGACACGGCGGCGACACACGCAACGCCGCAGTCGTCTGCTGGACAGGGGAATAGGCGCAGCGGCGGTGGTGAGGACAGAAAGGTACTCGGCGGTGGATTTAGGTGGATGGCGGATGCAAGTGCGCTGGGGGTTTTTGGAGGAGACGGCAAGCGCTATGCATGGAACTATTGCGGCGGGCGGCCAGCCGGGGTGCCTGAGGAGAGAAAGGTAGTATACTATGCGGTGCGGCGTTTGCGTCTCCCTTCCCCACGCGTGCAGCCTTCACATTTCACAAGACGTGCGAGTTTTTCAACAGAGATTATCAAGTGGAGAGACTTTCCCAATGCAATTGTCTCTCCACTTGATAATCACTCTTGAAAACACCGAGAAGATGGCGGTGAAGAAGACGGAGAGGCAAGGAAAAAAACAATATGAATTGAAATCAAATATAATACGGGCGTTCCTTCTCTCTCTGGTCTCTGCTGCACTTACTGCACCTGTGGTGCAGGCGTGTGACCCGAGAAGAAGCTAATGTACTGTATAGCCGTCCCTTGCACGCCGTGTAGCTGTATTTTGTCTCGTCAAATCAGCTCGGGACAGTTTCAGCAGAGAAAACATCATTTTTTCTTGCCATCATCATAATAGGCGAACATTACCACGGGCACACGGTAGTGCACATCCAACTTGTACTACTCAATCCTCCATATGCTGCACAAACCACCACTTTAACTTTTTCTTCGCAGTTTTCATGATTTTTAGCAGTTTCCACCATGTGGTGGTCTAATCTGTTGCAATTTTTACCACTTGGTCATCTGATCAGTTATTTTGTCATGTCGATGGCAAAATCAACAAGTGGATGCCAACTTTTTTGAAGGGCTACTCTCTAAAACACAGTTTGCATTATGGCATGTTTGGTATTTTCCCTAGGTAGTACTACATCCTAAAAAAAATTGACTACATGCTTTTATTTGCCTATTTTAAGCACCTTTTACCATGATTTCAAATTTAGGTCAAACTCACGGGGGCCATAGGATGCACGGCATTTATTTGGCAATTGTTTCAGTATGGCCAACTAGTTAGGCCTCCTTTGGTTCATAGGAAATGGAAAGTATAGGAAAAGGAAAATCATAGAATTGCGATGTCATGTCTACTTCAATCCTATGGGAATCGTGCTCCTTTGATTCATATGATTGTCATAGGAATTATGTTGGATTCGGTTCTTATGGGAAAAATTCCTATACAAGTCATTTGATTCATAGGAACTATTCATATAGGAATCTTGTAGTGCAAATCTTATAGGAAAAAACCATTAGCTAATACCTCATGGAAAAGTTCCTTTGCCACAATCAAAGACACATCATGTTCCTATAGGATTCAACTTGGCATAACATTCCAATCATGCACCTTTCATATTCCTACGCCCTCCATATTCCTTTGAATAAAAGGAGCCCGAAGTTTATTTGATTGTAGCAAAGGAATTTTCCATGTATCGACAGTTTGACATGGTATTTTAATAACCAATCAAGAAGGCATGCAAACGTACTTAAAAACACACATGGTGCCAAAATCGGTGAAAGGGAATATTCTCAAGAACATAGGTAGGTCATGTTTGGCATTGTTCCTAGGTATTTCATCACAAATGATGAATCCATGATAAATTACTAACATTCGGAAGTTTGCCATGGTTCTAGCATTAACCAACTCACCTCTCACTTCGGAAGAGAGCCATGCGAACTCCAAGATGGATTCTGTCAAAAAAAAAACTCCAACATGCATGGTGCCAAAATCTGGTAAGTTCTTCTAAAAAATATTTTGGTGTGCCATGTTTGGTATTTTGATATATATGTAGATTACTTACATCACAAACAACTACTCAATGCTTTCGTTTGCCATATGGGTGTTACGTACTTGGATGCAACGCATATGTTTGGTCATTTTTTGGGGGGTACCACACATTTAGTGCACATCACGTATATATAGTTTCCCCTTTTTTAATTGTACTTCGTGTACTTCGCGTTGAAATTTCAAATTATATGGAAATGAGCCCAGAACTAATTTAATATATGGTCACAAACCGAAATAATTCGTGAAATTTTGAAATGTCCATCCTACCATATCAACCACATGAAAAATTGCATTGGCGGCAATCTGCCACTACAAATTTTAACCATTTCACGCAAAACACTCATGTAGTAATTTGTTCCCTTCTAGCACTTCATAAATCTCCCCGGTCTTGTTTGAAAAGGAGCCCCCGTCCGAAGAGTCCCTGTTTATAACTAAAACTAATTATTTCAGTACCGCATAAATTGCAATTACCATTAGATAAACAAGACTAAGATAGAGCATGTACCACCTGTCAATTACCGGTTCGCAATCTCCATATGCTCGCAATGATCGGTTCCACATTATACTTGGTCGAATTCAATTAAACATACAAGTACATCATGCCGAAGTTTTGTTCTAGGACATGGACACGTTCAAACTAATCACGGTAATAGATGATACAACATCGCACACATAAATAGACGACATGTCTAAAATCATACATTTTTTGAACACAGAAATGTCCCGAAGGACCTCGCGACACTGCTTTTATATTATGATGACGGTGGGATTACAGACTGCAATTAAGCTAGGAGGACCCTCCAAGTAAAAGGAAACTACAGACAAGACATCCAAAAGTACAAAAAGAACTCTAGTTCTAGAAAAGGAAACTCCATCCGGTCCTTCTCCACCGAGCTCAGATTAGCCTCAAAGCGCGATCATCTTCTCCATCGAGACCGGCAAGATCAACCACCTACCGTCTCGTTGGCGCATGCGGGCACGTCACCTCATGTTGAAAGTATTCGAGCAAGTCGCCGCTCATGTCGCAACCATCGTTGCTGCAATCCACCTTCAACAAGGAGGCAAATCTACTTAAATCCTCATCCTCTTCGTAGATGCCGTCGCAGTTCGGGCACACGAGACTGGGTAGGTTTCTTAAGCAGCTTCCGCATGCAATGTGATGTCCCTCCCCCATGCGAATGCACTGCTTAATACAAGGAAATTTACATGACTGTTGGCCCAAAGAAAAATATAGTTGGGTGGAACCTAGTGAAGAAAGTACTAACCCGTTATAGTGGACGTCGTGCGATTTGAGAGCACAAACCGCAGATGAACGTTCTTCTCACCACATTCTTTTCCATAACACATTCACGGGAAAAGTACATGCTTTCAGATGGAGGACTTTCACCTTGGAAGACGCCCTGGCATCCCGGGCACGCGCCACCGGGCAGGTTCCTAGCGCAGCTGTCGCATGCAACCTTCTTGCACGAACAGCACTGCTTAATACAAGGAAATTAACACGACTGTTAGCCCAAATTAAAATACATCTTGATGAACCTAGTGAAGAAAGTACTAACCCGCCAAAATGGAGGTTGTGCGGATTGAGAGCACAAACCGTAGGTGAGCAGTCTTCTCAAATTAGCATCGTCGACAAAAGCTCGATCTAAAGCTACCAGGGGGGACCTCCATGCCCAACGATTCTAAATGTGAAGGAGATAGGGATAGAGGGTCGTAGTCTTCGACTTGTATAGTATATATATGGGAGGGAATTGCAGATTCCACCAAGGAACGAGATCCAGTAACTTCACTGGCGACTTGTACGTGAGTCATTCGATCAAGATCCAACGCACATGGTTGATCCAAATTTTAAACTTAAAATTAAACTCAATTTTCAAATGAAGTAAAACTTTACCAGAATACTTAAGAAAGATATATATCTTACTGTAATGTTTTCGATTTTTTTCGAGCAACTTAAAATGTGACTACAAATTCTGGATCAACTGTGTCCGTTGGATCTTGATCCGATGGCTCATGTACGTAAAGTTGCATTTTGGAGTAAGTAAAGTCACTGGCCTCAAGTTCCACCACCTCATACTTCGTATGTTGCACAAAAACACCATTTGGAAGGATATTTTGCGGTTTCCACCATGTACTGCTCCAATCTGTTGTGATTTCACCACTTAATCTTCTAATCAACCAATTATACTGGTAAATATTCTCTTACTTTGCATCTCAAACATTTCCCTGACTTTGAGTCCCTGCGCGCTAGTACACTCAATAAAGACAGAGAGAGAGGAGAGACGCTGAGGAGGACTTTGAGTTCTAGTACCTCACCTGGCCGGAATAAGTACGCTGGCAGCCTGACCTGCCCTAAGTACGTCCGGTCAAATCGATGCCTTGCCTTGCACGCCGTCTGCGCGCATCCATGTCTTCCCGATGAAATTGTCAGTCCAAAAAAATCGGAAATTTAATTCGGCTATTGGGCGGATATGCTACCTCGACCCAAAAAAACATATTTTTAATTTTCAAAAAATTCTAACAAAAAAATCCGCATGTACTTCTCGATAATCTATGTGTGTTCGTGTAGTTTCGTGAAAAGCCGATATTTTTTGTGGTTGATGTAAACAGCTTTATTTTTAGCAATAAATTTTATCTTTTTTACATAGCCCAAACGACAATTTAGTTTTTTATGGAAAGACTTTATGCGCTCTTAGCATGTGAAGATGAAAAGATTAATTTTTTGTTTGGATTTTTTTTACATTTCAAAATATATAGATGTTGCAGTTCAAACTAAAGGGAGCATACGCAAACCAGGAGCCAAAACATCCTCCCCCAAAAAATATGATTTGTTTTCTATTTGCGACGCTTCCGCGATGCCTATCACATGTCTGTATAGCCGCAGCTAGCACCATCGAGCACGCCCCAATGCTCTGTGTGTTGTCTTGTCAATTCAATGGTCAAGGTAATCTGACCAAAAGATACGTCTTGGAGTACGCGTGCGCCTTATTCCTTGAAATGGAGGTAGTACTTTATATTTGGCCCAAATGCGAAAAGTGTTACTCCTCCTATTCTAGTATACCATACTACGTATTACTCAAAACAAGTTCGAAGTTATGTCAAGTATGACTAGTGCAAATAAACCCTCTGGCATTAAGAGTATGAGAAGTTCGGATCATGATGAACAAGTTAATCTTCAAAACGTACAGCTATGTCAAGTATGACTAGTGCAAATAAACCCTCTGGCATTAAGAGAAACATCAAATAGTACAAAACACCTGAAAAAAAACGAAATTACAACAAAATCCTTGAGATGCCCTTCGTCTTCAACCTCCAGACCATGTCGACGACACCATGGCCGACACTAATCCAACCCAGGAAGCCAGAATCCTAGGATAAGCAAGCTCGGAAGGTAGGTGGCCACGGAAGCTCTAGCACGTACCAATTCAGCACGCGCGAGGGCCCGCCCAGCATCTCAATCGGCACGGTGTGAAGCCAGTCCTCGTCTCGAGCTCTCTCGAAGCGTGAGAGCTCGCCGGATTCTCTGTCGAGAGCAAGAATGAAGTTTCCGAGCCCACCGAACACGTACCACTGGAAGAAACGGGCGTTGCACCCCACAAAGAGGATATCCGACCGGCCTGTGTGCGTGGCGTGGAGAGGCACGATGGCGCCGGAGGAGGTCCAAGCGTGGCCACCAGGGCCAGGCGAGAACACGCAGGTCTTGCAGATGCCGTCATGATAGATCAGGCACGTCACCCTGTAATTTGACAGACTGATGCGCGCCGCAGCGTCCTCGCCATGGAGGGCGGCGCCCAGGAACAAGCTTACGAATGTTGTGTGCGAAACAGCAGGGGGTGGAGGGACCGTCACGTACTGACCTGCCAGGGGATCGCAGACGACGAGACGTGAAGGCTGCTCGAAAGGCTTTCCGTGTTCGGTGTGGTCGAAGTCCGCAAGGAGTAGGAGGCCGCCCCGAGAGTCGGCGAGCTCCAAACTGAGGTCGCCGTTTGGCGCCCGTGGGAGGAAGTCGAGCGCGAGATTATTTGCGGCGACCCCGGCCCAACATGACGAGGAAGAGGGAACGAAGTGGGGCAGCAAGCCAGACGGCCGATAGTGACAATGGGAGAAGCTGATGTGGTAGTGGCCGGCGACTATGGAGGATGGCGCGCCGTGGCGAGCGGAGAGGACACGGAAGTCCTCCGCCGCGATGACCTTGCGCCAGCTCCTGCAGGCGAACGCGGCGCGGACGAGATCCAGAGGCGAGGTGAGGCGCAGGAACACCAGCCCGAGAAGTTCATCCGGGATGGCGTCACCCTTGTCCTCCTGCCCGGACTTCCTCTGAGCATTCTTCCAGCGGGGGCGGCTGTGCCCCATCTCCGGCTGGACCTAGCTCGCGTACGGGGGCGAGGTGTGCTGTAGGGAGGAAGCTAGGGAAGTAGCGAGGCGGCCGGCTTGGTAGAGACTAGAGGAGTTAAGGAGGAGACTTATGTACTGAAAAAGTTCCGTGGAATCAAATTCCTATATTGGTTAATTACATGCAAGGATGAGCAGAGTAGTTGGTTGTGTAATTGAAACGAGATTACGAGCTTGATCCCCACACACGAACCACATCGTAAAGCTTCATGAAAGAAAAATAGGAAAACAACAAAATTGTGTGGCACAACAGTTGCTTTCTCCAAGTTCCTATAGAGGGAGTACTATGTACATATTCAAACTAGACAAATCATGTATCTACCCCCTAACCCCTAAAACTCAGTCTTATGAAATCTAGCATAAAGAGATCGAAGTCGTTTTGGGTTTCAAACATGGAAATTTCAAGAACATCCCAAAAGCTTCATTTTAGAGTGACTAAGAAGGATCCATGCTTACCTTTTCATTTTCATGTTTTAAACTTGTTTAAATCATGGTCAAACCTAGGATTTGACCAAGATTCAAATGGGCCTAAAAAATCAGAAAAAATCAAAAGAATGAACAACCAAAGCACATATATAGCATTCTTATGTCATATATATAGTAAGCATTCAAGTTGATAAACAAGGTCTAGACATATATATTCAAACCAGAAAAATCATGTATATATCTACCCCTAAAACCCTAAACTCTGTCTTATGAAGTCAATCATGAAGAGAAGTGGTTTTGGGTTTCAAACATGGAAATTTCAAGAACCTCCCAAAAGCTTCATTTTAGAGTGACTAAGAAGGATCCAGGCTTATCTTTTCATTTCATGTTTTAAACTTGTTTAAATCCTGGTCAAACCTAGGATTTGATGAAGATACAAATGGGTGGGCACGTACAATATTCAAAAAAATCAGAAAAATGAAAAACCAAATCACATTGTCTTCTTATGTCATATCGTAAGCATTCAAGTTGATAAATTAACAAGGTCTAGATATATCCAAACCAGACAAATCATGTATCTACCCCCTGTCGATCTTATGAAGTCTAGCATGAAGGGAAGTCGTTTTCGGTTTCAAACATGGTAATTTCAAGAACATCCCAAAAGCTTCCATTTTAGAGTGACTAAGAAGGATACAGACTTCCCTTTTTATTTTCATGTTTTAAACTTGTTTAAATCTTGGTCAAACCAAGGATTTGACCAAGATTCAAATGGGCCTAAAAATTTAGAAAAAAATCAAAAGAGAATGAAAAACCAAAGCACATAGCATTCTTATGTCATATGTATAGTAAGCATTCAAGTTGATAAACAAGGGCTAGACATATTCAAACCAGAAAAATCATGTATATATCTACCCCTAAAACCCTAAACTTTGTCTTATGAAGTCAAGCATGAAGAGAAGTGGTTTTGGGTTTCAAACCTGGAAATTTAAAAAAAAAACCAAAAGCTTCATTTTAGGGAGACTAAGAAGGATCCATGCTTACCATTTTATTTTCACGTCTTAAACTTGTTTAAATCTTGGTCAAACCTAGGATTTGACCAAGATACAAATTGGCAGAAAAGTTTAAAAAATCAAAAAAATTAAAAACCAAAGTACATAGTCTTCTTATGGCATATAGTAAGCATTCAAGTTGTTAAACAAGGTCTAGACATATTTAAACCAAACAAATCATGTATCTATACCCCTAATAACCCCTAATTAAACTCTATATATCTTATGAAGTCAAGCATGAAGAGACGTGGTTTTTGGTTTCAAACATGGAAATTTCAAAAACCTCCCAAAATCTTCATTTTAATTAGAGTGACTAAGAAGGATACATGCTTCCCTTCTCATTTTCATGTTTTAAACTTGTTTAAATCTTGGTCAAACCTAGGATTCGACCAAGATTCAAATGGGCATAAAAATTCAGAAAAAATCAAAAGAATGAAAAACCAAAGCACATAGCATTCTTATGTCATATATAGTAAGCTAGCATTCAAGTTGATAAACAAGGTCTAGACATATATATTCAAACCAGAAAAATCATGTATATATCTACCCCTAAAACCCTAATTAAACTCAGTCAATCATGAAGAGAAGTGGTTTTGGGTTTCAAACATGGAAATTTCAAGAACCTCCCAAAACCTTCATTTTAGAGTGACTAAGAAGGATCCGGGCTTACTTATTCGTTTTCACGTGTTAAACTTGTCTAAATCTTGGTCAAACCTAGGATTTGACCAAGATATGATTCAAATGCGCAGAAAAATAAAAAAATCAGAAAAATGAAAAACCAAAGTACATAGTCTTCTTATGTCATATAGTAAGCATATTCAAGTTGATAAACAAGGTTTGGACATATTCAAACCATACAAATCATGTATCTATATATACCCCCTAACCCTAAACTTTGTCTAATTATGAAGTCAAGCATGAAGAGACGTGGTTTTGGGTTTCAAACATGGAAATTTCAAAAACCTCCCAAAAACTTCATTTTAGAGTGACTGAGAAGGTTACATGCTTCCCTTTTCATTTTCATGTTTTAAACTTGTTTAAATCTTGGTCAAACCTAGGATTCGACCAAGATTCAAATGGGCATAAAAATTCAGAAAAAAATCAAAAGAATGAAAAACCAAAGCACATAGCATTCTTATATATGTCATATGTATAGTAAGCATTCAAGTTGATAAACCAGGTCTAGACATATTCAAACCAGAAAAATCATGTATATACCTACCCCTAAAACCCTAAACTCTTTCTTATGAAGTCAATCATGAAGAGAAGTGGTTTTGGGTTTCAAACATGGAAATTTCAAGAACCTCCCAAAAGATTTAATTTAGAGTGACTAATAAGGATCCATGCTTACCTTTTCATTTTCACAATTTAAACTTGTTTAAATCTTTGTCAAACCTATGATTTGACCAAGATTCAAATTGGCAGAAAATTTTAAAAAATCAAAAAAAATAAAAACCAAAGTAATAGTCTTCTTATGGCATATAGTAAGCATTCAAGTTGTTAAACAAGGTCTAGACATATTCAAACCAAACAAATCATGTATCTATACCCCTAACCCCTAATTAAACTCTATATATCTTATGAAGTCAAGCATGAAGAGACGTGGTTTTTGGTTTCAAACATGGAAATTTCAAAAACCTCCCAAAATCTTCATTTTAATTAGAGTGACTAAGAAGGATACATGCTTCCCTTCTCATTTTCATGTTTTAAACTTGTTTAAATCTTGGTCAAACCTAGGATTCGACCAAGATTCAAATGGGCATAAAAATTCAGAAAAAATCAAAAGAATGAAAAACCAAAGCACATAGCATTCTTATGTCATATATAGTAAGCTAGCATTCAAGTTGATAAACAAGGTCTAGACATATATATTCAAACCAGAAAAATCATGTATATATCTACCCCTAACCCTAAACTATGTCTTATGAAGTCAAGCATGAAGAGAAGTGGTTTTTGGTTTCAAACATGGAAATTTCAAAAAAAAAAACTTCATTTTCGGGAGACTAAGAAGGATCCATGCTTACCATTTTATTTTCATGTTTTAAACTTGTTTAAATCTTGGTCAAACCTAGGATTTGACCAAGATTCAAATGGGCAGAAAATTAAAAAAAGTGTGTTTGCCCGTCGAGTGAAACTCGGAGGAAGAGGGATCACTCGGAAGGAGAGAAGAAGGGAGAGAATTATGGTGTCTCCCCTTTTTCGGGTGATGATGTTGACTTTTGTGCAGGGTTTGTCAGTGAGCAGGAGGTGCGAGCGAGTCGAGCGAGGCCGAGAATGAGAGAGATTTTTTTTTTGTGAGAGGGACAACCGAAGGATCCAGAAGGACCCACAGACTTCCAATACGCATCCTGATGCGTCTTCTCTTGACAAAGAAGATGGCTGGGAGTTTGCGTACCTATTGCACGTGACTTGTGCTCACTGAAGTGTGGGACCTCACGCGTGGGCACCACACGTAAGTGACAGACCTGTTGGTGTAAAAACTCGGTTGATTATTATAGTGCATTAGAACAAAGTTTCCTATGGATTCAAGGGTAGGAAATCCAAGTTAACTCATTTACATGACATTATTTTTCTTATGTCATATAGTAAGCATTAAAGTTGATAAACAATGTCTAGACACATTCAAACCAGACAAATCATGTATCTATACCCCTAACCCCTAAACTCTGTCTTATGAAGTCAAGCATGTGAAGAGATGTGGTTTTGGGTTTCAAACATGTAAATTTCAAAAACCTCCCAAAAGCTTCATTTTAGAGTGCCTAAGAAGGATACATGCTTCCCTTTTCATTTTCATGTTTTATAAAACTTGTTTTAATTATCTTGGTCAAACCTAGGATTTGACGAAGATACAAATGGGTGGGCAAAAAAATAAAAAAATCAGAAAAATGGAAAACCAAATCACATAGTCTTCTTATGTCATATCGTAAGCAATCAAGTTGATAAACAAGGTCTAGATATATCCAAACCAGACAAATCGTGTATCTACCCCCTTTCGATCTTATGAAGTCTAGCATGAAGGGAAGTCGTTTTGGGTTTCAAACATTGAAATTTCAAGAACATCCCAAAAGCTTCATTTTAGAGTGACTAAGAAGGATACAGACTTCCCTTTTCATTTTCATGTTTTAAACTTGTTTAAATCTTGGTCAAACCAAGGATTTGACCAAGATTCAAATGGGCATAAAAATTCAGAAAAAAATCAAAAGAATGAAAAACCAAAGCACATAGCATTCTTATATATGTCATATGTATAGTAAGCATTCAAGTTGATAAACCAGGTCTAGACATATTCAAACCAGAAAAATCATGTATATACCTACCCCTAAAACCCTAAACTCTTTCTTATGAAGTCAATCATGAAGAGAAGTGGTTTTGGGTTTCAAACATGGAAATTTCAAGAACCTCCCAAAAGATTTAATTTAGAGTGACTAATAAGGATCCATGCTTACCTTTTCATTTTCACAATTTAAACTTGTTTAAATCTTTGTCAAACCTATGATTTGACCAAGATTCAAATTGGCAGAAAATTTTAAAAAATCAAAAAAAATAAAAACCAAAGTAATAGTCTTCTTATGGCATATAGTAAGCATTCAAGTTGTTAAACAAGGTCTAGACATATTCAAACCAAACAAATCATGTATCTATACCCCTAACCCCTAATTAAACTCTATATATCTTATGAAGTCAAGCATGAAGAGACGTGGTTTTTGGTTTCAAACATGGAAATTTCAAAAACCTCCCAAAATCTTCATTTTAATTAGAGTGACTAAGAAGGATACATGCTTCCCTTCTCATTTTCATGTTTTAAACTTGTTTAAATCTTGGTCAAACCTAGGATTCGACCAAGATTCAAATGGGCATAAAAATTCAGAAAAAATCAAAAGAATGAAAAACCAAAGCACATAGCATTCTTATGTCATATATAGTAAGCTAGCATTCAAGTTGATAAACAAGGTCTAGACATATTCAAACCAGAAAAATCATGTATATATCTACCCCTAACCCTAAACTATGTCTTATGAAGTCAAGCATGAAGAGAAGTGGTTTTTGGTTTCAAACATGGAAATTTCAAAAAAAAAACTTCATTTTCGGGAGACTAAGAAGGATCCATGCTTACCATTTTATTTTCATGTTTTAAACTTGTTTAAATCTTGGTCAAACCTAGGATTTGACCAAGATTCAAATGGGCAGAAAAAAAAAAAGTGTGTTTGCCCGTCGAGTGAAACTCGGAGGAAGAGGGATCACTCGGAAGGAGAGAAGAAGGGAGAGAATTATGGTGTCTCCCCTTTTTCGGGTGATGATGTTGACTTTTGTGCAGGGTTTGTCAGTGAGCAGGAGGTGCGAGCGAGCGAGCGAGCGAGCGAGTCGAGCGAGGCCGAGAATGAGAGAGATTTGTTTTTTTTTGTGAGAGGGACAACCGAAGGATCCAGAAGGACCCACAGACTTCCAATACGCATCCTGATGCGTCTTCTCTTGACAAAGAAGATGGCTGGGAGTTTGCGTACCTATTGCACGTGACTTGTGCTCACTGAAGTGTGGGACCTCACGCGTGGGCACCACACGTAAGTGACAGACCTGTTGGTGTAAAAACTCGGTTGATTATTATAGTGCATTAGAACAAAGTTTCCTATGGATTCAAGGGTAGGAAATCCAAGTTAACTCATTTACATGACATTATTTTTCTTATGTCATATAGTAAGCATTAAAGTTGATAAACAATGTCTAGACACATTCAAACCAGACAAATCATGTATCTATACCCCTAACCCCTAAACTCTGTCTTATGAAGTCAAGCATGTGAAGAGATGTGGTTTTGGGTTTCAAACATGTAAATTTCAAAAACCTCCCAAAAGCTTCATTTTAGAGTGCCTAAGAAGGATACATGCTTCCCTTTTCATTTTCATGTTTTATAAAACTTGTTTTAATTATCTTGGTCAAACCTAGGATTTGACGAAGATACAAATGGGTGGGCAAAAAATAAAAAAATCAGAAAAATGGAAAACCAAATCACATAGTCTTCTTATGTCATATCGTAAGCAATCAAGTTGATAAACAAGGTCTAGATATATCCAAACCAGACAAATCGTGTATCTACCCCCTTTCGATCTTATGAAGTCTAGCATGAAGGGAAGTCGTTTTGGGTTTCAAACATTGAAATTTCAAGAACATCCCAAAAGCTTCATTTTAGAGTGACTAAGAAGGATACAGACTTCCCTTTTCATTTTCATGTTTTAAACTTGTTTAAATCTTGGTCAAACCAAGGATTTGACCAAGATTCAAATGGCCCTAAAAATTCAGAAAAAAATCAAAAGAATGAAAAACCAAAGCACATAGCATTCTTATATATGTCATATGTATAGTAAGCATTCAAGTTGATAAACCAGGTCTAGACATATTCAAACCAGAAAAATCATGTATATACCTACCCCTAAAACCCTAAACTCTTTCTTATGAAGTCAATCATGAAGAGAAGTGGTTTTGGGTTTCAAACATGGAAATTTCAAGAACCTCCCAAAAGATTTAATTTAGAGTGACTAATAAGGATCCATGCTTACCTTTTCATTTTCACAATTTAAACTTGTTTAAATCTTTGTCAAACCTATGATTTGACCAAGATTCAAATTGGCAGAAAATTTTAAAAAATCAAAAAAATTAAAAACCAAAGTAATAGTCTTCTTATGGCATATAGTAAGCATTCAAGTTGTTAAACAAGGTCTAGACATATTCAAACCAAACAAATCATGTATCTATACCCCTAACCCCTAATTAAACTCTATATATCTTATGAAGTCAAGCATGAAGAGACGTGGTTTTTGGTTTCAAACATGGAAATTTCAAAAACCTCCCAAAATCTTCATTTTAATTAGAGTGACTAAGAAGGATACATGCTTCCCTTCTCATTTTCATGTTTTAAACTTGTTTAAATCTTGGTCAAACCTAGGATTCGACCAAGATTCAAATGGGCATAAAAATTCAGAAAAAATCAAAAGAATGAAAAACCAAAGCACATAGCATTCTTATGTCATATATAGTAAGCTAGCATTCAAGTTGATAAACAAGGTCTAGACATATTCAAACCAGAAAAATCATGTATATATCTACCCCTAACCCTAAACTATGTCTTATGAAGTCAAGCATGAAGAGAAGTGGTTTTTGGTTTCAAACATGGAAATTTCAAAAAAAAAACTTCATTTTCGGGAGACTAAGAAGGATCCATGCTTACCATTTTATTTTCATGTTTTAAACTTGTTTAAATCTTGGTCAAACCTAGGATTTGACCAAGATTCAAATGGGCAGAAAATTAAAAAAAGTGTGTTTGCCCGTCGAGTGAAACTCGGAGGAAGAGGGATCACTCGGAAGGAGAGAAGAAGGGAGAGAATTATGGTGTCTCCCCTTTTTCGGGTGATGATGTTGACTTTTGTGCAGGGTTTGTCAGTGAGCAGGAGGTGCGAGCGAGCGAGCGAGCGAGAGTCGGAGCCGAGAATGAGAGAGATTTGTTTTTTTGTGAGAGGGACAACCGAAGGATCCAGAAGGACCCACAGACTTCCAATACGCATCCTGATGCGTCTTCTCTTGACAAAGAAGATGGCTGGGAGTTTGCGTACCTATTGCACGTGACTTGTGCTCACTGAAGTGTGGGACCTCACGCGTGGGCACCACACGTAAGTGACAGACCTGTTGGTGTAAAAACTCGGTTGATTATTATAGTGCATTAGAACAAAGTTTCCTATGGATTCAAGGGTAGGAAATCCAAGTTAACTCATTTACATGACATTATTTTTCTTATGTCATATAGTAAGCATTAAAGTTGATAAACAATGTCTAGACACATTCAAACCAGACAAATCATGTATCTATACCCCTAACCCCTAAACTCTGTCTTATGAAGTCAAGCATGTGAAGAGATGTGGTTTTGGGTTTCAAACATGTAAATTTCAAAAACCTCCCAAAAGCTTCATTTTAGAGTGCCTAAGAAGGATACATGCTTCCCTTTTCATTTTCATGTTTTATAAAACTTGTTTTAATTATCTTGGTCAAACCTAGGATTTGACGAAGATACAAATGGGTGGGCAAAAAATTAAAAAAATCAGAAAAATGGAAAACCAAATCACATAGTCTTCTTATGTCATATCGTAAGCAATCAAGTTGATAAACAAGGTCTAGATATATCCAAACCAGACAAATCGTGTATCTACCCCCTTTCGATCTTATGAAGTCTAGCATGAAGGGAAGTCGTTTTGGGTTTCAAACATTGAAATTTCAAGAACATCCCAAAAGCTTCATTTTAGAGTGACTAAGAAGGATACAGACTTCCCTTTTCATTTTCATGTTTTAAACTTGTTTAAATCTTGGTCAAACCAAGGATTTGACCAAGATTCAAATGGCCCTAAAAATTCAGAAAAAATCAAAAGAATGAAAAACCAAAGCACATAGCATTCTTATGTCATATGTATAGTAAGCATTCAAGTTGATAAACAAGGTCTAGACATATATATTCAAACCAGAAAAATCATGTATATATCTACCCCTAAAACCCTAATTAAACTCAGTCAATCATGAAGAGAAGTGGTTTTGGGTTTCAAACATGGAAATTTCAAGAACCTCCCAAAAGCTTCATTTTAGAGTGAATAAGAAGGATCCAGGCTTACTTATTCGTTTTCACGTGTTAAACTTGTCTAAATCTTGGTAAAACCTAGGATTTGACCAAGATATGATTCAAATGCGCAGAAAATTAAAAAAATCAGAAAAATGAAAAACCAAAGTACATAGTCTTCTTATGTCATATAGTAAGCATATTCAAGTTGATAAACAAAAGGTTTGGACATATTCAAACCATACAAATCATGTATCTATATATACCCCCTAACCCTAAACTTTGTCTTATGAAGTCAAGCATGAAGAGAAGTGGTTTTGGGTTTCAAACATGGAAATTTCAAAAACCTCCCAAAAACTTCACTTTAGAGTGACTGAGAAGGTTACATGCTTCCCTTTTCATTTTCATGTTTTAAACTTGTTTAAATTAGCTTGGTCAAACCTAGGATTTCATGAAGATACAAATGGGTGGGCACAATGTTCAAAAAAATCAGAAAAATGAAAAACCAAATCACATAGTCTTCTTATGTCATATCGTAAGCAATCAAGTTGATAAACAAGGTCTAGATATATCCAAACCAGACAAATCATGTATCTACCCCCTTTCGATCTTATGAAGTCTAGCATGAAGGGAAGTCGTTTTGGGTTTCAAACATTGAAATTTCAAGAACATCCCAAAAGCTTCATTTTAGAGTGACTAAGAAGGATATAGACTTCCCTTTTCATTTTCATGTTTTAAACTTGTTTAAATCTTGGTCAAACCAATGATTTGACCAAGATTCAAATGGCCCTAAAAATTCAGAAAAAAATCAAAAGAATGAAAAACCAAAGCACATAGCATTCTTAGATATGTCATATGTATAGTAAGCATTCAAGTTGATAAACAAGGTCTCTAGACATATATATTCAAACCAGAAAAATCATGTATATATCTACCCCTAAAACCCTATATAATTAAACTCAGTCAATCATGAAGAGAAGTGGTTTTGGGTTTCAAACATGGAAATTTCAAGAACCTCCCAAAAGCTTCATTTTAGAGTGACTAAGAAGGATCCAGGCTTACTTATTCGTTTTCACGTGTTAAACTTGTCTAAATCTTGGTCAAACCTAGGATTTGACCAAGATATGATTCAAATGTGCAGAAAATTAAAAAAAATCAGAAAAATGAAAAACCAAAGTACATAGTCTTCTTATGTCATATAGTAAGCATATTCAAGTTGATAAACAAGGTTTGGACATATTCAAACCATACAAATCATGTATCTATACCCCTAACCCTAAACTTTGTCTTATGAAGTCAAGCATGAAGAGAAGTGGTTTTGGGTTGCAAACATGGAAATTTCAAAAACCTCCCAAAAACTTCATTTTAGAGTGACTGAGAAGGTTACATGTTTCCCTTTTCGTTTTCATGTTTTAAACTTGTTTAAATTATCTTGGTAAAACCTAGGATTTCATGAAGATACAAATGGGTGGGCACAATATTCAAAAAAATCAGAAAATTGAAAAACCAAATCACATTGTCTTCTTATGTCATATGGTAAGCATTCAAGTTGATAAATTAACAAGGTCTAGATATATCCAAACCAGACAAATCATGTATCTACGTTACCCCCTGTCGATCTTATGAAGTCTAGCATGAAGGGAAGTCGTTTTCGGTTTCAAACATGGAAATTTCAAGAACATCCCAAAAGCTTCCATTTTAGAGTTACTAAAAGAAGGATATACAGACTTCCCTTTTTCATTTTCATGTTTTAAACTTGTTTAAATCCTTGTCAAACCAAAGATTTTGACCAAGATTCAAATGGGCATAAAAATTTAGAAAAAAAATCAAAAGAGAATGAAAAACCAAAGCACATAGCATTCTTATATATGTCATATGTATAGTAAGCATTCAAGTTGATAAACCAGGTCTAGACATATTCAAACCAGAAAAATCATGTATATATCTACCCCTAAAACCCTAAACTCTTTCTTATGAAGTCAATCATGAAGAGAAGTGGTTTTGGGTTTCAAACATGGAAATTTCAAGAACCTCCCAAAAGATTTAATTTAGAGTGTGACTAATAAGGATCCATGCTTACCTTTTCATTTTCACAATTTAAACTTGTTTAAATCTTTGTCAAACATATGATTTGACCAAGATTCAAATATATGGGCATAAAATTCAAAAAAAATCAGAAAAATGAAAAACAAAAGCATATAGTCTTCTTATGTCATATAGTAAGCATTCAAGTTGATAAATTAACAAGGTTTGGACATATTCAAACCATACAAATCATGTATCTACCCCTAACCCTAAACTCGGTCGATCTTATGAAGTGTAGCATGAAGAGAGGTCGTTTTGGGTTTCAAACATGGAAATTTCAAGAACATCCCAAAATGCTTCATTTTAGAGTGACTAAGAAGGATCCAGGCTTACTTATTCGTTTTCACGTGTTAAACTTGTCTAATCTTGGTCAAACCTAGGATTTGACCAAGATTCAAATGCGCAGAAAATTTAAAAAATCAGAAAAATGAAAACCAAAGTACATAGTCTTCTTATGTCATATAGTAAGCATATTCAAGTTGATAAACAAGGTTTGAACCTTGATCTGTAGTAGTGGGCAAAACCCTAGTTTAACCTATTTAATTATAGATTCGTAGGTTGATTTTTCTACATTTTTATTATTACTAACCTATTTAATTATAGATTCGTAGGTTGATTTTTCTATACCTTTTTATTATTACTATGCAGCACAAGTGTGTTTGCCCGTCGAGTGAAACTCGGAGGAAGAGGGATCACTCGGAGGAAGGAGAGAAGAAGGGAGAGAATTATGGTGTCTCCCCTTTTTCGGGTGATGATGTTGACTTTTGTGCAGGGTTTGTCAGTGCGCAGGAGGTGCGAGCGAGCGAGCGAGTCGAGAGAGGCCGAGAATGAGAGAGATTTGTTTTTTTTGTGAGAGGGACAACCGAAGGATCCAGAAGGACCCACAGACTTCCAATACGCATCCTGATGCGTCTTCTCTTGACAAAGAAGATGGCTGGGAGTTTGCGTACCTATTGCACGTGACTTGTGCTCACTGAAGTGTGGGACCTCACGCGTGGGCACCACACGTAAGTGACAGACCTGTTGGTGTAAAAACTCGGTTGATTATTATAGTGCATTAGAACAAAGTTTCCTATGGATTCAAGGGTAGGAAATCCAAGTTAACTCATTTACATGACATTATTTTTCTTATGTCATATAGTAAGCATTAAAGTTGATAAACAATGTCTAGACATATTCAAACCAGACAAATCATGTATCTATACCCCTAACCCCTAAACTCTGTCTTATGAAGTCAAGCATGTGAACAGATGTGGTTTTGGGTTTCAAACATGGAAATTTCAAAAAACTCCCAAAAGCTTCATTTTAGAGTGCCTAAGAAGGATACATGCTTCCCTTTTCATTTTCATGTTTTATAAAACTTGTTTTAATTATCTTGGTCAAACCTAGGATTTGACGAAGATACAAATGGGTGGGCACAATGTTCAAAAAAATCAGAAAAATGAAAAACCAAATCACATAGTCTTCTTATGTCATATCGTAAGCAATCAAGTTGATAAACAAGGTCTAGATATATCCAAACCAGACAAATCGTGTATCTACCCCCTTTCGATCTTATGAAGTCTAGCATGAAGGGAAGTCGTTTTGGGTTTCAAACATTGAAATTTCAAGAACATCCCAAAATTAAGCTTCATTTTAGAGTGACTAAGAAGGATACAGACTTCCCTTTTCATTTTCATGTTTTAAACTTGTTTAAATCTTGGTCAAACCAATGATTTGACCAAGATTCAAATGGCCCTAAAAATTCAGAAAAAAAAATCAAAAGAATGAAAAACCAAAGCACATAGCATTCTTAGATATGTCATATGTATAGTAAGCATTCAAGTTGATAAACAAGGTCTCTAGACATATATATTCAAACCAGAAAAATCATGTATATATCTACCCCTAAAACCCTATATAATTAAACTCAGTCAATCATGAAGAGAAGTGGTTTTGGGTTTCAAACATGGAAATTTCAAGAACCTCCCAAAAGCTTCATTTTAGAGTGACTAAGAAGGATCCAGGCTTACTTATTCGTTTTCACGTGTTAAACTTGTCTAAATCTTGGTCAAACCTAGGATTTGACCAAGATATGATTCAAATGCGCAGAAAATTAAAAAAATCAGAAAAATGAAAAACCAAAGTACATAGTCTTCTTATGTCATATAGTAAGCATATTCAAGTTGATAAACAAAAGGTTTGGACATATTCAAACCATACAAATCATGTATCTATATATACCCCCTAACCCTAAACTTTGTCTTATGAAGTCAAGCATGAAGAGAAGTGGTTTTGGGTTTCAAACATGGAAATTTCAAAAACCTCCCAAAAACTTCATTTTAGAGTGACTGAGAAGGTTACATGCTTCCCTTTTCATTTTCATGTTTTAAACTTGTTTAAATTAGCTTGGTCAAACCTAGGATTTCATGAAGATACAAATGGGTGGGCACAATGTTCAAAAAAATCAGAAAAATGAAAAACCAAATCACATAGTCTTCTTATGTCATATCGTAAGCAATCAAGTTGATAAACAAGGTCTAGATATATCCAAACCAGACAAATCATGTATCTACCCCCTTTCGATCTTATGAAGTCTAGCATGAAGGGAAGTCGTTTTGGGTTTCAAACATTGAAATTTCAAGAACATCCCAAAAGCTTCATTTTAGAGTGACTAAGAAGGATACAGACTTCCCTTTTCATTTTCATGTTTTAAACTTGTTTAAATCTTGGTCAAACCAATGATTTGACCAAGATTCAAATGGCCCTAAAAATTCAGAAAAAAATCAAAAGAATGAAAAACCAAAGCACATAGCATTCTTAGATATGTCATATGTATAGTAAGCATTCAAGTTGATAAACAAGGTCTCTAGACATATATATTCAAACCAGAAAAATCATGTATATATCTACCCCTAAAACCCTATATAATTAAACTCAGTCAATCATGAAGAGAAGTGGTTTTGGGTTTCAAACATGGAAATTTCAAGAACCTCCCAAAAGCTTCATTTTAGAGTGACTAAGAAGGATCCAGGCTTACTTATTCATTTTCACGTGTTAAACTTGTCTAAATCTTGGTCAAACCTAGGATTTGACCAAGATATGATTCAAATGTGCAGAAAATTAAAAAAAATCAGAAAAATGAAAAACCAAAGTACATAGTCTTCTTATGTCATATAGTAAGCATATTCAAGTTGATAAACAAGGTTTGGACATATTCAAACCATACAAATCATGTATCTATACCCCCTAACCCTAAACTTTGTCTTATGAAGTCAAGCATGAAGAGAAGTGGTTTTGGGTTTCAAACATGGAAATTTCAAAAACCTCCCAAAAACTTCATTTTAGAGTGACTTAGAAGGTTACATGTTTCCCTTTTCGTTTTCATGTTTTAAACTTGTTTAAATTATCTTGGTAAAACCTAGGATTTCATGAAGATACAAATGGGTGGGCACAATATTCAAAAAAATCAGAAAATTGAAAAACCAAATCACATTGTCTTCTTATGTCATATGGTAAGCATTCAAGTTGATAAATTAACAAGGTCTAGATATATCCAAACCAGACAAATCATGTATCTCTACCCCCTGTCGATCTTATGAAGTCTAGCATGAAGGGAAGTCGTTTTCGGTTTCAAACATGGAAATTTCAAGAACATCCCAAAAGCTTCCATTTTAGAGTTACTAAAAGAAGGATATACAGACTTCCCTTTTTCATTTTCATGTTTTAAACTTGTTTAAATCCTTGTCAAACCAAAGATTTTGACCAAGATTCAAATGGGCATAAAAATTTAGAAAAAAAATCAAAAGAGAATGAAAAACCAAAGCACATAGCATTCTTATATATGTCATATGTATAGTAAGCATTCAACTGATAAACCAGGTCTAGACATATTCAAACCAGAAAAATCATGTATATATCTACCCCTAAAACCCTAAACTCTTTCTTATGAAGTCAATCATGAAGAGAAGTGGTTTTGGGTTTCAAACATGGAAATTTCAAGAACCTCCCAAAAGATTTAATTTAGAGTGTGACTAATAAGGATCCATGCTTACCTTTTCATTTTCACAATTTAAACTTGTTTAAATCTTTGTCAAACATATGATTTGACCAAGATTCAAATATATGGGCATAAAATTCAAAAAAAATCAGAAAAATGAAAAACAAAAGCATATAGTCTTCTTATGTCATATAGTAAGCATTCAAGTTGATAAATTAACAAGGTTTGGACATATTCAAACCATACAAATCATGTATCTACCCCTAACCCTAAACTCGGTCGATCTTATGAAGTGTAGCATGAAGAGAGGTCGTTTTGGGTTTCAAACATGGAAATTTCAAGAACATCCCAAAATGCTTCATTTTAGAGTGACTAAGAAGGATCCAGGCTTACTTATTCGTTTTCACGTGTTAAACTTGTCTAATCTTGGTCAAACCTAGGATTTGACCAAGATTCAAATGCGCAGAAAATTTAAAAAATCAGAAAAATGAAAACCAAAGTACATAGTCTTCTTATGTCATATAGTAAGCATATTCAAGTTGATAAACAAGGTTTGAACCTTGATCTGTAGTAGTGGGCAAAACCCTAGTTTAACCTATTTAATTATAGATTCGTAGGTTGATTTTTCTACATTTTTATTATTACTAACCTATTTAATTATAGATTCGTAGGTTGATTTTTCTATACCTTTTTATTATTACTATGCAGCACAAGTGTGTTTGCCCGTCGAGTGAAACTCGGAGGAAGAGGGATCACTCGGAGGAAGGAGAGAAGAAGGGAGAGAATTATGGTGTCTCCCCTTTTTCGGGTGATGATGTTGACTTTTGTGCAGGGTTTGTCAGTGAGCAGGAGGTGCGAGCGAGCGAGCGAGCGAGCGAGTCGAGAGAGGCCGAGAATGAGAGAGATTTGTTTTTTTTTGTGAGAGGGACAACCGAAGGATCCAGAAGGACCCACAGACTTCCAATACGCATCCTGATGCGTCTTCTCTTGACAAAGAAGATGGCTGGGAGTTTGCGTACCTATTGCACGTGACTTGTGCTCACTGAAGTGTGGGACCTCACGCGTGGGCACCACACGTAAGTGACAGACCTGTTGGTGTAAAAACTCGGTTGATTATTATAGTGCATTAGAACAAAGTTTCCTATGGATTCAAGGGTAGGAAATCCAAGTTAACTCATTTACATGACATTATTTTTCTTATGTCATATAGTAAGCATTAAAGTTGATAAACAATGTCTAGACATATTCAAACCAGACAAATCATGTATCTATACCCCTAACCCCTAAACTCTGTCTTATGAAGTCAAGCATGTGAAGAGATGTGGTTTTGGGTTTCAAACATGGAAATTTCAAAAAACTCCCAAAAGCTTCATTTTAGAGTGCCTAAGAAGGATACATGCTTCCCTTTTCATTTTCATGTTTTATAAAACTTGTTTTAATTATCTTGGTCAAACCTAGGATTTGACGAAGATACAAATGGGTGGGCACAATGTTCAAAAAAATCAGAAAAATGGAAAACCAAATCACATAGTCTTCTTATGTCATATCGTAAGCAATCAAGTTGATAAACAAGGTCTAGATATATCCAAACCAGACAAATCGTGTATCTACCCCCTTTCGATCTTATGAAGTCTAGCATGAAGGGAAGTCGTTTTGGGTTTCAAACATTGAAATTTCAAGAACATCCCAAAATTAAGCTTCATTTTAGAGTGACTAAGAAGGATACAGACTTCCCTTTTCATTTTCATGTTTTAAACTTGTTTAAATCTTGGTCAAACCAAGGATTTGACCAAGATTCAAATGGCCCTAAAAATTCAGAAAAAAATCAAAAGAATGAAAAACCAAAGCACATAGCATTCTTAGATATGTCATATGTATAGTAAGCATTCAAGTTGATAAACAAGGTCTCTAGACATATATATTCAAACCAGAAAAATCATGTATATATCTACCCCTAAAACCCTATATAATTAAACTCAGTCAATCATGAAGAGAAGTGGTTTTGGGTTTCAAACATGGAAATTTCAAGAACCTCCCAAAAGCTTCATTTTAGAGTGACTAAGAAGGATCCAGGCTTACTTATTCGTTTTCACGTGTTAAACTTGTCTAAATCTTGGTCAAACCTAGGATTTGACCAAGATATGATTCAAATGCGCAGAAAATTAAAAAAATCAGAAAAATGAAAAACCAAAGTACATAGTCTTCTTATGTCATATAGTAAGCATATTCAAGTTGATAAACAAAAGGTTTGGACATATTCAAACCATACAAATCATGTATCTATATATACCCCCTAACCCTAAACTTTGTCTTATGAAGTCAAGCATGAAGAGAAGTGGTTTTGGGTTTCAAACATGGAAATTTCAAAAACCTCCCAAAAACTTCATTTTAGAGTGACTGAGAAGGTTACATGCTTCCCTTTTCATTTTCATGTTTTAAACTTGTTTAAATTAGCTTGGTCAAACCTAGGATTTCATGAAGATACAAATGGGTGGGCACAATGTTCAAAAAAATCAGAAAAACGAAAAACCAAATCACATAGTCTTCTTATGTCATATCGTAAGCAATCAAGTTGATAAACAAGGTCTAGATATATCCAAACCAGACAAATCATGTATCTAGCCCCTTTCGATCTTATGAAGTCTAGCATGAAGGGAAGTCGTTTTGGGTTTCAAACATTGAAATTTCAAGAACATCCCAAAAGCTTCATTTTAGAGTGACTAAGAAGGATACAGACTTCCCTTTTCATTTTCATGTTTTAAACTTGTTTAAATCTTGGTCAAACCAATGATTTGACCAAGATTCAAATGGCCCTAAAAATTCAGAAAAAAATCAAAAGAATGAAAAACCAAAGCACATAGCATTCTTAGATATGTCATATGTATAGTAAGCATTCAAGTTGATAAACAAGGTCTAGACATATATATTCAAACCAGAAAAATCATGTATATATCTACCCCTAAAATCCTATATAATTAAACTCAGTCAATCATGAAGAGAAGTGGTTTTGGGTTTCAAACATGGAAATTTCAAGAACCTCCCAAAAGCTTCATTTTAGAGTGACTAAGAAGGATCCAGGCTTACTTATTCGTTTTCACGTGTTAAACTTGTCTAAATCTTGGTCAAACCTAGGATTTGACCAAGATATGATTCAAATGTGCAGAAAATTAAAAAAAGATCAGAAAAATGAAAAACCAAAGTACATAGTCTTCTTATGTCATATAGTAAGCATATTCAAGTTGATAAACAAGGTTTGGACATATTCAAACCATACAAATCATGTATCTATACCCCCTAACCCTAAACTTTGTCTTATGAAGTCAAGCATGAAGAGAAGTGGTTTTGGGTTTCAAACATGGAAATTTCAAAAACCTCCCAAAAACTTCATTTTAGAGTGACTGAGAAGGTTACATGTTTCCCTTTTCGTTTTCATGTTTTAAACTTGTTTAAATTATCTTGGTAAAACCTAGGATTTCATGAAGATACAAATGGGTGGGCACAATATTCAAAAAAATCAGAAAATTGAAAAACCAAATCACATTGTCTTCTTATGTCATATCGTAAGCATTCAAGTTGATAAATTAACAAGGTCTAGATATATCCAAACCAGACAAATCATGTATCTACCCCCTGTCGATCTTATGAAGTCTAGCATGAAGGGAAGTCGTTTTCGGTTTCAAACATGGAAATTTCAAGAACATCCCAAAAGCTTCCATTTTAGAGTTACTAAAAGAAGGATATACAGACTTCCCTTTTTCATTTTCATGTTTTAAACTTGTTTAAATCCTTGTCAAACCAAAGATTTTGACCAAGATTCAAATGGGCATAAAAATTTAGAAAAAAAATCAAAAGAGAATGAAAAACCAAAGCACATAGCATTCTTATATATGTCATATGTATAGTAAGCATTCAACTGATAAACCAGGTCTAGACATATTCAAACCAGAAAAATCATGTATATATCTACCCCTAAAACCCTAAACTCTTTCTTATGAAGTCAATCATGAAGAGAAGTGGTTTTGGGTTTCAAACATGGAAATTTCAAGAACCTCCCAAAAGATTTAATTTAGAGTGTGACTAATAAGGATCCATGCTTACCTTTTCATTTTCACAATTTAAACTTGTTTAAATCTTTGTCAAACATATGATTTGACCAAGATTCAAATATATGGGCATAAAATTCAAAAAAAATCAGAAAAATGAAAAACAAAAGCATATAGTCTTCTTATGTCATATAGTAAGCATTCAAGTTGATAAATTAACAAGGTTTGGACATATTCAAACCATACAAATCATGTATCTACCCCTAACCCTAAACTCGGTCGATCTTATGAAGTGTAGCATGAAGAGAGGTCGTTTTGGGTTTCAAACATGGAAATTTCAAGAACATCCCAAAATGCTTCATTTTAGAGTGACTAAGAAGGATCCAGGCTTACTTATTCGTTTTCACGTGTTAAACTTGTCTAATCTTGGTCAAACCTAGGATTTGACCAAGATTCAAATGCGCAGAAAATTTAAAAAATCAGAAAAATGAAAACCAAAGTACATAGTCTTCTTATGTCATATAGTAAGCATATTCAAGTTGATAAACAAGGTTTGAACCTTGATCTGTAGTAGTGGGCAAAACCCTAGTTTAACCTATTTAATTATAGATTCGTAGGTTGATTTTTCTACATTTTTATTATTACTAACCTATTTAATTATAGATTCGTAGGTTGATTTTTCTATACCTTTTTATTATTACTATGCAGCACAAGTGTGTTTGCCCGTCGAGTGAAACTCGGAGGAAGAGGGATCACTCGGAGGAAGGAGAGAAGAAGGGAGAGAATTATGGTGTCTCCCCTTTTTCGGGTGATGATGTTGACTTTTGTGCAGGGTTTGTCAGTGAGCAGGAGGTGCGAGCGAGCGAGCGAGCGAGCGAGTCGAGCGAGGCCGAGAATGAGAGAGATTTGTTTTTTTGTGAGAGGGACAACCGAAGGATCCAGAAGGACCCACAGACTTCCAATACGCATCCTGATGCGTCTTCTCTTGACAAAGAAGATGGCTGGGAGTTTGCGTACCTATTGCACGTGACTTGTGCTCACTGAAGTGTGGGACCTCACGCGTGGGCACCACACGTAAGTGACAGACCTGTTGGTGTAAAAACTCGGTTGATTATTATAGTGCATTAGAACAAAGTTTCCTATGGATTCAAGGGTAGGAAATCCAAGTTAACTCATTTACATGACATTATTTTTCTTATGTCATATAGTAAGCATTAAAGTTGATAAACAATGTCTAGACATATTCAAACCAGACAAATCATGTATCTATACCCCTAACCCCTAAACTCTGTCTTATGAAGTCAAGCATGTGAACAGATGTGGTTTTGGGTTTCAAACATGGAAATTTCAAAAAACTCCCAAAAGCTTCATTTTAGAGTGCCTAAGAAGGATACATGCTTCCCTTTTCATTTTCATGTTTTATAAAACTTGTTTTAATTATCTTGGTCAAACCTAGGATTTGACGAAGATACAAATGGGTGGGCAAAATGTTCAAAAAAATCAGAAAAATGGAAAACCAAATCACATAGTCTTCTTATGTCATATCGTAAGCAATCAAGTTGATAAACAAGGTCTAGATATATCCAAACCAGACAAATCGTGTATCTACCCCCTTTCGATCTTATGAAGTCTAGCATGAAGGGAAGTCGTTTTGGGTTTCAAACATTGAAATTTCAAGAACATCCCAAAATTAAGCTTCATTTTAGAGTGACTAAGAAGGATACAGACTTCCCTTTTCATTTTCATGTTTTAAACTTGTTTAAATCTTGGTCAAACCAAGGATTTGACCAAGATTCAAATGGCCCTAAAAATTCAGAAAAAAATCAAAAGAATGAAAAACCAAAGCACATAGCATTCTTAGATATGTCATATGTATAGTAAGCATTCAAGTTGATAAACAAGGTCTCTAGACATATATATTCAAACCAGAAAAATCATGTATATATCTACCCCTAAAACCCTATATAATTAAACTCAGTCAATCATGAAGAGAAGTGGTTTTGGGTTTCAAACATGGAAATTTCAAGAACCTCCCAAAAGCTTCATTTTAGAGTGACTAAGAAGGATCCAGGCTTACTTATTCGTTTTCACGTGTTAAACTTGTCTAAATCTTGGTCAAACCTAGGATTTGACCAAGATATGATTCAAATGCGCAGAAAATTAAAAAAATCAGAAAAATGAAAAACCAAAGTACATAGTCTTCTTATGTCATATAGTAAGCATATTCAAGTTGATAAACAAAAGGTTTGGACATATTCAAACCATACAAATCATGTATCTATATATACCCCCTAACCCTAAACTTTGTCTTATGAAGTCAAGCATGAAGAGAAGTGGTTTTGGGTTTCAAACATGGAAATTTCAAAAACCTCCCAAAAACTTCATTTTAGAGTGACTGAGAAGGTTACATGCTTCCCTTTTCATTTTCATGTTTTAAACTTGTTTAAATTAGCTTGGTCAAACCTAGGATTTCATGAAGATACAAATGGGTGGGCACAATGTTCAAAAAAATCAGAAAAATGAAAAACCAAATCACATAGTCTTCTTATGTCATATCGTAAGCAATCAAGTTGATAAACAAGGTCTAGATATATCCAAACCAGACAAATCATGTATCTAGCCCCTTTCGATCTTATGAAGTCTAGCATGAAGGGAAGTCGTTTTGGGTTTCAAACATTGAAATTTCAAGAACATCCCAAAAGCTTCATTTTAGAGTGACTAAGAAGGATACAGACTTCCCTTTTCATTTTCATGTTTTAAACTTGTTTAAATCTTGGTCAAACCAATGATTTGACCAAGATTCAAATGGCCCTAAAAATTCAGAAAAAAATCAAAAGAATGAAAAACCAAAGCACATAGCATTCTTAGATATGTCATATGTATAGTAAGCATTCAAGTTGATAAACAAGGTCTAGACATATATATTCAAACCAGAAAAATCATGTATATATCTACCCCTAAAATCCTATATAATTAAACTCAGTCAATCATGAAGAGAAGTGGTTTTGGGTTTCAAACATGGAAATTTCAAGAACCTCCCAAAAGCTTCATTTTAGAGTGACTAAGAAGGATCCAGGCTTACTTATTCGTTTTCACGTGTTAAACTTGTCTAAATCTTGGTCAAACCTAGGATTTGACCAAGATATGATTCAAATGTGCAGAAAATTAAAAAAAGATCAGAAAAATGAAAAACCAAAGTACATAGTCTTCTTATGTCATATAGTAAGCATATTCAAGTTGATAAACAAGGTTTGGACATATTCAAACCATACAAATCATGTATCTATACCCCCTAACCCTAAACTTTGTCTTATGAAGTCAAGCATGAAGAGAAGTGGTTTTGGGTTTCAAACATGGAAATTTCAAAAACCTCCCAAAAACTTCATTTTAGAGTGACTGAGAAGGTTACATGTTTCCCTTTTCGTTTTCATGTTTTAAACTTGTTTAAATTATCTTGGTAAAACCTAGGATTTCATGAAGATACAAATGGGTGGGCACAATATTCAAAAAAATCAGAAAATTGAAAAACCAAATCACATTGTCTTCTTATGTCATATCGTAAGCATTCAAGTTGATAAATTAACAAGGTCTAGATATATCCAAACCAGACAAATCATGTATCTACCCCCTGTCGATCTTATGAAGTCTAGCATGAAGGGAAGTCGTTTTCGGTTTCAAACATGGAAATTTCAAGAACATCCCAAAAGCTTCCATTTTAGAGTTACTAAAAGAAGGATATACAGACTTCCCTTTTTCATTTTCATGTTTTAAACTTGTTTAAATCCTTGTCAAACCAAAGATTTTGACCAAGATTCAAATGGGCATAAAAATTTAGAAAAAAAATCAAAAGAGAATGAAAAACCAAAGCACATAGCATTCTTATATATGTCATATGTATAGTAAGCATTCAACTGATAAACCAGGTCTAGACATATTCAAACCAGAAAAATCATGTATATATCTACCCCTAAAACCCTAAACTCTTTCTTATGAAGTCAATCATGAAGAGAAGTGGTTTTGGGTTTCAAACATGGAAATTTCAAGAACCTCCCAAAAGATTTAATTTAGAGTGTGACTAATAAGGATCCATGCTTACCTTTTCATTTTCACAATTTAAACTTGTTTAAATCTTTGTCAAACATATGATTTGACCAAGATTCAAATATATGGGCATAAAATTCAAAAAAAATCAGAAAAATGAAAAACAAAAGCATATAGTCTTCTTATGTCATATAGTAAGCATTCAAGTTGATAAATTAACAAGGTTTGGACATATTCAAACCATACAAATCATGTATCTACCCCTAACCCTAAACTCGGTCGATCTTATGAAGTGTAGCATGAAGAGAGGTCGTTTTGGGTTTCAAACATGGAAATTTCAAGAACATCCCAAAATGCTTCATTTTAGAGTGACTAAGAAGGATCCAGGCTTACTTATTCGTTTTCACGTGTTAAACTTGTCTAATCTTGGTCAAACCTAGGATTTGACCAAGATTCAAATGCGCAGAAAATTTAAAAAATCAGAAAAATGAAAACCAAAGTACATAGTCTTCTTATGTCATATAGTAAGCATATTCAAGTTGATAAACAAGGTTTGAACCTTGATCTGTAGTAGTGGGCAAAACCCTAGTTTAACCTATTTAATTATAGATTCGTAGGTTGATTTTTCTACATTTTTATTATTACTAACCTATTTAATTATAGATTCGTAGGTTGATTTTTCTATACCTTTTTATTATTACTATGCAGCACAAGTGTGTTTGCCCGTCGAGTGAAACTCGGAGGAAGAGGGATCACTCGGAGGAAGGAGAGAAGAAGGGAGAGAATTATGGTGTCTCCCCTTTTTCGGGTGATGATGTTGACTTTTGTGCAGGGTTTGTCAGTGAGCAGGAGGTGCGAGCGAGCGAGCGAGCGAGTCGAGCGAGGCCGAGAATGAGAGAGATTTGTTTTTTTTTGTGAGAGGGACAACCGAAGGATCCAGAAGGACCCACAGACTTCCAATACGCATCCTGATGCGTCTTCTCTTGACAAAGAAGATGGCTGGGAGTTTGCGTACCTATTGCACGTGACTTGTGCTCACTGAAGTGTGGGACCTCACGCGTGGGCACCACACGTAAGTGACAGACCTGTTGGTGTAAAAACTCGGTTGATTATTATAGTGCATTAGAACAAAGTTTCCTATGGATTCAAGGGTAGGAAATCCAAGTTAACTCATTTACATGACATTATTTTTCTTATGTCATATAGTAAGCATTAAAGTTGATAAACAATGTCTAGACATATTCAAACCAGACAAATCATGTATCTATACCCCTAACCCCTAAACTCTGTCTTATGAAGTCAAGCATGTGAACAGATGTGGTTTTGGGTTTCAAACATGGAAATTTCAAAAAACTCCCAAAAGCTTCATTTTAGAGTGCCTAAGAAGGATACATGCTTCCCTTTTCATTTTCATGTTTTATAAAACTTGTTTTAATTATCTTGGTCAAACCTAGGATTTGACGAAGATACAAATGGGTGGGCACAATGTTCAAAAAAATCAGAAAAATGGAAAACCAAATCACATAGTCTTCTTATGTCATATCGTAAGCAATCAAGTTGATAAACAAGGTCTAGATATATCCAAACCAGACAAATCGTGTATCTACCCCCTTTCGATCTTATGAAGTCTAGCATGAAGGGAAGTCGTTTTGGGTTTCAAACATTGAAATTTCAAGAACATCCCAAAATTAAGCTTCATTTTAGAGTGACTAAGAAGGATACAGACTTCCCTTTTCATTTTCATGTTTTAAACTTGTTTAAATCTTGGTCAAACCAAGGATTTGACCAAGATTCAAATGGCCCTAAAAATTCAGAAAAAAAAATCAAAAGAATGAAAAACCAAAGCACATAGCATTCTTAGATATGTCATATGTATAGTAAGCATTCAAGTTGATAAACAAGGTCTCTAGACATATATATTCAAACCAGAAAAATCATGTATATATCTACCCCTAAAACCCTATATAATTAAACTCAGTCAATCATGAAGAGAAGTGGTTTTGGGTTTCAAACATGGAAATTTCAAGAACCTCCCAAAAGCTTCATTTTAGAGTGACTAAGAAGGATCCAGGCTTACTTATTCGTTTTCACGTGTTAAACTTGTCTAAATCTTGGTCAAACCTAGGATTTGACCAAGATATGATTCAAATGCGCAGAAAATTAAAAAAATCAGAAAAATGAAAAACCAAAGTACATAGTCTTCTTATGTCATATAGTAAGCATATTCAAGTTGATAAACAAAAGGTTTGGACATATTCAAACCATACAAATCATGTATCTATATATACCCCCTAACCCTAAACTTTGTCTTATGAAGTCAAGCATGAAGAGAAGTGGTTTTGGGTTTCAAACATGGAAATTTCAAAAACCTCCCAAAAACTTCATTTTAGAGTGACTGAGAAGGTTACATGCTTCCCTTTTCATTTTCATGTTTTAAACTTGTTTAAATTAGCTTGGTCAAACCTAGGATTTCATGAAGATACAAATGGGTGGGCACAATGTTCAAAAAAATCAGAAAAACGAAAAACCAAATCACATAGTCTTCTTATGTCATATCGTAAGCAATCAAGTTGATAAACAAGGTCTAGATATATCCAAACCAGACAAATCATGTATCTAGCCCCTTTCGATCTTATGAAGTCTAGCATGAAGGGAAGTCGTTTTGGGTTTCAAACATTGAAATTTCAAGAACATCCCAAAAGCTTCATTTTAGAGTGACTAAGAAGGATACAGACTTCCCTTTTCATTTTCATGTTTTAAACTTGTTTAAATCTTGGTCAAACCAATGATTTGACCAAGATTCAAATGGCCCTAAAAATTCAGAAAAAAATCAAAAGAATGAAAAACCAAAGCACATAGCATTCTTAGATATGTCATATGTATAGTAAGCATTCAAGTTGATAAACAAGGTCTAGACATATATATTCAAACCAGAAAAATCATGTATATATCTACCCCTAAAATCCTATATAATTAAACTCAGTCAATCATGAAGAGAAGTGGTTTTGGGTTTCAAACATGGAAATTTCAAGAACCTCCCAAAAGCTTCATTTTAGAGTGACTAAGAAGGATCCAGGCTTACTTATTCGTTTTCACGTGTTAAACTTGTCTAAATCTTGGTCAAACCTAGGATTTGACCAAGATATGATTCAAATGTGCAGAAAATTAAAAAAATCAGAAAAATGAAAAACCAAAGTACATAGTCTTCTTATGTCATATAGTAAGCATATTCAAGTTGATAAACAAGGTTTGGACATATTCAAACCATACAAATCATGTATCTATACCCCTAACCCTAAACTTTGTCTTATGAAGTCAAGCATGAAGAGAAGTGGTTTTGGGTTTCAAACATGGAAATTTCAAAAACCTCCCAAAAACTTCATTTTAGAGTGACTGAGAAGGTTACATGTTTCCCTTTTCGTTTTCATGTTTTAAACTTGTTTAAATTATCTTGGTAAAACCTAGGATTTCATGAAGATACAAATGGGTGGGCACAATATTCAAAAAAATCAGAAAATTGAAAAACCAAATCACATTGTCTTCTTATGTCATATCGTAAGCATTCAAGTTGATAAATTAACAAGGTCTAGATATATCCAAACCAGACAAATCATGTATCTACCCCCTGTCGATCTTATGAAGTCTAGCATGAAGGGAAGTCGTTTTCGGTTTCAAACATGGAAATTTCAAGAACATCCCAAAAGCTTCCATTTTAGAGTTACTAAAAGAAGGATATACAGACTTCCCTTTTTCATTTTCATGTTTTAAACTTGTTTAAATCCTTGTCAAACCAAAGATTTTGACCAAGATTCAAATGGGCATAAAAATTTAGAAAAAAAATCAAAAGAGAATGAAAAACCAAAGCACATAGCATTCTTATATATGTCATATGTATAGTAAGCATTCAACTGATAAACCAGGTCTAGACATATTCAAACCAGAAAAATCATGTATATATCTACCCCTAAAACCCTAAACTCTTTCTTATGAAGTCAATCATGAAGAGAAGTGGTTTTGGGTTTCAAACATGGAAATTTCAAGAACCTCCCAAAAGATTTAATTTAGAGTGTGACTAATAAGGATCCATGCTTACCTTTTCATTTTCACAATTTAAACTTGTTTAAATCTTTGTCAAACATATGATTTGACCAAGATTCAAATATATGGGCATAAAATTCAAAAAAAATCAGAAAAATGAAAAACAAAAGCATATAGTCTTCTTATGTCATATAGTAAGCATTCAAGTTGATAAATTAACAAGGTTTGGACATATTCAAACCATACAAATCATGTATCTACCCCTAACCCTAAACTCGGTCGATCTTATGAAGTGTAGCATGAAGAGAGGTCGTTTTGGGTTTCAAACATGGAAATTTCAAGAACATCCCAAAATGCTTCATTTTAGAGTGACTAAGAAGGATCCAGGCTTACTTATTCGTTTTCACGTGTTAAACTTGTCTAATCTTGGTCAAACCTAGGATTTGACCAAGATTCAAATGCGCAGAAAATTTAAAAAATCAGAAAAATGAAAACCAAAGTACATAGTCTTCTTATGTCATATAGTAAGCATATTCAAGTTGATAAACAAGGTTTGAACCTTGATCTGTAGTAGTGGGCAAAACCCTAGTTTAACCTATTTAATTATAGATTCGTAGGTTGATTTTTCTACATTTTTATTATTACTAACCTATTTAATTATAGATTCGTAGGTTGATTTTTCTATACCTTTTTATTATTACTATGCAGCACAAGTGTGTTTGCCCGTCGAGTGAAACTCGGAGGAAGAGGGATCACTCGGAGGAAGGAGAGAAGAAGGGAGAGAATTATGGTGTCTCCCCTTTTTCGGGTGATGATGTTGACTTTTGTGCAGGGTTTGTCAGTGAGCAGGTGCGAGCGAGCGAGCGAGCGAGCGAGTCGAGAGAGGCCGAGAATGAGAGAGATTTGTTTTTTTTTGTGAGAGGGACAACCGAAGGATCCAGAAGGACCCACAGACTTCCAATACGCATCCTGATGCGTCTTCTCTTGACAAAGAAGATGGCTGGGAGTTTGCGTACCTATTGCACGTGACTTGTGCTCACTGAAGTGTGGGACCTCACGCGTGGGCACCACACGTAAGTGACAGACCTGTTGGTGTAAAAACTCGGTTGATTATTATAGTGCATTAGAACAAAGTTTCCTATGGATTCAAGGGTAGGAAATCCAAGTTAACTCATTTACATGACATTATTTTTCTTATGTCATATAGTAAGCATTAAAGTTGATAAACAATGTCTAGACATATTCAAACCAGACAAATCATGTATCTATACCCCTAACCCCTAAACTCTGTCTTATGAAGTCAAGCATGTGAAGAGATGTGGTTTTGGGTTTCAAACATGGAAATTTCAAAAAACTCCCAAAAGCTTCATTTTAGAGTGCCTAAGAAGGATACATGCTTCCCTTTTCATTTTCATGTTTTATAAAACTTGTTTTAATTATCTTGGTCAAACCTAGGATTTGACGAAGATACAAATGGGTGGGCAAAATGTTCAAAAAAATCAGAAAAATGGAAAACCAAATCACATAGTCTTCTTATGTCATATCGTAAGCAATCAAGTTGATAAACAAGGTCTAGATATATCCAAACCAGACAAATCGTGTATCTACCCCCTTTCGATCTTATGAAGTCTAGCATGAAGGGAAGTCGTTTTGGGTTTCAAACATTGAAATTTCAAGAACATCCCAAAATTAAGCTTCATTTTAGAGTGACTAAGAAGGATACAGACTTCCCTTTTCATTTTCATGTTTTAAACTTGTTTAAATCTTGGTCAAACCAAGGATTTGACCAAGATTCAAATGGCCCTAAAAATTCAGAAAAAAATCAAAAGAATGAAAAACCAAAGCACATAGCATTCTTAGATATGTCATATGTATAGTAAGCATTCAAGTTGATAAACAAGGTCTCTAGACATATATATTCAAACCAGAAAAATCATGTATATATCTACCCCTAAAACCCTATATAATTAAACTCAGTCAATCATGAAGAGAAGTGGTTTTGGGTTTCAAACATGGAAATTTCAAGAACCTCCCAAAAGCTTCATTTTAGAGTGACTAAGAAGGATCCAGGCTTACTTATTCGTTTTCACGTGTTAAACTTGTCTAAATCTTGGTCAAACCTAGGATTTGACCAAGATATGATTCAAATGCGCAGAAAATTAAAAAAATCAGAAAAATGAAAAACCAAAGTAC
This sequence comes from Lolium multiflorum, assembly GCA_030979885.1. Taxonomy (NCBI): domain Eukaryota; kingdom Viridiplantae; phylum Streptophyta; class Magnoliopsida; order Poales; family Poaceae; genus Lolium; species Lolium multiflorum. The sequence continues at coordinate 16,001,712 of CM061751.1, forward strand.
ATAGTCTTCTTATGTCATATAGTAAGCATATTCAAGTTGATAAACAAAAGGTTTGGACATATTCAAACCATACAAATCATGTATCTATATATACCCCCTAACCCTAAACTTTGTCTTATGAAGTCAAGCATGAAGAGAAGTGGTTTTGGGTTTCAAACATGGAAATTTCAAAAACCTCCCAAAAACTTCATTTTAGAGTGACTGAGAAGGTTACATGCTTCCCTTTTCATTTTCATGTTTTAAACTTGTTTAAATTAGCTTGGTCAAACCTAGGATTTCATGAAGATACAAATGGGTGGGCACAATGTTCAAAAAAATCAGAAAAACGAAAAACCAAATCACATAGTCTTCTTATGTCATATCGTAAGCAATCAAGTTGATAAACAAGGTCTAGATATATCCAAACCAGACAAATCATGTATCTAGCCCCTTTCGATCTTATGAAGTCTAGCATGAAGGGAAGTCGTTTTGGGTTTCAAACATTGAAATTTCAAGAACATCCCAAAAGCTTCATTTTAGAGTGACTAAGAAGGATACAGACTTCCCTTTTCATTTTCATGTTTTAAACTTGTTTAAATCTTGGTCAAACCAATGATTTGACCAAGATTCAAATGGCCCTAAAAATTCAGAAAAAAATCAAAAGAATGAAAAACCAAAGCACATAGCATTCTTAGATATGTCATATGTATAGTAAGCATTCAAGTTGATAAACAAGGTCTAGACATATATATTCAAACCAGAAAAATCATGTATATATCTACCCCTAAAATCCTATATAATTAAACTCAGTCAATCATGAAGAGAAGTGGTTTTGGGTTTCAAACATGGAAATTTCAAGAACCTCCCAAAAGCTTCATTTTAGAGTGACTAAGAAGGATCCAGGCTTACTTATTCGTTTTCACGTGTTAAACTTGTCTAAATCTTGGTCAAACCTAGGATTTGACCAAGATATGATTCAAATGTGCAGAAAATTAAAAAAAAATCAGAAAAATGAAAAACCAAAGTACATAGTCTTCTTATGTCATATAGTAAGCATATTCAAGTTGATAAACAAGGTTTGGACATATTCAAACCATACAAATCATGTATCTATACCCCCTAACCCTAAACTTTGTCTTATGAAGTCAAGCATGAAGAGAAGTGGTTTTGGGTTTCAAACATGGAAATTTCAAAAACCTCCCAAAAACTTCATTTTAGAGTGACTGAGAAGGTTACATGTTTCCCTTTTCGTTTTCATGTTTTAAACTTGTTTAAATTATCTTGGTAAAACCTAGGATTTCATGAAGATACAAATGGGTGGGCACAATATTCAAAAAAATCAGAAAATTGAAAAACCAAATCACATTGTCTTCTTATGTCATATCGTAAGCATTCAAGTTGATAAATTAACAAGGTCTAGATATATCCAAACCAGACAAATCATGTATCTACCCCCTGTCGATCTTATGAAGTCTAGCATGAAGGGAAGTCGTTTTCGGTTTCAAACATGGAAATTTCAAGAACATCCCAAAAGCTTCCATTTTAGAGTTACTAAAAGAAGGATATACAGACTTCCCTTTTTCATTTTCATGTTTTAAACTTGTTTAAATCCTTGTCAAACCAAAGATTTTGACCAAGATTCAAATGGGCATAAAAATTTAGAAAAAAAATCAAAAGAGAATGAAAAACCAAAGCACATAGCATTCTTATATATGTCATATGTATAGTAAGCATTCAACTGATAAACCAGGTCTAGACATATTCAAACCAGAAAAATCATGTATATATCTACCCCTAAAACCCTAAACTCTTTCTTATGAAGTCAATCATGAAGAGAAGTGGTTTTGGGTTTCAAACATGGAAATTTCAAGAACCTCCCAAAAGATTTAATTTAGAGTGTGACTAATAAGGATCCATGCTTACCTTTTCATTTTCACAATTTAAACTTGTTTAAATCTTTGTCAAACATATGATTTGACCAAGATTCAAATATATGGGCATAAAATTCAAAAAAAAATCAGAAAAATGAAAAACAAAAGCATATAGTCTTCTTATGTCATATAGTAAGCATTCAAGTTGATAAATTAACAAGGTTTGGACATATTCAAACCATACAAATCATGTATCTACCCCTAACCCTAAACTCGGTCGATCTTATGAAGTGTAGCATGAAGAGAGGTCGTTTTGGGTTTCAAACATGGAAATTTCAAGAACATCCCAAAATGCTTCATTTTAGAGTGACTAAGAAGGATCCAGGCTTACTTATTCGTTTTCACGTGTTAAACTTGTCTAATCTTGGTCAAACCTGGGATTTGACCAAGATTCAAATGCGCAGAAAATTTAAAAAATCAGAAAAATGAAAACCAAAGTACATAGTCTTCTTATGTCATATAGTAAGCATATTCAAGTTGATAAACAAGGTTTGAACCTTGATCTGTAGTAGTGGGCAAAACCCTAGTTTAACCTATTTAATTATAGATTCGTAGGTTGATTTTTCTACATTTTTATTATTACTAACCTATTTAATTATAGATTCGTAGGTTGATTTTTCTATACCTTTTTATTATTACTATGCAGCACAAGTGTGTTTGCCCGTCGAGTGAAACTCGGAGGAAGAGGGATCACTCGGAGGAAGGAGAGAAGAAGGGAGAGAATTATGGTGTCTCCCTTTTTCGGGTGATGATGTTGACTTTTGTGCAGGGTTTGTCAGTGAGGAGGTGCGAGCGAGCGAGCGAGCGAGCGAGTCGAGAGAGGCCGAGAATGAGAGAGATTTGTTTTTTTTGTGAGAGGGACAACCGAAGGATCCAGAAGGACCCACAGACTTCCAATACGCATCCTGATGCGTCTTCTCTTGACAAAGAAGATGGCTGGGAGTTTGCGTACCTATTGCACGTGACTTGTGCTCACTGAAGTGTGGGACCTCACGCGTGGGCACCACACGTAAGTGACAGACCTGTTGGTGTAAAAACTCGGTTGATTATTATAGTGCATTAGAACAAAGTTTCCTATGGATTCAAGGGTAGGAAATCCAAGTTAACTCATTTACATGACATTATTTTTCTTATGTCATATAGTAAGCATTAAAGTTGATAAACAATGTCTAGACATATTCAAACCAGACAAATCATGTATCTATACCCCTAACCCCTAAACTCTGTCTTATGAAGTCAAGCATGTGAACAGATGTGGTTTTGGGTTTCAAACATGGAAATTTCAAAAAACTCCCAAAAGCTTCATTTTAGAGTGCCTAAGAAGGATACATGCTTCCCTTTTCATTTTCATGTTTTATAAAACTTGTTTTAATTATCTTGGTCAAACCTAGGATTTGACGAAGATACAAATGGGTGGGCAAAAAATTAAAAAAATCAGAAAAATGGAAAACCAAATCACATAGTCTTCTTATGTCATATCGTAAGCAATCAAGTTGATAAACAAGGTCTAGATATATCCAAACCAGACAAATCGTGTATATACCCCCTTTCGATCTTATGAAGTCTAGCATGAAGGGAAGTCGTTTTGGGTTTCAAACATTGAAATTTCAAGAACATCCCAAAAGCTTCATTTTAGATTGACTAAGAAGGATACAGACTTCCCTTTTCATTTTCATGTTTTAAACTTGTTTCAATCTTGGTCAAACCAAGGATTTGACCAAGATTCAAATGGCCCTAAAAATTCAGAAAAAAATCAAAAGAATGAAAAACCAGAAAAATCATGTATATATATATCTACCCCTAAAACCCTAATTAAACTCAGTCAATCATGAAGAGAAGTGGTTTTGGGTTTCAAACATGGAAATTTCAAGAACCTCCCAAAAGCTTCATTTTAGAGTTACTAAGAAGGATCCAGGCTTCCCTTTTCATTTTCATGTTTTAAAATTGTTTAAATTATCTTGGTCAAACCTAGGATTTCATGAAGATACAAATGGGTGGGCACAATATTCAAAAAAATCAGAAAAATGAAAAACCAAAGCACATAGTCTTCTTATGTCATATAGTTAGCATTAAAGTTGTTAAACAAGGTCTAGACATATTCAAACTAGACAAACCAAATGTATCTACACCCCCTGACCCCTAAACTCTATCTTATGAAGTCAGGCATGAAGAGAAGTGGTTTTGGGTTTCAAACATGGAATTTTCAAAAACCTCCCAAAAACTTCATTTTAGAGTGACTAAGAAGTATACATGCTTCCCTTTTCATATTCATGTTTTAAACTTGTTTAAATTATCTTGGTCAAACGACCTAGGATTTGACAAGATTCAAATGGGCATCAAAATTCAAAAAAAATCAGAAAAATGAAAACAAAAGCAAATAGTTTTCTTATGTCATATAGTAAGCATTCAAGTTGATAAACAAGGTCTAGACATATTCAAACCAGAAAAATCATGTATATATCTACCCCTAACCCTAAACTAATCTGTCGATCTTATGAAGTCAATCATGAAGAGAAGTGGTTTTGGGTTTCAAACATGGAAATTTCAAGAACCTCCCAAAGGCTTCATTTTAGAGTGACTAAGAAGGATCCAGGCTTACTTATTCGTTTTCACGTGTTAAACTTGTCTAAATCTTGGTCAAATTTAGGATTTGACCAAGATTCAAATGCGCAGAAAATTAAAAAAATCAGAAAAATGAAAAACCAAAGTACATAGTCTTCTTATGTCATATAGTAAGCATATTCAAGTTGATAAACAAGGTCTAGACATATTCAAAGTTTCAAACTAGACAAACCATGTATCTACCCCCTAACCCCTAAACTCTGTCTTATGAAGTCAAGCATGAAGAGAAGTGGTTTTGGGTTTCAGACATGGAAATTTCAAAAACCTCCCAAAAACTTCATTTTAGAGTGACTAAGAAGGATACATGCTTCCCTTTTCATTTCCATGTTTTAAACTTGTTTAAATTATCTTGGTCAAACCTAGGATTTGACAAGATTCAAATGGGCATCAAAATTCAAAAAAATCAGAAAAATGAAAAACCAAAGCAAATAGTTTTCTTATGTCATATAGTAAGAATTAAAGTTGATAAACAAGGTCTAGACATATTCAAACCAAACAAATCATGTATATATCTACCCCTAACCCTAAACTCTGTCTTATGAAGTCAAGCATGGAAATTTCAAGAACATCCCAAAAGCTTCATTTTAGAGTGACTAAGAAGGATCCATGCTTACCTTTTCATATATTTTAAACTTGTTTAAATCTTTGTCAAACCTAGGATTTGACCAAAAGATTCAAATGGGCATAAAATTCAAAAAAATCAGAAAAATGAAAAACACTACGAACAGTGAACAATACTGTTTCGCGTCCCTACAGTACACCATGTACAGTGTTGCGAGTGACCTGTGGGACGTCCTTCACGGATAGAGATCAGGTGACATGCACCTTTCGCATGTCACCTGGTGACATGCGGCTTAAATCTAGATTTAAATATTGCGTAAAAATCATGTCCCAACCTATAGCCCTCTCGATTTATAGGCCCCTGCCGCCTCTCCCCATTCACTTCACTTCTCGCTACCTCACTCCTCTCGATTTATATAGGCCCCTGCCGCCTCTCCCCATTCATCTTCAAAATCCTATAGCCCCAACCTGTACAGTGCTCGTCGGCGGCTGTACCATCCACAACCTCTGTATTAGCGCCTCCCTGCACCCCCATCTTCCGGCGATGAATCCCACGAGTGGACAAGGGGGCCTGTTAGGTGTGCGGCCCACCGTCGTAATCCCCCAGCAGCAACTACAGGACCTCGCCGCCAACTCGCACGCCCCCCTACAGCTGCTGCAGCAGGCGCATGGCGGCCTCGCCGTTGAGTCTGATGTGCCCACCAAGCGGCAGCGGATCAACGACCTCTCCGTGGGCTCAGACGTGACAGTCCTGCTGCAGCTGCAAGACAACCTCGCCGTCGCCGGGGAGTCGGTCCTCTCCAAGGAGGAGAGCTTCGAGGTCAGTGGTTAATGTAGTTTAATCATTGGTTTAAAACTAGTTAGCCCCCTACTGAGTATTATTCGGAGGGGATTTGATGCAAAATACTTCATTCACCATGTTTTGGCGTGAGTATTTGCGGCAGATCAGGACAACCTGAGAGATAGCCTGTCCTGGGGCATTATTAGTTTTTTTTTGAGGGGTTCCTCGGGCCTTATTAGTGAAGCGTCCAATTTCTATTCACGTAATCCATGCCAGCAGGCCTCAGGACTTGTAATTTTGCATTGGAATCAATCCCTCAGCCTGATCCATGCTGGAACGGGGTGGATGCCTGGAAGGAGAAGCAGCAATCGGAGCACGTATGCGGAACGACCAGAAACGCGAGAGCATAGAGGTGTTGCGGTTCCACGTCCACCCGACGTGCGCGGAAGTGTTTCCTGAGGATCCCCGCGACTCTGATCCTGTCCAATACTCTTCTGCCAAACAGATAAAATGTGTTCTTATTAAGAAAGACCCAGATATTACTCACTGAACCATGTGAAAACACGTCAACCAAACAAGGCACAAGGGATTTCTACTGCACTAATACTAGCTGCATTACCACTTTCGAACTTCAATGCAAACTTGAAACTTCACTGCAGTCTTTTTCCCCCTTTCGAACTTGAGATCCAGCCTCTCCATCGATTGATGCATAGGGCAAACTTTATTAGTTCATGTTTCGTTCTTAGTTTGAAACTTTATTACTCCAAGCTCCGGAGTACTCATATTACTACAGTATTGCAATTGAAATTTATACATATTACAATTACTATTGAAGTTAGTCTTGTACATATTACTATGAGTATTGAAGTTTAAGTCCTGCAAACTTTCGGAGTACTATATTTTTACGGTTTTGCTATGTCTCAGTCAACTGAGAATTCCTTAAGTCTCAGTCACTCACAAAAATACACTTGAGTTGCACTTTTCTGTCAAAAAAGTGCAATTGAACTTTTCTACTAGAAAAGTGCAACCGACCCGTTGCACTTTTCTGACGTGACTGAGACTTAAGAAATTCTCAGTTGACTGAGACATAGACACACCCATATTTTTACTATTGAAGTTACACTCTTGCACTTTATTAGTATAATATCATGTGTCACACAGGGTCGCTCTGTGAATCTACCATCTAATGAAGGACGACAACATGAAGCGTCTCTGCAAGTAATCCGGCGGTCGCTCCTGGATGAGTCGCGCGAGTTGATTGACCATGCGTCCAAGCTCCGAGATGTGAACGCACATCTGGTAAACCGTGCTATGAAGCTATGGAATGAGTATGCCGTACTCTTGAATGAGCACTCATCTCTATCAAAGGAGAACTCATCTCTATCGAAGGAGAACCTCTCCATGGTAAATCAGAACGGGTCTCTAACGAAGGAGAACATCTCCATCCTAAAAGAGAACTCATCTCTGAAAAAGGAGAACATCTCCATCCTAAAAGAGAATTCATCTCTGAAAAAGGAGCACACCTACTACAAGTGGCGGAGCATGACAGGAAACAAGTAATCTTCTTCGGGTGTGAAGAAGTTGTACCCATATGTGCATGTAGAGAGGTGGAGACGGTTGCCGATGAGACAAGTGAGTAGATTGAGGAGGGCAGCCACAACCCACAACGTTTGTAGTTACAAATCTTCTATCGTAAAAGTAGTAGTATCGAAATTAATATGTATCCCTTAATATATGTGGTGTTTGGCAATATATAGTTTAACATGCAAGGACTCTGCAATGTAATTTGTATCAGTTTGATTGGCTTTCTACCCAAGTGAGCATGTGTCATATTTGTCCAAGGTTTGATTTTTGCATCTTATCATATTTTGTTGAATACCATACTAAAAAATTCCATGTGCATCATTTTGATGCAGAGGCTGGGGGTCTCAACTTCCATTACGAAAAGGATTTGTCAAGACATGAAACATTGGATAAAATCTTTGACTGTACCCTGCAAGTGTGGCACCTAGAAACAATGATTAAAATTCAAAGCTGCATCTCCTACCAATACAAATGGTATATCAGACAATTTTGAAACAAATTGAATCCAACCCGAAATAAATTAAATTATATTTGGAAGAAGATATGTAGAAATACCCCTGTACAGTAGGACGCTATGTGCAATGCACGACATATTGGCAAAAAATTACCCGCATGTACCAAAGGCATGGGCACCAAGATCTGATGCAAATTTGAATTCGGCCAAAGGAGGGTACTAGCAAAGATTTCGATCGTGTCAGCGATCCAGACATTCTTATGAAGTAAAGGGAATTTGATCATCTTGGTCTTGCAAGTAATGAAATGTGGGGACTCCTAAGATCGACGCCTTCAACACTGATGTTTCTTTCTATCAGAAGCTAGTGGCTGACAACTTTGATTCCTATTCGGCTGATGCAGATATCCATGAGATCATCAAGAGGATCTTGGAACATGTTGAAGCACGTGTCGACATTCTGCTCTCGTGCTTGAAGGCAGATGATTTTGATAGGGTGATGCAAAAGCCGCCATATGGTCAATAGATTGTTATTATATACAAGGATGTTTCTTGGGTCATCATCTAGATCTTTTGTTTTCTTATGTGTTAGCAGTACTTTATGGAAACTATGTTAGTATTGTCTTATACTGAATTGTTGCTATATCTGGACACCGGATGCTTATGTTCTATGACATTATGGAATGTATGGAAAAAAGATGACACCTTTTTAGCTATTCAGAAAAGGCAAAAAAACAACAACAATTTGTTTCCCACAATAAAATGAAATCTTATTGCACCTTTCCCCAAAATGTTAATGCACATTTTACCTTGGGCATTTTTGTTAAGACCCATGGTTTTTTATATAAAATGGTAGGCCATATTTTGAAGCTAGTTTTTTTTAAAAAAAACATATCAAAATTCAAGCTTATCATTTTATAGCCACAAGTTCACTTTTTTTTCTTCATTTTTTTCTGAAACAGGGTGGGAATCGACTGCATGCCATTCCTTGCAAACATTGGCGAATGTCGGAAATAATCTTAGATAGGGCGAACTCTAAAAGAAGAGGTAAATACCGAAATAGTCCCGAGACATTGTGATGCATGTAATTCTAACGCAATCCCAATAAACCAAAACATATTTTATTATAAGTAGAACCTATATACATACCAATTATGTAATGGCAAAACTTTAGTTCTTTTGAAAATCATTTTGTAATTGGATCGATCAAGAATTTTTTCAATATCTTTTGCTCGATGCACAACTCGGAATTTATGATCTTTGTTGTCGAGCCATTTCAGGAGTCCTTTAAGTCATAGGATAGGAAAAACGTATGTACATCTTGTCTATTTGAATCCTATGGGAATATGAGTTTCTTTGATTGTACCAAAGGGATTTTTCCATGAGGGATGACCTAATGTTTTGTTCATATAGGATTTGTAGTACAAGATTCATATGGGATATGTTCCCTTTGAATATAACCAATAGTGTAGAATAATTCCCGTAGGATCTAAATCCTATAAATCAAAGGAGCCTCAGTTGTTTTCGTCACCACATATAAAATCAGCGCCAACTCAATGAGATGATAAATGTTGTCGGATGAAACATGGCGTTTCTTTCAAATATAAAGAAATATCTGAAGTCTTCAATTCTACGCGTATGATAATGAATAGCTCAAGGTTATTTTACATATACTAAGATCCATGATACATCAATCTTTTTAATGCGGAGAACGAGTCTATATATGTTTTTTGGTACCTAGTCCATGTTTTGTTTTCGAAATCGGCTCCACGCAGTGTTCACTAAAATAGGCGCAACTTTGTCATATGAAGTCCGTTTTAAGTACTCAAATATTCAGAAAAAAACACATATATATGAATGGATGGATATTCACTAAAAATCAAGGTAGGATGGCTGCCGTACCGCCCATGCTTACAAATGAGACATTGATGGGGTCGGACCGCGTCCATTTTTTTTTCGCGCATCCACCAAACCATTTCAACGAAGCGCCAAAACAGCGGCGAAAATAGCTCGGGTTGCCGCCTCCAATTTTCAAATGTTCGAATTTCCGATCTTATCCTTTCATCAAAAACGTCCCCAGCGGTTCTTCTCTTGGCCAAGGCCAATCTCACCCCAGCCATTAAAACATACCACCGGCACAGGCGCCGAATCCCACATCTCTCACGCGTCACACACCGAATCGGAGTATCTCGCCCGACGACGGCAGTGCACCACCGTCCCACCTCGCCACCACAGCCTCCTGACCAGACGCTGTAGTGTCCGAGAAGACGTTGTCAAGCAAGCCGGAGCCGCTTCCCCTACGAAGGCGCACACCGCACCATTTGTGCTCCACCGTAGCCGACGCCCACCGCGCCGGATCCTGCTCAGGGACGCCGTCCACCTCCGCCGCTGCGTCGGATCTGCTTCCCGACTCCCTGGTCTACCGCACGGTGAAATGGGTAGACCCCGCGCCCAACCGGTCCACCGCGCGAAACCAAAGCGTAAAGCCGTCCACTCCCCATGCGAAGGTTGGTGTTTAGCCGCTTCCGTTATGCATTTCATTTCCGAACATCAGTTTCGTGCGATCTGGGGTTTCAAGTTTACTTTTCCTACAATCTGTTTGGTGCTATCTGGTATGACTGTAGTAGAAGTCAAGCCTGCAGAGTGATTAGTCGACATTATTAAACTGCATGTTTATAAATCTTGTAATCATCAATTGGCATGCACAGGGAAATCATTTATTTTTGATCTACGCTTTATTCCTTTTTGAGCTATCATCTACTTGCTACTACTAATTTGCCCTTCTACTGCTCTACTCAAAGTTCCATGATAAATCTCGTTAGCATTTTTTTCTAATGCATGCTAAAGATACTGTAGTAGAGTACAAAGAGGGCCGGAGAGAAAATATAGGCATCACCAGTGAACAATCAAACACCTCTCCTGTCTCCATCGATAACAATCATTTTCTTATTCAGAACTTGATCCTACTGAACAAGAGTCTGAGGGAGACCTGAGTAAAGAGGATGCCCTTGTCAAGCACCCTACTCCACCACCCAAGGTGATTGCTCGCTCTTTTCATTGGCATTATTGTTGCATCTTCAATAACTGTGATGTATCTGTCCAACCCAGCCCAAGTTATAGCATTATCATCTGCTCAGTTAACACATAATAATAACATATGTTTCATCATGTCTTGGCTTGCTGTTCTTATGTTCCATAATCGTATCAAGCATGTATATGATTTTGTTGATTGAAGTACCGTTTATCTCTGGCAGGCATCAGGGACTTCACGTAAGGACGTTTCAAATACCAACAAGGTGAAGAACATAGTTCAACAGGAAGATCAATATCTGCCAGCTCACCTAAAAATAAAAAGGGTTCAAGCTGGTCATGTCAGATCACAAACAAATGCAGTGAACAGAGTAAAAACAAGGTCTCAGACTCAGAGTCACTCTAATCTAGTTGAAAATGATGACCAGGCAAAAAAATATTGTAATGCGAAACACCAACATAAAAAGCTTCGACCTAACCCCACATCGGTTGGTCTAAAAGCTGTAGACGGAGCAAATACCAAACCACATGTTCCCCAGCCACCTGTTGCCAATCCAGTTACCCAAGAACAATTCACAGCAGACCCAGTTTCAACAGCAGGTTCTCAACACCTAACTAATCACGATCGCCCGCTGACATTTAGTCCTGCCAGAGACAACTTCTTCCTTAAAGATGATGGTGGGGCCGAATTAGGTACGTGTTCCCTTACATGCTCCGTTACATAAATACCTTGATAGCTTGATGTAATGCTTAAATTTGCAGTTCCACCACGACCAAGAAAACGAAGGGGGCCAACGACTTTGAAATCACTTAAAAATAAGATTGCCCGAATGGGAACAAGATTTCCCATCACATCAGTTATAGCAGGTATCAGAAGGCCACTGGATCCACAAGAATCATCTAATATAGCATCGATCACAGGCGTTTTTGTCAGGACTCAAATTCCTATCTTTCCATCATGGAAACAACACGTAAACACCCCTTCTCATTTTGAAGGTTTACTGCACATGTTACATGTAAGTCATTTTCGTAAACAATACCATGTTGCTCGTTCACATTCCCTCTAGCTTTCTGTTGGCTAGCTATCTAACACATGAACGGTTCCCATTGTTGTAAACAGACATGTCTTGAGTTTGATGATGACATGAAGAATGTAATCACTGTTATCAGGAGCATATTCTCTTCAGCGTTGCGCCAGGAGCGCCATAGGCTAAAGATGAGATACTTTGCTGGGAGGACTCCTAGCGATATTCCAACAACCTCTCCTATACTACAGATGACTGATGATCAATGGTGTGATCTTGTTGAGTATTGGTCTGCTCAAAAGAATTTGGTATGTTCTGTGAAGACAGTGAGACAAGATCACATTACTGATTCCTTTTTAAGCATGTGTCTCACAAGTCTTCATTTGTAGTTCATCGCTCGAAGTAACATGCGTGCTCGTAATAATGTACGTTTACAACAGCGTACAGGATCTCGTAGCTTGATTGGACACCTCTACTGTATGGTAAGGAATGTTATCTGTACAACTATATTTAAATTAGTAAATCATTTAGAATTTATAGATGCACAATATACATCGTAAATTGATGTCTCTGTTTTATTTATATTTTTTTTGAAAACTTTCAATTGTCGCATGTCGGCATGTGACGTGGTTGTGAAACTAATTTATATTTTCTCTTGCGAAAATATCAGAAGGCAAGGCAAGCATACTGTGAGAGTACAGACAGAGAGATGAGTCTACTTGAGCAATTCAAGGTGTGCCAGACGAGCAGAAATGGTTTGACTGGACATTTTGCACAGAGTGTTATTGTAAGTATTCTCTACTAATGTCAGTTATGGTTTTCAATTGTATTCAGAAATATCTTGTCATATTTGTCAAGCTTCATGCACTAGCCAACACAACCAAATGTCTGAACTGGTGGAAAGGGCTAGTACAATTCACTTATATACTTCTCAGCAATATCATGCACATTACGAATTCTACACATGGATCCATGCATATTTTTATAGTCCTGCTATTACGTGTTAGCAATAGAAGACATGTCAATATGATGTAACATGCTCTTACTAAAATGTATATGCGGTAATCAGCCATGCCAGTTTGTAGGATTATTAGAGGTAGTTCATACACATGTCTTCACATTATAATCTCTTCTCTTACACATGTGTAACAACTGAAAACTCCTCAGTCTGACATGAAAGTGGAGCTGGCAAAACCAAAGAAAGATGGTATAGAAAAAACCCAGGAAGAATGTCTGAATTCATTTTCCAAGGTACTACAATGTCATGGTATAGCCAACAACACATTCCTGCGTAATGCTGGGTTCACAACTAATTTGTCGAGGTCCAAGTCCAAGTCAAAGCCCAAGCGCAGGTTGAGGTCCAAGTCATTGTCTTTTTATGTTCTCGAGGAACTACTCAAAGAGGAACGAGCAATAGTGGCTGCACAAAGAGTAGTCATCCACCGTATAACTGCAGGATTAGAAGCAAGTCAAGCCCACCTGGGCAACATCCTGAGAAAGTGTGGGAGATGCTGAATACCACAGTGAACACTGACAGTCAAAGGTGTCCCTTGGTTGTGTGAAAGGGTTTGTGATGCTGAACTATTTTGTTGGTGCTTCTATCTGCACTTGTTATGTACCTGGTGGTTGTTTCCTTGGTGATGTGGATTAAATGAAAACTGAATGGATTGGATGCACCAATATTTAATCAAGGTTTAATCTGATTTGTAGTATTTTTTATATTGCGCTGCATGGGAAAAGTATAACTATTAGTTGGCCCATTGGTGACCATTTTCATACATTATTTTAGTTGATTGGTCCTTGTCCTTGTATCCCTGAAAGGAGGCAGTACTACAGTAAGCTACCAATTTTGCTAGTACAGTATTTTTTTAGCGCCAGCTAAATTGAAAATATCTGTCAAGCGCTACAATCTCCCGCCAATAAAATCCAAAATATTTGTACATGGGAACTGATTTTGGTTGTGATTATGACTTGATGTGACCGTATAGTAGTGTCATGCGCATGCGGGACTGGTGTTTTGAAACATAGGAGCATATGCTCCCTCCATTTTGAAATGCATCTTACACATATTTTGAATTTCAAAAAAATGAAACAAAAAATTCGCATGTACATCTTCTCGTGCTACGCCCTTAAAAAGTTGCGACTTGTCGTGTGACGTGTGTAAAAAGATAAAACACAGTACTAAAAATAATGCTTTTCACAAGATAAGTTTTCTCTTTTTTACATAGACCACAAAAAATATTGGTTTTTCGTGAAACTTGACGAACGAACATATATTATGAATATGTACATGTAAATTTTTTGCTAATTTTTTTCGACATTTTAAAATATGATTTTTTGGTAGAGGGAGCATATGCACCCGGGAGCCAAATTGAATTTCCGCATGCATATGACACTACTCTATGTTACTACCTTCATAATGCATAGTAACTTAGATGTAGTACTATCATGCATGATTGTTTTAGTTAGTATGTAGACTCATTCTATCTTGAAAAGTGTTATGGTAACATAGCTAGTTACCACAACCAGCTCTATGTTAATACTCCTTAGTTACTCCCACTATGAGTAGTCTAAGTAGCATGGTCTACCCCGGAAGTAGATCCTCTAACGTGCAATAGACAAGTCGGGTAAGCTACACCTCTCTAATTTTCCTTCTCCACATCTACATGATTAAGTCTAATTTGATCTAAATTAACTTCCATAATATATGTAAGCCATATGCATTTACGATAATTAGTAACAATCAAAATTATGACTATCTTTTTAAAATATTTATACGATTTTTTATACAGTAAAAATATACAGTGGTTGCTACAGTAAATACGTACAGTATTTGTTACATTTTCCTGATTTTTCTTCTACGTTTTGCACTACTTAAGCACTGTGCTTACCTGACTTGTCATCTCTACGTTAGAGGATATGGTTCCGGTCTACCCCTGGCCTTATATTACAATCACGAGTATATATTACTTGGACCATCTGTACAACATACTTTTGTTGCTCCTTGCAAAAAAAAAACATACATTTGTTGCGACTGGATTATTAATAAAAGCCGTGTGCATCACCACGATGCAGAGGCTGGGGTCATATCCCCTTTTCGAAGAAAAAAAATTACTTAGTCAAGCTGCAAAATCTCCTAGTACCAATCCCGAAATATTTCAGAAGGGCTTTTCAAAATTGATTTTCAAGATATATCATGATTATGCTCGTGGTAACCGATTTTCAACGTGATGATGACTTGATGTGACACTTGACCGTACTAGTACGGTCTCATATTTTTGTATTACTTGGACTATAGCCAAATTCGAAATCTCATTCCAGCGGCAAAACTTCCCGCTCGAAAAATACAAATATTTCACACGCCTCTAACTTCCCATTCTACCCTCGTAAAGATGACAACAATGTCCATATGCATAAGTCGGTTGGTGGGGGGTCTACCCGTCATTTTTTTCGATCACCACCTCCCTAGCTCCGAAACTCCCCGAAAAAAAATTCATTTCCCTCACTCTCTCCTCTGAGACCACCCACCGGAACTTCCCAAGTCCCTCTCTCTCCCACCTCCACGACCACCGCACCGGAACATCCCCGCCGGACTTCCCTGGCCTACCCGAGCCCTCGCGATCCTCGTCATCCGGCTGCCTGCCGGAGCCGCTTCATCGACGCCGTCATCAACCGGACTGGATCATCCCCGCCGAACCTCGAAACCATATACTCATCCAGCAGTCTACCGCAGTCGCTTCAGCTGCGGTATCGTCCACCGGAGCCGCTTCGCCGGATCCGTCGTCCACCGCATCGGATCTTGCTCACCGACACCGCTGTGCATGAACCGGATCTGCTTCACCGGCGCCGTGCATGATCTAAACTCTTCTACTGTCGCTTTTCTATTGCTTGCCTGCAAGTTCTTGTTTAATCTTGGGGGAATCTGTTTGTGCTAACGACGCGCCGTTACGTTTTTGCAGATGAGATGAGTAACCATGAAGTGTAATGGCCGTCTCTCCAACCCCAAGTAGCACATGTAGCGTACTTCATCACCGGATCTATCAACCCCAGGAAGATCTGCTGTGACTCCCACAGAGTGCTTCTCCTAATGTAAGTCCCTTGTTTTAGCGCCATGTTCTGGGTTCAGATGCTTGTTTGTCTGAAGCTCTTTTAGTTCATTCCTAGCTATGACCGTAACATCTTGCTATTTTCTACTTCATTGCTAACTTTAAGCGATTGAACATTTTGGTTTGCATTCCCTGCTCTGTAGATGTAGCCATCATAACTTCTATCTTGCTCAGTCGTTGTTACAAAAATTATACTGTAGGTATTATAGTAACATCCTGCTATAATTTAGTTCATGGCCAATTTTAAGTAATTGCACATGTTGGTTCGCATTCCCTGCTCTATAGCTTTTGGCATCGTAACTTCTATATTTGGTTTACATTCCCTGCTCTGTAGATCTAGCCATCATAACTTTATCTTGCTCAGTCGTTGTTACAAAAATTATGGCCTGCTACTATGTTGTTTGTGCCAATTTTTTACTCCATGAACATGTTGGCTTGCATTCCCTGTAGGTGATGCCATTGTTTTGTATCTAGTTCATTGTAAGCTAACAAAGTAAGGACTTAGTTTGGCATGCTATCACTCTGCTATCTAGCCTGTAGTACAAATAAACTTGTCATACTACTAGATAATAATTTTGCGTGCCATCTTGTTCTTCAAAAGCTGCATTATTGACTTGTTTCTCTGACTTGGCATGACGCTCACATATGGAAAGCTGAACATATTGGTTTGCATTCCCTCTTATACAAGTTCACAGGTGATCCCACTATATTCTGTATCTGGTCCATCCTAAGCTCAAGCATTAACTATCCTCTATGTGTTGCTCATTACAAGTTTATATCCCGAAACATCTTGATTTGCATCCCCTTCACTATAAGTTCAGGAGTATTATTTAGTTCACTTGGCACATGTTGGTTCACATTCCCTCCTCTTTAGCTTTTGCCATCGTAACTTCTATTTTTGGTTTACATTCCCTGCTCTGTAGATGTAGCCATCATAACTTCATCTTGCTCAGTCGTTGTTACAAAATTTATAGCCTGCTACTATGTTGTTCATGCCAATTTTGTACTCCCTGAACATGTTGGTTTGCATGGGACTCGACAGTAGTAAGTCTGTTGTTTCATTCTAACATGCTCTGTTATATTGGCTGTTGGTATGCGGCATGCACTCTTTGTTTGCTTATTGTGCGCATTACAATGATCTTGTTATAACGACGAAATGATGAGTTCCAAATTCTTTGCCAAACAATATTGTAGTGTCTTTGCCTTTCCATTGTTGCTGTCTTAACTTGTAATGTCTTTGTTTCAGATATAGGTGCTGCATGGACAACTTAAAAGATTGCCGGATCGCTTCATTGTATTGCTAGGTTTAATTACCATTCAATTTCTCTGGGTTCTGTAATATTTTTTTCAATGCCTTGCAGCTGATGTAATATTTAGTTAGTTTTTATAGTTCTTTCGCGCATTTTTTCTTTGGTCCTTGTGGTAAGTGAGGCTATCCGACAGAAATCAATGCTGCGTAAATATTCTCAGTATCTAAATCACGAATTCCCATCCCTTAAACGGCCCAATTAAGCGAAATCACATATGTGCCTGCCCGCAAAATCCTAAAGCGCATATTATGCCGGCATATAAACAGCAACTAAACGGGCTGGCCCACTTACTTGGCCAGCCCATTTGATTTACGGTGGACCCCACACACTAATTGGGCTGGCCCACTTGCTTTAAGGTGGACCCCACCAACTAATTATGGGCGGCCCATTTGCTTTTTGTGGACCCCACATAATAAATGGGCCGGCCCTTTAAGAGGAAAGTGGGACCCACTGTGTTTTTGGCCCGCCACTATCTTGTTGGGCCGGCCCACTGCTATATGGTGGACCCCACATACTAGTTCGCCTTTAACAGAAAGTGGGACCCACATGTGTTTTTGGCCCGCCCACTATCTTGTTGGGCCGCCCACTTGCTATATGGTGGTCCCACATACTAAATGGGCCCCTTTAAGAGGAAAGTGGGACCCACCGCGTTTGGCCCGCCCACTATCTTGTTGGGCCGCCCACCTGCTATATGGTGGACCCCACATACTAATTTCGCCTTTACGAAAGTGGGACCCACTGTGTTTTTGGCCCGCCCACTATCTTGTCCCCACTTGCTATATGGTGGACCCCACATACTAAATGGGCTGGCCCTTTAACAGAAAGTGGGACCCACTCGTGTTTTTGGCCGGCCACTATTTTGTTGGGCCGCCCACTTGCTGTATGGTGGACCCCACAAACGAAATGGGCCGACCCTTTAATCGGAAAGTGGGACCCACTGTGTTTTTGGCCCTACCCACTAGCTTGTTGGCCGCCCACTTGCTATACGGTGGACCCCACACACTAAATCGGCCCTTTAACAGAAAGTGGGACCCACCTGTGTTTTTGGCCCGGTCCACTTGCTTCTTGGGCCGGCCTTGTCGTAAGGTGGACCCCACATGTTAAATGGGCCGGCCCATTTAAGTTTTGACCAGTCAACCTTAGAGGTTAGGCCCGGCCCACGTAACTAATGGACCAGCCCAGCTATATAGTTGACCGGTCAAACTATGTCATCTGGCCCGGCCCGCTTAAGACGTGGCAGGCCTCGTGTGGGCCTACCATCTACCACGGGGTTTCAGCCGGTTAACGCCGTTAACGGCGTCTGCCACGTGTCAGTTGCATGACGTCGCAGTCAACGGGCTCCCGAAAACACTTCCGCAACGGTCCGATTTTCCGTGGCGGAAGGGCGCCCAAGCGCGACGGACCGAAAAAATCGTCGTTGGACTTTGCCTGACGCAGTTTCGACAACGGAACCCATATCGTCGGGTTAGGCCCATAGGCGACGAAAAATACCCCTTAGCGGACGATTTTGAGACGTTGTCTATCGAACTTTCTTGTAGTGCATTGCTCTCATATTGCTATTATGGCGTCGTGTTACTTTTACTATCGCTTCATATTATCTACTTTCACATCACCCCCGTTACTAGTGCTTTTCCAGGTGCTGAATTGACAACTCGAGTTAAAGCTTATAAGTATTCTTTACCTCCCCTTGTGTCGAATCAATAAATTTGGGTTTTACTTCCCTCGAAGACTGTTGCGATCCCCTATACTTGTGGGTCATCAAGACTATTTTCTGGCGCCGTTGCCGGGGAGGCATAGCTCTACTCATAAGTTCACCTGGGGAGTACACTCTACCTCTCTCTCTGTTTTATTTTATTTTGTTTTGCTTAGTTTACTTTCGTCTAGTTTATTTGTGCTTAGTTTATTTCTGTCTAGTATTAGTTTGCGTAGTTTACTTTTGCTTAGTTTATTTTTGTCTTGTTTTATTTGTCTCATATACCCAAAAATCCATAAAAATTTGAAAAACCAAAAAATTAAAAACTGCTGTTATGGGAGAACCAACAACCTACTTGGAGCTTATAGAATGTTATAATAATTATAGAGAATCAAGAACTGGTAAAATAATGAGTGCTATGATAGAGAAATTAAATACAATTGCTAGAATCTTGCTTAGACGCCATGATATAAACTGTTGCTCTCAACAGGATACTAAACATCTTAAATTTCAATGTGGCTTTAGTGAGGAATTTTGTATTAATAACTATAACCGGAATTGCTATATTCATTTTGGGTTCGAAGAGGTAGAACAATTTGTCTTATTTATGGGAGCCTCCGAGATAGAATCCTTCATGGTTGAGAATTATGAAACTTGTGCTATTTGTAAAGACCTTAAAGATTATGTCTCTACTATCCTTAATTCATGCATAGAATGCTACAGTAGGAATCCTTATATCCTTGATTATAAAGAGAGACACATTAATGCACAAGAATGCACTCACAATTTGCAGGAACCGGTGGAAGAAGAAATTGATGAACCTGAAAGCTCATTGGATGAAAAAGAGGAGGAAATTGATGAACCTGAAAGCTCATTGGATGAAAAAGAAGAGGAGAGCGACGAACAAAAGGAGGAAGAATGGATTAGCTACCCATGTCAACCTTCTAATGAGAGTAACTCTTTATCTCTTACACTATTTGATTGTCCTCCATGCTTACCGGAAGAGGTTGAATGTTATGTTCCTGTGGATTCTCTTGAAATAGTACCTATGAGTAATACTTGTGAGAATGATTATGCTACTGTTATTTATGATAATCCATGCTACTTTGATAAATCTTATGATAATGCTTTGTTTGTGCCTGATGTCGAAATGCATGGTACTAAAGAATTTTGCTTGGCAAATGTTTATGATAAAGCTCTAGATGATGGTCCTATGTTACTTGACAATATTAATTGTGCTACTAATGAAAATGGGATTGGAGAGTTTTTGACTTTATCTATGAGTCCCATATCTCTTGAGATTGATCAACTACCTTGTTATATTATTAATAAAAGTAAGTTTGAAAGTTTTAATTCCACTATTCTTGAGATTGATAAAAATTATGTGTTTGGAAATCATGAAAAGTATGCTGCATGTGATATTTATATTGTTGAGTTTGTTCATGAAGCTACTGAAAATTATTATGAGAGAGGAAAATATGGTTGTAGAAATTTTCATGGTACTAATACACCTCTCTATATGCTGAAATTGCTGAAGTTACACTTGTTCTATCTTCTTATGCTTGTCACTTTGTTCTTCATGAATTTATTTGTGTACAAGATTCCTATGCATAGGAAGCATGTGAGACTTAAATGTGTTTTGAATTTGCTTTTTGATGCTCTCTTTTGCTTCAAATACTATTTCTTGCGAGTGCATCATTTAAAACTGCTGAGCCCATCTTAATGGCTATAAAGAAAAGAACTTCTTGGGAGATAACCCATGTGTTATTTTGCTACAGTACTTTGTTTTATATTTGTGTCTTGGAAGTTGTTTACTACTGTAGCAACCTCTCCTTATCTTAGTTTTGTGTTTTGTTGTGCCAAGTGAAGCCTCTAATCGAAGGTTGATACTAGATTTGGATTTCTGCGCAGAAACAGATTTCTATCTGTCACGAATCTGGGCTGTTTTCTCTGTAGGTAACTCAGAAAATTAAGCCAATTTACGTGCGTGTTCCTCAGATATGTACGCAACTTTCGTTAGTTTTGAGTTTTCTGATTTGAGCAACGGAAGTATTTTATTAAAATTCGTCTTTACTGGCTGTTCTGTTTTGGCAGATTCTGTCTCTGTTTTTTGCATTGTCTCTTGTGGACTTTAAGCGAGGTTTTCTAGACGTGGAGAGCTGTAGCTAATGTTTTATTGAGTTCTTGCAATGTGCCACTACAGGACCAAGGTGGATTCAAATTTTTTGAGTACTAACCCCTCTAATGAAGTTTATGAGAAGTTTGGTGTGAAGGAAGTTTTCAAGGGTCAAGAGAGGAGGATGATATATAATCAAGAAGAGTGAAAAGTCTAAGCTTGGGGATGCCCCCGTGGTTCATCCCTGCATATTTCAAGAAGACTCAAGCGTCTAAGCTTGGGGATGCCCAAGGCATCCCTTCTTCATCAACTTATCAGGTTCCTCCCCTGAAACTATATTTTTATTCGGTCACATCATATGTGCTTTACTTGGAGCGTCTGTGTGTTTTTATTTTTGTTTGTGTTTGAATAAAGATGGATCCTAGCAATCCTTGTTTGGGAGAGAGACACGCTCCGCTTTTTCATATGAACACTTGTTCTTCGTTTTACTTTTAATGTTCAATGATAAAAGTTGGAAGCTACAATACTTATTGGTATTTGGTTGGAAATAGAAAATGCCTCATCATGTCTTGGATAATCTGACACTTGGCAATTGTTTTGAGCTCTCAAGTAGATCATGATTAAGTTTTTTCATGTAGTCTAAGCCTATTAGTGGAGAACTACCGTAGAGCTTGTTGAAATTGGTTTGCATAATTGATCTCTCTTAAGGTCTAGATATTTTCTGGTAAAAGTGTTTGAGCAACAAGGAAGACAGTGTAGAGTATTATAATGCTTGCGATATGTTCTTATGTAAGTTTTGCTGTACCGGTTCATACTTGTGTTTGCTTCAAACAACCTTGCTAGCCTAAGCCTTGTATCGAGAGGGAATACTTCTCGTGCATCCAAAACCTTGAGCCAAAACCTATGCCATTTGTGTCCACCATACCTACCTACTATGTGGTATTTTCTGCCATTCCAAAGTAAATTGCTTGAGTGCTACCTTTAAACAATTCAAAATTTATTACCTCTGATTTGTGTCAATGTTTTATAGCTCATGAGGAAGTATGTGGTGTTTATCTTTCAATCTTGTTGGGCAACTTTCACCAATGGACTAGTGGCTTCATCCACTTATCCAATAATTTTGCAAAAAGAGCTGGCAATGGGATTCCCAGTCCCAAATTAATTAACAAAAATAGACACTCCTCCATGGTATGTGATTGTTGGACGGCACCCGAGGATTCGGTTAGCCATGGCTTGTGTAAGAAAGGTGGGGAGGAGTGTCATCATAATAAAACTAAAATAAAAGGGCACTCCTTCATGGTATGAGATTGTTGGCAGGCACCCGAGGATTCGGTTAGCCATGGTTTGTGAAAGAAAGGTTGGAAGGAGTGCCACCAAAAAATAAAAATAATTCATGGGAGCCGCTCTTGAAGGTTTGTCTAGCAAGGGGGTTAGAGTACCCACTACCATTCGTTGACAACAACAAACACCTCTCAAAACTTTACTTTTATGCTCTCTTTATGTTTTCAAAACCAAAGCTCTAGCACAAATATAGCAATCGATGCTTCCCTCTTTGAAGGGCCACTCTTTTACTTTATGTTGAGTCAGTTTACCTACTTCCTTCCATCTTAGAAGCAAACACTTGTGTCAACTGTGCATTGATTCTTACATACTTGCTTATTTGCATTCATCATATTACTTTGTGTTGACAATTATCCATGAGATATGCATGTTACAAGTTGAAAGCAACCGCTGAAACTTATATCTTCCCTTGTGTTGCTTCGATGCCTTTACTTTGAACTTATTGCTTTATGAGTTAACTCTTGTGCAAAACTTTTGATACTTGTCTTGAAAGTACTCTTCATGAAAAGTTTTGCTATATGTTATCTATTTGTTAGCAACTATAGATCATTGCCTTGAGTCACTTCATTCATTTCATATGCTTTGTAATAGTATGATCAAGGATATGTAAGTAGCATGTCACTACAGAAATTATTCTTTTTATCGTTTACCTGCTCGGGACGAGCAGAACTAAGCTTGGGGATGCTGATACGTCCCCGACGTATCCATAATTTCTGTCGTTCCATGCTTTTTTTATGACAATACTTACATGTTTTGCTTGCACTTTATGATGTTTTTATGCGTTTCCGGAACTAACCTATTAACAAGATGCCACAGTGCCCTATTTTCTCTGTTTTTGGTTCCAGAAAGGCTGTTCGGGCAATATTCTCGGAATTCGACGAAACGAAGACCAAACCTCCTATTTTTCCCGGAAGGCTCCAGAACACCGAAGAAGAGTCGGAGAGGGGCCAGAGGGCCACCACACCATAGGGCGGCGGCCTGGCCCGGGCCCGCCTGTGGTGGGGAGCCCCCAGTGCCCCCCTGCGCCGCCTCTTCGCCTATAAAATCCCTTTCGACCTAAAAACACCGTACCTCTTGACGAAACTCCAGAAAGACTCCAGGGCGCCGCCACCATCGCGAAACTCCATTCGGGGGACAGAAGTCTCTGTCCCGGCACCTGCCGGGACGGGGAAGTGCCCCCGGAAGCCATCTCCATCAACGCCATCGCCTCCATCATGCTCCGTGAGTAGTTCCCCCATGGACTACGGGTTCTAGCTGTAGCTAGTTGGTATTCTCTCCCCCATGTACTTCAATACAATGATCTCATGAGCTGCCTTACATGATTGAGATTCATCTGATGTAATCGGTGTTGTGTTTGTTGGGATCCGATGGATTGTTACGTTATGATTGTCTATCTACAAAGTTTATGAAGTTATTGTTGCTGCAATCTTGTTGTGTTTAATGCTTGTCACTAGGGCCCGAGTGGCATGATCTTAGATTTGAGCTCTATAATTATTGCTTAGATTGTATCTACAAGTTGTATGCACATGTCACTGTCCGGAACCAAAGGCCCCGAAGTGACAGAAATCGGGACAACCGGAGGGGATGGCGGTGATGTGAGGGACACATGTTTTCACGGAGTGTTAATGCTTTGCTCCGGTGCTCTATTAAAAGGAGCACCTTAATATCCAGTAGTTTCCCTTGAGGCCCGGCTGCCACCGGCTGGTAGGACAAAAGATGTTGTGCAAGTTTCTCATTGCGAGCACGTACGACTATTATTGGAAAACATGCCTACATGATTAATGATCTTGATATTCTTTCTTAATGCTATTTCAATCCTATCAATTGCCCAACTGTAATTTGTTCACCCAACACTTGTTATTGGAGAGTTACCACTAGTGTAGATAGCTGGGAACCCCGGTCCATCTTTCATCATCATATACTCGTTCTACATGTCAACTATTTTCCGGTGCCATTGCTCTCATATTGCTATTACTGCTGCTGTGTTACTTTTACTACTGCTCTCATATTACTCTACTTTCACATCACCCCTGTTACTAGTGCTTTTCCAGGTGCTGAATTGACAACTCAGTTGTTAAGGCTTATAAGTATTCTTTACCTCCCCTTGTGTCGAATCAATAAATTTGGGTTTTACTTCCCTCGAAGACTGTTGCGATCCCCTATACTTGTGGGTCATCATCCATCCAAAGAAGTTCATCCATCATATCTTCGGCAACAGGAGTAACAACATTGTCATATTTGCTGAAATTCTTCTTCCTCTTCGCCATCTTGGCCAAACACTTTGGAACAACTTGACCCACGTCTAACTTCGGGTAGCAGATTTTTATCATGATCATAGCAAACCTTGCGCCAGCAGCTAATTGGGCTCGCACAAAGCCGTGGATTCGAGGAGCATCCCGAAATTTGTCCATCAGCAGGAAGAGTCTCTGGCATCTTGTTGCGAGGAAACATGGTGCCATAGACCAGAGACAGAGTCCTTGTACAGAAGTCGAGATAATCGCGAACCTGGAGTGCGCGATCCTGAAACCTGACAATCTGGCGAGTTCCTTCAGGCGTGCCCCAAAAATTTGAACCATGATCATTGACAAGCCGAAGAAGTACATTGGATCGAGCCTCGACACGTTCATCTTCAGTAGTAGCATCCAAGAAAGAACCTATTTTTTGCAAGAATCAGTGGGCAACAAGGAGATAGACAAATAAAAGTACGGCAAAGATAATGAAGCACACCTGCCATATCCAAGCTAGCATGTGTCAGCAGTTGAAGCATAAACTCTTATCGAGACGTAGCTGCAACAGCTTCAGCAATGGCGGCATCCTTCTCAATTGTAGCATCTTGAGCTTGTTGGAGCGCAACCTTTTCTCCCTCGGAGAATCTACGAGATTGTTCCATGAGCATAAGTGATTGTTTCTTCGTGGACTGGAGCTGTTGTCGAAGTTCTTCCAAATCTTCCGCCAAATTCTTACTCGAAGAATCTTCAACAAATTTAACAGCGACAGGGGTTTTCTTCGAATGAGACGAAGGAAAAACCTCGGAAGGACCAGGAGTTGACGTATAGTTGTCAAAAATTAACTGAAAACAGAAATTTCGACATCAATCATTGAGTAAAGATAGATTTCCAATCATTCTCATAATATATACATGTCTATTACAAAAGAAGGACCTCTAGAGACCTATTGAAGCAGTCATCGCCAAGAACACTATGGCGACAGTGCCAAAAGGGGGAGATAAACTAAAAAGAAAAAAGCAAAGTGGTCTACTTGACCTCCGGCTTTGAAGAACTTGGAGCAGTTGTTGGCTTATATCCAAGAGTAGCGAGGATCTTCTTCGAATTGGGCTTTGCCGCTTTAATTAGTGACTGCCACTTCTTTGTTTCGATCTTCCCCGCGTCGCCAACTTTCGACCAGTCGACTTGTTGTTGACTCTCTGCAATCAAGGCCATTGTACCTTCGACGCCAACCTTTAGTCCTTCTTGACGAAGTTGGAGTCCAAGGTCTTCATTGCCAGTGAAGCACTTGGCGAGATCAATGAAAACTGCGGCAGCTCCTTTTTATGGAAGAAATAGGGGAAGAGCCGCGACAGGCCAGCTTCAGCTTCAGCTAATCCATTACGAGCTTCCGTCCCATGGATTTCGAGGAGAGAAAGCGCATCGAGAAGCTCGTCATCCTCAGGATTTTCCAGCTCATACTCTTGGTGTGTTCTCCCTGCTTAAAGCATAAAAAAAGAGGGTTATCAAAAGAAAAAAGAAAGAGGGAAGACCAAAACATGATGCGAGAAAGCAGCAAGGGTGTGAAGACTTACTAACAAAACGTCGACTCTGCGTTTCCAGTCGACTGAGGATCTCTTCTTCTCGAGCAGAATGCTGAGCTACATTTTCTTCTAAAGCCTTTTTTGCGTCGTCGAGTTTTTTTTGAAGATCCTCGACGGTTTTCATGTGCGCACTCTTGCTTTGATCAAAGCGAGGGCGTCTGTTGGCTTCTGCCAGTTTCTCTGCCAACATAAAGAAAGATAAGCATTGCAATACAAAATAGTGACAAGAGAAATTCGACAAGGAAAGTTGGACAGAGCAAGTAGGTACCTTCAAGTTCGCCGGCATAATCGCGGTACCCGATAAATTGGGTACCAAAGCGGACGAGCTCTTTCATAAAAGGCTGAAGAGATTACCATGCAAAAAAGGTCAATATAGGAAGAAGAAAAAGTCGACATCAAGGAGACCAAGAGGAAAATGCAAAACAAAAAAGTCAATACAGACTCAAAAAGAATAATTTACCTCTTCCATCAAAGATGTCGAGGAACCACCAGCTAATATAGTTGGTTCCTTGGTTGATTCTACCCTGGTTCTCTTCGGGGAAGAAGCTCGAGGGCTTACAGGTGGTGTTGGATGATCAGGGTTTTGTGGAGGAGGTGAAGTTTCGTCGCCATCAGGACGAGCTTCTGAGACAATTAAAGTACGAGACGTGCTCGTTCGAGCAGTCTCGTCAGTAGGTGCATCTTCCTCTTCATCGTCACTGCAATAAATATAGCGACAAGATAAAATAGCAATTTCAAAAAGTATCGACAAAGGGAAAAATACAGTACATAGCAATTTCAAAGAACTCACGAGCTGACAAGAGCAGCATCATAAAGATCCAAAGTCTCTTCCCCGGCATTAGGTGCAGTTTTATCAGCAAGGGAAGCACCGGCTTTGGAGGTACCGGTGTCGACAGCTTCATCACTTTTCCTTTTGCTCCTGGGAGAAGCAGCTGAAGGAGGAGAGCGTGTCGAAGAAGTTGCTTCAGCCTCGGCATCCTTTTCAGAGGATGCCGCAGATTTTCGAGAAAATGCGGCTTCACTCTCAGGGCGAGACGTAGCCTGGTTGTCGTCAGTGACAACAGCCCTTTCTTCAACTTCTCCACCTTCGGGAAGGGGAGGAAGAGGTGACGCAGTTGCGTGGGTCTATTCAAAGACAGGAAAAATATCGGCATGAAGTATTTGAATGTAAAAGATAGAAGGAAAATAAAGACATGAACAAAAATATTACCTGCGGGAGTGCGTTGGTGGCGCTATATGGCGTCACACCGCAAGATGTCGGGACGCTGTCCTTTTTGTTCAGCGAGATCTTCCGGACAAGTTTCGCCAAGTCATTGACAGACAAGTCAACCGACAAGCGATCCACATCTTTTTCGCCAGCATACATCCAAAGGGGATTTTTGCGAGCTTGAAGAGGCTGCACCCTAATCCTAAGAAAGTATGCCGTGATTTGGACACCTGATAACACTCGTCCTCGAGTATTTTGGAGCTCGTGGATGCGTGTCATCAGGGCCTCTGTCGCCGTTTTTCTCGCATCGTGGCTTCGCATCCCAAGATCGGCGACAGATTTTTTCGGCACCATCAAAAGGAGGAATGTTGTCCTCTACAGAGCCGTGGTTTTCCTCACGGATGTATAACCATTTCTTGTGCCATCCTTGAACAGAATCGGGGAATTTAAGGTCGAAATATTCGACGTCAGGACGGACACAGATTACAACGCCACCTATGTTGTAGGCGACGTTGGGAGAACCGTTACGGCGACAGAAGAAGATACGTTTCCAAAGGGACCAATTGGGTTGGACACCGAGGAAAGATTCACACAATGTGATAAAAATAGCAATATGGAGAATGGAATTGGGAGTGAAATGGTGAAGTTGCAGTCCATACATGAACAGCAACCCACGAAGGAAGTCATGGATAGGGGTGGAAAGACCACGAATAAGATGGTCGACGAAACTAACCCGATATTGCATCGGTGGGGCTGGGTAGCTTTCTTCCTTGGGGAAGCGAATCGCATCTTGCTTCCCGCTGATGCCAAGCTTCTTCAGCATATTGATATCCTGCTGGGAGATCTTGGATCTCTCCCACTCCAAGTTTCCCAGATCTTCGGCTGCCATCTTTGCTTTGGGCGCGCTGTGCTTGGTGAGTTTGCGCGGTGGCATCAACAAGAGTGGAAGCAACGAGCGCGCGAGCGGGGGAGCACAAGAAATTTTGGGGCGCGTTGGAAAGCTTTTGCAGAGGAAGAGCAGATGGGCGGCGCGAGCGAAAGTGATAGAGGAAGAACACGATGGACTTAAATAGAGGTGCGGTGAAACGGCACAACCGTTAGATATGAACGATATGAAGCAGATGGAGTACACGTGGACAAAGGGTAAAATTGGATTTTCACTAAGAAAAGAAACGACAGAGGGCACAGTGCGTGCGCCAGAAAAAGTGGAGAACGTGTGTCCCCCACTTGCACGACGTGTCAATCAGATGAGGAATTTGGACCCACAAGGCAGTGAGAGGAGCGGTTTTCGCATGTTTCCAATACAGAAATCGTGGCTATCATCAGCAATGACGTCATGGTGGTAAGAGAAAAACTCGACTAAGAAGCCGAGCGAGAATATCGACAACGCAAGATTATTTCGAGAGCCTTTGATCAAATACAAGTTTTTGCCCAAACGCTCGGGGGCTACTTTGAAAAAATAGAAAACTTCGAATATGTCAAGATAGAAATGGCGAGAGCCTATGACCAAATGCAAGCATTTGTTCATAGCCTCGGGGGCTACTCCCATCGGGAGCGCTGGTCGCGCACCCGATAGATTACAAATATAGCGGCAGGATATTAATCGGAGCCTACACCCAAGCACAAGTTCTTGGCTGTAGCCTCGGGGGCTACTCCCATCGGGAACGCTGTTCGCGTGCCCGATGAATTTTGATCAAAATAAAGAAACAGAAGTGGGTATATTCCGAGTTACACAGATAACTCTACATATACTCCCATCGGGAAGACAAAATAAGTCATCAAATATGACTCGATAAAATGTGCTATTCCAACCGAAAAGCACTCGACAATATATTCTCAGAGCGCTATAAGTCGCGAATAAATCTCTGAATGCCGCAAAACTATGCGAAGGTAAGACCCCAGATCCGTTCGAGCGGCGTGGCACCGTCTCTCGACGGCGGATCTACTTTTTCCGTATCACAGATACGAAGAAAATCCTAACGGACGCATTAGGTACCCGATAAAATATGACTGGGACTCGACAGAATGGTAAGACCTTAAGCGGCACCTGTCGAAGTTTACACCAGTATCCCGAGATCATGTCCAGGACGTGATCTTGAAGTAGGTTTTTGCGGATTGCCACTAGAGCAGTTAACTAGTACCTGATCCGTCAGATGAACTAGCCCCAACTACCGATATCCCTGTACAAAATAATATTTGCATATCGAAAGATTATGTAATGAGTAAAATTGGAGATTTTCCCTGATTCTCCGATTCAAGAAAAATCTCGGCTACTGACATAGGCATCCCCAATGGGCCTGCCAAAGATGGTACCCGGGGTTTACTAAAGGCCCAGGACTCGAAGAATAAGAAGACTCGGAAGCCAATTTAGTGTTAAGGAAAGATAGTTTGTATTAGGAAAGATAGAGATTTGTAATCTTACGGGTTGGATACGAAACCCTCCCGAACTCTGTAACTTGTGTATTACGAAACCCTCGGCTCCACCCTCTATATAAGGGGGAGTCGAGGGACAAAGAAATGATCGAATCTGTCAACAGAACCCTAGTTTTCATAATCGGGGAGTACTTTTCGGCTGAAACCTTCGAGATCTACTTGCCCTCTACTTCTAGCAGAACCCCAGTCTACAATCTGTAGGCATTGACAAATTAATCCTTTGTCACTCATAGCCTGATGCCATATTGCACGCGTAAGCTAACTTTTAAGTTGAGTAAGAGCATCTTCACCTGCGCACCTCAAACAGGCGCCGGCGACAGCAGAAAGTCTACATAAGTGTTTTTCCGATATGCGGGGGTAGCTCATACAAATCGACATCAAGTAGATCATGACGCCAGTATGGCTGGGGCACTGTCCACCTGCGATAAAAAAAAATACGTTTCTGATGTAAGTTATTTGTTGAACAAATACTATGCTACCACAGAGAGGTATTGAGGAGCAGATATAATATACCGGGTATGTTCATTAGGTCCCACACCATGCAGCAAGGCCATGGACCCACTGTCGACAAACATACTTTTGTCAACACATATTTGTAGAAATAGGTACTCATTTCCATTATCAAATAAAAAAGGTACTCCTATCCATCGAGTATATACCTACCCAAATAGCAACAAGTCATGGAAAAATACCTTTGTATTCGCCTATTGATCTCCTTTTTTAGAATTTCAACAATCTTACGCCTACGAAGAAAACAAGCTTCTTTTCCATCATAGTGATTCATGCCAACAAAAGCTCCATCTAAATTAATAAGGGGCCCTCCAATCCCAGCCTAGTACGATAATTTTCGTTGTCTCTTGATGCTAGAGTCCTCATCCTCCCCATTTGGCAGTAGCTTTGAGCGAAGTCGTATGAGTGAAGATGAGGAAGTTGATATGGGCAAAAAACTGAAGCGGGATTTAATAAAGTACGCAATATATATAATGCACCTATAAATTAGCTCTAGAACACTCTTCTACATAAGAAGCAATAAGATCTTAACCGCAAAAAAGCAATTAAAACTAACAAAACCTTGATAGTGAAAAGAAACTACTCCTTTTGATCCTACATAATTATTATCGTAGATTCATTTAATACATAAACTAAAATAATAATTTCATTAAACCCGTGAAAAATATGTAGGTCTATAGGGAGTACCTAAAGTGCACAAATCTGCGCGGACCATGCCCAGTTCACAACAGTTACGCAACAAGAAGATGTTGTTGCAGAGGTTGGGTGTAATTGGTATCTCCATGATATTAATATATGCTCTTTATCGAAAAAAGGTCATGCAACAAGAAGAAGTTATATTTATCTAGTACACAGGACACGATGGACTCCATACCACTAATAAATCACACGTGATCCCTCAAAAAAAAATCACACGGCAGCAGTTAGTTCTTACTGGTAGATTCATACTACATGGAGAGCATGCATGCCTTCGAAGTGCACCTCCTTGATATGAAGTCGGCACATCCATGTCCCTTCGTACGAGCTGGACCAACTATCATATCGATTGGTGGTTGCCTGTAGACCCGACGCCTGTACATCCAAGCTGCGCGCTCCACCACAAATCCTTTCCTCTACTCTGGGAGGCGCGGCCCTTGATGGTGGATCCTAGGCTCTAACCCCGGCAGACCTAAGTATCCGCCGCCTCGTGATGGGCTTCCGGTTCTCGTCGTCGGCGCCGGTCTCAGCCACCTTGGTTCTCAGCGCTGCGATGAGAGTCGAAGCACTATGGAGCATTGGAGCTCGCTCAACGTGTGCACCTTTTGTGGCCTTATTATTTGTTGTGTCTCTCGTGGGTTTCAGATCGCGCCGCTCGTCAGCTCGTGGTAATCGCCGATTCGCCGACGAAGCCCAAGCCCCTCAACCCTCATGCGCCGCCTGTGCTAATCGCCGCGGGCACCTCACCCGATGGTCTGGCGTGCCGCTCGGGTGCACTTCACCGATGCCTCAGTCTCCCGGTGGCCGGTGGTCTGGCGTGCCGCGCGCCAAGCCGATGGAGGTCGTCGTCTCTCCTTGCAGCAGCCAGACGCGGTGGTCGAATTCATTGTTATTTCGAAGCGCTCGTCATTGTAACCGCCAACTGGAGCGTAGCCAACTTTCTCTTCACGCCATGAAACTCATCGACTTTTCTTATCTCCGCCATGGTGGTTTCCTGATCTCTCGTGAAATTGCTAGCTTGGAGTTTACTTTCGATTTTGTGCAGAAGATTGGATCGAGTTGATGCCGGGCAATCGATCGCTCCCATATTTAAAGGGCTGCGAGAAGGCAAGAAGAGACCAACACGATCGAGATACTGGCTGGACCGGGCTGCATCGGGTAGTTGATGGCCCATTCACGTGCAAAGAAGTTCGGATGCCAGACGAAAGAACAGAAGCTGCTACTTATAATCCCTCAAAAAAAAAAAAAGCTGCTACTTATACGAAACCAAAGGAGCTGACCACGAAAACCAGCGGACGATCGGACGACGGAAACCAAACGTACGAAACGAAGGAAACACTTCTTCCTTTATCAGTAGGTAAAAATTTAGTGGGAGAGTAAAATAGTCCAAAAAAGTGTTGGACCAAGGAAACAATCCTCCCTTTATTATTAGGTATAGGTATAGATAGGTATAGATTAGTCAGACTGCAAGAAAACAATGCCAGCAGTACGTTTTGGTGTGTATAACCAGACTAGATACAAGGCTAAAACGTTCCCCATTGTAAGAAAAAATACCCCCTCCCATCTCAGTTAATTGACTCAATTTTATCTAGATAAAGTTGAGTCAATTAATTTAGATTGGAGGGAGTAGCGTATATATACTCCCACTGTCCACGAAATATTTTTATGGCACCAATTTGGTATTACTAGAGCCATCTTGACATGTAGTTTCATATTATAATAATTTTATGTCATATATGTTGTTACTTTTTTTTAATAAAACTAGTCAAAGTTTATAAATTGGACACACGAGAAAAAGTAGTAGTAAGATAGAGGAGTATATGCAAAACTTGGCCGTCATGGTCTAATTTTGCAATCCGAGCCGCTCCTTTTTGCATTGCAAAAACACATGAGAACTTGGCACAAGGAAAGTTTCAATTTCCTAGCCACCCGCCCTCTCCAACACCATTGCCGCCGCTTGTCGAATCTGGCATTCCCCGCCGCCCAAAAATAGTTGTTCGCCCTAACAAGGCTAACATTCCCCCACTCCCAAGAACTCACTCCATCTGTTAGCATGGACGTGTCCAGCCGTCCATCACCGATTGAGCGACTGCCCCTCTCCTCCATCAGCTCAAGCTACTCATGCAAACATTGCCTCAGTTATCTCCAATCCGAGTTCCTTTACTTATTCAATTTACTTTGTGATAGTTTTCGTGCTTGATGATATGTATCGTGTTATCATCTTGCTGGCCATCTTTCTTAGCATAGATTGATTGTTCACATAGTGAAACCCTAGTTTATAGGCTTTATGCTTGATAGGTAAACGTTAGGTTTATTTCGCACTTGCTCAAGCCCCCATTGTAGAAGTTTTAAAACCGTCTATTCAACCCCCGTCCTCTAGATGGCATCCTTGGTATTTCACCTAATTGTGAGCTTGATATATCCTCTTTGCAAGAAATCGCATGAGATGGTACCGAACCTATCTCGGTTGATATTTTAAACTTGTCGGAGTAGCTATCTTTCAAAGAGTGATGGATCACCATGTCTAGCAGCACCACCCCAAACCGGAAAGTCATCACTTCCCTAAGCATGCTCGTAAGTTGGACAATGTGGAATAAGCAAAATGTGAGGTTGTTCCGCAACAAAGGAAAGCATATACATATAAGAAAATTTGCTACTTCTCCATCTCTTAGCAACACTAGTATATTATAATAGTATGATAAAAGTGTGAACATCTTTTCGGGATTGTGGAGTTACTAGAAGCACGGAAATCTGTGGGAAAAATTATGGTGCACGCCCTGGCGTTGTGTAACCATGCGCTGCTCTGCAGTGTAGAAACGGGTGGGCAAAACACAAACCACAGGCTGTGGTTCTTCTCAGTACTCTGTCCTGCATACACTGTCTAGAGGAAGGAATTGAGCGATGTTGCGATCAAGCCAGCCTTAGCCTCCTCACCATTGGTACGGTGGGCTACCAGCTGAATAAACGACACCAAAAAACTCCCCAGTGTTAATGCATTCATCGATCCAATCATGTTCACAAGCAAACTTAAACTCAAACTAAAGTTCATGAAAAGAATAGCCTGGACTGGATCTACTTGGATGGATATGTACCATGTTCTCCGCCACTCCCCCAATGTACATCAACGTGCTGGTGACCATGCCGGAACTGCCGATCACGTGTGACAGGTTGCTGCCGGCTGACTGGAGGAATAAGCACGTGCTAGCGATCACCACTGCAAAGGCGCCTCCGTGGGAGCATATGAAGTAGACTATGAGGAAGAAGATGCGAAAGAGAACGCCGGTGACGTTGGTCACCGCGGCCGAGAAGTTGACCATCTTGAGCGCACGGCTGTACCATGCCTAGACATCGTAAAGTGGATGTTCGATTTGCGGGCCTGTGTAATTATTGATTATACAATACTTGTTTACACTAAACTTTTATACTTCTAAATATTAAATAACCATCCATTCCCGCATAGCCAATCTAATATGAAATGTTACTAATATTAAATGCATCATTATTTTATTGTAATGTACATTAATTATTGCACTTACCCTTAAGCTAAACAAATGTATTTTGTAACAAAACCATATTATTTTCCAACATATAGACATTGATAAAATTGTATGCATCCTTTTTTTCATGTACATTAGTATTCAAATATATTTAATAGTTTGGCATATATATCTATTGTGTATCTCCTAACTAATATCTTAATAGGAGATTTCTAGTGTAACCGTTATATAAGTAAATATATACATATAAACTTTTAGAATATAATTTGGATTATTAGCTTGACTGTCAACCAGTTTTTTGGTGGCCAGATGTGTGTTGAAAGTTTTCAATAGTAACCCAACAATGCATGCACTATATTTATAAGATACTAAAAATTATAATCACTAACAACTACAAAAATATTATGAATTCTTCAATTTTTTTCGTTATCGTAACCTTTGATATAGAGAACTTTTCATGGAACGCAGATTTGGTGCTCCCGAGCTTCAGTGCTCCTGGTTAGTTCAAAAAATTCAAAACCATATCTATGAGTCTTAAAAACAATTGAAAAAATATTTGGATGTAGTTCATGAATTATCCCACAAACGTGTAAAATATCAATTTCAAATACTTTGTATTCTGAGCTGTAAAAAAATAACAAAAAAGTAGATCTGTAGAAGTATGTTTCAAATCCCCAAATTTTATCAGATTTGTCATTTTTGTGTAGTCCATAATACAAAGAATTTCAAGTCACGATTTTACATGCTTGTGGGATACAACACTAAATATGTGCAGAATTATTTTCAGATTTTTTGAAAACTTTTAAACCATGATTTTAAATTTATTTGAACGACGAGAGCACTGGTGCTCAGGAACAAATGATACTTTCCGACTTTTCATGGCCATTTTTTAAAGAAAGTGCATAAAACTTAAAATAAAAAGTCATTTACCATTCCTTTCGATTTAGTTACTCTTATTTGGAATACAAGAAGGGAGCTTCCATCACCGACTAACGATATAACTGAACTCGTCATCGTCAATCAGTTTGGTTTGCTACATTGGATATAAGGTTTGTGGTGTAGACACTTGCTTTTACAAACCGACCAAGCTTTTTTAGAAATATTTCAGAGTTTGTTGGAGATAAAGGATAATAGTATAACTACTATATTAACTGTGAACAGCTAAAAAATTTCTCACCTACCTAACATGTCATTTGCCGTGTGTACTTTGGGGATGTGTTGCAGTTTCCTATTATTTGGGATCCGGCCAGATATTTCTTTCGTGCCTACTTTTTGAGTGCGTGTAGCGGTCTCTTCTTCGGGCAGCCCTAGATAGCTAGCGGTCAACCGCTTGAGCGGTCATTTTCAGACCAGAAATTTCCTTTTTTGGCAAAAAAAAAATCCGATCAAACTTGCTATATAAGGAATGGTTCTGCATGCATGCACTAGCGAACAGATTCGTTGATGTCAGCGGAATCTTTTCCTAGTTTGAATATTCAAAACGCTATAACTTTCAAACGACAACTCCAAATTAAGATTCATTTTCACCAATAAATCCGTCTCGACGAGATCTTCAAAATTAGCACTCATGTTAATATGTTTCGACAAAAAAAATTTGGCTAAAAGTTATCAACCCTCTCTATTTGAATAATCAACCCTCCGTACTTGAGTGATCAACGGTAAATGTATAAAATTATCAACCCCTAAAGTTAAATTTATTTGAAGCATTTTGACGGATTTTTTTACCTCACATGCTATTAGCCGATATTTCTTTTTCTAAAAATTGTTTGACGAAATTTGCTATTTATGGAAAATGTTGCATGCATTCGCTACGAGACAAAAAGAATGATGTCAGCTAGAATCTTTCTTAATTCTAAAATTTAAAATGTTTTATCTCCCAAATGACAACTTCAATTTAAGATACGTTTTCACTAATGAACTCGTCTCGACGAGATCTTCAAAACTAGCACCAATGTTAATATGTTTTGATAAATTTTTTTCGGACTAAAAGTTATCAACCCTCTCAATTCGAATAATCAACCCTCTGTACTTGAGTGATCAAAGATAAATGTATAAACTTATCAACCCCAAAAGTTAATTTTATTTTAAAAAAATTTGACGATTTTTTTTACTTCACACGTTGTTAGCCAATATTTTCTTTTCTAGCGACTTTTTTTAATG
This sequence comes from Lolium multiflorum, assembly GCA_030979885.1. NCBI lineage: Eukaryota > Viridiplantae > Streptophyta > Magnoliopsida > Poales > Poaceae > Lolium > Lolium multiflorum. Next base: position 16,038,553 of record CM061751.1, read on the forward strand.
AAATTTGCTATTTGTGTATTTTTTTGATGTATTTACTACAAGACAAAAAAAGCTCATGTGATCAATGATCTTTCCTAATTCAAAAATTCAAACGGTTTTATCTCTCAAACGACAACTCCAATTTAAGATCTATTTTCACCAATAAATTAGTCTCGGCGAGATCTTCAAAACTAGCACCCATATTGATATGTTCCGATAACATTTTTTCGCACTCAAAGTTATCAACACACAAATACTTGATTTATGAATGGTAAATGTACAAAGTTACCAACCCTAAAATTTAATTTCATATGAAAAATTATTGAGAACTTTTTTAGCTTAGAATTTGTCAAACCCTCGTCCCATTTTTTATCAACGGTAAAATGTAAAAAGTTATCGACACGAAATACCTAATTTCACTTATAATATTTTAGCGATTTTTTAGCTTACAATGTATCAACCCCTCGTCCCGTTATTTATCAACGGTAAAATGTGAAAAGTTATCGTCCCGAAAAACTAATTTCATTTAGAATATTTTAGCGACTCTTTATCTTACAATTTATCAACCCTTTTTCTCGTGATTTATCAACGGTAAATGTGAATAATTATCAACCTGAAAAGCTAATTTCATTTAGAATATTTTGGGAATATTTTTAGCTCACAGTTTATCAACCCCTGTGCAGATATTTTGTCAACGGTAAATGTGAAAAGTTATCGTCCCCAAAAATTAATTTCATTTAGCATATTTTAGCGACTATTTGTCTTACAATTTATCAACACCTTTTCTCGTTATTTCTCAATGGTAAATGTGAATAATTATCAACCCGAAAAGCTAAATAAGTTGAAAAGTGATATTTATTTAAGTTGTAAGTGGTAGTTCATTTCAGTCGCAAGTGGTTTCCCCACCCGTTATTTCCCCTCTAAAAACTACTAGCCCGAAAAAGGAAATTATAAATTGTATCAAATAAAAATGAATTAGCTTGCTAAATAACGTAAAAAAGAGAATTGTTACAAAGTAACAACAGTAGAAAAGAAGAAAGAAAATAAATAAAGGGAATTGATGAAAGAGAAAAAACAAAAGAAATTTGTTGAAAAAATGCATACATGTGTATGATGTGCATGCGTGATTAATTTTGGGTTAATTAACACTTGCATGCATGTGTCATATGCATGGTCAGAAAAAGTTGGGTGTGGTGGTCCTACTTTTTGTCCTATGACTGGATGCATGCAGAAGTAAAATAGGAGAGAGAACAAGGGATGTGCATGCATGTTCGTGATTATCATCAAAACAGAAAAGGAGAAAAGATGGGGGACCGTTGCATGTTGGACAGCTGCATGTGCATGCATTTAAACACAAAACGACAAACTGCTAAAGGGAATTAATTTGCGATGTCGCGCGAGCGTTGCCGCGCCAACTAACCGTGCGCGCGGTTGAGTGCCAGGGAGGGAATTCGCTCTTCTTCCCACCTGAGCCGTAGATCGGTGCGGTGGTCGCCCATCCGTTTCTTCCCTAGGTGTGGTCCATAATTATCTTTTTAGGGCATCTTCAACATGGCAACGTAAATGGACGTCGCGCGACCATTTGCGTCCGCGTGGACATAAAATGCTCATGCACCCCGTTTCAGTGGGGCGACGCATAGTATCCGGGCCGTTCGTGGAGACGCAAACGCGCCGCAAATATGCGACATGATTGCATCTCCGCGGACGCTGCGCAACCTTGGCTCGAGCCGGCGTGAATGTAAGCACAACAACTGCCGGGGAGGGCAACTGCCGGAGTGGAAACCGCGTCGATCGACGCGCAAACCGCTAGAATGGAGCGCCGAACCGTCGTGGAAGAGCAACCCCAACAAGGTGGACACGACTGGAGGCGGAGGAGGCCGCCGAGGAGGCGGCGGCAAAGAAGGAGGCAAGGGCCCGGGCGAGGGCGCAGACGCAGGATCCGTTCACTGACGACGACGAAGACCCCAATGACCACTCGTCAGAGGGGGACTCAAGCTCGTCGGACGCGTCGATCGCCAGTACCTCTTCCCAAGAGGTGACGAGCAGGAAGCGCCTCCGTGAGGATGACGAGACGGGGCTTTCAAAGAATTAGTTAGTTTAAAAGTTTGAACTTATTTTTTCGTAATTTGTATATTTAATTTGTTTGAACACGTTGCACTAATTTTAAAATATCAGTTCTACCTAAAATTGTGAATATCTCAGTCGTGTCTAACATAGAAATCTATGGTACCACTTTCAGGCGGCATTCTATAGGAATAGAAATTTCTTCCTCTTGCTCTTCACATGCCGGGCGCGTCGAACGAAATGTGTCAGGCCGCTGGGTTACCCTCGACGCAAACGGATAATTTAAATCTATCGACCATTTCAACTTATGCGGGCCGTCCTAACCGGACGCGCACGGATAATTTGGACCGTCCGAAACGCATCTGCCTGTTGGAGATGGCCTTACCTTAATTTTCCTTTCGTGTTCATCCTTTTCTTCGTCCTGATTTCCGCCGCCTCATGCTTCTTCTTTGTTCTGCTTCGATTTGCCTCTAATGGTGCGGGGATCGGTGTGTCGATCGGTGCGCCCGCGATTTCGTGCCCGTTCTATTGTCCCTGCTGGAGCTGTTGCTGGAGGGAGGACGGGCGCTGGTAGTCTACGTGGCAGTGGTGTGGCCAGCGGCGGTGGCGGAACCGTGGTTCTCTTTCCGTGTGCGCCCGCGGCGTTGGTAGGCGACGCGACCCGGGGCGTCCTCCCTCTCCGTGTACCGATGGCTCCGCAACTGCTGATGGAGGCCAAACTGGTGGGTGGTGTCCTTCGTGGCTGTCGCCGTCAGGGCCGTCATCGGCGCCTGCCTCGACTTGCACGTCTTGGTGGCGTTCCAGATTATGTCGCCTGCGTAGCAGCTGCTTCAGGATGTAGGCGAGCACACGCTCTCGCTGCTGCAGTCCAGGGATTCACCCAGTCACCGGTCCTGGTGTTCCCCGCTGCCGGCATCTTCGGTTGCGATTCTGTCAACGACGAACGCTTCTTCTTTCCTTCTCTGGTACGTGATGCATCAGTTTGACCTCTAGATTGGGTTGAATTTTTTTTAACGATTTAGTTTTCAGCTCGTTGATTTTTGTTTGCAGGCTGCTCCTGCTGTTGATTAATTTCACGACCGCGATGTTGCTCTGGTCGTCTCCGGAACTCTTTTCTTTTACAGCTCCCATCCACGGAGAAGGCATACAAATCTTAATCCCCTTTAAATCTTTATAATTCGCCTATCTAAATCCAAATTACGTTTACTTTACTTAGTTTTTTCTTTACATTGCAGTTTGGAAAGAATCGAATCAGGAATTTCACATCTAAAAAAACAATGAATTAGTGAGTTTTTTCTTTACATTGCAGTTTGGAAAGAATCGAATCAGGAGTTTCACATCTAAAAAAACAATGAATTAGTGCGAGAGAACTAGACACTAAATGATACTATAGTAGAAGCGGGACCTCAGCGTGAGAATACCAGAAATTCATTCCTGACAGGATTCGAACTTTGGTCATTGGGGTGCGCCACTGCGACCCCAACCACTGGGCTATACCCAGGTCCTCTGAGTTTCACATCTACACCTGTTGTGATTCTCTGTCTTTTTTTTTCCACTGAAACCATGCTTAGCATGCCGCTGCAAGAAAAGTTCCAGGTTCTACTCTTTTTCCCTATTGATGTGCTGCTAGGAATTTTTGTCCATTAAAGGCAAGAACATCACATCTTCTTTGATGTATGCCTTGTAGCCTTTTTTTTGCATGGAATGACCGGGGTTTTATTCAGAATCAAAGGCACCTGCACTATCGGCTTGACAGCACGTAGTGAGGAAGCTAGGAATAGAGTCCATCCAACAACTAGTCACCTCTTGTGTACAAGCTAATCTAGCACACAGATGAGCCGGCATATTGGCTGCTCGCTTAACATGTTGAATACAAAAAGATAAAAAAGACTTAGCTAGCCCATCTATTTCGGAAAGAAACGGCGCTACCACTGAGCGCGAGACGCGTCGTGAGTTCCAGAGATCGACGATCTCCAAACAGTCCACTTCAAACACCACTCGCGAAAAACCGCGGAGCTTCGCAAAGATCACCCCATCTCGAAGAGACATAGCTTCAGCTATCATAGGATCTGTGATCCCGGGTATGGCTTGCTCCATGCTCCGATAAAGCCAGATGGAGATCTTGCAATCTCACCCGCTCCACCCATCCGTGCATCTAAGGAGATGCCAGCATCAGTATTGATCTTCACCCAATCATCCTCAGGTGGCCTCCAACCGTGGCCTCGTAGAATGGTAGCATGCTGTCAAGGAATGTCGAGCAAAGCTAGTGCATCCCTTATCATTCTCATAGAGTAGGTTGGATTGAAACTGCCTTTATCATGCAGCACATTATTCCGAGAAGACCAGATAGCTCCCATCACCGTGACTCGGTCTTCTTCAACAAGAAGCGGGTCACAGAGAATATCTCTAGACCATGTAGCTGCTCTTAGTGAAACAATACAATGTATATTCTGTTTGGTAGTGCATGCTGAAGTGATGGCCTGTACGATTGGTACAATATCAGTGCGTATTCCTGTAAGTTTCTGCAGGTTCCCTATTAGTGTGCCTGATGTTGCGCCATCGGCGAGTCCGGCCTGGTTCTTCGCCTCCTCCAGTTTCGCGCCGTTGGCACGACTTTGAAGATGCTACAACTGTGTTGTTCGGGTGTGACTCTGTTATTTGGGTCTCCGTAGGTGTGCTGCTTGTGTGGGTTTGACCCTGTTGTTGTATGTTTTCGCACAGTTTTCTTCTAAAAAGTGTGCACTCTCTTCTTAATTAATGAATGAGGCAAAATATTTGCCTCCGTTTAAAAAAAAAGATGCTACTACTGTGTTGCCGCTTTACCATGCTGCTGATACACATCCAAGGCAGGTGATAATTTTAAACATCTTCAAAATCTAAAGTTTTAAACAAATACAATATTTTCGGAAAAAGGACTTTTTAAATTTAAACATCTTTTAAATTTGAACATTTTTTAAAAATAAATATTTGACATGAACATTTTTTAAAAAATGTTTTTAAATTTTTTGAATATTTTAGAAGTAAATCTTTTAAAATTTGAAAATTTAGAAATTTCATATTTATTTAAATTTTTTAAAAATTGAATTTCGAACAAATTTATATTTGAACATTAATTTTTTTTTGAAAATAAAAGCAAAAACAAAAAACAAAAAAAACAAGAAAAGCAAAAAAGAAACACGAAAACCAATAAAACCCAAAAAAAACCCTGAAGAAACCACTGAATCAGGAAAATCAGGTTCGAAGCAAACCGGCAGAATAAATAAAAATAACCAGCTGAAAACTACCTACTGTTGATGTCGCTAAATGGGCCGCCCCACACCCCCACACCGACGAAAATCCTACTCTACATATATGTGGGGGTCCCTGGCTTATCTTTGGGCGTTCATTTATGCTTTAAGATCTGTGCAACCTGCTGTGTACTTTGCAAAGAACTCCTCTAGTATATTTTTCTGTTATGTACGAAAACAACCTTAATCTAACTGACCATTTTCTGTGACATCCCTGGGCTACTCTTTCCGTACCTTGCCGCATGAGCAAATCTTCCACTAGACATTTTCTTATCAACTTGATAGAAACAAATTAACAATACGTTCAGACTTTGTTTTTATAATGTTATACAAGAAATCCACTATGTTCAGACTGTGCTGATTGCAACGTTAATTCATATCAGTGCTCCAGTGTGGAAATTTCTTCCGTACATTTTCACTTTAAATACATGCATCGTTCATACATACACAAACAAAGGCTGGCATCATTATCAAGCACAAACATTAACAGGAATTCGGATCCAAAGAAATCAGATAAAAGAATCCAACAGAGATATCAATAGACTTTTTGGGATCCAATATGCATGAACTTCGTCCAATAAATAATCGAATCTGCAAAAAGAAATAAGAAATCTTCCAAGAACTGAGGGGAACCAAAATATCTACGGATAGCCACGGATCCAGGCCCTCGGAGCCCAGATCTGTGCCCACGAACCCTAATCAGTCCTCCATGAGGGAGCCTCCCCTCCCGCCGTCACGGAGGAGGGAGCCAGCCAGGGCGTCGCCGGCTGCATCGTCATGGATGAGGGAGCCAGATCCATGGCGTCGCCGGCCGCATCATCCGGAAGAGGAGGTCGTCGGCCCATCACGCCACGACCGGGATGCTTGGGAGTTGGGATGCGGTGACCCAGCATACCACTGCATGTTGTAGTATACAAGTCGTTGATATGATCTTCATGAAGGGACTTCTTCACAAATATCACATCCCTCAGAGTGGTACAACAGAAACATTGCAGGTCATAACACTCGATAATATATTACAATCATGGTCTTAACAAGTTGGTATTCTCACAGGTCCGATGAGAACACCCTACAACATAAGGTACTTAGTACAAACCAACTTAGATATGAAAAGAGCTCAGCAACTTATTTAAGTATGCCACTACGCTGCTCGGCTCTATGCTACTCAGGTATATCACTACTCCTCCACCTCCATGTCATCGGGTCCGTAGACTATTCCATAGTCTACGCCTTCAACTCCTCCGGAAAGATCAGTTCCTCGTAGACCAGCTCGTAGCTTCCCCGGTGCTCCATCGGTCATGGCCTCCACTTCCGTATCACAGTCTAGCAAGGGTGTCGAAATAAAGTGAGTACAGGGGTACTCAGCAAGTTCAAAAGAGGAAAAAGGTGTTTGATGCACTAGCTACGACCTCGATCAGAAAATCTTAGGTCAATGCATGTTTCGAAATCATTTCTTCAAAAGGTTTATTTTATTCTGAAAACTATGCCCGTCAGTCTTCAAGTTGACTAGAACTTCACGGAGTTCCTTTCCTGCCGCGTTCGCAGTTCCCTTCCCGGAACAGGGAGTGACAGCCACAATTTAATACACTCTGCAGAGGTGCGTTACTTTTCCCATAAGAGATCTCACCCTTTTTGCCATCCGCAGGGACTTGCCCCCGTTCACACTTCCTTGGTGTGAGGCCAGGTATAAAGATCCAAGCCCACACCGCCTTCTCCGCGACCTCGCAGACCCACCCTTTTGTAAGTCTGTCCTCTCCTATATCTATGGGTAGACTAACCAGGCACTTGTTCTCTCCTATACCATTAAGGTAGACTGAGCCGAACAACTTATATGCCCTGTTCTATACACCATAGATAGACTGATCCGGACAACCCTTACAATCCTTCATAGACCAATAATAAGTCTACCCTCTCCTATATCTAATGGTAGACTGTGCAGGACCACATGTCCCCACCTTTACCAAAGATAGACCGATCCGGGCAACCCTTATTACCAATCCGTTGGCATGCGAGAGGTAAAGATACAGCTGGCTTCCCCACAGCCATTATAGATCTTATGGTCAACGCGATATGTACGGCGCTAGAATCACTGGACGGCATTGGTACTTAGTCCTAGATGAATAGTACCCTTGCAATGGAACCTCCACCAATCAACACATACCATGGTTCCATTGCCAACCACATAGTCATATTCATAATTGGAAAAGTAACATTTCATTTTCAATGCAGGAGTGATAAGTCATATAGTTTTGCATTAAATTAATAGAAAATACTCAAATTTGACATGAGCAAGGGTGAACTTGCTGTGGACTGCGAGATAGTGCAGTTCAATGCGTTGGATGGAACCTGGACCTCGGGTTCTGAAAGAAGCATCATTGTCCGGTAAGGACAATGTTATAAAATCCAAATGATGCATGCATGGATGTATTATTTTATGTTGAATCCCTTTATCCCGATGAGTTATTACAATTTAGGGTTGAGTTAAGATTTATGCCTTTGGCAGTAATTTGCAATTGTTTTAATGTATAAAACACTTTAATTCACACAAGGTAACATAATTCAAAGCAAAACTACTTTATGTTGGTGATTCATTATTTATTCCAAAATAATTTGAAATAATAGAGTTGTCTCAATATTTTTGAGAATAAAAAGGATTAGAATATCTTCCTTTGGAAAATACCTTTTCAAATAGAAATGACTTGGAATAATAGAATTTCATTTTGAAATGTTTAAGAAATAAGTATTTAAACTTATTTGGGATTTTCCTTGATTTATTAATACAAGGAAATATAGTTTGAAATTCCAAATGTTTATTTTAAATTCATAAAATTCACAATTTAAATTTGTTTATTAAATTTTATTTCATATTTTATTCTTATCAAGAATAATTTTTCATTCACCAATCCAATTTTTAATGGATTTTTAGAGTTGTATTTTATTTATTAAAAACTGGTGAAATAATGGCCTTTTTCTAAATTGTGAAAAGACTAAAATACCCCCTGGACCCATATTGGGCCCAGCCCACTAACCTAAGCCCATGGGACAGCCCACTAAGGCGTGCCCATAGCGGCTCGGTGGAGCCGAACGGCCCACCGCTCTCACTCACTCGGCCCTTTCACTCTCCGTTCCTAACCCTAACTTCTCTCTCGCGACTCCGTGGCGATGGCGTCGCCGCCCGCCGTGCTCCGGCCGACTCCGAGCTCCTCCGCCGTAGCCACCTACCGAACCAGAACCGCCGCGAGCAGATCTATCGATCTGTCCGCGTGGTTTTCCCCATCTCTTCTTCTCCTGGCGAATCGCCTCCGATCTGGATCTCGGGTGGAATCGCCTCTACGAACTCCGGCGAGATCATGTCCTCTCCGACGACGGGTGTGCCCCTGGGGTTGACTTGGCGCGGGTGCTGCTCGCAGTACTCGTGCCGTCGCCTCAGGTGCCGTGCTGTGGTGGTGTTGGTGCTCGGCGTAACGCCGGCGCCTACCTGGACTTGCAGCCGTTAGGGCCGCGCGAGCTGCCTCGCCATGCCCTAGCCTCTGCTTCCAGGCGCAAGTAAGTGTTGCATCCACCTCTTCTCTGTGCGCCTCCTCTTGGTACTGTTCTTCTTCCTCCTCAAGCTCTGCTGCTCTCCCTGTGATCACCCAGAGCCATGCTATTCCTATGCAATTCGTCTGTGCTTGGATTGATTGCAAGTTCATGGTCCAATTACCATTTATTGGTACTGGCACATGCTGCTCTACATGCTGTTCATGTTGTTTTTGCTTCTCTGCTGCTCCTAGCATGCTCTATACTTGCCATGCTCTACTGTGCTTGCTCAAGAGCTAACTATGCCATGCTATGCTTGGTTATGACTTGCTTATGCTCACTGGTCTATCATGCTTGCTTGTCTAGGTGTACTTGTGTTGCATCTGTGACACTTGTGTGTGTGCCAGAGGTGCCTGTGATATGCTTCAGTGCTACTCCTGCAAGCCAATGATCCATTGGATCATTCTTTGCTTGCTGGCTAACCTCTCTGTGTATCTTGGCTTGCTATGATTGATCCATTTGATCAATTGATTATCAGTGATGGCTTAATGGCTAATACTGTGGCTATAAATTAACTGTGTTGCTCAATAGTGTGCTACTGTTAGTACTGAGCATGGATCTGTGATAAATTCATGCTTGTATTAATTTGATCATGATGAACTGCTTGTGCAGTGATGATTTTAAATGACTTGCTTGGATATGAATTTGCTGTTCATAATTATTTAACAAGCAATTAAAGTCTGAATCCATTTCTGGATAGTGATGCTTTGTATTTGGCTTTCTCTCAATTGGTGCTAAGTGTGAAGTGACCTCAGTAGCCTTGCTACTGACTGGTTGCTCACATGGTTGGCTAGATCTGGTTGGCTACTCATCTTTGCTTGTATATTTGGGGATCATAGTAACTATGAATGCCAATATACTTGCCTGTGAAGAAATCTAGGGTTTCTGATGGTTGTATGCTTAGGATTTATTGTGTAGTCTTGGCTGCTAATCCTTGCCATCTACTGGTGCTATCTATGCATCAAATCTGGCTAGTGTGTGCATCTGTGCATATGTGCTAGTTTCTGTGCATAGGATCTGTACCTAGATGCTTTCTATTTTAGTGGCTTTTGACTGGCAGTAATCCTTGGTGAAAACCAAGTGATGATCTACCCATATGAGCATCTGCTCATCCCATGCTCATGCATATGATGGATTAGATCCATAGGATCTTTTCCAGGAACTAGGTATACCTTGTTCCAGCTCCTAGAAAGAAATATTTGGTTGATGCAGACTTGGGTTTGTGTCACAGCTCTTCACCTCCAGGTCTTGGATGATCTTCTCAGGTCACCATGATTCCTGGTGGTTGAGTGGTTTTGTATGGGTTGGTTCTGTTCTTGCTCAAGAACTGGATGAACTGAGCTTGTTCTTGCTTCACCCTTACCTGGTGAATTTTGTATCTGGTCGACTGGTTCTGGCTTCTAGGGTTTGTGCCCCTTTTATATGAACCCTACTTCTATCCTTGCATTGACACACAAGCCTGGCTTGCCTTGGTGACTAGGCTGATGCATTGCCTTGCTGTTGCTGCCTAGCACACTTGAGCTGTGTGCTCTCATATGCTGAAACTTGAGCCCCTGTGTGTGCTCAGGTTTGGTCTGCTGCTGCCCTTATCTTGTGCTGTCCATGGTTTTGGAATAGCACAAGTGTGCATGACACTTGGTTCTGTCCAAACTGAATATTTGTCTAACTCTAACATTCTGGCTAGTGTAGATGTTCTATTTTGCAGGTTTTTGAAGATGGACATGGCCATGAAGAGATATTTCAAGGCACATAGTCTAGATTTTAGTTTAGGAACTATATTGTAATCTTCATTTTTATTTCTGTTTATTATGCATCAATTCTTGTATCAAGAATTCTGTAAAGACAATGTAATTTATGTTGTGATATCAATAAAGCTCAAGTTTTTGTTTATGAGCTTTTGCATTAAGTATTGTGTATATTCTTGATTAAATATTGTATTTGATACTCACTTTGAAATCCAAAATGATTTGAATATTATCTTGTGTTTGGATTATAAATTCATATTTATATTGTGTAATGCTTATTGTTTAATACATTGACACTTGTCAAATGAAATCAATTCCCCAAATCAACAAGATACAAAAGAGATCATGTCGAAATTTCCCTAACTCACATTGCCTAACCCTAAGTGCAAAATGAGAGAGAACCTCGATCCCTCTTAGGTTTAGTTGCAATAAGGCGCGAAAATTTCCCCCGTTTTGCAATGAAATGCACATCCCATTTCTAAATCTACCCTTCGTTGTTCCTATGTTCGGGTTATTACAGCCTCTCCCCTTAACAGAAACTTCGTCCCGAAGTTAAGATTGGTACCTGAATAACTCGGGGTAGGACTTCCTGAGCTCTTCTTCGGTCTCCCAGGTTGCTTCTCGTTCAGGATGATGTTGCCATTGTATCTTGCAGTATTTGATTGCTCTATTCCTTAACTTCTTCCACTGTACTTCCAAAATCTTTTCAGGCTTCTCCACATAAGTTAAGTCTGATTGTAGCTCTATTTCTTCATGTGTAATGGGATCATCAGGTGCCTTCAAACACTTTCTGAGTTGTGATACATGAAAAACATTGTGAATTAGACTGAGCTGTTCCGGTAGTTCCAATTCAAAAGCTGTTTCTCGATTCTGACTGAGTATCTTGAATGGTCCTATGTATCGAGGACTTAGTTTTCCTTTTACTCCGAACCTTTTGAGTCCTTTCATTGGGCTAACTTTCAAATATACCATATCTCCTACTTTTGGTTCCCAAACTCGTCTCTTCTGGTCGGCATAACTCTTCTGTCGACTTTGGGCTATTTTGAGTCTATCTCGGATCACCTCGATGACTCCTTGTCTCTCCTTGATGTAGTCCGGTGTAAACTCCTTGTTCTCTCCGGTTTCAAACCAACAGATTGGTGATCTACACTTTCTTCCGTACAATGCTTCGTACGGTGCCATCTGGATACTACTCTGATAACTATTGTTATATGAGAATTCCGCCAATGGTAGATGGTCCTCCCATGAGCCTCCAAAGTTTAGAGCACAAGCTCTAAGCATGTCTTCAAGTATCTGATTGGTTCTTTCGGTTTGTCCTCCGGTTTGTGGATGATAAGCTGTACTGAAATCCAACTTGGTTCCTAAAGCTTCTTGGAGTTGTTTCCAGAACGCTGATGTGAAAATTGAACCTCTATCTGAGACTATCTTCTTTGGTACTCCATGCTTGCTAACAATCTCCTTCACATATATATCCACAAGCTTTTCTGCAGTATCCTTTGTATTTACGGCTATGAAATGAGCACTCTTGGTAAGTCTATCCACTATTACCCATATCATATCCTTCTTCTTACTAGTCATTGGTAGACCAGTAACAAAATCCATTCCGATTTCATCCCATTTCCACTCCGGTATCTCTAGTGGTTTGAGTAATCCCGCAGGACTCTGATGTTCTGCTTTTACTCGCTGACATGTATGGCATTCAGAGACATATTGAGCTATCTCTCTCTTCATGTTGTTCCACCAGAACATTTCCTTCAAGTCCATATACATCTTAGTACTTCCCGGATGTATTGAGTAAGGGGTTTCATGTGCTTCCTTCAATATGATTGACTTCACTTCTGGGTCATCCGGTACACATAACCTCTTCTGAAAGTATAGAGAACCAAACTCTCCGAGACTGAATTCTGACGGTTTACCCTCTCCAATTCTTTTGATTTCTTCTTGGATGAATAAATCATCTGCTTGCTTCCGAATGATTTCATATTTTAAGTCTGAGTACATTTCATCCATGATCCTCATGGTTGCTATGCTTCCCACTGTATCACCTTGGATAAACAAAATCTGAGCTTCCTCGAGTTCTTTCCGAAGTTCCTTCGGAATCTCCCATTCTGTAGGTTGATTCTCAGTACTCTTCCTGCTTAAAGCATCTGCTACTACATTAGCCTTGCCTGGTGTATAGTTGATTGTTAGCTCATAATCTTTAATCAACTCTAACCATCTCTTTTGTCTCATGTTTAATTCCTTCTGAGTAAAGAAATACTTCAAGCTTTTGTGATCTGTATACAACTCACATTTGGATCCATAGAGGAATTGCCTCCAACTCTTCAAAGCATACACCACTGCCGCCAATTCTAAGTCATGTACTGGGTAGTTATGTTCATGTGGCTTTAGTTGTCTTGATCCGTAGGCTATCACCTTACGATCTTGCATTAGAACACATCCAAGTCCATTCTTGGAAGCATCACAATACACCGTGTAATCCTTTCCGGGTTCCGGAACTGCTAACACCGGTGCCGTGGTTAACTTCTCTTTGAGTGTTTGGAAACTGGTTTCACACTCATCAGTCCACACAAATGGGGTATTCTTCTTGAGTAACTTGGTCATTGGTCCTGCAATCTTCGAAAATCCTTCAATGAATCTCCTATAATAGCCCGCCATACCAAGGAATCCTCTGATCTCCTTAGCATTCTTAGGTGACTTCCATTCCAATACTGACTGAACCTTGCTTGGATTCACTGCTATTCCCTCTTTGGTTATGACATGTCCAAGAAATTCAACACTATCTAACCAAAACTTGCACTTGCTGAACTTTGCATATAGCTGATGTTCCCTTAAAATCTGCAGAACTATCTTCAAATGCTTGGCATGTTCTTCTTTATCTTTGGAATAGATCAGAATGTCATCGATAAACACGATCACAAACTTGTCCAAGTACTTCATGAATATCTTGTTCATCAAATTCATGAAAATAGCTGGTGCATTTGTTAGTCCAAATGGTACAACCAAGTATTCATGGTGTCCATACCTTGACACAAACGCTGTTTTTGGCACATCTTCCTTCTTGATCTTGATTTGGTGATATCCTGACCTTAAATCTATCTTCGAGAAGACTCCAGCTCCTTGAACTTGATCAAAAAGATCTTGTATTCTGGGTAAAGGATACTTGTTCTTGATGGTTACATTGTTAAGATTCCTATAATCTCCACACATTCTCCTTCCTCCATCTCTTTTATCCACAAAGATAACTGGTGTACCCCATGGTGACACACTTTCTTGGATAAATCCCTTCTGTTCCAGTTCATCTATCTGAGCCTTCAGTTCCACTAACTCCTTTGGCCCCATCTTATATGGTGGTTGAGCTATTGGTGTTGTGCCTGGAATTAGATCTATGGTAAACTCGATCTCTCTATCGGGTGGCATTCCCGGTAGTTCCTTGGGAAATACATCTTGAAATTCATTCACTACAGGATATCTTCAATCTTCACCTCCTTCAGACTATTCAGCTCCAATCCTATCTCCAACTGAGTGTACTTGTCTCCTTGAAACACTATCTGACCTCCTATGGAGTTTCGGAGTGATACTGTCTTGTCTCCACAGTTGATTACTGCGCCATTCTCCGTTAACCAGTCCATTCCTAGGATGACTGATATGTCCTTCATGGGGATGATGAATAGGTCCGCGAAATATACACAGTCACAAATGGTTATGACCTGTGCTTCTTTCACATGGGTTACTAAGATCGTTCCCCCCGCAGATAAGACAGTTATAGGTGTTTCTAACTTAGAACATCTAAGCCCGAATTGTTCCACAAATTCCCGTGCAAGGAATGATGTAGTTGCTCCAGTATCAAATAATACTTTGCCAGGATGAGTAAGGATGCTGAGCGTACCCGACTCTCCCGCTTGCTCCAAAGTTGTGCAATTCAGCTTCCCATATGGCTTTCCCTCTTGTTGTTGTTGTTGTAGTTCCGGTTGTCGTTGTTGTTGTTGTTGTTGTTGTTGTTGTTGTTGTTGTTACCTCCGCCTCGTCCTCCGGAGCTTTGTCCACTCCATGACGCCTTGTTTGGACACTCTGGCTTGATGTGTCCCTCTTTCCCACAACCATAGCATATGATCCTGGGCTTCTGACAATCCCTTTGAATATGTCCCCTCTGCCCACAGCTGTTGCATATGATCTGATTTCTTGGGTTCTGATTCTGACCTCCCCGGTTATACTGATTACCAGTAGGTCGGAATCGGGGTTTGAAACTCCGATCTGGAGTCGGTTTACTGACTGGGTACTTCCTTGGCTCGATACGAGCCTTCTTCCTTCTATCCTCCTGGACCTGCCTGTAGTCATCCTCGAAAGTGATTGCCGAATCAATCAGTTCCTGGAATTCTGCAGTCCGTGCCAACCTCAGTTGCATTTTCATGTATGGATTCATGCCTTTCATGAATCGTTTCTTTCTTTTCTCCTCAGTGTCCACTTCCTCAGGTGCATATCTTGACAGTCTATTAAAATCTCTGACATACTGCATGATAGGTGCAGTATTCTGATGCAAACTCTCTTCTTCGCCTCCACCACGCTCCGGAACATGGGCATCCCGGAACTTCTTCTTGAATTCCTCCAGGTGAACACCTTTTCTGGAGGGTGTACTGCCACAAGATTCTCCCACCATGATGCTGCTGGACCTGACAACAGATAAGTGGCATACCGAATCTTTTCTTCATCATTGCATCCAACGGTCCTCAACTTTCTTTCGTGTCCATGAGCCAGTCTTCTGCATCCATTGGTTCTGGGGCTGATGCAAAAGGTAGTGGTCTTGCATTCTGGAAGTCTGATAAGGTTACTCCCCTGCCTTCATTACCCCTATCATTGATGACGTGGGTAAAGAAATCTTGCATGTTCTTGTTTTGACTCTCCTGGTACCTCCTCCTATCTTCTTCCATTGCCCTCATGTACTGTTGGAAATCTGGATGCATCATTGGGTGTGGTGGTGGTGGTGCATCCTCTGCTCTAGCTGCGGCATCCGCTTCCTCCTTTTCTTTCGCCTCCCGCTCTCTCCGAGCATCTTCGGTTTCAACTAACGCCATTTCCCCCTAGTCCTGTAACAAAGAGCGATTACTCATAATTACACCATGCCAATGTTTTCTGAGCTCAACTCATTGCCCAGAACTAGTCACACAATGAAATCAAGAAGCAAATCCAAAGCAAACATTTATTATGTATATACACCGTATATTACATAACTTACACACATATATTACATGTGGTACTTATATAACCACTTATTTGGCTTCAAGCCCAAGCCAACGGAATTTAAAATACGTTCTAGTACAATACCACCTATACTACTTTATTCTTCCTTGGAGCTCTACTCCTCATCGTCTTCGTTCGCCTCCGCATACATTCCTGGGGTCCATCCGGTACAGCGACTCGTCTTCCGAACACCGTCCGGAACAAAGGTCCTTCCAGTAGGTATGTAATCTGAATCGAAGTGCCGAGACAGAGATCAGTCATGCCAAAGTAATGGACAATGACTCGTATGTATCCCCAGTAGGATTCATACCTCCTTCATTGGTCATCCATGAAGGGTTTCGATTCACCTGCCCCCTCATCTTCTTCTTCTTCTTCTTCACTCCGGAGCTTTCACCTTCCTCGTACTTTGATGGTTTTGAGAATCCCATCTCCAAGTCTAAAGAAATGGAATCAGCACCTTTCTCTTCCTTCCCGTAGTGTCGGTTAACATACTGGTTAACCCCACCACTTTCATCTCCAGTGTCACATGGAATAGGTTCCTCCTCATCTCCATAAGGTTCCCCGAAACGCCAACCGGTTGAGTTTTCGATTGGTGACTCGGAGCAGTTTAGGTTCCATGAGTTATCTCCCCCATATCCGGAATCATATGATGCTGACACATGTGGATAATGTGGGACAAAGTTGGGTGTAAGTGGATCTCTCTGGGTTTCCTGGCCACTCCAATCTACAGGGTTGTTTAGGCTAAAGAAGGGTGTTGTATATTGGGGTTGTGCCCTCAGATCATGCATCCGAGCTTGGACTTTATCAGGGTCCGTGAACTCAGCTAGCATGTGGTCAATCTCACCCACCATCTTTACGTGTAGAAGGTACATTGTAGTCAGTAAAGACTTACAACTGTCCATGTGCTGTGCTGCCACTTCAGGATGTTTGTTTGCCATCAGCAGATGATTCAGAGTGGGATCCTCATCTTCCTCGGCATGAGGTATATGAGAATACTCTGAACATAGCAGTTCTACCGACTTGTGCTGCCTTATTTCAAGGATTGCCTTGAATATGGCCATGTGAAAGGCTGTGGTAAAGGTTTTGGCTTCTCCGTATGGCATTATACGGCTCATCTCCAGTCGCATAGGTAGTTGAACTGAAACTCTGTGCTTGGCTACTATCTCTCCATCATAATAGGTGTACTTGAAAACAGGTATCCGAGTTTCACAGTGAAGTTCCTTCAGCATCCCACGCAGGAGATCTGTAAGTGGTCCCTCATAATCACCGAGCCATCCCTCAACCTGCCTCAAAGTCCTCTTGGGAAATGTGTACGCCATTATGGCTGTATACAAAAGCAGAAAATTAGTAGTGATAGTGTATAATAGTAGTTATAATAAAGAATTATCGCACTAAAATATATGATTTTTCTATTCTCAAGTGAATAAACATCATATTCTTAGAGAATCCTTTACTATTTCAACTCGACTCCTACAGGTTTCTTCCCTATACTAGGTTTTTCCAACCTAAGGTCGCAACATTTGCTCTGATACCAGGTGCGGTGACCCAGCATACCACTGCATGTTGTAGTATACAAGTCGTTGATATGATCTTCATGAAGGGACTTCTTCACAAATATCACATCCCTCAGAGTGGTACAACAGAAACATTGCAGGTCATAACACTCGATAATATATTACAATCATGGTCTTAACAAGTTGGTATTCTCACAGGTCCGATGAGAACACCCTACAACATAAGGTACTTAGTACAAACCAACTTAGATATGAAAAGAGCTCAAGCAACTTATTTAAGTATGCCACTACGCTGCTCGGCTCTATGCTACTCAGGTATATCACTACTCCTCCACCTCCATGTCATCGGGTCCGTAGACTATTCCATAGTCTACGCCTTCAACTCCTCCGGAAAGATCAGGTTCCTCGTAGACCAGCTCGTAGCTTCCTCCTGGTGCTCCATCGGTCATGGCCTCCACTTTCGTATCACAGTCTAGCAAGGGTGTCGAAATAAAGTGAGTACAGGGGTACTCAGCAAGTTCAAAAGAGGAAAAAGGTGTTTGATGCACTAGCTACGACCTTCGATCAGAAAATCTTAGGTCAATGCATGTTTCAAATCATTTCTTCAAAAGGTTTATTTTATTCTGAAAACTATGCCCGTCAGTCTTCACAGGTTGACTAGAACTTCACGGAGTTCCTTTCCCGCCGCTTCAGCTCCTTCCCGAACAGGAGTGACCACAATTTAATACACTCGCAGGTGCGTTACTTTTCCCATAAGAGATCTCACCTTTTTGCCATCCGCAGGGACTTGCCCCCGTTCACACTTCCTTGGTGTGAGGCCAGGTATAAAGATCCAAGCCCACACCGCCTTCTCCGCGACCTCGCACCCACCCTTTTGTAAGTCTGTCCTCTCCTATATCTATGGGTAGACTAACCAGGCACTTGTTCTCTCCTATACCATTAAGGTAGACTGAGCCGAACAACTTATATGCCCTGTTCTATACACCATAGATAGACGATCCGGACAACCCTTACAATCCTTCATAGACCAATAATAAGTCTACCCTCTCCTATATCTAATGGTAGACCGTGCAGGACCACATGTCCCCACCTTTACCAAAGATAGACTGATCGGGCAACCCTTATTACCAATCCGTTGGCATGCGAGAGGGAAAAGATACAGCTGGCTTCCCCAGAGCCATTATAGATCTTATGGTCAACGCGATATGTACGGCGCTAGAATCACTGGACGGCATTGGTACTTAGTCCTAGATGAATAGTACCCTTGCAATGGAACCTCCACCAATCAACACATACCATGGTTCCATTGCCAACCACATAGTCATATTCATAATTGGAAAAGTAACATTTCATTTTCAATGCAGGAGTGATAAGTCATATAGTTTTGCATTAAATTAATAGAAAATACTCAAATTTGACATGAGCAAGGGTGAACTTGCCTGTGGACTGCGAGATAGTGCAGTTCAATGCGTTGGATGGAACCTGGACCTCGGGTTCTGTAAAGAAGCATCATTGTCCGGTAAGGACAATGTTATAAAATCCAAATGATGCATGCATGGATGTATTATTTTATGTTGAATCCCTTTATCCCGATGAGTTATTACAATTTAGGGTTGAGTTAAGATTTATGCCTTTGGTAGTAATTTGCAATTGTTTTAATGTATAAAACACTTTAATTCACACAAGGTAACATAATTCAAAGCAAAACTACTTTATGTTGGTGATTCATTATTTATTCCAAAATAATTTGAAATAATAGAGTTGTCTCAATATTTTTGAGAATAAAAAGGATTAGAATATCTTCCTTTGGAAAATACCTTTTCAAATAGAAATGACTTGGAATAATAGAATTTCATTTTGAAATGTTTAAGAAATAAGTATTTAAACTTATTTGGGATTTTCCTTGATTTATTAATACAAGGAAATATAGTTTGAAATTCCAAATGTTTATTTTAAATTCATAAAATTCACAATTTAAATTTGTTTATTAAATTTTATTTCATATTTTATTCTTATCAAGAATAATTTTTCATTCACCAATCCAATTTTTAATGGATTTTTAGAGTTGTATTTTATTTATTAAAAACTGGTGAAATAATGGCCTTTTTCTAAATTGTGAAAAGACTAAAATACCCCCTGGACCCATATTGGGCCCAGCCCACTAACCTAAGCCCATGGGACAGCCCACTAAGGCGTGCCCATAGCGGCTCGGTGGAGCCGAACGGCCCACCGCTCTCACTCACTCGGCCCTCTCACTCTCCGTTCCTAACCCTAATCTCTCTCGCGACCCGTGGCGATGGCGTCGCCGCCATGGCCGCCGCCGTGCTCCGCCGACTCCGAGCTCCTCCGCCGTAGCCACCTACCGAACCAACCGCCGCGAGCAGATCTATCGATCTGTCCGCGTGGTTTTCCCCATCTCTTCTTCTCCTGGCGAATCGCCTCCGATCTGGATCTCGGGTGGAATCGCCTCTACGAACTCCGGCGAGATCATGTCCTCTCCGACGACGGGTGTGCCCCTGGGGTTGACTTGGCGCGGGTGTTGCTCGCAGTACTCGTGCCGTCGCCTCAGGTGCCGTGCTGTGGTGGTGTTGGTGCTCGTCGGCGTAACGCCGGCGCCTACCCTGGACTTGCAGCTGTTAGGGCCGCGCGAGCACTCGCCATGCCCTAGCCTCTGCTTCCAGGCGCAAGTAAGTGTTGCATCCACCTCTTCTCTGTGCGCCTCCTCTTGGTACTGTTCTTCTTCCTCCTCAAGCTCTGCTGCTCTCTGGTGATCCTGTGATCACCCAGAGCCATGCTATTCCTATGCAATTCGTCTGTGCTTGGATTGATTGCAAGTTCATGGTCCAATTACCATTTATTGGTACTGGCACATGCTGCTCTACATGCTGTTCATGTTGTTTTTGCTTCTCTGCTGCTCCTAGCATGCTCTATACTTGCCATGCTCTACTGTGCTTGCTCAAGAGCTAACTATGCCATGCTATGCTTGGTTATGACTTGCTTATGCTCACTGGTCTATCATGCTTGCTTGTCTAGGTGTACTTGTGTTGCATCTGTGACACTTGTGTGTGTGCCAGAGGTGCCTGTGATATGCTTCAGTGCTACTCCTGCAAGCCAATGATCCATTGGATCATTCTTTGCTTGCTGGCTAACCTCTCTGTGTATCTTGGCTTGCTATGATTGATCCATTTGATCAATTGATTATCAGTGATGGCTTAATGGCTAATATTGTGGCTATAAATTAACTGTGTTGCTCAATAGTGTGCTACTGTTAGTACTGAGCATGGATCTGTGATAAATTCATGCTTGTATTAATTTGATCATGATGAACTGCTTGTGCAGTGATGATTTTAAATGACTTGCTTGGATATGAATTTGCTGTTCATAATTATTTAACAAGCAATTAAAGTCTGAATCCATTTCTGGATAGTGATGCTTTGTATTTGGCTTTCTCTCAATTGGTGCTAAGTGTGAAGTGACCTCAGTAGCCTTGCTACTGACTGGTTGCTCACATGGTTGGCTAGATCTGGTTGGCTACTCATCTTTGCTTGTATATTTGGGGATCATAGTAACTATGAATGCCAATATACTTGCCTGTGAAGAAATCTAGGGTTTCTGATGGTTGTATGCTTAGGATTTATTGTGTAGTCTTGGCTGCTAATCCTTGCCATCTACTGGTGCTATCTATGCATCAAATCTGGCTAGTGTGTGCATCTGTGCATATGTGCTAGTTTCTGTGCATAGGATCTGTACCTAGATGCTTTCTATTTTAGTGGCTTTTGACTGGCAGTAATCCTTGGTGAAAACCAAGTGATGATCTACCCATATGAGCATCTGCTCATCCCATGCTCATGCATATGATGGATTAGATCCATAGGATCTTTTCCAGGAACTAGGTATACCTTGTTCCAGCTCCTAGAAAGAAATATTTGGTTGATGCAGACTTGGGTTTGTGTCACAGCTCTTCACCTCCAGGTCTTGGATGATCTCCTCAGGTCACCATGATTCCTGGTGGTTGAGTGGTTTTGTATGGGTTGGTTCTGTTCTTGCTCAAGAACTGGATGAACTGAGCTTGTTCTTGCTTCACCCTTACCTGGTGAATTTTGTATCTGGTCGACTGGTTCTGGCTTCTAGGGTTTGTGCCCCTTTTATATGAACCCTACTTCTATCCTTGCATTGACACACAAGCCTGGCTTGCCTTGGTGACTAGGCTGATGCATTGCCTTGCTGTTGCTGCCTAGCACACTTGAGCTGTGTGCTCTCATATGCTGAAACTTGAGCCCCTGTGTGTGCTCAGGTTTGGTCTGCTGCTGCCCTTATCTTGTGTTGTCCATGGTTTTGGAACAGCACAAGTGTGCATGACACTTGGTTCTGTCCAAACTGAATATTTGTCTAACTCTAACATTCTGGCTAGTGTAGATGT
The DNA here is from genome assembly GCA_030979885.1 of Lolium multiflorum. NCBI lineage: Eukaryota > Viridiplantae > Streptophyta > Magnoliopsida > Poales > Poaceae > Lolium > Lolium multiflorum. Next base: position 16,060,379 of record CM061751.1, read on the forward strand.
TCTATTTTGCAGGTTTTTGAAGATGGACATGGCCATGAAGAGATATTTCAAGGCACATAGTCTAGATTTTAGTTTAGGAACTATATTGTAATCTTCATTTTTATTTCTGTTTATTATTCATCAATTCTTGTATCAAGAATTCTGTAAAGACAATGTAATTTATGTTGTGATATCAATAAAGCTCAAGTTTTTGTTTATGAGCTTTTGCATTAAGTATTGTGTATATTCTTGATTAAATATTGTATTTGATACTCACTTTGAAATCCAAAATGATTTGAATATTATCTTGTGTTTGAATTATAAATTCATATTTATATTGTGTAATGCTTATTGTTTAATACATTGACACTTGTCAAATGAAATCAATTCCCCAAATCAACAAGATACAAAAGAGATCATGTCGAAATTTCCCTAACTCACATTGCCTAACCCTAAGTGCAAAATGAGAGAGAACCTCGATCCCTCTTAGGTTTAGTTGCAATAAGGCGCGAAAATTTCCCCCGTTTTGCAATGAAATGCACATCCCATTTCTAAATCTACCCTTCGTTGTTCCTATGTTCTGGGTTATTACATGGGAGGCCTCCCCATGTTCCATGGAGGTGGGGTGCGAGAGGTGGAGAAAGGGGATGAGACGGGAGGGAGATGGTGGAGCACAGTGGTGGTGTGCGTGAGTCGGGACAGAAACGAGGTGTACAAGCCCACCTTCTCCTCTATAGGGATGCGATTGTGTACTAGGTAAAGGATGATTTTGCCAAACTGACTTGCACGAATCTTGACGTAGTGCTGCCCGTTGGATAAGCCAGGGACGCCCACGACTATGTAGAATCTCTGCGTTGCCACACCGATCGCTTCAGGCGGGAGTGTGTCCCTCCCATAAGCTTTGAATAGGTTTATCCCTAAATAACCCCAAATTCACTTCAATCTACTTGAGGAGTGGATTAATCGAACCAGGCCTAACTAGGTCCGCAAAGCTCTCTGGATGGAACCATCCGAGTTCAAGCTTGAACGGATGGTGTTTACCGTTGAGGGTCCGTAAATCTCTGGGCCTGGCGCGGTCCCCGTCGAGGTCACGACGAGGTGGGCGGTCTCATCGGGGTCGCCGGGGTGGCGCCTTCTCTGATAGTGCTACAAGGTTGAGGGTGGCGGCGTCGGGCTGATCTGGGCGGGCCTACATCTAGGACGGCCGGGCCTGGTGGTCCCCACTGCCCCCGTATCCTTGTTCATGATATTTTCGTGCTGGTTGAATCGAACGACAGCATTGGTGGGTCGTGGGTGGTCTGCGGTTGGAGACGGTCCTGTGGCCGCTGTCCTTTCCCGCCACCATGCCTCGTCCGTTGGCGGCCATGCTCGATTTGGCTGCTCATTTGGTGTTAGTGACTGGCCCGCTTGGCTCTGTCGGAACCCTGATGGGCTTTGGGCAGTTTTTGCATCGCAATGGGTGATACCCTTGCTGGCTTTGTGGGATGGGTCCCCGAGCCGGTATGTGCTCGCCGGGGTAGGCCGCATTCCCAGTACTATAGCTACGCACATGGTTACGGTATGGTTTCCTATTGCCCATTTTGGTCGTGCTTCTGCAAGGGCATGGGTGCTCGGGATGGCGTAGCCATCGTGGTGCTACCGAACTAGCATCATCGTAGCTCCGGTCCGGCCGGGCCTTTCCCGCCAGCTCTTGTGTTCTCCTTGTGGATGAGTCTAGCTTTGTGGCACATTGTCGAGAAAAAATGGCAACGGACAATTTGTGGCACATTGTCACTGCTTTGCCGTGGACCCGTGACGCCCGTAAATAGTCAACTGTCACCAATTTTTTCAGGCCCCTGGGACGGACCCCAAATCAAGAACCAATGACGGATTTTTTACTTTGCGTGTCACCGGTACGCGTCGCGGAGACCAGTTCACGAGCTACCGCTGGCCGTCAATGGTTCGGCTTACCACCGACGGACTTTCATTTTCGCGCCATGCGAGCATTCGCGGCTATAAGCCTTTTCCCAGTAGTGTATTTTCACCTTCCTTTCGACATCTTGTATTTCTAGGGTTTTGGTAGGTGCGAGATCGGAGACGTCCCACAACTCCATTACCTGAGCACCTGTTATCACCAGAATTTGACCGAGCCAGAGGTGGGCCGCGATCAAGACGGATTTGAAGATATACATATAGAAGAGATATGTGAATCGGCCTTGTTTACCAAGTTTGGGCTAGTTAGCCCGTGTATCTTTATAGTAGGTTATGTAGAAGTTAGAATTTATCTCGTGCACGGTTTAGTGCACGCCCACATTAGAAAGTCCCCTGGACTATAAATATGTATCTAAGGTTTATGGAATAAACAACAACCAACGTTCAACACAAACCAATCTCGGCGCATCGCCAACCCCTTCGTCTCGAGGGTTTCTCCGGTAAGCACCATGCTGCCTAGATCGCATCTTGCGATCTAGGCAGCATGAGCCTGCCTACGTTGTTCATGCGTTGCTCGTGCTGAAGCCTTTTTGATGGCGAGCAACGTAGTTATCATAGATGTGTTAGGGTTAGCATTGTTCTTAGTATCATATGCTGTCGTAGTGCAACCCTTGCGCATCTAGCCGTCCTTGTACCTCTCATCAGGGGCGGCACCCCGCTTGATCATTATTTAGTAGATCTGATCCGTTACGGTTGCTCCTTGATTCATCAAGGATTAGTTTAACATCTGCAATAGTTAGGCCTTACAAAGGGTTGGAGGATCCAGCGGCGTGTAGGGTGTAGTTTGCTGGCCCTAGACAGGACGTTCCGAGGATCAACCTCGTGTTGGTTTTTAGGCCCTGTCTAGGTTTGGCTTACGATCACCGTGCGCGAGCGCGAGGCCCAATCGTGAGTAGGATGATCCGATTATGCGGTGAAAACCCTAAATCGTCGTGGATCTCATATGCTTTATCTTGATCAAGCAGGACCACCATATATTCGGCCACCTTGGACGAATCATGGGTGGATCGGCTCTATGAGCCGATTCACAGGATAACCCGAGAGCCGATCGAGGCTCGTATTTAACGTGTACGTGTGTGCCTGCAGGAAACTAAGCGAGGCATCATCCACACCTTCCCGACCGGTAGGTCAGGTGGCACGCCCTGCAATTTGCATCGGCGCGCGACCAGAGGCTTTGCGGGCCGTCGTCTGAGGGACTGGGGCCAGCCGCAGCCCTAGTTGTTCCCGGCACTACGGTGTTGACTAGTCGCTGCCCGCCGGTGGGTTTCGACGTCAACACATTCTGGCACCCGGTGGGACAATCCTCAACATCAACCACATCGCCGTCTACATCAGAGATGGCGGAAAGCACTCCGGTCACGTACGAGGACCTGGCTGACAAACTCAAGAAGAAGCATAACAAGGTCAAGGCGGTCCTCGGAACCGAACTCGTCGGCTCCTGTGGGAAGACCCGTTCGCACGGCATCAAGCTCGACGGAGACACACGTCCGTTGCCTGATGTCAACACGGTCGATCTCAGCCACTCCATAAGAGAACCAGGGTTCTCTTTCGATGCCAATATGGCGGGGTTCGTGATTCGCCATGACGCGGACAAAGCAGAGAGCACTCGTGGCAAAGAGAAAGAGGAGGCCACTCCACGCGACCGGCCCCAAGGCGACGATAGACGGTACCTAACCACAGAGGAGGTGAAAAGCATATGGTATCAACACCCACGCGCCGTACATCTCCTCAACAAGTATGAGCAGCAATATGACCGACGTCGGCACTACGACGAAGACGATAAAAGAAGTCATCGGTCCAATGCAGAGGACAGGAGGTACCGTCAGCGTGACGGAGGCAACGACGGGTACGAACGTCACGCTAGAGGAGGGTCAAGGGAGCCGGACAACGTGGATAGGCACTGGGACTGCCCCTTCTTCAGACACTGCTGGGACTCCGGAATGAGCCGATTGCCAACGATCGGCAATTGCCCAGAATGTAAACAAAAGAAGAAGGGTACAGCTAAGGTGGCCGTGTTCGAGCGTCTAGGGCCTCTCCCGCCTTGAGCAAGCATGCTGAGTCTGTTCAGATGGAAGATCGCGAGGAACTAGAGGACGATGATGAAGAAGATAAATGTCATCGGCCAAGATGGTGTCCTGATGGGCTCAGCCACTCCCAAAAACGAAGGGTTCAGCGACTACGTGCGTTGGAAGAAGCCGAAAGGTTATATCTGCACACGTTGAGGAAAGCACGGCCTGACCTGGCCGCCAAAATTCAGCGAACCCTGGATGAAGAAGGTCGCCGCAAAGGAAAGAGTGGCGCCCTAAGCAAAGGAAAGCCGATGATGAAACATCGGCTGGCACAAACATGGTCTTCATCCTTCCGCGGAATTTAGCGCTCCAAGGTTATATGAAGCACCTGTGGCGCAATTGGACTGCGGCCCACGGCCGGTCATCTTCGAGAAGCCACGAGAAAGGAGTTACAGGCATCTGAAGGCCCTGTACTTGCGAGGTTACATCAATGGGCAGCTTGTCAACAAGATGTTGGTGGACACCGGAGCGGCAGTCAACATTATGCCATACTCCATGCTACGTCGGTTGGGACGCTCCAGCTCGGATTTGATCAAAACCAATGTAACACTGAGCGATTTCAATGGCCAAGCATCTGACGCACAAGGTGTTCTAAACGTGGATCTGACCGTAGGAAGGAAGACTGTCCCTACGACGTTTATTGTCGACAGCAAAAGCACCTATGCTGTATGTTAGGGAGGGATTGGATCCACGCCAACTGTTGCATCCCATCCACGATGCACCAATGCCTAATACAGTGGGATGGAGATGAAGTGGAAGTCGTCCACGCCGATGATTCAGCCGAGATTTCAACAGCCGGCATGGGCATTTGGGAGACATCAGGTCAAGAACCACTCTCGGGCATCAATTTGGACGACTGCGAACGCATCGATGTGACAAAGAACGGGGTAAGGCTGGTTCTATCCACCGGACTGACCGTGTAACAAGAACAACATCGATGGACAAATGTGGTGAGGCTGATCCTTGTGATCGGCCCCAAAAATTTGTGGAGGAACATTACAAAACCTTCATCGAACAGCAATGTGGAGGCCGATTCCAGCAATCGGTCAAAAGTATCCTCACCATCCACTCTACCTGGGATCGACGTTTGACCCAACAGGGACTACCTAAAGAGCCGATACCATCAATTCTCTTGACAGAATCGGCTCGGGGGGCACCTAGATGGATAGAACACGAGGATACAGAGTGTGAAGCAGTTCAAGATGTACTCTCTGATAAAGTGGGGGCCGATACATAAGCAAATCGGCTGTAAAAAATTGAAATTTTTTGAGCACAGCCGATGCGCAGACATCGACTTAAGGATACGAAAAATCCGATGCATGGCCATCGACTCAAGGAAGCCCAGGGCCACTTTTGGTTCATTAGAGCCACTAGTAGTTTGCAAGACGAAGGACCGCAGCCCCGGCCAGCAACAAGAAACAACGTGAACATGCAGATCGGGCTAGGATCATGAGAACAGCCAATGATCAACCAATTGGCTGCGGAACTCTCATCAGGGCAACGATCAGCCAATGATCAGGGCGACAATTTCATCAACACTCTCGTCAAAGAGCTCCCGCATTGAACCAAAGAAGCTCGGGGGGACAACTCACCCTGAAGGTTCGCTGCTCTTAAAAGCCGATCTGGTTAGAATCGGTTGATTGCTGCATTACAACTTGGGGACTCACAAAAGAGTTGGAGAGCCACTACATTTGGGGCTTCTTAGTTCAAGGGGGTGGTTGATCTTTCTAAGCCTTGTTTGGTGCATCGGCTCTTTGGGTAGAAGTTTTTTCTGCTACATTGATAAAAGCTGAAGAAGCTCGGGGGTCAGCTTGCCCTGGAATATCCCTACCATGAGAAGCCGATTTCATTGGAATCGGCTGGTTCTGCAGTATCATGTGGAAGCCAATGCTGACATATCTGGTTGGTTCATTACTATTCTCGCCTTGACTGAGGCTCGGGGGGCAGCTCGCCCTGAAGGGTTTTTCGTTCTGAGGAGCCAATCTTGTTGGAATCGGCTGTATCACAGTTTGGTTAAAAGATGGCGAATTCTTGCAGAATAGAACCACTAATTCGAAGAGAAAGCCGTCATAATTGACAGGCTTTGGACCAGTTTGTTGCTGCAAAGAACAGAGCGTCGCAAGAAAAGTCGTAAGCAGTCAAGGTTTGCAGCAGTGGTCCTAAAATTCTCCTGAAGGCGTTGACTCTGGAGTCTTGCCGATTTAAGCTAACATTAAGCTCAGGGGGTTTGGATTTCTGAGGTTTAAGGTTTGCGCGACTACGGTTTGGTCCTGTTCGACGGGAATCTTGGGTCTGAATTGATCTATCTCGAAATTTCTCATAAGAGTCCGGTGCGTTGCCATCGGCTCATGGAGCATGGATCAGGATAGCAGTCGGCAAAGCTAGATGAGGAAGAACTGGCTAAATTAGCATACAAGGAATCGGCAAGATCAAATTAAGGAGAGTTCTTCATTGATAGCCAGATTCTTACATAAAGAGCTAAAATTGCTCTCAAAAGGAGTTGCTAGGGGATACAGTGCCCTATCTACTACTGCTGATCCTAGTCTAAGGATCCCATCTACGGGCCATTGCTGCCCTCATCGTCGCCGTCATCACCGCTGTCGGCGCTGCTCCCTGCCGGCTCTTCGTCGCTGCTCCAGCGGCCGCCGGCGGGGCCTTCGTTGTCTTCATCCTCCTCGTCAGCGTCGTCGTCGCTGTCGAAGTCGCTAAGGTTCCCCGGCCAGGGGCAAAATCGCTTGGCCGGGGGCTCGTCGGAGAAGCTGTCCTCCTCCTCCTCCTCCTCCTCGGAGGTGGTGAAGTCCGCCCAGGAGAGGCGATCGTCGTCGCTCTCCTCCTCCGGGTCCCCGTCAGCAAGGAGGAGGGGGTCACTCTCCCCGTCGGTCAGGGATTTGTCATCCTCTGACCAGACAGAGAAGTCGTGGTCCTTTTGGTCCCACGCCGTTGGGGCAAGAATGTCGTACGCCGCCAGCGTACCCCACTCAGGCGTCGACTCTCGGATGGGAGAGGACACATAGGAAGGATCCGATGAGGAAGAAGACGAAGACATGGTGGCAGAGGAGGGTTTTTTGAAGGCTAATGCGAAGGGGATGAGGAAGAGAACTGTTTGATGCGGTTAAATAAAGGGGATATCTTGGAGATTTAATGCTCAAACAGTTTCCGAGGACGTGGTGCCGAAACTGTCAAATCGTGCAGAGGGGTTGGGAAGGCAAGTTGTCATGATGAAGGACTCTGCGACGGTTCTGCTCTGCCACGACATGACCCGACGAAGGAAAAGCGTAATGATTTTGGAAATATCATTTCCAAAACCAGGGGGGCATGTGTTATCACCAGAATTTGACCGAGCAGAGGTGGGCCGCGATCAAGACGGATTTGAAGATATACATATAGAAGAGATATGTGAATCGGCCTTGTTTACCAAGTTTGGGCTAGTTAGCCCGTGTATCTTTATAGTAGGTTATGTAGAAGTTAAATTTATCTCGTGCACGGTTAGTGCACGCCCATTAGAAAGTCCCCGGACTATAAATATGTATCTAGGGTTTATGGAATAAACAACAACCAACGTTCAACACAAACCAATCTCGGCGCATCGCCAACCCCTTCGTCTCGAGGGTTTCTCCGGTAAGCACCATGCTGCCTAGATCGCATCTTGCGATCTAGGCAGCATGAGCCTGCCTACGTTGTTCATGCGTTGCTCGTGCTGAAGCCTTTTTGATGGCGAGCAACGTAGTTATCATAGATGTGTTAGGGTTAGCATTGTTCTTAGTATCATATGCTGTCGTAGTGCAACCCTTGCGCATCTAGCCGTCCTTGTACCTCATCATGGGTGCAGGGGCGGCACCCCGCTTGATCATTATTTAGTAGATCTGATCCGTTACGGTTGCTCCTTGATTCATCAAGGATTAGTTTAACATCTGCAATAGTTAGGCCTTACAAAGGGTTGGAGGATCCAGCGGCGTGTAGGGTGTAGTTTGCTGGCCCTAGACAGGACGTTCCGAGGATCAACCTCGTGTTGGTTTTTAGGCCTTGTCTAGGTTTGGCTTACGATCACCGTGCGCGAGCGCGAGGCCCAATCGTGAGTAGGATGATCCGATTATGCGGTGAAAACCCTAAATCGTCGTGATCTCATATGCTTTATCTTGATCAAGCAGGACCACCATATATTCGGCCACCTTGGACGAATCATGGGTGGATCGGCTCTATGAGCCGATTCACAGGATAACCTGAGAGCCGATCGAGGCTCGTATTTAACGTGTACGTGTGTGCCCGCAGAAACTAAGCGAGGCATCATCCACACCTTCCCGAGGTATAGGTCAGGTGGCACGCCCTTGCAATTTGCATCGGCGCGCGACCAGAGGCTTTGCGGGCCGCTCTGAGGGACTGGGGCCAGCCGCAGCCCTAGTTGTTCCCGGCTCTACGGTGTTGACCAGTCGCTGCCCGCCGGTGGTTTCTGACGTCAACAGCACCGTGGAGGGAGGATGGGCATGCATATTCTAGAAGAGGTAACTATCACGCGTGATTTTTTCAAAGGGAGACGCCCTAAAGGTTCTCCGTCGGAGCTGTTGCCACACTCGAGGAAGGCGGTTGTGGACGGTGGGGCGACAGTGATTTCTTCTATGTTCGCTCTGAGTCCTCACGACGGCAACCATATTTTGGATCGGGTTTGACCTCGGCGAAATTCGCGCAGAACTTTGCATGTGCTGGTGACGGCATCACCTGCGGGTGTCGTTCCCTTGTTGAAGGCGTCCCAATGATGGCCCTCCTGTTCGATATGAAGGATTTCGCCCCTCTACTTCAATCTGCTCCCCCTCGGGGCCTCGCTTCGTGCTAGCCTCTCTGGTAGTGTCTTGTGGATCACCCCGTGGCCTCTCGCTGGTGACGCAACTCTCTCGCAACATCGGCATGGCTACTTTTACATGATTCTGTTGTGGTAGTTGATATCCTCTCCAGCGCCTTGGGGGGTTTTGTTAGGTCGACGTCTGGACATAGTTGTTGCCAGTGTGTCTATCCCAACGCCAGGGGTTGATGTTGTGTTTTGGTCTAGACCTAGCCCGACCACCAGGGGTGGTGGTTTTGGGTCTAGGTGAACTTTGCAGGACCTCGGTCTCTGCCGACGATGATGACGCGTTCTTTCGCCATTCACCTTCTTGCAGGCATCGTCGTAAGACCCCCCCTTTGGCTCCTCAAGTTTTGCTAGGTTGCATGCTCGTTGTCGTATGTCCCCTTGGGCTGTAGTCTTGGTGCGGTGGAGGTTTGTTGGTGTGGACATGGTCGCCATCGCTTCGGTGCAACAGGAGACAATGCTCCCTTATCATGGATCAAGCTGGCGCTTCGGCTTGAGGTTCTCTGTGTTATCTCTGCGTGTGTGTTTGATGTAACCTATGTTGTAACTTCTAATCAGTTGATGGGCTTCGTTAATTTAAAGCCATGCTCATTTTAAGCTTCCGTAAAAAAAGTACACAAACCTACTTTTCGGCATGAGGTGCTTTCTAGGCTTCTCGCACAAGTGAACATAGGAACCTCTCTAATAAGACCTAAACTGTCGATGACAGCGATTATTCAATAAGATAGCTCGGTGGACAGGTCGTTATTTTTCAAAACCTCGATATTCTAACCACGTTCCAGGCATTACATATTATTGCTCCTATTTTATTCCTATATCTAAGCTATCAAAATAATCTGATGAAACTATCGGTTGCCTGGTGCACTCTGAAGGTTGATTTTGAGGGAAGCTAGGTAGCTAGTGCATGTATTTGAAGTATTTGTCGACGATCATGTCGATGATGACCTTGTATGCGGCCTCGGTGGGGTGGTAGCTGTCCCAGAAGATGTACTTGGAGGGGTCGGGGCAGAGCGGGCTGGCGAAGTTGCAGAGCACGGCTGCTGCGAGTCCGATGTATCCGCAGCATGCGTCCTTGCCGTTCTTGAAGCCGAGCGCGTCGTGCCTCTCGATCATGTCGGTGAAGATGCCGTAGAGGTCGATGTAGACGAGGGTGACGCCGGGGAGCTTGGCGTTGAGCGTGGCCATCTCCTGGCTGACCTTGCGGTTGAACATGATGGAGAGCTGGTTGCGGTCGGTGGCGCACTGCTTCCGGATCCCGCCGGCCATCATGCGCTGCGACGGCAGGCAGCCGACAGGGGGAATCCCCGTGAGGGCCACCCTCTTGGCGCCGAGGTCGACGAGGGACTGGATGTAGGAGATGGCGCGCTTGACCAGGTAGTCGGCGTAGTTGGGCTCCGTGATGCCGTCCGCGAAGGTGAAGTGCTCCACGATGTCGTTGCTGCCCCAGACGAGGAGGTAGAGGGTCTTGTCTGGGATGGTGCCGCCCACCTTCGCCTTGTACTCCTGGAACATCTGCAGCTGCCGCTCCATCGTCAGCGCCGACTGCAAAATCAGTACACATGCAGATTAATTGTCAGCTCGATCCATCATATATTTTGTTCGACATTGTTATTCATTATTCATCTCGATTGGACGCAATTAGGGATACCATAGTCCTGCAGGTGGAGTTGTCGTAGCCGCTCCCCGCCGATGCGAAGCTCACGCCGGTCTTAAGCTCCTCCAGGGAGAGGTCCTTCTTCAGGTACGGCGGGAGCAGTTCCTTGACACCAAGTGCCGACGCTGCATTCAAAGAATATGACCATCTAACATTGACACGTACGTCTATTACTACCAAGATAAATACTGCAAAAATATACTATATTTGGTACGATAATAACACTCACTGGAGTACTATATAGAGATCGCAATAAGTAATGCGAAATTGTAGTACGTACGTACCTAGGAAATCTACGCTGACCTTGCCGTCACAGAACCTGCCAGTGGCCTTGTGCCCGGCAAAGTCCTTGCCGTAGGGCGGGAAGTTGGCCCTAACGATGGTTCTCACGTAGTTGTTATTGCCCGTGTCCGCCACCGAGTCGCCGAAAGCAAGGAGTGCCGGGAACTTGAGCGGGCCGGCCGCCGCCGGAGGCGACGCTCCCTTGGGTGGCCCTGTCAAAGGAGGCACGGGCGCCTTCGGTGGCCCTGCCGGCGGAGTCACGGGCGCCTTCGGCGGCCCCGCCGGCGGAGTCACGGGCACCTTAGGCGGCCCTCCTGCCGCGGGAGGAGGCGCCGCCGCCACGGCTCCGGCGAGAACAAACAGGACGACGGAGATCATGATCGGCATGGTGGCGAACGCCATGTTCATGACGGAGGGAGTTGTGAGCTACTACTGCTGGACGTACACCAGCCGAGATGTGTGGCTCGCTGCAATATATAGGCCGTGCCCACCACTCGTTTCACTACTATATATGAACTGACTGCGGCCACCACTCGTTTCACTGTGAGACTTCTTCGTCTCAAGGAAATGGCAGTTGCATGCAGGGTCATGAAGACTGACCCGGTGTGCTCGCTTGCATGTCGTTTCGAAGGTTTCCATTTGTGCAAGGATGCGCGTGATGATACCTAAATTTGGTCCAAGTCTTGAATCTAAGGGCAACAACGGGTGTTGTAAGCCAGCCTATTTGTCATACATGTCACTAGTAAGAAATATTAACATCTGAAAATCGACTATTCTTGCATTAAGCATCCATCACTACGGGAAAGCCAGGCGCTGCTGTGCAGCGTTTCAATGCCGTGAGCCGCCGCACGGCAAAGAAATCATTGCCGTGCGCAGCAAGCAGCACGCACGGCAACGACAATCCGCACGGCAACATCTGAGAGCAGCGCACGGCAATGAAGGCAAGCACGGCAAAGACAGAAGCGGCGCACGGCAAAGAATCAAAAGACGGCAAAGTACAAGGAAACCTCACGGCAAAGAAAGGAAGACGGCAAAGTCCCTACGTGCCGCACGGCAAAGAAATCACGCACGGCAAAGGCACTGGGCATTGTCGTGGCTCGCCCCTTTGCCGTGCGGACAGGTTAGTTGCACGGCAAAGGCACCTTTGCCGTGCGTTCCCTTCTTTGCCGTGCGCCAATATAATTTTTTTTGTTTTTCTTCCTATTTTATTTCATCTAATACTTATATTTATTTGTTAATTAGTTTTTCTTTTTGATGACTATTTATTAGACAATGTGCAATACAAAATTACTCTCCATATATGTTCATCCCCCACATATATCACGGTTTCGGAGCAACCCGCGGTTCGGAAAATCTCCTAAGTGTTATCGCCCAACGGTGAGGAAGGTCACACCGGGGAGCTACTTTTGCACCATTAGACCTTGCACAACACTTTGACACATATCATAGGCCCACATGCAAGATTTGGTGGGGTTCCGGTGCTCCGGCGGTCGTTCTCCCCTCCTCCCCCCAAAACAGCGGAACGTGTGCCCCGGCGGGTCTACCCCCTAGATTTCTCCGCGCGAGGGTGCACCAATGTACTTTCTCATTCTTTTAGGTTTGTTTAGGACATATACACATGGAGAACCAAGATTGGGACCCTTTGGCACATACACCCGCACTCGAGCCATTATCACACGATCGACGGTGTGCCTGATCTACTAGTTAGGGTTCGGCGTAGGGTTAGGGCTAGGGTCTAGGGTTTAGGGGAGCTACTTTTGCACCATTACACCTTGCACCACACTTTGACACATAGCATAGGCCCACATGCAAGATTTGGTGGGGTTCCGGTGCTCCGACGGTCGTTCTCCCCCTCCTCCCCCCAAAACAGCGGAACGTGTGCCCCGGCGGGTCTACCCCCTAGATTTCTCCGCGTGAGGGTGCACAAATGTAACTTTTAATTATTTTAGGTTTTTTTAGGACATATACAGATGGAGAACCAAGATTGGGACCCTTTGGCACATATACCCGCAGCTAGAGCCATTATCACACGATCGAGGGTGTGCCTGATCTACTGGTTAGGGTTAGGTGTAGGGTTAGGGCTAGGGTTTAGGGGGTAGGGCTAGGGTTTAGGTTAAAGGTAAGTATTCATGGTTAGGTATAGGTATAGGGTTAGGGTTTATGATGCATGGTTCTGCAGCTCCGGTGTCGTGGTTTAGGGTTTTAGAGGGGTTTAGTGCTCGAAGTCTCCCCAGTTTAGGGTTTAGGGTTTAGCGGAGCTAATTTTGCACCATTAGACCTTGAACCACACTTTGACACATATCATAGGTACACATGCAAGGTTTGGTGGGGTTCCGGTGCTCCGGCGGTCGTTCTCCCCTCCTCCCCCCAAAACAGCGGAACGTGTGCCCCGGCGGGTCTACCCCCCTAGATTTCTCCGCGCGGGGTGCACCAATGTACTTTTTCATTCTTTTAGGTTTGTTTAGGACATATACACATGGATAACCAAGATTGGGACCCTTTGGAACATACACCCGCAGCTCGAGCCATTATCACACGATCGACGGTGTGCCTGATCTACTAGTTAGGGTTCGGCGTAGGGTTAGGGCTAGGGTCTAGGGTTTAGGGGAGCTTCTTTTGCACCATTAGACCTTTCACCACACTTTGACACATATCATAGGCCCACATGCAAGGTTTGGTGGGGTTCCGGTGCTCCGGCGGTTCTCCCCTCCTCCCCCAAAATAGCGGAACGTGTGCCCCGGCGGGTCTACCCCCTAGATTTCTCCGCGCGAGGGTGCACAAATGTAACTTTTCATTCTTTTAGGTTTTTTTAGGACATATACACATGGAGAACCAAGATTGGGACCCTTTGGCACATATACCCGCAGCTAGAGCCATTATCACATGATCGAGGGTGTGCCTGATCTACTGGTTAGGGTTAGGTGTAGGGTTAGGGCTAGGGTTTAGGGGGTAGGGCTAGGGTTTAGGTTAAAGGTAAGTATTCATGGTTAGGTATAGTTTTAGGGTTTAGGGTTAGGGTTAGGGTTTATGATGCATGGTTCTGCAGCTCCGGTGTCGTGGTTTAGGGTTTTAGAGGGGTTTAGTGCTCGAAGCCTCCCCAGTTTAGGGTTTAGGGTTTAGGGGAGCTACTTTTGCACCATTAGACCTTGCACCACACTTTGACACATATCATAGGTACACATGCAAGGTTTGGTGGGGTTCCGGTGCTCCGGCGGTCGTTCTCCCCCTCCTCCCCCAAAACAGCGGAACGTGCCCCGGCGGGTCTACCCCCCTAGATTTCTCCGCGCGAGGGTGCACCAATGTACTTTTTCATTATTTTAGGTTTTTTAGGACATATACACATGGAGAACCAAGATTGGGACCCTTTGGCACATACACCCGCAGCTCGAGCCATTATCACACGATCGACGGTGTGCCTGATCTACTAGTTAGGGTTCGGCGTAGGGTTAGGGCTAGGGTCTAGGGTTTAGGGGAGCTACTTTTGCATCATTACACCTTGCACCACACTTTGACACATAGCATAGGCCCACATGCAAGATTTGGTGGGGTTCCGGTGCTCCGGCGGTCGTTCTCCCCCTCCTCCCCCAAAACAGCGGAACGTGTGCCCCGGCGGGTCTACCCCCTAGATTTCTCCGCGCGGGTGCACCAATGTACTTTTTCATTCTTTTAGGTTTGTTTAGGACATATACACATGTAGAACCAAGATTGGGACCCTTTGGCACATACACCCGCAGCTCGAGCCATTATCACACGATCGACTGTGCCTGATCTACTAGTTAGGGTTCGGCGTAGGGTTAGGGCTAGGGTCTAGGGTTTAGGGGAGCTAATTTTGCACCATTAGACCTTTCACCACACTTTTACACATATCATAGGCCCACATGCAAGGTTTGGTGGGGTTCCGGTGCTCCGGCGGTCGTTCTCCCCCTCCCCCAAACAACAACGTGTTCCGGGTCTACCCCCTAGATTTCTCCGCGCGAGGGTGCACAAATGTAACTTTTCATTCTTTTAGGTTTGTTTAGGACATATACACATGGATAACCAAGATTGGGACCCTTTGGCACATATACCCGCAGCTAGAGCCATTATCACATGATCGAGGGTGTGCCTGATCTACTGGTTAGGGTTAGGTGTAGGGTTAGGGCTAGGGTTTAGGGGGTAGGGCTAGGGTTTAGGTTAAAGGTAAGTATTCATGGTTAGGTATAGTTTTAGGGTTTAGGGTTAGGGTTTATGATGCATGGTTCTGCAGCTCCGTGTCGTGGTTTAGGGTTTTAGAGGGTTTAGTGCTCGAAGCCTCCCCAGTTTAGGGTTTAGGGTTTATGGGAGCTACTTTTGCATCATTAGACCTTGCACCACACTTTGACACATATCATAGGTACACATGCAAGGTTTGGTGGGGTTCCGGTGCTCCGGCGGTCGTTCTCCCCCTCCTCCCCCAAAACAGCGGAACGTGTGCCCCGGCGGGTCTACCCCTAGATTTCTCCGCGCGGGGTGCACCAATGTACTTTTTCATTATTTTAGGTTTGTTTAGGACATATACACATGGAGAACCAAGATTGGGACCCTTTGGCACATACACCCGCAGCTCGAGCCATTATCACACGATCGACGGTGTGCCTGATCTACTAGTTAGGGTTCGGCGTAGGGTTAGGGCTAGGGTCTAGGGTTTAGGGGAGCTACTTTTGCATCATTACACCTTGCACCACACTTTGACACATAGCATAGGCCCACATGCAAGATTTGGTGGGGTTCCGGTGCTCCGGCGGTCGTTCTCCCCCTCCTCCCCCAAAACAGCGGAACGTGTGCCCCGGCGGGTCTACCCCCTAGATTTCTCCGCGCGAGGGTGCACAAATGTACTTTTAATTCTTTTAGGTTTGTTTAGGACATATACACATGGAGAACCAAGATTGGGACCCTTTGGCACATACACCCGCAGCTCGAGCCATTATCACACGATCGACGGTGTGCCTGATCTACTAGTTAGGGTTCGGCGTAGGGTTAGGGCTAGGGTCTAGGGTTTAGGGGAGCTACTTTTGCATCATTACACCTTGCACCACACTTTGACACATAGCATAGGCCCACATGCAAGATTTGGTGGGGTTCCGGTGCTCCGGCGGTCGTTCTCCCCCTCCTCCCCCCCAAAACAGCGGAACGTGTGCCCCGGCGGGTCTACCCCCCTAGATTTCTCCGCGCGAGGGTGCACCAATGTACTTTTCATTCTTTTAGGTTTGTTTAGGACATATACACATGGAGAACCAAGATTGGGACCCTTTGGCACATACACCCGCAGCTCGAGCCATTATCACACGATCGACGGTGTGCCTGATCTACTAGTTAGGGTTCGGCGTAGGGTTAGGGCTAGGGTCTAGGGTTTAGGGGAGCTACTTTTGCATCATTACACCTTGCACCACACTTTGACACATAGCATAGGCCCACATGAAAGATTTGGTGGGGTTCCGGTGCTCCGGCGGTTGTTCTCCCCCTCCTCCCCCCAAAACAGCGAAATGTGTGCCCCGGCGGGTCTACCCCCCTAGATTTCTCCGCGCGAGGGTGCACAAATGTAACTTTTCATTATTTTAGGTTTTTTAGGACATATACACATGGAGAACCAAGATTGGGACCCTTTGGCACATACACCCGCAGCTCGAGCCATTATCACACGATCGACGGTGTGCCCGATCTACTAGTTAGGGTTCGGCGTAGGGTTAGGCCTAGGGTCTAGGGTTTAGGGGAGCTACTTTTGCATAATTACACCTTGCACCACACTTTGACACATAGCATAGGCCCACATGCAAGATTTGGTGGGGTTCCGGTGCTCCGGCGGTCGTTCTCCCCCTCCTCCCCCCAAAACAGCGGAACGTGTGCCCCGGCGGGTCTACCCCCTAGATTTCTCCGCGCGAGGGTGCACCAATGTACTTTTTCATTCTTTTAGGTTTGTTTAGGACATATACACATGGAGAACCAAGATTGGGACCCTTTGGCACATACACCCGCAGCTCGAGCCATTATCACACGATCGACGGTGTGCCTGATCTACTAGTTAGGGTTCGGCGTAGGGTTAGGGCTAGGGTCTAGGGTTTAGGGGAGCTACTTTTCCACCATTAGACCTTGCACCACACTTTGACACATATCATAGGTCCACATGCAAGGTTTGGTGGGGTTCCGGTGCTCCGGCGGTCGTTCTCCCCCTCCTCCCCCAAAACAGCGGAAGCGGGTCTACCCCCTAGATTTCTCCGCGCGAGGGTGCACAAATGTAAATTTTCATTCTTTTAGGTTTGTTTAGGACATATACACATGGAGAACCAAGATTGGGACCCTTTGGCACATATACCCGCAGCTAGAGCCATTATCACATGATCGAGGGTGTGCCTGATCTACTGGTTAGGGTTAGGTGTAGGGTTAGGGCTAGGGTTTAGGGGGTAGGGCTAGGGTTTAGGTTAAAGGTAAGTATTCATGGTTAGGTATAGTTTTAGGGTTTAGGGTTAGGGTTAGGGTTTATGATGCATGGTTCTGCAGCTCCGGTGTCGTGGTTTAGGGTTTTAGAGGGGTTTAGTGCTCGAAGCCTCCCTAGTTTAGGGTTTAGGGTTTAGGGGAGCTACTTTTGCACCATTAGACCTTGCACCACACTTTGACACATATCATAGGTACACATGCAAGGTTTGGTGGGGTTCCGTGCTCGGCGGTCGTTCCCCCCTCCCCCCAAAACAGCGGAACGTGTGCCCCGGCGGGTCTACCCCCTAGATTTCTCCGCGCGAGGGTGCACCAATGTACTTTTTCATTATTTTAGGTTTTTTTAGGACATATACACATGGAGAACCAAGATTGGGACCCTTTGGCACATACACCCGCAGCTCGAGCCATTATCACACGATCGACGGTGTGCCTGATCTACTAGTTAGGGTTCGGCGTAGGGTTAGGGCTAGGGTCTAGGGTTTAGGGGAGCTACTTTTGCATCATTACACCTTGCACCACACTTTGACACATAGCATAGGCCCACATGCAAGATTTGGTGGGGTTCCGGTGCTCCGGCGGTCGTTCTCCCCCTCCTCCCCCCAAAACAGCGGAACGTGTGCCCCGGCGGGTCTACCCCCTAGATTTCTCCGCGCGGGGGTGCACCAATGTACTTTTTCATTCTTTTAGGTTTGTTTAGGACATATACACATGTAGAACCAAGATTGGGACCCTTTGGCACATACACCCGCAGCTCGAGCCATTATCACACGATCGACGGTGTGCCTGATCTACTAGTTAGGGTTCGGCGTAGGGTTAGGGCTAGGGTCTAGGGTTTAGGGGAGCTATTTTGCACCATTAGACCTTTCACCACACTTTTACACATATCATAGGCCCACATGCAAGGTTTGGTGGGGTTCCGGTGCTCCGGCGGTCGTTCTCCCCCTCCTCCCCCAAAACAGCGGAACGTGTGCCCCGGCGGGTCTACCCCCTAGATTTCTCCGCGCGAGGGTGCACAAATGTAACTTTTCATTCTTTTAGGTTTGTTTAGGACATATACACATGGAGAACCAAGATTGGGACCCTTTGGCACATATACCCGCAGCTAGAGCCATTATCACATGATCGAGGGTGTGCTTGATCTACTGGTTAGGGTTAGGTGTAGGGTTAGGGCTAGGGTTTAGGGGTAGGGCTAGGGTTTAGGTTAAAGGTAAGTATTCATGGTTAGGTGTAGTTTTAGGGTTTAGGGTTAGGGTTAGGGTTTATGATGCATGGTTCTGCAGCTCCGGTGTCGTGGTTTAGGGTTTTAGAGGGGTTTAGTGCTCGAAGCCTCCCCAGTTTAGGGTTTAGGGTTTAGGGGAGCTACTTTTGCACCATTGGACCTTGCACCACACTTTGACACATATCATAGGTACACATGCAAGGTTTGGTGGGGTTCCGGTGCTCCGGCGGCCGTTCTCCCCATCCTCCCCCAAAACGGAACGTGTGCCCCGGCGGGTCTACCCCTAGATTTCTCCGCGCGAGGGTGCACCAATGTACTTTTTCATTATTTTAGGTTTGTTTAGGACATATACACATGGAGAACCAAGATTGGGACCCTTTGGCACATACACCCGCAGCTCGAGCCATTATCACACGATCGACGGTGTGCCTGATCTACTAGTTAGGGTTCGGCGTAGGGTTAGGGCTAGGGTCTAGGGTTTAGGGGAGCTACTTTTGCATCATTACACCTTGCACCACACTTTGACACATAGCATAGGCCCACATGCAAGATTTGGTGGGGTTCCGGTGCTCCGGCGGTCGTTCTCCCCCTCCTCCCCCCAAAACAGCGGAACGTGTGCCCCGGCGGGTCTACCCCCCTAGATTTGTCCGCGCGAGGGTGCATGATACGTCCAAAACGTATCTACTTTCCCGAACACTTTTGCTATTGTTTTGCCTCTAATTTGTGTATTTTGGATACAACTAACACGGACTAATGCTGTTTTCAGCAGAACTGCTCTGGTGTCTCGTTTTTGTGTAAATCCAACTTTCGGGAAAATCCTCGGAATTTTGCAGAAGGCCCTATTTTACCAAAATATTGACGGAGCCAGAAGGGCAAAGGAGGTGGAGGCCCGAGGGCCCCACACCACATGGCGGCGCGGCCCGGGGGGCCCGCGCGGCCATGTGGTCTGGCCCCCTCGGCCGGCCTCCGACGCCCCCCTTCGGACTACTTATTGGTTTCGACCTGAAAACGCACGGAGAGAAGTCGGTCGCGAAACCCTCCAGAGAGCCGCCACATCGCGAAACTCCGTCGCGGGAGCCGAAGTCTCCGTTTCGGCACTCACGGACGGGGAATTGGAGGAGATCTTCACCGCCATCACCGCCAACGCCTCTCCATCAACCAGCAATGTTTCCCCCATCCATGTGTGAGTAATTCCCCCGCTGTAGGCTGAAGGGGATGGTAGGGATTGGATGAGATTGGTCACGTAATAGTCATAAGATTGTTAGGGCATAGTGCCTAGTATCCGTAGATGTCACTTTTATGATATTGTTGCAACTTGTTATGCTTAATGCTTGTCACTAGGGCCCGAGTGCCATGATCTCAGATCTGAACATGTTATTGATTCATGAAGATATTCGTTGTTTATGATCTTACCTGCAAGTTGTATACACATGTCGCTGTCCGGAACCAATGGCCCCGAAGTGACAGAAATCGGGACAACCGGAGGGGATGGTAGTGATGTGAGGATCACATGTGTTCACGGAGTGTTAATGCTTTGCTCCGGTACTCTATTAAAAGGAGTACCTTAATATCCAGTAGTTTCCCTAGAGGCCCGGCTGCCACCGGCTGGTAGGACAGAAGATGTTGTGCAAGTTTCTCATTGCGAGCACGTACGACTAAATATGGAACACATGCCTATTGATTGATTAGTACTTGGATACCGTTTTATTATTATCTGCAAATGCCCATGCTTTGATTGTTACATGAGTTTCTCTCATCCATGCAACGCCCGTTAAATCCGTCCCTGTGCCTACAGTATTTTAATCCCGCTGTTTACTATAATCACTACTGCTGTCTTTATTTCACCGCTGCCGTTATTTCACTATTTCCACTGCCATAATGTTACTACTGATAAACTCTTGCGAGCAAGTCTGTTTCCAGGTGCAGCTGAATTGACAACTCCGCCGTTAAGGCTTACAAGTATTCTTTGTCTCCCCTTGTGTCGAATCAATAAATTGGGTAATACTTCCCTCGAAGACTGTTGCGATCCCCTATACTTGTGGGTCATCAAGACTATTTTCTGGCGCCGTTGCCGGGGAGCATAGCTTTATTTGGAAGTTCACTTGGATTGATACTGTTCGCTGCAAATTCTCCATCATGGGTAAACCTCGCGATACTAAGATCGCCATATTACCATCCACTACAAGAAAAGGTACAACTCTGAGTACCTCTGCTGCTCTTGATTCACCCTCTGTGATTGATAAACTTGTTTCACCGCCACATGCTTCACGTGCTGGTACTTCTGCTGAATCTGAAAATTCTCATAATATTGATAATGTTTCTCTGTGCTTGATGATAGTGGTTCATTGGGATCTTTTCTAGATGCTACAATTGCTAAGTCTAGACAAATTGAAAATACTAAAACTCCTAATGCTACTACACCTGTTAAATCACCTGAACTTGATTATTCTAGTGATGATCTTGATGAAGATTATGTAGAGCTTGATGATGATTTTATTGAAAAATGCAATGCTACTACTGATGCAAGAAAAATTAAAAAGTTGCTTGCAGAACATGCTGTTAGATATAAACCATCTCCCGATCCTAAATTTGCCACATCTCCTATAAACATTAGGGATAAAGATTATGATTTTTCTCTTGATCTATCTCATATAGCTATTGTTGAGAAAACACCCTTTTGTGGTACTGAAAAAGAAAGTGCTGTTGAACACATGACTGAGTTATCTACTCTTAGTGGCGTGTTTTCTGATGATGTCAAGATGCGTACTTATTTTGTCGCTAAAATTTTTCCTTTCTCATTAAAGGATGATGCTAAAACTTGGTATAATAATTTGCCTCCTGGTTCTATTAAAAGTCCAACCGATTTGCGTGATGTTTTCTTTCGAAAATACTTTCCTGCTAGTGCTCAACATGCTGCTTTGCAGAGAATTTATAATTTTGACCAGGAAGATGGAGAGAAATTGCCTGAGGCTTGGGCTAGATTTTGTTCTCTTATTAGAGCTCAGCCTGACCATGATTTAGAAAAGCATGATTTACTTGATATATTTTATAGTGGACTAACTATTGAGTCTAGGGCATACCTGGATAGTTGTGCTGGTTGTGTTTTCAGGAAAAGAACTCCAGACGACGCTGAAGAATTATTGGCTAAAATAGGCCGGAATCATGATGATTGGTCTACACCTGAACCAACCCCGACACCGATAGTGAAGAAGAGGGGTATGATTAAATTAAATGATGAAGATATGAGGGAAGCCAAGAAGTCTCTTAAGGAGAAGGGTATTAAACCTGAAGATGTGAAGAATTTACCTCCTATAGAAGATATATGTGAGACAATTCCCCCTTCATCCATGATTGAGGTACACTCGCTTCAACACTTTACTAGAGAAGATATTCCGTATTCAAAATCTCCTGCTCAATGCTTAGATGAATTTGATAATTATATTGTTAAGCAAGAAAACTTTAATATGAGAGTAGAGAATCATTTAATGGAAAATTCTCGAGCTATTAGTGAATTGCATGGTATTGTGGAGAGAACCTCCAATGATGTTAAAATACTTGTTAAACATTTTCAAATGGTTCAAACTCAAATTGATCAACTTACTAAAGTGCAAAATGACTTGTTGGGAAATAATTCTAAAGAAAAACATGCTTATGAAGTAACAACTAGAGGTGGTGTTTCTACCCAGGATCCTCTATATCCTGAAGGGCATCCCAAAAAAGTTGAACAAGATTCTCAATTAACTAAAACTAGTGCTCCATCTAAGAAAAAGAAAAAGAAACATAAGAATGTTGTAGAATCCTCTGAACCTGTTAATGATCCTAATAGTATTTCTATTTCTGATGCTGAAACTGAAAGTGGTAATGAACATGAGGAAGATAATGATAAGAATGATACTCCTGATAAAGAAGAAATTGAAAAAGAACCTGAAAAGCATGCTAAAAATAAAAAGTACACTAAAGAAGACTTTATTACTAAGAAGCATGGTAATGAAAGAGAACCTTGGGTTCAAAAGCAAATGCCTTTTCCTGCTAAGAAACTAAAATCAAAGGAAGAGGAACATTATAATAAATTTTGTGATTGGATGAAACCTTTATTTTTGCAAATCCCTTTGACCGATGCTATTAAATTGCCTCCTTATTCAAAGTATATGAAAGATATTGTTACTAACAAAAGGAAAGTCCCCAATGAGGAAATTTCAACTATGCTTGCTAATTACTCCTTCAATGGTAAGATTCCAAAGAAATTGGGCGACCCAGGTATACCGACTATTCCTTGTTCCATCAAGAATAATTATGTTAGAACTGCTCTATGTGATTTGGGAGCAGGTGTGAGTGTGATGCCTTTTTCTCTTTATAAGAGACTTGATTTAGATAAATTGATACCAACTGATATATCTTTGCAAATGGCTGATAAATCTACTGCTATTCCTGTTGGTTTATGTGAAAATGTTCCTGTTCAAGTTACTCAGCATTGCTTGATATTAACTGATTTTGTTGTGTTGGAAATGCCCGAAGATGATAATATGTCCATTATTCTTGGAAGACCCTTTCTTAATACTGCAGGGCTGTTATTGATTGCAATAAAGGCATGGTTACTTTCAATGTTGATGATAAGGAACACACTGTTTATTTTCCCAAGAGGATTGATAAAGTATGTGGAGTCAATACAATTTTTAATGTGAAAACTATCAAAGTGGGATCCATTGATTGTCCTATATATGAGCCTAAAGAAGAATATCAAACTCTTGTGATTGGATCCATATCAATTCAATATAAGGTAACATGATTGATTTGAGGTTTATTTCTTCTTATGTCATATAAAATTTATTTGATAGCAAGACTTGATCAACCTTGTTAACAAGTATATTTTATTGCATAAAAGAGCTAAACAACACTTCTTTCTTTCTTTCTCCCTTCACCTATTTTACTTGCTGTAGCACTTTTGTTTTGCAATATGCTTTAGTCATTTAAGATTTTAGAAATCATTTTCCTGCGCAGTAATCATTAATTTAATACCAGAAATGTGCATTTTTCGAAGTTCTCTAAAAATTACAAAAATTACACCGTTGGTCCTATTTTTCGACGAGGCACTGGGAGCACCAGAGGATGACCTGTGGGGCACAGTGCCACACCATAGGCCGGCGCGGCCAGCAAGGGGGCCGCGCCACCATGTGGTGTGGGCCACCCCTTGCCCCACTTCACCATCTCTTCCTCCCAGCATCTTCTCTCTCCCGAAAAAGCTCGTACCAAGTTTCTCTCACTCGTGTTTCTGCTCAAGAACTCGCGATTTTTCGATCTCCTTGCTCAGCCCAGATTTCTGTCTGAAATTTGGCACATTTACTCCTTGGTATGTGACTCCTTTGATTGTCCAATTAGAATTTCATTTGGTTGAGTATATCTTGAATATTTTGCTGCTGTAGATAACATGTTTAGTGAGCTTGCATGCTTGTTCTAAGTGGAAGAAATTAGTTTTGATGCATTTTTAGTACTCTAGCAAGTTCCTATAGTAGTTCCCTTCAATTATATACCTTGAAATCAAATTTTATAATGATTGTTGAAAAATTTCAGAAAATGGAAGGGAGTGTGCACCAACTTAACCAAGAAGAGTTGGAGGTACAGCAAGTTATGAGAGTCCATCGTGAAGAGGGAGTATACCCCTCTTATTACCCATGCACGGACTTTATGCGGAATGCGGTAATCCTGCAAGACGTTCAGACACTAATTTCCAATGCAGGATTGGGAGATTTTACTATTGGTGAACCTCACCAATATGCTAAACTAACGGTGTCGGTTGAGCAGGACTTCGAATTTCACCGGTCTCGAACTGACCCCATGGTCCGGTATAAAATTTATAACAAAACCATTGACTTGCCTTTTAGTGATTTTTGCACAGCGATTAGAGTGCCGCAGTGGGGATCCTGCGAGAAGATCAGGGGAACACCGCGGAGCTCTCAGATCTTTATACAAGGATTTGTAATGGAAGGAGCTTCTCCAATGATGGTGGTAAGATTAGTAGCATTCAACATCCAGCCATCCGCTACTTTGCCTATTTCATTACAAAGTGCGTTCTTGCAAGAAGGACTGGAGGTAAATTATCTGTCCCAGACTTGGCTTTCTTAGCTGCTGCTTTGCAACAGGATAGGACTTATAATTTGGGTGCTTTAATAGCTTGTAGACTTGCTACTAACCGTGAGAAAGGAGGAATTTGTGGAGGTCTTATTGCCTCTCGCTTATTAGCTATGCATGGTGTAGGTCCTCACCATTTAGATATTCCGCTTTCTATAGAGAAACTTGATGTTTTCTCCATGATTAGACATGAGTTTATTTCAGATGCATCTAGTTTGAACAACCTGCATTATAGGATAACTTTGTATAAGAAAAGTTGGAGTATAACTAAGAAAATTGAAAAATTAGTACGCTTGCCTGCACCTGCTTTGTTTAACCTTGATGCCAGGGACGGGTGGTCGATCACAGAAAATGAGCTAAACGCATACATAGAAAGAGAAAGCCGTCGTGCAAGGGAAGATGTGGAGGAGGCCGAGGAGCACCCCGACTCTTCATCCGATGCAGCGAGCTCCTCATATCAACATCATGGGCATATGGAACCTCCACGATATTCTTTTGCGCAGGGGCCCTATTACCACTCCATGTATGATCCACCGGCGTGGAACTCCGACCCTCGTTGGGAATGAACTCCACTTAGGCCAAAAGCCTAAGCTTGGGGGAGGTATACCGGCATCACTCATTCTTTGCATATTATGGTTGTTGGATACTTGTACATACTTGTTTAGTCTCTTAGAGTGGTTTTCTAATGAGAGGGAGATGATATTTGGGGAAGTGCTGTCCAAAAACAGATTCTGTGCTGTTACCAAAAAATTCGTACGCACAGCCAGAACGTTATTTTGAGTTGCCAATTTTTGAGCATGTTCCCCAGGTTGTTATCCAACTTTCATTAGTTGAATACTTTTTGGTCTGAGCAATGGAAGATTTTTGTTAAATTCGATTTCTGTACTGCTGTCAGGATTTGGCAGATTTCTGTCATCCTGCTTTTCTGTGTTTCTGTTAGTTTGCATTCTTTTGTTTTCGCTTTGTTTCTTTCCTAAAACACAAAAAGACCAAAAATATTTCTGTTGTTTCTCTTCACCAATTGTTTATTTGGTACCTTGCTCTTAGTTTGCTTTATTTGCTATCGCTAGTTTGCTATAAGAAAACCCAAAAAGATTTCGCTTTGTTTTCTTGTTTCTTTCGTGCTTGTTTCTAATTCGAAAACACCAAAAATATTTGATGTTCTTCTTTGGTTTGTAAAGTTCATCATGAGTTCAATGGTCTTCGGTGGCTGGAGCGTGGTTTTCATTTCATATTATCCAAGCTACACAAGTGAAAAGGCAATAATGACGATCTACGACAATCTGATTGTGGTGAGAGGCTGGTATGAACTCTATTTGCTTTCATTTTTGTACATATACTCATCCATATGAGCATGCTTAGTTGGTTCATGTGAGGTATATGTTATTTGAGGAAGTCTAGTAGTTCATGATCTCTCATGTTTAGTTCCAATTTATTAATATGAGTAGCATGTCATGGATGTTTGCTTGCATTGTTTTATTCATAAGTAAGTATGGCATTGTGGTATCCTCCTCTGAATAATTCATTTATATCGACTTGGCACATGCTCACGCATGCATATGACTGAACAAAAAGTCAATTAAGCCTCGATGATTTATATTGCTTCAGAGTTCTTGTATCATTTTTATGCCTCCGTTAATTTATTTTGCCGCAAGCATGATTATGACAGCTGCTCTTGATTTGTCGCTCCCTAGTCTTTTGCTAGCCTTCACTTGTACTGAGCGGGATCGCTCGTGCTTCCAAACACCTGAAAACCAAGTTGTTCCAAAAGTGTCCACCATAAATACCTATGCATGGCATTTCAAACCATTCCAAGTAAATTCTCATGCGCTACCTTTAAAACCTTCAAAATGCTTCTCAATTTGTGTTAATGTTTCATAGCTCATGAGGAAGTATGTGGTGTTTAGCTTTCAACCTTGTCATTTACTTTTGACGGACTCTCATATGGACTAGTGGCACATCCGCTTATCCAATAATTTTGCAAAAAGAGCTGGCAATGGGATTCCCAGTCCCGAATTAATTAACTTAAATAGACACTCCTCCATGGTTTGTGATTGTTGGACGGCACCCGAAGATTCGGTTAGCCATGGCTTGTGTAAGCAAAGGTTGGGGGGAGTGTCATCATCATAATAAAACTTAAATAAAAAGGCACTCCTTCATGGTATGTGATTGTTGGCAGGCACCCGAGGATTCGGTTAGCCATGGTTTGTGAAAGAAAGGTTGGAAGGAGTGCCAACCAAAAATAAATAAAATGGGAGCCGCTCTTGTGAGTCCGGTTGATGAGGTAGTTAGTGTACCCATTACCATTCGTTGACAACAACAAACACCTCTCAAAATAATTTTACTCCTGTTTTACAAATGAAAAGCTCTAGCGCATGTTAATCCCTGCTTCCCTCTGCGAAGGGTCAATCTTTTACTTTTATATTGTGTCTCCATTCTTTCTTTGAGCACTGTCTTGAGAGCACAACTGTCATTCTTAGTATAATATGCTTGTCTCACAATATGATTGATCGTGGTATAACTTTGATGCTTTTATCTTTGACAATCACTACTTCTAGTCTTTCTATGAACTCAAGAGGTGCCTCGGCATTTATGTTTTGCCGATCAAATACGTGCAAGCGAGATACCACTTTATCATATTCTCTTATGAACATTGCAATCCTGCTTATATACATGATTCATGGTGCTTATTATTAATTGTTGGTACCTCTCCATGATTGACATAGCTGTTGGGTGATCTTATTTGCATGTATCTCATTATGAACTGCTTAAGTATTAGCCATAGCATGAGAATATATACATCATATGAGCAAATGTGTTCGTGAAAGTTCTTTTATCGCTCAGTTGTTAACTGAATTGCTTGAGGACAAGCAATAAGCTAAGCTTGGGAGTTGATACGTCCAAAACGTATCTACTTTCCCGAACACTTTTGCTATTGTTTTGCCTCTAATTTGTGTATTTTGGATACAACTAACACGGACTAACGCTGTTTTCAGCAGAACTGCTCTGGTGTCTCGTTTTTGTGCAGAAATCCAACTTTCGGGAAAATCCTCGGAATTCTTGCAGAAGGCCCTATTTTACCAAAATATTGACGGAGCCGAAGGGCAAAGGAGGTGGAGGCCCGAGGGCCCCACACCACATGGCGGCGCGGCCCAGGGGGGCCCCGCGCGGCCATGTGGTTTGGCCCCCTCGGCCGGCCTCCGACGCCCCCTTCGGACTACTTATTGGTTTCGACCTGAAAACGCACGGAGAGAAGTCGAAGTCGCGAGAAACCCTCCAGAGAGCCGCCACATCGCGAAACTCCGTCGCGGGAGCCAGAAGTCTCTCGGCACTCCGCCGGGACGGGAATTGGAGGAGATCTTCACCGCCATCACCGCCAACGCCTCTCCATCAACCAGCAATGTTTCCCCCATCCATGTGTGAGTAATTCCCCCGCTGTAGGCTGAAGGGGATGGTAGGGATTGGATGAGATTGGTCATGTAATAGTCATAAGATTGTTAGGGCATAGTGCCTAGTATCCGTAGATGTCACTTTTATGATATTGTTGCAACTTGTTATGCTTAATGCTTGTCACTAGGGCCCGAGTGCCATGATCTCAGATCTGAACATGTTATTGATTCATGAAGATATTCGTTGTTTATGATCTTACCTGCAAGTTGTATACACATGTCGCTGTCCGGAACCAATGGCCCCGAAGTGACAAATCGGGACAACCGGAGGGGATGGTAGTGATGTGAGGATCACATGTGTTCACGGAGTGTTAATGCTTTGCTCCGGTACTCTATTAAAAGGAGTACCTTAATATCCAGTAGTTTCCCTAGAGGCCCGGCTGCCACCGGCTGGTAGGACAGAAGATGTTGTGCAAGTTTCTCATTGCGAGCACGTACGACTAAATATGGAACACATGCCTATTGATTGATTAGTACTTGGATACCGTTTTATTATTATCTGCAAATGCCCATGCTTTGATTGTTACATGAGTTTCTCTCATCCATGCAACGCCCGTTAAATCCGTCCCCTGCCTACAGTATTTTAATCCTGCTGTTTACTATAATCACTACTGTCTTTATTTCACCGCTGCTGTTATTTCACTATTTCCACTGCCATAAAACTGTTACTATGATAAACTCTGCGAGCAAGTCTGTTTCCAGTGTGCACTGAATTGACAACTCCTGTTAAGGCTTACAAGTATTCTTTGTCTCCCTTGTGTCGAATCAATAAATTGGGTAATACTTCCCGAAGTTGCATCCCCTATACTTGTGGGTCATCACACAAATGTACTTTTAATTCTTTTAGGTTTGTTTAGGCCATATACACATGGAGAACCAAGATTGGGACCCTTTGGCACATACACCCGCAGCTCGAGCCATTATCACACGATCGACGGTGTGCCTGATCTACTAGTTAGGGTTCGGCGTAGGGTTAGGGCTAGGGTCTAGGGTTTAGGGGAGCTACTTTTGCATCATTACACCTTGCACCACACTTTGAAACATAGCATAGGCCCGCATGCAAGATTTGGTGGGGTTCCGGTGCTCCGGCGGTCGTTCTCCCTCCTCCCCCCAAAACAACGGAACGTGTGCCCCGGCGGGTCTACCCCCCTAGATTTCTTCGTGCGAGGGTGCACAAATGTACTTTTTCATTCTTTTAGGTTTGTTTAGGACATATACACATGGAGAACCAAGGTTGGGACCCTTTGGCACATACACCCGCAGCTCGAGCCATTATCACACGATCGACGGTGTGCCTGATCTACTAGTTAGGGTTCGGCGTAGGGTTAGGGCTAGGGTCTAGGGTTTAGGGGAGCTACTTTTGCATCATTACACCTTGCACCACACTTTGACACATAGCATAGGCCCACATGAAAGATTTGGTGGGGTTCCGGTGCTCGGCGGTTGTTCTCCCCCTCCTCCCCCAAAACAGCGGAACGTGCCGGGTCTACCCCCCTAGATTTCTCCGCGCGAGGGTGCACAAATGTAACTTTTCATTATTTTAGGTTTTTTTAGGACATATACACATGGAGAACCAAGATTGGGACCCTTTGGCACATATACCCGCAGCTCGAGCCATTATCACACGATCGACGGTGTGCCTGATCTACTAGTTAGGGTTCGGCGTAGGGTTAGGGCTAGGGTCTAGGGTTTAGGGGAGCTACTTTTGCATAATTACACCTTGCACCACACTTTGACACATAGCATAGGCCCACATGCAAGATTGGGGTTCCGGTGCTCCGGCGGGTCCTCCTCCCCCCAAAACAGCGGAACGTGTGCCCCGGCGGGTCTACCCCCTAGATTTCTCCGCGCGAGGGTGCACCAATGTACTTTTTCATTCTTTTAGGTTTGTTTAGGACATATACACATGGAGAACCAAGATTGGGACCCTTTGGCACATACACCCGCAGCTCGAGCCATTATCACACGATCGACGGTGTGCCTGATCTACTAGTTAGGGTTCGGCGTAGGGTTAGGGCTAGGGTCTAGGGTTTAGGGGAGATACTTTTGCACCATTAGACCTTGCACCACACTTTGACACATATCATAGGTCCACATGCAAGGTTTGGTGGGGTTCCGGTGCTCCGGCGGTCGTTCTCCCCTCCTCCCCCAAAACAGCGGAACGTGTGCCCCGGCGGGTCTACCCCCTAGATTTCTCCGCGCGAGGGTGCACAAATGTAAATTTTCATTTTTTAGGTTTGTTTAGGACATATACACATGGAGAACCAAGATTGGGACCCTTTGGCACATATACCCGCAGCTAGAGCCATTATCACACGATCGAGGGTGTGCCTGATCTACTGGTTAGGGTTAGGTGTAGGGTTAGGGCTAGGGTTTAGGGGTAGGGGTAGGGCTAGGGTTTAGGTTAAAGGTAAGTATTCATGGTTAGGTATAGGTTTAGGGTTTAGGGTTAGGGTTAGGGTTTATGATGCATGGTTCTGCAGCTCCGGTGTCGTGGTTTAGGGTTTTAGAGGGGTTTAGTGCTCGAAGCTCCCCAGTTTAGGGTTTAGGGTTTAGGGGAGCTACTTTTGCACCATTAGACCTTGCACCACACTTTTACACATATCATAGGTACACATGCAAGGTTTGGTGGGTTCCGGTGCTCCGGCGGTCGTTCTCCCCTCCTCCCCCAAAACAGCGGAACGTGTGCCCCGGCGGGTCTACCCCCTAGATTTCTCCGCGCGAGGGTGCACAAATGTAACTTTTCATTCTTTTAGGTTTGTTTAGGACATATACACATGGAGAACCAAGATTGGGACCCTTTGGCACATATACCCGCAGCTAGAGCCATTATCACCCGATCGAGGGTGTGCCTGATCTACTGGTTAGGGTTAGGTGGTTAGGGCTAGGGTTTAGGGGTAGGGCTAGGGTTAGGTTAAAGGTAAGTATTTATGGTTAGGTATAGATTTAGGGTTTAGGGTTAGGGTTAGGGTTTATGATGCATGGTTCTGCAGCTGGTCGTGGTTTAGGGTTTTAGAGGGGTTTAGTGCTCGAAGCCTCCCAGTTATGGTTTAGGGTTTAGGGGAGCTACTTTTGCACCATTAGACCTTGCACCACACTTTGACACATATCATAGGTCCACATGCAAGGTTTGGTTAGGGTTAGGTTTCGGGTTAAGGGGTTATGGTTAGGGATTTCGGGTTGATCTGCACCTCCCGCGTTAGCAGTTGAAGTTGCGTCTACCCCCCTTGATTTTTCCGCGTGAGGTGAACCGGATTGAATCACATATTTATTGAAAAGCATGAGACATATATTATTACATAATACACATTTTTTAAAAACAAGTTTAATATAATTTTTAAATAAAACTTAATGTTATCGATAATTAAAATGGTAAAAATAAAAATTCTTTGCCGTGCGTAAGCCCACGGCAAAGAGCTCGCCGCACGGCAAAGCCTAGCCGCACGGCAAAAGCCTAGCCGCACGGCAAAGGTTTCTTTGCGCACGGCAAAGTCCTTCCCGCACGGCAAAGCGCCTCTGCACGGCAAAGGCTGCGCACGTCAAAGGCAACGACTTAACCCTAAACTTGTCGATCCGACAGGTGTTTCGCTAGATCGAGCACGCGCCCCCACCGGACTCCTCCCACACGCGCCAAGCGCCACCGCCCACCTCCTCTCCTCCGCCCTCCCGCCAGCCGGCGCCTCACCGCCCACGCCCCCCTGCCACGCCTCCGTCCCGCCACCCTTCGCCTTCTTCTCCGCCGCCGCTGCATCTCCGCCGGTCCCCTCCCCCGCGCGCCATGGCCGCCGTAGCCGAGCTCGTAGGTAGGCCACCGCCGCCCACCTCCTGCTTCCCTCGCCCCTTCCAGCCGCCACCGCCTCCGCCCCTTCCCCGCCTGCCACCCGCGCCGAGCGCCTGCCTCCCGCTCTCTCGCCCCTCGAGCCGCCCTGCCCTGCCTTCCGCGTCGCTGCGGCCTGCCCGCCCGATCCCGCATAGCTGCTCAATTAAGGTTAGTGATAATGTTAGTGTAGTATAGGATTTACTTAATTTAATGTAGTATAAATTAGAAATAGGATTTTAGTTTAGTATGAATTAGATATAGGATTTTAGTTTAGTATAATATTTTAGTGTTTAGTATAAATTAGAAATAGGAATTTAGCTTTGAAAAAGGTGTTTATGATACGGATATGTTAAAACTAGGCCCATATGGCAAAAATAAGATAATGTGCCGGAAGGAAATTCTTTATGGTGAAGTAATATTGTTATACCACTATTGTAAAAAATTCTTGTTCACTTGCATGACTATTTTTCTCGTTATGCAGGCGATGCTTCGAGGTGGACACGAGGGGCGGCATCGCAGGGGTGTTTGACGGGGCGTTCCGGATCTTCTTCGGCGATTCTCTCAGAGGGTCGTTGATCTTCTTCGCTGGTTGTCGATCACGCTTCGAGGGTGAGAATCCGTTCGCCTCTCTTGTACCTAGGTTTTTTTTTGTGTCTAGATCACCAAGTCTGTCGCGATACCTAGGCGTCTCTTCCCGACCGTAAGGGTTACGCGGATAAATATGCATTAGTGGTCTCGCATATTATGAACCGTAACTCTTACGGCATTTATCGGGACAGCCGGCGGATGCGTAGTTGGGTACGTTCTCCGTGCTCTACCCCGATCCGAGACAGGATTTCGGTAGCGCCTCCCCGTTGTTCTCCGGATGCACACCCCTCTCGGCTTTTTGCCGAGACGTGTATCGGGAGAGCAGCGGGGAGGTGCTGCCGAAATTCTGTCTCGGATCGGGGTAGAGCTGGGAGAACGTACTCAATCTACGGATCCGGCGGCTGCTAGGAGCCCACCTAGTAGAGTTTCAGGTTGATGCACGCGTAAAAAATAAAATATGATGCATTTATTTCCTATTTGATATATAAATGCTATGTTCGTCTGTTTTGTTGCTGATTAGAGGATGGATAATCGTGGCTGGATGTACGATGGCAGAATCAGTCAGTGGAACTATACTGATGAATGGGGAGAAAAGACCGAGCAGTTTGTGGATAGGGCGTTTGCCATCCCTAGCAGACCTATAAGTGTTTGGTGCCCTTGTAGTAAGTGCGCTAACCGAAAGGCACAGGACAAGGAAACTATGAGTATGCACCTGATCAAGTTTGGGTTCACACCGTCCTACAGGATTTGGACTTACCATGGAGAAAAGGCAAAGAAACGTGCTAGGAAGGAGGTGCGGCAGATTCAACCTAGGGGGAATATGACACTGGTTTTGATAGGTGCTTAGAAAACTTGGCTAATGGTAATGTGCCTGAAAGCCCTCATGTAGAGGTGGAGACACCTCAGGATGCGGAGACAAGTGAGGACCCGGAGGAAAACACAAAGGAGTATTATGAGGCTCTGTTTGCTTCGCAGAAACCCCTACATGAAAATACAGAGGTTACCCAACTAGATGCCATCGCTCGCCTTATGGCCTTGAAGTGCCATAGGAACTTGTGCAGAGATGGGTTCGATGAACTTCTGGTCATCGTAGGCAGCCTTCTGCCGAAAGGGCACCTCTTGCCGCAAAACTTCTACTATTCGACCAAATTGCTCAGTGACCTTAAGATGTCATCTCAGCAGATACACGCTTGTCCAAAGGGATGCATGCTATTCAGAGAGGAGCACGCCGACACAAATTATTGCATCAAATGCAATTCCTCTAGGTACTTTGAGGTAGACCGCAATGGTGATGGTCAGAAGAGGCAGACCACGGTTGCCAAGAATATCCTCCGCTATCTTCCAGTTCTACCGAGGATCCAGCGGCTCTTCATGACCGAGGATACTGCCCAGCAGATGAGGTGGGCCGTGGAAGGAAACAGATACACCGACAAGATGATACATCCGTCGGATGGTACTGCATGGAAGAACTTTGTCAAGAAATTTCCACTGAAAGCAGGTGACCCGAGGAGCGTAGCAGTTGCGATATCAACCGATGGGTTCAATCCATATGGTATGTCGGCTGCAGTATACAGTTGTTGGCCAGTGTTTGTTATTCCCATGAACCTCCCCCCTGGCGTCTGCATGAGATCAGAGAACATGTTTGTGTCGATGATAATCCCAGGGCCCAAATACCCGGGTAAGAACATGAATGTGTACCTGGAACCGCTGGTGGATGACTTGGTTCGTGGCTGGGAAGGTCGCGGGATCCGAACATATGACGCATCAAAGAAGGAGTACTTCGATATGTATGTGTGGTACCACACGTCCCTGCATGACCTGCCAGCACGTGCTTTGTTCTGCGGGTGGTGTACACATGGGAAGTGGCCTTGCCCACAGTGCAGGCAGGCCGTGACTTTCTTCTGGCTAAACAAGGGAGGCAAGTATTCATGCTTTGATGAAGCTCGACAGTTCCTTGAGCGGAGGCATGCATACAGGAGTGATGTAAAGAGTTTCAAGAAAGGCCGTGTTGTCCGTGGCCCGAAGCCAATTCCGAAGACCGGAACGGAAATCAAGGCCGAGTTAGATGCTCTTAAGCCTAGCCCTGATGGGAATGGTTTCTTGGGATATGGGGAGACACACCAATGGACTCACAAGCCGTGCTTATGGAAGCTCCCTTACTTTGAGTTTCTCGAGCTCCCGCATAACATTGATGTAATGCACACCGAGAAGAATATCAGTGAAGCCATTTGGAGCACGATTGTGGACACCGAGAAGACGAAGGATAACATAAAGGCTCGAATTGATCAAGAAATGTGGTGCGATAGGCCGGAGTTGAACATGCAGCCACCTCATGGTGCCAAAAAAACTTGGACTAAGCCACACGCTCCGTTCTGCCTCACAAAGGCCCAAAAAAGGGAGGTCTTCCAATGGATGAAGGACTCCTTGTTTTTCCCCGATGGGTTCGCAGCCAACTGGATGAGGGGTCTGAACATTGAAACGTTGCGAGTACAAGGACTGAAGAGTCATGACTACCACATATGGCTTGAGCGGATAATGCCGGTGATGATTCGAGGCTATGTCCCTGAGAAGACTTGGCGAGTGCTAGCGAGGTTGAGTTTTTTCTTCCGCCAGATTTGTGCTAGGGAGTTAGACACTAAAGTGATTGAGAAGCTGGATGAAGAGGCACCCGTGTTGCTTTGCGATCTAGAGAAGATCTTTCCTCCAGGGTTCTTTAATCCGATGCAACATATGATCCTGCACCTCGCGGAGGAATGCTTAAAGGGGGGCCGAATTGGGGCCGTTGGCAGTTTGGTCCCGAGAGAGAAACACAAAAGCTTCGTCAAATGACTGGCAATAAATGCAAGATCGAAGCATCCATAGCCGAGGCAGTCCTGAACGTGGAGGTGGCAAACTTCACCACTAAGCACTATGATCCCAACATTCCCACAAAGCACAACCCGGTCCTCCGTTACAATGCCGCCAACAATGAAGAAGTACCCAAGCTTAGCATCTTCGTGGGGCTTGGTGGCAAGTCAAGTGGCTCGAAGCCGTACAGAACGGACCTGCAGGAGCGGACCTTGATCCACTCGTATGTCTTGAACACCATGGTCGAAGTGAAGCCGTACATCGAGTAAGTGCGAACCATTTAGTTATTCGCAAACATTCACTCGTATTTGCGTGGCTAACTCTTCCTCTTTTCATCGGTATAGGCAATTCAAGGCTATACATTGGAAGAATACCCACAGGGAGCCTACCCCGGAAGAATCCAAGCAAATTTTCGATAAGGGCGGCGGTTTCGGTTTCAGTAGCTGGTTCTGTAATTTGGTACTTTTCTATCCAAATTAGCTAGCACTTCCGACATTTATCGGTCATTTCTCGTTCTAAACTTCTCGTGCTAAACTTGTAGGCAAGAACTGACAAAGAGATGAAGTCAGAGCTAAGAAAAATTGCTAGGGGCTTTGACCATTCCCTCGAAGCGTTCAACTCCTATGACGTGAACGGGTATCGCTTCCAGACCCATAAATACACAACAAGCCGGCCCAACGCGAAGACAATAAATAGCGGGGTGGTATGTCAAGGTGACGATGGGCTCCATTACTATGGAAGAGTCGAGGATATATACGAGCTGAATTACGGGTTTCAGAAAGGGCTAAATCCCGTCGTCTTCAAATGTCATTGGTTTGACCCACGTCGGGTGAGACGGGATCCTGAAATTGGGTTGGTCGAAGTTGAAAGGAACTCTGTTTATAAGGGAGAGGATGTGTACATCTTGGCTACCCAGGCCTTTCAAGTATTCTATCTCCCGTACGCGTGCAGAAACCCGACAAAACGTCTACATGGATGGGATGTTGTGATGACGGTGCCTTCACGCAATAGGCCGCCCCCGCCAAACAAGGACGATTACCGCCGCGTAGACCCCTCAGCAAAGAGTGTCGAGTTCTATCAGGAAGAAGGGCTCCCCGGGCATTTCACAATCGCCTTGCCGACTATCGATGACATGGTCGTAGACGATGAACAAGAAGATGCGGGCATGGATGGGGACAATGCAGAAGATGAAGCTGAGGATGTTTGTGCCCCGGAAGACCTGAGTTTGCTCGAGGCGTTCAGAGCAGGGATTGACCTCGATGCAGATGGACCACCTCCAGGTTTCATTGATGATTATTGGTTCGCCGAGCCTGATGACGATGACGAGACACGCGGTCCAATCACGGACGGCGACACAGGCTACTGATCTATGTAGTAGTAATTGTGAGGCTAGCTAGGTTATTTGTAATAACTCCGTGTAATAGAGATTGTCTAGCTAGGTTATTTGTAAGAACTCCGTGCTATGTTTGAGAGAACTCTATGCTAGCTATTTGTTGCTTCCACTAATTAATGTTCATCCTTTTGCATTATTGTTGCTTTCATTAATGTTCATCTACTTATATTTCTGTTGCTTTCACTAATATTTATCTCTTTACAATATTGCGTACTAATAAACCACTCTCTTCATTTGTGTTTGCAGGTGATTGAAGCATGCCGCCAAAAAAAAGGGTGGCGGTCTTAAAAAGAAGCTCAAGGACTTGGTAGGTGTAGGGACTTCGAGGCGGGGCCGAGCTACTACCCCCCTCCTAGCCCCCCTCCTGTCGCTACCACAACGCGGCCGCGTAGGAAGAATGCGACGCGGGTACTCACTCCTAGTCCTAGCCCCCCTCCCGCAGCCGATGATGATGACGAGGAGGAGGACCAGGAGCACCACGGGGGTGGGGAGGACCAGGAGGAGGAGGGGGGTGGGGAGGACCAGGAGGAGGAGGGGGTGGGGAGGACCAGGAGGAGGAGGGGGACGAGGAGGACCTCTCGGAGGATGAGGGGTTGGGGAACTTAGTGTTCGATCCTGATCAAAGCCTAGATTGGGTAGAGCCGGCGGATTACCAGTACGTTCCAGCTGTGGAGAGGCTGAGGCCACGTGATAGGAAGCCATATCGGCGTGGGATAACACAGCTCCCCGCGCTGAAGGACTGGCGCTACAGGCACGTTGTTCTAGAGCCCTATGGAAGGAGGTACATGTTAATTTTTGGCATTTCGTTATCGCAATTTTGTCATTATCAAAATTATTATCACATACATATTGATGTTGTCGTTTCATGGTGCAGCTCGTTCAAGTATGAAGACCCGTCGCAGAGACCGCCACGTGGGTACTCGAACATCCTTGGGGGCCTACTTAGATGGTATTTCCCTGGGATAGTCAATTTCCCTACTGGTGGCTGCGACGTAGCTTGGAGGTGGGCGCACTACAGCCTCGCGGAAGATCCTATGGGCCGCGGCACCGCGGCGGATTTGGTTGTTGCCAAATTCTGGGTACGTGACTTTTGACTTCTTACCATTCATACACTCTCCTTGGTTCACAATAATTGCACTAATGCCCCTTGTTTTACCTATGTGCATGGTTGCAGAAATACTTCAAGAGGGCCGAGGGCAAGGAGAATGCGTGCGATGATGTCCTACACCAGCTTGCAAGGAAGAGGGTGACTGGCATGCACTACGAGGCACGTGTTCAATGCGTCCGCGACTGGCACGCCGACCGCTTCGTCCACATGACTAAGGAGGACGCTCGCGACACGCTCATGCAGCCGTGGCAGTACATGCAGGTATTTGCATTTATGTGTTATTGATTTCTTTATCGCCATGTAGTTTATTTTACCATAATGGGTTTATCTTGTGCATGTAGAACCCTCCTCAGTACGTCGGCAACGACGAGAGGTGCTTTCTTGCGATGGTCATGTGGTGGACATGCCCCCAGTACCTCAAGAAGCACGAGGAGGGCAAGAAGAAGCGGGCAGAGATGCGAGGTGGATCGCATATCCAAGGCAGCATCCCCATCTCTCTTCACCTGCAGAACGAGGTGAGCAAATTAATGGTTCCTTCATTCTTTGAATTCATGTTATATATTTGTTAACTCCGCAAGGGTGTGTCACTTCACTCAATTACATGTTCTCTTTTGCAGGAAGTCAGGACAGGAGCGAAGCCTAACGTCTTTGCCGTGCTAAAGAAGATGAAGCAAAGGAAGACGCCTGATCCTGAGACGGGGTCCGTGTGGGTTAACCCGCAATCCGAGACCCAGTGCACGTCGTATGTCTCCAAGTTCAAGCAGAAGTACGGCGAGGACGCCAACCCAGAGGCCGAGGACTTTGACCCTGAGGTCGCGGTGCTTGCGGGAGAAGGCTTGAAGCATGGCCGCCTATGGTTTGGTGACGGGTGCGTCGACCCAGCGAGGGTTCCCTCTCTCCGCCAGATCCGTCGTGGTCGTAAGAGCGGCCAGCCTGAGGTAGAGCCCCGGCCACGGGCTTCGGATCTAGCTGTCGAGCGGTTACGGGTATGTTCTTCCTCGGGTCTCTACATTTCCTTTACATGCTTTCCATTGAAATGTTAATGACATCGCGGCAACACAACGTAGGAGGAGATGGCAGCGAAGGAGCAGGCGGCCCAGGAGCAAAGGGCGCAGATGGAGCAGCAGATTCTGGAGTACCAGCAGCAGCAGACACAGATGATGCAGCAGATGCAACAGAAGAAGCAGATGATGCAGCAGCAGCAGCACAGATGAGCTGGCTGATGAGCCGACGGTTCTGACTTCTCCACCGGGGAGTCTTCCTGCTCCTCCACCTTACTCCATGCCGTGGATGCCGCCACCGCCCACTCAGACCCCGGGGACACCTATCACCGTCAACAACATGAACATCATCCGGAGCATGAACCGCGGTGAGTCCTCTTGTGCCCAACCCGCTACTTGTACTTGTTCAAGTGTTCAATATGCAAATGCAAATGTTCATTCCATCAACCTTGTAGATTATATGTCACAAGGCAATGACGATGAGGCCGGCGGAAGCGGAGGAGGACAATAAGGTTGATGGCATGGTCTTGATGGATTTGTGGACATTGCACTTGTTATGGATTGTACTTGTACTTGATGTGTGTTGATGTATTTGTGGACATTGCACTTGTTATGCATAAACTATGTGTGTTGATGTATTTGTGGTGTTGTTGATGTGTTTGGTGATGCTATGGTGAATATATATGTTGTATATGTTATATATATGTGAAATGCTATTTTGAAATGCAGGGATTAGTGGAAAACAGAAAAAATAAAAAATCCAGGGGCCTTTGCCGTGTGTATGCACACGGCAAAGGACTTTTGGTCACTTTGCCGTGTGCATACACACGGCAAATGCGCCACGTGGAGCTCACCTGTGCTCCTGGCACGCTGCTGGGTGTGCCTGGGAGGCTTTGCCGTGCGGGCTGGGGTGTTGCCGCACGGCAAAGGGAGCACGCCCGGCAGAGGCAGGCGCACGGCAACGAGGTGGCGCACGGCAAAGGGGATGGCGCACGGCAGAGATCAGCCGCACGGCAAAGGGGCGAGCGCACGGCAAAGATCACGCGCACGACAAAGGGGCGGCCGCACGGCAACGTTGCGCGCGCACGGCAAAGGCCTTTGCCGTGCGGTTTGGTCAGGCGCACGGCAATGTCTTCGTTGCCGTCGGAGGCGTTGCCGTGCAGACGTTGCCGTGCGTCGACGCACGGCAAACCCTTTGCCGGGCAAATAAGGGCCTTTGCCGTGCGAATTGTCGCACGGCAATGAATTGTTTTCCCGTAGTGCATTTTGTATGGCCACATATATACTCGCTCATTTAATATCACAAAAACATCATCAAGTGTTCTTGGTGGATCCCAATTACCAATTAGTCAACAAACAACATATGAATGTTACAACTGATTTAAACATGTTGATCTTGACAATAGCTACACATGTACCTTAGGCGCATCCAATATGTAATGTGGGGAAAACTTTATCTAGTGTCCCTAACAATGAATGTGAATTACAGTGGATTATTACTAGAAAAAAGTTATTTTTTAAAATTAAACAACATTTTAATAGAAAATATGAAATTAGTCAAGAATATAATTTTCTTGCGCGTAGAGTCATGATCAGGGTATATTGACTTGTGAAAAATAGGACCAGGTAAGGCACGAAGCTGAAGTGTTTGTTTATTTACTAAGACGACTATATAACCAGCAGTCCTCTTCTCCTCGTCCTCTCTCTCAGCGACGGAGGCGGAGGCTAGTGCGGCGGGCGGCGGGTGGCGGAGCCGGATGCGGTAGCAAGACGCTCGGCGCAGATCAAGGGTGTGTGGGTCTAGCTCGGCACAAAAAGATCCAACCTGTCTGATGTGTCACTATTGTGCTGCCAGTGGCAGACTGGTGGCAAGCCTGTATTTTAAAAAAAAATTAAAAAGGATATAGTAGTCGCGGGCATAACTGGGGCATGCTCCCAAAAATTGTAGCAGCCCCGTCTCTACTAAGCACGTGACAAGTAACAAATAGCAGTGTCGAGATGCCAGTCGCGGGTGGGTGCCCATGACTGATAGCCAAAATTCACACGCGAGCAGTAGGCTTTTCCGTGCTAGTGCTTGGAAGACGTACATTATTTCTCTTCACCTTGGGTTCATCGACTAAGACCTTCAGTGAGTCATAGTCCGCAAACAAAAACTTGACACTAGGGTCGAAGACCAGGGTGCACCTTAACTGAGCATCAACAGGGTCTTTTCACCAACTTCCCGTAAACAGCGAGGTGGCTCCACGGAAAGCGGAGTCCTTAGCGCCGCCTCTATCCTCTCTCCGAGCATCAATAGTGATTGGTAACTTGACACATATCTATGGCCATGAGGCATTGTTCCTTTAGTTTTTTCAACATTTTTTTGCAAGTATAAGCTAGCAGAAGCTCTCATCGGATTTATGCACAAGCTGGCGATGGCGAAAAGGCGGCTAAATGGTGGGAAAGGGAAAGGGAAAGGGAAAGGGAACACGAAAACATAACACATGGTTGAACTGAAAGAACGAGTCTACAAAGATCGATACACACATGATTCCCTCCAGACTTCCAGAGTAACCATTCGCGTCATATCACATACGCTTCCATTTTTGCAGGCCGTGTGCTGGCGAGTGGCGGGCCGGCAAATGGTTTGAAGTTTTCAGTATCAGCGTTCTTCCACACAACACGCGAAAATAGCCTTTTGTGTGCCATGGTGGTCCTTAAAAGACCCGATCTGCCCTAGTGGATTCTCGCAGCCTCCACTATCATTGCATTTAAGTCCGTGTCGCGTGCATATATTTATTTTAATACTTTTACATCGGGAACAAGTGTAGGTCATTAAGGAAATAAAGTTATTTTGCCAATGTTTCCTTTAAGATTCCCAACCTCATTGATATGAATATGGTGACGGACCCAAAACCATGACCAATGACCATTTTCACATGTATAGTAGTATCGTAGTTCACAACTCGAATGTAGGCTTTTTTTTAAAATCAATATGGTAGGGGAAGCTCTGCAATTATTTTTAGAAAAATAATAAGAAATCAAATCTACGTCCCTGGAAACTTGAACCTAGGTGGCTAGATTGTACACTCACTTTCCCTAACCAACTGAGCTTGGCTCATTTCTTAAATCGAACGTAGGTTGTCACCCGCAAATAATTGGTTTTCCAATGTGGAGCTCAACTAACATTAAATTTGAAATGTATGAGCAATTTATTTACTATGTGTGAACAATTCTTGTAATTTCTATGAATAAAAAAACATAAATATGTTTTTTTAAAATTAAGATATTTAGACATTTATATAAAATTTTCAGTTAATTAATTTTATATATTATTTATTTTTCAAAATTAATATAAATCTTCAAATTTACATTTTTTTGAGGATTCCTGAAATTTACATAAAGCAATGAAGAATTAAAGATGTACGTGTGTAAGTGCCCTCACTAAGTAAGGCCCATACCCCATATGGAGGAGGCTTTAGGCCGTAACGGCCCTACTAGGAACACCTGGTGTACTGGCAAGCAACCGTATCTGGGCCTGTTGGGTTGATGTGATCTTATTTTTCAAGTTCAGGCAATCAGGCATCTGCAGAGTTGCCTCAAAAAAAAAGGCATCTGCAGAGGGTCAATGTAACGGCAGCAATTTCTCTAGTTGGCACATAGCTATAAACTAGGAGGCGTTGGCGCGGCGGCACGCCGCACCCGTAGGCATATGTTTGTAGATAATCTTATTAAGTCCAGATTAGAGGCAGTTGGTGAGCAGAAGATCACTGGGCTATGCACTGTTAGCTGTGGTGTTTTTAGTAAAGATGAATCTAGATGCACAATGCAAGAGGCAACATGGACAGAATCTGAAAGTGAAGACACTTATGTACATCAGGTCATACAGCGGAGGCCGAGTTATATTGTACAGTGCCCATCGATATTCACACTGATCAGGCCTAACGGTACATGTACATATTCCAAAGAGCTTTCCAGCCGTCTGCTTTCTTCTTGTTGATCTGCACATGTGCTTTTGTAGATAATTTATAAACTCAAACCCACAGTGTATATGGTAGCAATAGCACTATTAAGAGAAGATATTAAAAGAAAAGCTGAGTGCCAAGAGGTAGTAA
This sequence comes from Lolium multiflorum, assembly GCA_030979885.1. Lineage (NCBI taxonomy): Eukaryota > Viridiplantae > Streptophyta > Magnoliopsida > Poales > Poaceae > Lolium > Lolium multiflorum. The sequence continues at coordinate 16,103,269 of CM061751.1, forward strand.
ATGTGCGCTGTTGCTGTAGATTTTTATGCCGTATATTGCAAACATGAAGCTGTATATTTATAGCAAAAATTGCTGAATAAACGGCTTGAACCTATAGCTTGAACAGCTGGGAGGATGCCTTCTTTTTGCAGTCACGAAATTTTGTCGGTGTTCAGCTATATGGAAGCGAACCTGAATATTTGAATATTTAATGAGAAGGGCAAAAGCAGAAACAACAACGATTTTACAGGGACGCAATCGACCTGTACATCAGTAGGAAGGGCGAAGGCGGCAGAGTTGGCCACGGCTGTGGAGCAGGAGCAAAGCCCAACGGGGCAGCAAGAATAACCTGGGGGCGTCGACCTCCAGACTGGCGAGAAGCGGAGGCCCCCGAAGAACCTCTTCCGACTGCCCCGGTGGCCTACCACCACACTACGTGTAAACCAGCTCCTGTTGAACATACATCTGGAAGGGAAAACTCACTCCTGCTATCAGCGGCAGTTCACGAAATATGCTAATTCAGAACTGCAGGGAATGGAGAAAGGGCGTCACCGCACCTCCGTCGCTGCCTCTTCTCCTCACCGGACAGTCCGCCTTCACCACCGCCACCCGCCTCGCCCTTGTGCTGCAGCCTCTCAGGCTGATGGAGGCGACGGAGGAAGGGCCAGTGAGCTGCGCGAGAGTGGCGAGATTGCTGCGGCCTCGGAGCCAGGGTCGGCGAGCAGAACGGGTGCGCCGGCGGTTGTTGCATAAGCTGCGCCGGAGCCACATGCGCGTGATCAGCCAGCCGAGCGCAAGCAGAGGCTGCGCCCGTAAGCCGTGCGCGTGGCCAGCGGGCCGAGCGCACGCAGCGGCGGCGGATGTCGCAGAGGCTGCGCCGGCGAGCCGTGCGTGTGGTCAGCAAGCCGAGCGCAAGAAGCGGCGGCGACAGTCGCAGAGGCTGCGCCGGCGAGCCGAGCGCGACCAGCGGCCGTCGCTGAGGCTGCACCAGTGGGTCATGCGCGGCGGCGGCCAGCTGCAGACAGTACAGCGTCGACTGGGACGCCGCGGCAGGCTACAACGGTGACCACGCGGAGCAGCAGCAGCAGCAGCGAAGACATCAAATCAACCAGAGAAAATCAGAGGGAAGCAAAAGACTGAAGAAATTGGGAAGGTAATGGATGCAGCAAACGAAAGAACGGTCGCCGCAGCTATGTGATGTACTCCGTAGAACAGAAATCGATCCAAACATGAAATTCGTCGCCACCAAAAGGGGAAAATAGATACAGTAGAAAAGAAAAAAAGAAGGGAATAAGGATTGGGAAGACGTGCTGCCGCGCTAGGCGGCCAGGGAAGGAGAGGCGACCGCTGTCTCAGGAAAGGAACCTGTTGTCTTCCTTGTTGCCCTGACCACCTCCGTTTTCTTCCGCTGTCGACCCCTACCTGCTCCGCCCCGGTGTGGCCGCCGCCAGCCCATGCGTGCTCCGCCCTAAGGCTGCCGCCCCAGCGGCTCTGTCACAGGCACGCGCCTGCAGCATCCCTCGGTCGCCTCCATCGGCCCGCAGCAGCCTCGCGGTCGCCGCCGCCGGCAGGCGGCTTCCCCATCACGCGGCCGCCGCCGCCGCCGGCACACGCTTGCCCCTGCCCCGCGGTCGCCGCCGACAGCACGCGAGTGCCCCACCCCCAACGTCGCCGTACCCTGCCCGCTCCTGCTCCGCCCCTAGGTGGTCGCCACCGGCACGCATGTCGCCTACAGTGTCCTTTGTTTCATCGCGAGAAAATGCAGCACTGTAGTGGATAGCTGGATAGGACGGGAAAAGTCCAGACGTGAGAGGTGGAACGTGGCGTGGGAGAGTGGGACACGTGGAAACTGATAGATGAAGACTGGGCAGCGCTCATCTCACCGCTTTAACCGCACAGAGGCCTCTCAACCGGTAGCCGGTTGCCCCGCCCAGTTAAAAAGAAAATTGACGTAAATTAATCAGCCAATTCTAGTAACGTGTCGAAAGTTAATTGGAGTAGCCAAACCGAAAATAGCCATGAACAGTACCCAAAGCAAGTAGAAAGCGTGAATCTGATCAACTTTTATATAGGTATAGAATAATGGCATCACATGTTAGTCCTAGTTTTAGTCTTACCTTGTATGTAAGTTACATCATAGTTCCCAGTAGTACAATTCGGATCCTCGCGTAGCCAATGCAATTGTTACCGTGCAAAGATTTTCATCTTCTGTGGCATTGGCGACTTCCATATCAAGTTCCAAATCGGTCTCTTTCCATCTGGTCTGGAACTTGTAGCTCCTCCCCGCTCAACATGGTTTGAAATTGCTAGGTGATAAGCACTCACATGTCGTTAAAGCCTAGTGTTGCCCCTCCACGGTCTATGAGTCCTCTTGGCCAATGGCCCATCCCTGGCTGGAATGCTTTATCAGTTGATGGTTCTTTTGATGAGGAAGGAAGGTACAGGTATGGTACTGAGAGACTCAAATGGGTCAGTTATCTTCTCAGCTCACCGTTGCCTGCAACATTGCAATGATGCCATGGAAGCACAAGTAAGTACGGTGATGGAGGGTTTAGCTCTAGCTCATATGTGGTCGGAGGAACCAATCATCATTCAAACTGATTGTGCATTGGTGGTGTCGGCTGTGAGAGAGGATAACCGCAACAAATCAGTGTATGGTCATCTTTTCGAGGAAGTTAAGCGGTTGATTAGTCTTCGTGAAGCAAGTTGCGTCAAGATTACTCGAGATCAAAATAGGGTTGCTCATAGTTTAGCAAATTTGGGTAGAACTGGAGGAAGTACTGACTGTTGGGTACGTCACACTCACCTAGTGCTAGCTGATTGTAATTCTGTGGTAGAGTAATAAAATCTCGAGTATTCTTCACAAAAAAAAAGAGAAGAAAGAGATGGATTTGGCTAAACTAATATGAAAGCTGCCGTGCACGAGTAGGTCTCCTTTAGAAAAATAGAAATTAATAATGTAAAAATTGCTTATCACACGGGCGTGTATCACACATTCTGATGCTCTTATGTTTTGAACAACATTTTATGTACAGACAAAAAGCACAAAAAACGCTACAGATTTAGCTTGCTAAGATCAAAATTGTTTTTTTACAGCCACATAAATTATTTTATTTTTTTGAAAATTTGTGTATTAACATAAAGTGTCTATATGTACATGTAAAATTTTAGTTTAGAATTTTTTGACACTTCAAAATGTTGATTCACACAATGGGAAAAATGCTCCTATGAGCCAAAGTGCATTTCCGCTTACGGATCACCCATTTTATTTTCCATACAAGTTGCAAGCATGGTCAGTTGAGAATCCATCAAAGACCAACCGAATTAGCTGCTGCCAACACATATGTTTGCAACAACACAACACAATGTGCAGAATAAGAAGCCTCAGCATCATCCAGGCTGTGGTTTTGCACTAACTAACACAGCTGCAGGCAGGCAGGCAAGCAAGCAAGCTGCAGAAATAAATACCCTGATACCCTGCTCTAGTTGGACCTAACATCAGGAATTAATCATGCATGCAGGAAATTAGGATGAGATATCTCCACCAAGACAAGAACCCTGCATCTCATCTCCTCGCTGTGCTGTGCTGTGCTGATACTGTGCTGCTTCACGATCACATCTCATGGACCCTACCATTCCGGGCACTATGTTCTCCAGTACCCGAACCACCGGTACTACACCATCCTGGCCACAAGATATTGTTCTATCTTACTGGATATCAATTTCATTTTACATATCTCCCTGACCATCACTAGGCCATCTGAGCATGAGTACAAAAGAATTTGAAACTACTGTAATTGCCCTCTCTCCAATCACGGTAATGGAACTAAGAGGAGATTTTCCGAATTATGCACAAACTAAGAGAAGATAAGTCTGAGTGCAAGCTTTCTAGAACGTCAATTCTTCATGAACAGAGATGACCCAAGCTGGGATACAACTCTGCATACATTGGATCCTCTGTCTAATTGTAGTCTTCACCACAAACTTGAGTGTCATGTGCACCACATGTAGCCTGTCATCCCACCCCCGCGTCGCCCTCCTCTGCGGTGCGGGGGAACCCTAGCGCCCGCGCCGCCCCGCTCCTCCTCCCCGCGCCGCTGCCGCGGCCCTGCTGCGGTGGCGGCGGGCCCCGTCTCCCAGCGGCGGGGTCCTCCGGGCGCAGCTGCGGCGCGAGTTTCTGGACGCGGAGCGGCGGCCCCGGCAGATGGTGGCACGTTGCCGCGGAAGCTGGGACGGCGCGCGGGCGCAGGGCGGCTCCGGCTGGGCGCGGCGGGCGCAGCGGCGCGGTCGTGGCGCAATGGGTGGAGCCGGCGCGAGCGGGCCATCCGCCCGATCTGGGCCGTGGGGGCCGCACGGCGGGTCAAGGTGGTGGCGGCGGCTGCTCGCCGGCTTCTCCGGCGTGGTGGCGCGGGCGGAGGTCGAGCTCAGGGCGGGGCTGCGGGGAGCCCAGACCTGCAGCGGCTGGAGCTCGCCGACGTTCGTGGGCAAGGGCGGTGGCCCTGGCCAGTGGCGGCCCTCCCAGGGGCGTGTTGGAGTGGCGCGGAGGTGCTCGTGGTGGTGGTCTTCTGCCGGCGCCTGGAGGTCGGCCGGCGCTGCAGTCCAGGGCTGGGGCGGGTGTGGCGACCGTGGTGGCGATGGTGGTTGAGGAAAGGGAGGTGGTCTGGCCAGAAGCATGAAGCAGGATGGCGCGATATGCTCCGGGCTAATGCCTTGTCCTCGGTGGAAGGCGGCCGGCGCTGGCCGAGGCCGCCGATGGCGACGGCTTCGGGCCCGCTTTCTCGAAGGCTTCGAGGAGGATGGTCATCCTGCGGAAAGCTCCGGGGTAATCCCTAGATCCGCCGTGATCGGTCGATGGCGGCGCTCTTGTGTCGTCTTTCCTCTTGAGGGCATGGGAGCTGGAGTCGTGAGGGACCCGTGGAAGATGGTTGGTGTTGGCGGTGGGCTGCGTGGCAACGATGACAATGGTGAGCGGATCGGAGTTGCGATGCCCGTCACCCCGCGATGGTGAAGTCGGAGGCTGCAGGCGACTTGTGGCAACGATGCCACTTGATTGGTGCTTGCGCCGGTGCAGGGTGTGCAACTTTCTCCTATGAAGGTCACGATTGAAGTTGGAGCTGCCTCCTCCACGGTTGGGGTTCCATTTGGCATAGGCTCACATTGGCTTATCATTGTCATAAGAGGGTCTCTTGGCGTCTTAAGGTGAAGTCGGAATCGCTGGTGGTGGGAGTGCACGATGACGCTCGATGACATCCTCATCATGGCTTTTTTCTCCTCGTGTGGCGTGTGTGGGTAGCCAGGTTGGCCGGGGTGTCCAGTGTGTGTTGTTGGTTTTTGCCCAATTTTTCCTAAAATTGGCACTTCGGTTTTCGGCCGGTTTCCCGCTAATAAACTGGCCAAACTCTATACTTCTTTTTTATTAATGAAAATGGCAAGTCTTTTGCCTCGTTTCAAAAAAAACATGTAGCCTGTCGGCCGGCCGGTGCATGTTACTGCTGAATGAATGGGTAGTAGCAGCAGCAGTGCTGCAGACACCCAGATTCAGCTTGCAAGAGGGTGGATGGGTTTGTCTCTTGACCAGCTTTGCTGTTCAATTAATTTCTTGTCATTATTTTGACAAGTGGATCGTGTCAGTGACCCAATCTTGTTCCTGTTCGTCTCGGTTAGCTGCACGTTCAGAGTTAATTTGCTCCGGACAAAAAGAGCTTGGTAATAGAGGAGATAAACAATAATCATATTCGGACGCATTCACCGAGTAGTATACGTATTTACGGCGTCCTTTTGGATCTTGCAAGCTTTGTCTTACTCGTAATTTTGGAACCAATCTTATATAAATCATCTTGTTTACAATGTGATTCTGTTGAGGAGCAGAGGGGTGTCTGATTGTGGTCTGTTTGTAGCAACATTTTTGGAGAGCTGCCACAATGGAATCCAATCCCCTTAATTAGTCGAATGCTAACACATATGAGTTACATATTTCGTAAGATCCACATCACAAACACTGATACAGTATGAATGAAATTCTTGCGACCTTTGATAAAACTCAAGGGAGAGACCAATCAACCATTGACATAGCTTAAATGAGAAAGCTGTTTTTTGTACAAACACACATGGAGGTCCATTCAACTCGAACAAATCTCCACTCCTTTTGTGTTGCTAACACCTATTTCAAAGTAAAATGAAATAAAAAGAACTCCACTCGAATCTTGCATCTTCTTGTTTGCCTTGAAGAGATGGATGAAAACATGCCCAAAAGAACAAAAGAATCCTTCGTGTTGCACACATGCATCCATGGCATGTTTGCATACTTGCATGTTCTTCATAAGTTTCGTTTCACTCCTTTGAAGAGCCAAGGCCTCTTGCTTCGGATCCCTTCATGATCCTCATCCTCTTGCAGGTACTCATGAACATCCTGCAAATCAACAGAAAAATCACCATAAGACACCATACTGAAATTTCAAATTCGTATGAAATGATGATGAAGAAGATATATCTTGGATGCGTGAACTTACTCGAAGGGAACGTCACCGACGAGCATGAGGTCGCCGTCCTTGTCCTCGTAGGTCACGGCGAAGTCGGACGGGTTGACGCTGGAGGCGTCACCGGAGAAGCCGAGGAACATGGACTCCAGGGCCTCCCGGAGCTCGCGGTAGCCCTTGTACATCTTGAGGTCGATCTTCCTCAGGTAGGGGGCCCCGTCCATGCTCACCTTCAAGTACAGTGATCCTCCGCTGCCTGCCGGGGGGCGGCGCCACTACCGCTGCAACTGCGACCTCCTCCTGCTTCTTCTCAGGAGCAGGAGCGGACACCTTGCTCTTGGTGCTCTGCTGCTGGAAGCAGCTCTTCCTGTAGGACCTCACTGGCGGCCACCCAACCACCTGGGCCTTGGCGGCCGGCGGGGCGGCCTTGGGCTCCTCCTCGCGGAGGTCGCCGGCGAGGGCGCGCTTGTTACCGGCCCTGGGCGTAGACGGCGGGGTCGGCGTCTTGTCTGACTCCTCGGCGCCCGGCAGGCCAAGCCTCAGCTCGGTCGCCTTGAGGTTCTCCACGTCGGCATGCGCGTAGCTCATTGCGGCGGCTGCCATTTCCTTCTTTCACCGGCGAGGTGGTTGCAACTTGCAAGGACGACGACGATGGTGAGAGCTCTTATTAGCTGGCTGTAGGTGAGTCGTGAGCGAGAGAGTTTGTGAGCTGTGGAGGTTCTCCATGGAAATGTTTTATAGAGCTCCAAGTAGGAGAGAGAGCCGGGCGTGTGGTGCGCCCGTGTGAGAGGCTCTAACTTCACATGCTTCCACATGCACACGTACGTGCCACAGGCCACGCGCATGTGCAGCGTACGTCCACACACTTACCACAGGTAGCTGGGGTGGTTGCGGGGTAGGGTGCACACATGAGCCGCTTGCCGGCGTCGACCCGCGACAGGGCGGCCCAACCCGGCCGAGGGCCCCTCGTCGCTCTCATAGGTGTGTACTAGAGATTTCTCGCTAACGGGGTTAGCCGAACGGTGATTACCAAATCCTCACTCCGTTTATAAAACGGGTGTGTCATATGATTTGTCTAAATTTAAATGTATCTATATATTAAAGATTGTTTAGATACATTTAAATTGAGATAAACTTACAACATCTTTTTTATGAATAGCGGTAATATTTATGTACTCTAGGTTGGACCCGTTAAACACACGGAAATGATATGTGTACTTGTTCTGTTCAAAAGAATTATCATTGTGGTTTTCGTTTGAATCTATTATATACTAAAAGCACAATACGTGGCTTGTCTAATAGAGACACCACATTCACCCACATAATCTAATAAAATTATAACCATTGGTTGTAGATTTTTATGGTTGAGATTTAAAGTTAACACGTAAACACAATATCTCATATAACGGGTACAAAATATGTTCCAGTCACGTTGTACATCAAGGGACAACGTAAAGCCGTACATGCAAAGCTAACAATACGTGTGCTTATTCAGGTTTTGGGCCAGAAAGGAAAAAAAATTGTGCAGAAACGTATCCAAGTAACGTGTGATTGATGGGCATATCAAAAACAAAAAAAGAAGCCTGGGCACTATACAAGGCTAATATGGGCTTCGTCCATGTCAAAGAAAATATGCTACACTAATTAGGATTTATGTCAGCTAAAATTCATACTAGACTACAAAGTGCTAATTTATTTATTTATTTATTTATACTAAATAAAAAAGTGTAAATTTATTTTTAATACAAAATAAATATAAAAATAATTGAGTGGTGATTAAATTATTAATTCTATTATAAATGAAAAAATGTATACTAGAAATTCCGCCTCAAGTATACGCGTATTCAGCTCCAGCTATTTGATTGGGCGGTAAAGTTGGAAGGAAATCACGAAGATTAAAATTGTGAATGATTCTTCATCATAAATTTTGCGAAAAAAAGCAAAAGTTGGCACTAATAGATAAATAATTAAGTCTTCAGAAATTCTATTGTGAGGAAAAAAATATAACATTTGAATATCAACTAATCTTACATTAAGCATCTATTAAAAATATAAAAACATATTCCAAAACCTTATCCCAAAACCTTCGCCTCAAGTATGCACGTAAATTCACCACATGTTGTCTGATTCGGTGCTAAAGTTGGCAAGAAACAACGAAGATTGAAATTGTAGATGACTCTCCGTCTTAAATTATAATAGAAAACAATTCAAAGTTCATCACTAACACTAACTAGAATGGATTTTGTACGTGTGGGTGTTTTTGTCACCATTGATTTATTACGTGCTCGCCTTGGTAGATGGAAAAGTAGTTTTTTTCTCCTTCTTGCATCCAATCTCAAAGAAAAAAAGAACGGTGCCGGAAACACCATACCCATGCGTGTAAGTTCAAAAGTATTTAAACTAACATTAATTAAGTCTTGAGATATTCTGATGTCACCACACAAAAATACTAACATCCAAATAACGATTATTCTTACATTAAGTGTCTATTATATATGGTCACATATATATACTTGCGCAGTTAATATCACAAAACATCACCAAGTATTCATGGGAGATACTAATTATTAGTTAGTCAACACGAAAATATAAATGTTACAACTGATTAAACACGTTGTTTCCGCATTAGCCACACCAGTCTACCTCACTCGCATTCGAGATGTACACATTTAACCATACATCCTTTGATCAGATCATATATTGTGTAGATGAATGAAGAGCTACTCACGAGCATTTTTTGTGAGGTACACAAGGAAGAATGCTTTAAAATCGAAAGCTTCAAGTCTAGCATGTGATAAATAAGTTTTATATTTTGTTGGTTATATGTTAAAATATATTTAATAAAAAGAACGCAATAACGATATATGGAACCTGCTCACAAGGAGCTTACGAGTTAGTGTTGGAAGATGAACTATACTTGGATATTGTAAGTGGACTTCAGCACAGCCATCCATAATTGGTAAGTACAATTTGTGTTAGATCGAAGTGATCAAAAGAGACCAGATGCAATAATTCCATCGAGGTTGAGGCTCGATAGTTAGTAACTAAACATGTGTTTGCGCATGGAAACTATGGTACACCTAGGAAAATATCAATACCGAAATTGACATTGTCGTCTGATAATATTTTTTCTTATGTATTCAGTTTTCAGATTGTCATTCTAAAATTGTTCATTTTCAGCGGGTTATATCTTAGAAATTTCTCTATAGATCACAATGATAAATATGATGCCCTCCCCTTGGCGAGGGCCACCTTCCTAGTTTAAATTAAAACTACGAGCAGTATAGAACGGCGGAAGTAGTTGGTACTACAGAGTTGGACACGGATCCTTTGAGCTCTGCCTAGAGTCCTAGACCCGTCATCTCGAAGGCTCATCCAATCAGCACTGACGAAATTTAGCTGAATTAGATTAAGCAAGAGTATGTTCAAAAAAAAAAAAAAACAGGGCTGCCGCTGCCATGATTAGGATATGCTATCATTAGAGATCTCGGGGGAGCATCTTTGGCACATACAAAACTGTCTCCTCTCCTCCCCCAATAATAAGATATGTGTATGGAACAATGTAACATGGAGTATATGGGCAATTGTCTATTGCATGCTCTTCATCATCATATATCCCAGCATCTCTCTCCACTACCTTTTGTTTCTTCTTTTCCCTGCCCTTGCTACTTTTGCCTATGCAAAGCAAACTAGCTAGTGGGATCTTTGTTTAATTACTATCTAAAAGTATCCTTGCAAAGTGCATCGTTAACCACTTCGACTTTTTTGTTCATTGGAAACTGCAAAGTATTGTTAACTGCAGTGTTGGTGCCGCTCCTTTAACTAACCGATGCCTGCCTATTCTTTTTCTGGTGGGAGCAAGGTGGTCCCTTGCTTGAGCTAGATTAAGCTCTTTCGCTCTCTTTTTTTTAGCTTTGAGGAAATAAATTAAGCTTAATCTGGCCTATGGGATGTCATGAATGGTGGGCCCAGCTTGAGAAAACTCTGAAAGTAAATTTTTATACCGATTTACTACAGAATTTTTTGCAGCAACGTTTTTTTTCTTCAGTTATGTAAAAGGGATTTCATGTAAGAAACATGAACATCCAAATTGGTGTGATTTAACTGATTATGCAATTGTTGGTCAAATATGTCTAGGAGATCCATGGATAAGACCCATCAAAAGGGCAGTTCAGTAGATGTTCCAAAGATTGAAAAGCCACCATGTCCAACTTTGTTCCTACAATGCCATTTTCTTATATATTGGCACCATCAATCAATCTATGCAAAGTGATCTCAAGTCTCATGTTCAGTGAACCAGTCTTCAGTAACTAACTAACTAAACAGCCTCGATTTGCTGCATTTTGTAAATTAATTAATGAAGTAGCATCAAACTTAGATTCCCTGCAAAACATTGCACCGAAATTTCGACCACCTTGTCCTTCCATTTGACTATCACCAATCAGGGGTACCCTATGTTCCTGCAACCTCCTACAATCACAAGCTAGAATAATCACCAAAGATTCTACCGAATACGCGGGAAAAAATAGTACATTTCTGGATTAATTAATTCCAAGCAAAACTAGATGGCTTTGAACTTAATTTGGGTCCTTTCACGTCTTGATCTTTTATTTGCTAAAGTGCTGTCCATGTCTTCTGAAGTTTTTTGGATTCCAGATGGGGAAATATTTTGTAAATGAGTAGGAGTATAAGTACAATGAATGATGCGGTTTTGAGTTGGGAGTGGACAAGAATCTTTTGGATGATCAAGTTCTGAGCCGGGGAATTAGGGCGGTGCCTGCACGTTTGACTGTTTGTTACATGCAGTTGCATGCTTGACCCGCTCCATATGCAATACTTAATTTATCTTTTGATGCTACGATCGCATCCAGTGCTACTGCACCGACTGAATGTTGCACCCTCCTTAAAATCTGTTAATTTTCATGTGATGAATATACGTATTAGATTGTAGATAGATTCTTCTGGGAATAGCTAACGAACAACACCCTTTTGCCTAACTAGTTTTGATGCCTTGTGTTCCAATAACCCCCTACATTTAAAAGACTATCAATTGCAACTTTTGCAAGTGTTTAGTCATACCTGTGGGCCGATCAATTAGTAGGTTTGCCCTTGTCATGAGTTAATTTAGTGGTCATGGACATAAATATAACATTGCCAAATGAACTTTTCCTTGGCATGTTTACTACTACTCAATTGCCCCCCGTTTTGTTTGCTCAACCTGTTGGCCACAATATGCATACTATTTATATTGGTTTGGTGGTAAATATAGAACTCCCTCCGGCCCAAATTAATTGGCGTATCCATATAATATGTCTGGTACAAGTATAGTTTTGAGCTGCGTCATTACCCCAATTAATTTTGGCAGAGATACATTACGGGAGAGCACAGATCTGCCGACGGCCATCATGTGTGCCGACGGCCAAATATCGGGGCCGTCGGCACAGAAGCCGGCGATAAGGATGGCTGTCGGCGTTAAAATGGCCGTCGGTACAGGCCGGTTGTGCCGACGGCCACCGTCGGCACAGTACTGGCCGTCGGCACATGACCAGTCTGGCCGTCGGTACAACATTTTTTTCCCTTTTTTTTACTACGGACCTGTGCCGACGGTTATACCGTCGACATAGCTTTTTTCTATTCTGCACGACATTCTTCAAAAGAGCATAACTAAATCATTCTAATTGAGAAAAATAAGTATGATATATCAAATTTTGCAGAAAAACAAGATCTATCATAGAAAAATATAAAACATGGAATATTTCAAATACCTAAACAAATCTTCTTAGAAATGAGCTATAATGTTTGAGGTTTCATGGCTTTACACACGCCAAAAAATGAAAAAATGTCGCTCGTGGGTCGGATTAGAAACCGGGTCCGGGTCTTACTTCCCATCCTAGGGCACACACGTGCCAAATATGATCTCGTTTCGGAAAACCATGCCATGCGGCCGTTTCCCATCTCATTTCCGAAATGTAGAACTCTACCTGATAGCCCTTTTCGTGAAGGGTTTTTCAAAATAATTCCGTATCCCAGTTTTAACAAACGGAATAGTTACTATGACATATAAAATAATCACGCGGCTCCGTGGGATTTTTGGACTTTGTTCAAATTGCCATCTGGCCAAAACAGGACCCCCGGGACATGCGTTATCGCTGTACCGGGCGTGCGGGTGCACCCATTCACGAACAAACTAAACAGACAAAAATTAGCACATATAATGATGCGTCGTAGAACTAAGAACAATTTTTCCGGAATTTTTGGAGCGACGGATAGTTCACCCCTAGTTCAAATCCGGTCAGTTTCAGTGATTCGGCGAGAACCGCCGGAGCCGCATGGGTTCTAAAAGCTAACGAGTGCACATGTCATGTGATAGGTGGTGCGTAGGTGGTCTACAATCATCGCACGGAGGTTTCACGTCATACTAAAATGCGCCCCATGTAGCTGCTTCACAAATAAAAACCGTTTGAGCACGCTAAAAATGAAAAGATGGTCGTCCGTGGGTCGGATTAGAAATCTGCATCCGGGGTCTTGCTTCCCATCCTAGGGTCCACACACGTGCCAAATATGACATAGTTTGGCAAACTATGCCATGCGAGGCCGTTTTCCACCTTTTCTCCTGAAATCCATAGAACTCGGACGTGATAGCCCTTTTAATGAAGGATTTTCAAAATAATTGCCGTATCCCAGTTTTGACAAACGGAATAGTTACTATGACATATAAAATAACGCCACCCGGCTCCTGATTTTTTGACTTCGTTCAAATTGCCATGGCCAAAACAAGGCCCGGGACATGCGGTATCGCCGTCCGTGCAAGTGCACCCATTCGCGAACAAACTAAACGGACAAAAATTAGCACATATAATGATGCATCGTTGAACTAAAAACATTTCTTCCGCATATGGATATCATATTTGTATTCCTCTCATTTTTCTGATCAATTTAGACATATTATTTGCCAAATTCGCATTTACTGATATTAATTATTCCATATTAAATAAAAAGACAAAAAATTATTTAATTGTTTTTCAAATTCTATATTATTATTATTTATATATATTCATTGTTGTTTACTTAAGTAATTATTTAGAATTCAAAAATATAGAGGTGTGACATCACGGTTAAAGGGTTAATATGATAGATATGGTAATATTAACATCAAGGTGTCATTTCTTTCGTGGAAGCTCATCCGAAGAGAACCAAAAAGTTAAGCGTGCCGGGGCGGGAGTAGTGTGAGGATGGGTGACCAACTGGAAAGTTTGACCACAAGTGCAATTTGACCTAAGATTAAATGTACTAAGTGTGATTGTGAAAGATAAACAAGTAAAAAAAGTAGAAGAAGAAAAGTGGAAAAAAATATATATATTTTTAATTTTTTTGAATATTTTTTCGAAAATAAATTTGAAAACTTTGAAATACTATCGTTTGAAACCGTCGGCACAACAATGTGTGCCGACGGTGATTGGGCAGTCCCCGACCAGAACTGTGCCCACGAAGCTACTCCGACGGTCACCGTCGGCACAGCCTGTGCCGACGGCTGGCGGCCGTCGGCATACTCCATCTCTCCCGTAGTGATACTACCGTGTGTCTACATACATGTAAATTTTAACATATCTAAAACATCTATTTATGAACAGAGTTAGTATAATTAATACCCATATGGGTTTGGTTTGTATCCATGTGGGTTTATATCAAGCTAACCATGGTTGCATCTAGACATCTAGTGCTGTAGATGCATGTATGGGCAATGACCGTGACCGATCCATCTAGTGACAAGTGAGATGTCAGTTTCTGCAAATTTAAGTAAATTTTCCCAAGCTAGCTAGCTGGGTTGGAGCCCATGCATGTCAATGTCGATCAAAATCGTACGTACGTGTGCGTCCTGTTGAGACGTACTACCAGTTATAGGACGGAGACAAGCGAGCGTGAGTGAGTGGGCGCGTACATTGTTCCCCCACACACACGCTCCCTCACTGTCACGGATCAGAACATTGATTTTGACACGCTCCAGCACAGGCGACAGGCTTCCATCCAGACTGCATCTGCACTTCACAGAGTCGACAGAGTTGGGTAGCGTCTCAACAGCATAATCTATATATGGATTTTGCTTATGGCTTGGGTTTAGATACAGTCCAGAAAGTTTTGTTCAGCTTAAGTACGATTCGTCTCACCAGCATTTTCCAAGGAACTGGCCCCATGTTCACGATTCACGAACATGACCGATCCGTGGTGTAATCTTGACCTGAAGTACGATTCGTCTCACCAGAGACAGCATTTTCCAGGGAGCTGGCCCCATGTTCACGATTCACGAACATGACCGATCCGTGGTGTAATCTTGACCTGAGTTTATATCTTCACGGATGCAAATTTACGTTTCTATTTATATTTAAGGTCCAGACTGAATCTGATACTTATGCAATTTATCTTGAGAACTATGCCTTAATCTTCATCAAGATTAGAAATCTTAGTGCTCATACTTAATGGATGTGTGCATTCTTAGCTGGTACAGATGCCGAGAAGTGAATTCTCCACATTTTTAGAAAATGTCCCCCCGTCGCTCATGTCCAGGGCGACTCGGGGGCGATCTGCTTCCCAACCATTGCGTCGTCGAGTGCATTTCTTCCCCGTGCCGCCGCCGGAGGGAGCTGCCGGGCAGAGCCCGAGCGTCTCCTCGCGACTTCCTCGGATTCTTGGGCGGTGGATATGGACGGGTGCGGTGATGCGCCAGGCGACATGCTTCCATCCAGACTGCATCTGCACATCACAGAGTCGACAGAGATGGGTAGCGTATGAATAGCTTAATCTATATATGGATTTTGCTTATGGCTAGGGTTTAGATACAGTCCACAAAGTTTTGCTCAGCTTAAGTACGTTCGCCACACAGCATTTTCCAGGGAACTAGCCCCATGCATGTTAACTATTTAGACGACATTCACGCATTAATATAATTTACATAGATTAAAAAGGAAGAAAAAACAGAAGAAAAATTAAAACGGGCCTTCAATGCCACCAAACCCTAGCCTACGGACCAATGACTACTGGTCGTCGTATTCGTCCCTACTCAGGTCCACAAAGATCAGCGTCTCCCATGGCCAGTTGGGTACTGGAGGCACCATGTGGTATACTGGAGGAGAGGGGACGCTGCCGGCGTAGGCCACTGATCCCACAACAACGGCGGAGGTGGTGGAGGAGGAGCAAAGTCCTGTAAGGCTAGCTTCAAAGCCTCTTCGCAGCTCGAGGTGGAGCAGAGCCTCTTCGGTGGAGGAGGAGCAGAGACCATGGAACCGGCGGCATGGGCACGTTGGGTACCCTCGCACGGCGTCCAATTGTCGTAGAGGGCACATGCGATGCCGATACAGACGGGCACCCGGTTGATCTGCTTTGTCTCCTTCTTCGCCGCCGAGGACCCAGTTTGGCGTCGTTCTTCTTTGGGTACTTCCATGGGAAGCCCTTCTTCCCCATGGACTTATCGATGAGGATGTTAGCTGTCGGTTTGCTGGGAGTGGCGAGAAAGAGGGTGTCAGCAGAGGAGGTGTTGATGATATTAGGCCATTGATGGTGTCCTTTTAAAGGACAGGGGAAAGGGAGGCCTTCAATACGATGTGGGAATCCAAGAGCGTGCCATTTATGGCGGCGCAGAAGTCCATCCGCTGAGCGCCAGGCCTAGCACGGACCGCGTAGCTGAAGCGTGCCATTAATGGCGGTGTGGAAGGCTGTGGGAGGCGCATGCGCTGAAGTGATGCGACTGAAGCGACGCACCCACTGCTAGGGCATGGGTGAGTTGGATATAAAAGATTAGCATAAATAGGACAAATAAATACAGTAATTTAAAATAATGGATGTAGGGTTCGTAGCATAGAAAACAAAAAAAAATTCTACCGCAAGAACGAATAAAACCAAGATCCAATCTAGGAAACAGTCAAGATATAATCTATTAGATATATGCAATGAGAGAGATTATATCTACATACCCTTGAAAATCCAAAGTGATAACGAGATCAGATCTCGTGGTTGATGCAGATGTACACTTGATTGGGCAGCACTTCCGTATTTGGTCACACGTACGGTGTCAATGATGACGCCCTCTCCCCATTCTGGCGGGGCAACAGATGTAGTAGATCCCCTCAGAATCCCAGCAGCATGATGGCGTGGTGATGGCCGGTGGTGGAGGAGAAATCCTGCATGGCTTCACCAAGCCTGCGCAGGAAGGAGGGAGAGAGGGGCGGCTAGGGTTTGGGGGATGTTGTGTGACCCCCTGCCCTCTCCCCACTTTATATAGGGGCTAGAGTCGGCCAAGGTGGCCCCCCAACTCATCTAGGGCCGACGGCCAAGGGGAGACTTGCCTCCCAAGTTCCCCCCTTAATTTTAGGGATTTGGCCTTATCCCTTTAGGGGGGCGCATGGGCCATGGTGGGCTGCATCCCAGCCCATGTTGGCATGGTGCACCACCCATTTAGCCCATGTGGTCCCTCCAGGATATGTGGACCCCACAGTGGGACCCCAGAACCTTCTAGAAGATTCCCTGTACGATACCGGAAAATCCCAAAGTTTTCCGGAACCCTAAAATCAGCTTCCCACATATGAATCTTATTCTCCGAATCATTCCAAACTTCCTCGTGATGCCTTGGACCCAATCCGAGACTCCGAACAACATTCGGTCTCCATCTCATATTCTATATCTACTTAAACAACATGGAACCTTAAGTGTGTCACCATACGGTTCGCGAACTATGCAGACATGATCGAGATACCTCTTCGATCAATAACCAATAGCGAGACCTAGAGATCCATAATGGCTCCCGCATATTCAATGATGACTTCATGATCAAAAGAACCATTAACATACGATACTGATTCCCTTTGTCGCGCGATACTTTACTTATCCGAGGTTCGATCATCGGTATCTCCATACCTAGTTCAACCTCGTTACCGATAAGTACTCTTTACTTGTACCATGATATGACATCCCTTGTGACCTAGTCACATGGTTGCAAGTAATTGGATGACATTACACCGAGAGGGCCCAGAGTATATCTATTCTTCATTTGGATGGACAAATCCCACTCTTGATCCATGCGCTTCAACTCATACTTTCAGAATACCCAATGCCATCTTTATAACCACCTAGTTACGAAGTGGTATTTGATGTCATCAAAGCATCCCTCCGGTGTTGGTGATTAACATGATCTATGTCATCATTATAACCACCCAGCTACTATATATGTATTTGAGAGCTACAACAAAATGAATTTTAATTAATTGATCTTATTTCTATGCTTACTATGGGTGTGTGTCCATCATATCATTCTCCTAACGACATGATCTTGTTATTAAAAACATCCAATGTTCATAATCAGAAAACCTTGATCATCAATTAATCAACAAGCTAGTTTAAACGAGAAGCTTACTAGGGACTCTAGTTTGTTTACAAAACACACGTGTATCAATTTTTCCACTTAATACAATTATAGCATGGGCTGTAAACATTTATCATGAACACTAAGATATAAAAATAACCACTTTATTATTACATCTCGGGCATATCTCCAACAATGCATGCTTCACAACATGTACTATCTCTCAAAAAGTTTCTTAACTTTAAGTGTAACCCACTAGTTTGTTTTTAGAAGGAACGCTCGAAAGGAGCCCGACTTTGAATTAACGAATCTATCAATCGGCTATGAGTTACAACTTACACACGCTAGGGATCCCAACTTGACATAGAAAGAGCACAACACCAGAATACCACAAAGAGTTCGAGACATAAGAAAAACTAAAATAAGCACTACACTAAAGGAGATTGCTTGATCCAAATGAAGGATCACCTTTTATTGTTGCACGGAAGCATCGGCGCCAAACCTTTCTTCACCAGCAAACATCCACTGCACCAACCCCACCATGCAGGGGATCTACATCATAGATGCAACCTATCAGTACTCGAGAAGCTAAAGGAGGAGGATTCAAACGACGCCTCCAAGAAGAGAAACAGTGCCGATGAGAGTCTTCATTTCCAATAGAGTCCAAGGACCTACAAAGATTTCACAAAATCCAATCCTCTAACCAAAGAACACTACCCGGTCACTAACCAAACATCCCATGTCAGCCAACGACATAATGAAGAAAATCACCAGTGATGTGGGCATTTCCCTTCGGGTAACCAGTATTACGCTACCTCCTACGGCCCAACCGGAGGCCCATGAAGATCATCCACCAACCAAGGTGGGCCGTTATATCGGTTCTAAAGAAGGATTCTTGACGAACAAGGCAAGAAGACAAAGAGACAAGGAAAGTTTAGATGTAGAACTCTTTGTAAATTTGTCGAACCAGGATAGAACTCTCGAGACCTGGCCTACAATATAAGGGCCAGGAGAGGGTCTGTCGAGGGACACACAATCATCACAGCCAAAACCACCGCAAGTCTAGAGCTAGGTCATTAGAAATCTTAGTCTCTCGACGAGTTCATAGTCAGAGCCTTCGGCTACACCATTGTAACCCGATAATTTCGATAATCAAGATCAAACAAGCAAGAAGTAAGGGTTTTACCTCATCGAGGGCCCCGAACCTGGGTAAATCTCTCACCCTGTTTGTTTGGTATCCGATGTCTCGTGTCGGCATGCAGGATTCCGCCAACCCTAAGCCCTGGGTGGGCATTGCCGAGAGCACCCTCGTCAATTGGCGTCATTGATACGTCTCCAACGTATCTATAATTTCTTATGTTCCATGCTAGTTTTATGATAATACCAACATGTTTTAGTCATACTTTATAATGTTTTTATGCATTTTCCGAGACTAACCTATTAACAAGATGCCAAAGCCAGTTCCTTCTTGTTTTTGATTTCAGAAAAGTTAGTTTACGAATAATCTCGGAATTGGACGAAACAAAAGCCCACGGTCCTATTTTCCATGGAGTCTTCGAGAACAGGAGACGAATAGGGGCCACGAGGCGGCCACCCCACATGGCGGCGCGGTGGGACCCCTGGCCACGCCGGCCTATGGGTTGGGCCCCTCGGGCGCCCCCCGACGCTGCCCCTTCGCCTATTTATTCCTTCCGTCGTGAAAACCCTAGTATCGAGAGCCACGATACGATAATAGTTCCAGAGACGCCGCCGTCGTCAACCCTACCTAGGGGGGTTCAGAAGATCGCCTCCGGCACCGCAGGGAGAGGGGAATCATCACGGAGGGCTCTACATCACCATGCCCGCCTCCGGACGATGCGTGAGTAGTTCATCCTTGGACTAAGGGTCCATAGCAGTAGCTAGATGGTTGTCTTCTCCTCTTGTGCTATCATGTTTAGATCTTGTGAGCTGCCTATCATGATCAAGATCATCTATTTGTAATGCTACATGTTGTGTTTGTTGGGATCCGATGAATATGGAATACTATGTCAAGTTGATTATTGATCTATCATATATGTTATTTATGTTCTTGCATGCTCTCCGTTGCTAGTAGAGGCTCTGGCTAAGTTGATACTTGTGACTCCAAGAGGGAGTATTTATGCTAGATAGTGGGTTTATGTCTCCATTGAATCTGGGAGGACAGAACCCCTAAGGTTGTGGATGTGTTGTTGCCACTAGGGATAAACCATCAATGCTTTGTCTAAGGATATTTGTATTGTTTACATTACACACATACTTAATGCAATTGTCATTGTTTGCAACTTTATACGAAGGGGTGCGGATGCTAACCTGAAGGTGGACTTTTTAGGCATAGATGCATGATGGATGGCGGTCTATGTTCTTTGTCGTAATGCCCTAAGTAAATCTCATAGTAGTCATCATGATATGTATGTGCATCTCTATTTGTCAATTGCCCAATTGTAATTTGTTCACCCACCATGCTATTTATCTTATTGGAGAGACACCACTAGTGAACTGTGGACCCCGGTCCATTCTTTTACATCTAAAATACAACCTACTGCAATCATTGTTCACTTTTTTTCTACAAGCAAACACAATTCTCCACACCATACGTTTAATCCTTTGTTTTCAGCAAGCTGGTGACATTGACAACCTCACTGTTAAGTTGGGGCAAAGTAGTTTGATTGTGTTGTGCAGGTTCCACGTTGCGGAATCACCGGTGTTGCGCGCACTACACTCCTTCACCAACAACCTTCCCGTGGCCTTCATCTCCTACCGGTTCGATAACCTTGGTTTCTTGCGAGGAAAACTCGCTCTGTACTCATCATACCTTCCTCTGAGGTTCCCAACGAACGTGTGCTAACGTCACAAGGAGCTACTTTTACGCCGTTATACCCCAGGGATTTCTAACTCTCACACGCCAGCAGCAACTTTCCGCGCCGTTTGGGAGATCAAGACACGCTGCAAGGGGAGTCTCTCACACCCGATCTCTATACTTTGTTTATTGTCTTTCTTTATTTTATTTTTTGTCTTATTTGATTTCTTTATATCAAAAACACAAAAATTAGTTACTTGTTTTACTTTATTTAATTTGGTTTTGCTTTGTTTATTTTTACTATTGCTAAAATGAGTAATCCTGAAGTTGAAGTTCGTTCGTTTAAGCAACAAGGGAGAAAGTTTTAAAGATGCTTGGTATAGAATTAGTGATGCTCATCATAGGTGCACTAAGAAACACTCCACTATTATCCTCCTTAGGAATTTTTATGTTGGTATCTCTAGCTGGAATAGGTATGTTCTTGATACTCTTTCGGGGGTAACCTAGGTACTCCTGCTTTAGAAGCTAGTTGCATCATTGAGAGTCTAGTTGGAATACCACTGTTAATGAAGCTAAAATTGAAATCTCTCTTGAGGATGTCATGAAAAAGTTGGAACCCATAGAGAAAAATCTTCCAAGTGTTGAGACTAAATTGGGAATATTACTTGATAATACTGATAAACTTGATAAATCCCTAGGAAATTAATGAAAGATTACATCTGTAGTGACCTCACTTTAAAAAGTGCAAGTCCCTGTGCATTAGTGCTAGTCCCTGGATCGAACTGCTAGCACACACAGTTTAAGATGAAATACCAAATAGCAAAGGTCTTCATTACAACCTAAGATCCAGCGGAAATAAAATAGTTCGATACAACTTGCATAGCTCAAGGGCTAGCATAAACATAAATCAGAGTTCAACATCAAGCGGAAAGCAAATAGCATGGAGTCCTCTTCCTTCACGGATGCCACAGGCAGACATGTTGGGCAAAGACTCGTGATCCTAACATCTTCTTCAACAGCTAGGGATACCTGCAACATCAAACGTTGCAGCCCGAAGGAATCAATACATTTGGAATTGTATTGGCAAGGACACTTTTGTGGACTCAAAAGGCATCCTACACCTACGTGCACATCTGGCAGGTAGAGCTCAAGTTCATTTTGCATAAAGCCAATTTTCCCTATCATTTATCAAAACATTTTCTTTCAACCTAATTAGCAGTAACATTGGTAAAACCCCAATGTACCAAATTAACAGTAGCATTGGTAAAGCCCCAATGTACCTTCCTACCCTTGTTCACCCATTCAAATTTTATTTAAGAAATTGGGATGAGGAGATCTTCGAACAAGGACTTGTCAGTTCGCTCAAGTTGTCCATAACCGGGGACACGGCTAAGTACTTAGATTTTACACTCTCGAGAGGTTGTACACCTTTACCCACATGGCCAGGTCAATCCTTCTACCTCGATGCACATTTTGCTCAGAGGACAGGTGCAGACCGTGGCCGAGACCTTCTGTGTGTAATCACCCGAACCATTCCCTAAGGGCCACGCCCCCACCTACAGTATCCCTCTACCACCACCTGGCCCCTAGGATCCGGGTTCATACAACATACTTTGTCAAGCCAGAGCCATAGTAGCATGTGGTTGTACGTGAAGCTAATGAGCAAGGTTTGTCTACAATCTCTTTAAGCCTGGGTGACTTTCCGCAAGTGTGCACTAGCACCAGGGTCTTGCCCCTGATACAGCCACCCTCTCCATAACTCCACCATTCACCCAGGTAATTCATTAAACTTAGTTGTTTTTCCTTAACCTCTATCAAAACCTTTTCCATGGCATAGCAGGTAACAACTAAATTTAATGGCGGCTAAGGGAGTCTAGGAGTGGTGTAGCTAAACTACTAGGATTTAATAGCAGGCAAAAAGCATAAACCCTAGACATGTCTACTACAAAAACACTACGGTGCAAGAATTAAAACTGGGACTTTTGGTGTGTGTCACTTGCCTTTTTCAGAGGGAAGAGTTGCAATCTTCACAGTCACAACGGTTGCAGCTGTCACAGTCGCAATCTACAAGCATTCATACATAGCACGATAAACACAATGCACAACACAAATGCACAAGCATAGACATGAGATGCATATGATATTTACACAAGTGCACTCCATTTAATGATCTCTGGTTGTCACTATATGCATGATGCCATGGTCAAGTTTTATGGTTGGTTGAATTATTGCGAACCATCTATGTCGCACTAGCGAAGGGCAACTACCATTAATTGAAAAAGGTGTTTTGGTACAGTAGGCAAATGATGGTTTTGGTACTACTGGACAGAGGGTAACATCTGCAAGCATATGCAAAAGGAATCACCCAAAAAGGGTATGTAGATATCATTTTATGGGTGAAGTACTCCGATTAGGCATTTAAATATGGATGAATCTCAAACTTATGTAAGTCCACATTTTATTGGTTCATAGTGTTCCTTATATTTTTAGGATTCCAGAGGTATAAAGTTTGTAATTTTTGGACAAGCGGAGCTCTGGTTATTAATTTTGCAATGCGAGGACTATTGAATTGCTGTTAAAACGAAATTTAGGGGGTGTCCCTGACACATGGCGCAATCCTATTGGTGATACCCCTTCGCGCGGATCACGCTCCTTAGCCGTTGGATCTAACTAGACTCTACGGCTCAGATCTGTTGACAGATATGGGAAAGAAATAAAAAAAAAAAGAGGATGCTCACGTGGCGCGACGTGGCGCACGCGTGGCGGCGAGGTGGCGGCTGACGTGGCCGGCGGCGAGGTGAGCTCGCCGGCGGCGATGGTCGGCGGCGCTGCGGCGGTCTCCGGCGGCGGCGGTGGACGGGTGCGGGGCGGGGCGGCGAGCTAGGGCGGCGGAGCGTGGCCGGGGAGGTGCCGGCGGCGCGGTGCCGGCTGGAGGCGGCGCGGCGGCGAGCTTCTCCGGCGAGGTCTGGGCATCCTGGGGGCGTGATTGCGGGGGAGGAGAAAGGGAATGGAGAGAGGAGCGCGCAGCCTTTATGGGAGCGGCTCGGACCGTTTGGCGACGCGAGTGGGGGAGGGGGTGAGTGGGGGAGGTGGCCGGGGCGGTCTCGTGCAGCGCGTGCGTCCGCGTGAGGTCGTGCGCACGGGAGGTGGCGGCGGTTGGAGACGAAGCGGGGCGGGCGGCTGGGGCGCGTGCGGCTGGGGGGCTGGCCTAGCTGGGCCATGGCCGACTCGGTCGGGTTCGGGTCGGCCACCTTTTCTTTTTGTTTTGTTGTTTTTCTTTCTCTCTTTCTCTTATTTGAAATTACATTTGGAGCACCAAAAATAATCAGAAAAATATAAATAATATATCGTTGGATTCCTTAAGAAAAGATCTTCACTATGGAACCACCTTTGAAACAAAATAAAATCTTTTATAAAACAAAATTGGCATACATGCCTATGTGGCTATAGTGCCGTTTCAGGGTTCGGGGTTTTGAAATGAGTTTGAATTTCTCTTAAAATGCAACGATGACATGATGCTTATGAATGCAATGCATGAGGTTTGAAATTTTAAAAAAATTGGGATGTTACAAACCTACCCCCCTTAAGATGATTCTCGCCCTCGAGAATCGGAGTGGCTAGCAAATAGGTGTGGGTGATCTTCACGGAGGTCATCTTCTCGTTCCCATGTAGCTTCTTCCTCTGTGTGGTGGTTCCACTGGACCTTGCAAAATTTGATCGTCTTCGTACGGGTCACTCTTTCTGCTGTCTCCAGTATCTTGATTGGCTTCTCTTCATATGTGAGATCACTCTCCAACTGAACTTCCTCAAGTGGCACTGTATCTCTCAACGGGGTCTCTGCCATTTCTGGGTGACACTTCTTCAGTTGGCTTACATGGAACACACTGTGAACTGCAGCTAGAGATTCTGGCAGTTCCAACTCATATGCTACTTCACCTTTGCGAGCCAGGATCTTGAATGGTCCTACAAAGCGGGGTGCTAACTTTCCCTTGACTCCAAATCTTTTCACACCACGTAGGGGTGAGACTCTTAGGTATGCTCTATCACCTATCTCATAGGTCACTTCCCTACGCTTTGAGTCAGCGTAGCTCTTCTGTCTAGATTGGGCTATCTTCAATCTATCTCTGATTAGTCTGACCTTCTCTTCGGCATCCTTGATTAGGTCTGGGCCAAACAGACTTCTTTCTCCTACGCCACTCCATAGCAATGGGGTGGTGCACTTCCTTCCATACAATGCCTCAAAGGGTGCCATACCAATACTAGCTTGGTGGCTATTGTTATATGAAAACTCTGCATAAGGCAGATTTTCATCCCAACTTGATCCATAGTCCAATGCACATGCTCTTAACATATCTTCCAAGATTTGATTCACTCTTTCAGTCTGTCCATCAGTCTGTGGGTGAAACGCTGTGCTGAACTCAAGTCTAGTTCCCAATGACTCATGTATTTGACGCCAAAAGTGAGATGTAAACTGGGTACCTCTGTCTGACACAATGCTCTTGGGCACTCCATGCAAACATATGATTTTGTTCATGTATAACTTGGCTAGTTTGGCGCTTGTGTAGGTGGTCTTCACTGGAATGAAGTGAGCCACTTTAGTTAGACGGTCAACTACGACCCAAATGGAATCATATCCCGATCTAGTCTTTGGCAGTCCGGTGATAAAATCCATGCCAATATTCTCCCACTTCCATTCTGGTACAGGTAGTGGTTGCAACAATCCTGCGGGTTTCTGATGTTCCGCCTTGACTCTACTACAAACATCACACAGTGCAATATACTCAGCGATGTCTCTCTTCAGATTACTCCACCAGAACCTTTCCTTCACGTCCATGTACATCTTGGTGTTACCCGGATGAATGGAGTATGGTGAATCATGGGCTTCCTGGAAAATCAACTTCCTAAGCTCAGGGTCCTGGGGTACACAGATACGCTTCTCAAACCATATGGTTCCTTGTTCATCTGCATGAAATCCTTTTGCTCTGCCTTCACTCATATTGACCTTGATCTCCTCTATTTCTTTGTCTAACTTTTGAGCTTCTCTAATTCTGTCCATTAGTGTTGGCTGAACTTCAAGTGATGCCAAATAACCTTTGGGCACAACCTCTAGTCTGAGGTCCTTAAACTGTTCACACAGTTCCTCTGGTAATTCTCCAGCGGTGAGGCCGTTTACATAGCTCTTACGGCTCAGCGCATCGGCTACAACGTTAGCCTTCCCTGGGTGATATTGCAAATTCATATCATAATCTTTTATTAACTCCAACCATCTTCTTTGCCTCATGTTCAGCTCCTTCTGAGTGAATATGTACTTCAGGCTCTTATGGTCTGTGAACACATCACAATGCTTTCCCATCAAGTAGTGTCTCCACACTTTCAGGGTATGAACAACAGATGCTAGCTCTAAGTCATGGGTTGGGTAGTTTCTCTCATGCTGCTTGAGTTGTCGCGAAGCATAGCACACTACTTTTCCATCTTGCATTAAAACACCTCCAAGTCCTTGACGAGAGGCGTCACAGTACACTTGGAAATCCTTATTGATATCCGGCAAACATAGAACCGGTGCACTTACTAAGCGTTGCTTCAACTCTTGAAAACTAGCTTCACACTCATCAGTCCAGATGAATTTCTTCTCCTTCTTCAACAGTGCTGTCATGGGCTTTGCAATCTTGGAGAAATTTTCAATAAATCTCCGATAGTATCCAGCGAGTCCTAGGAAACTCCGGATCTCTCCTGCATTCTTGGGTGATTCCCACTCGGTCACAGCTGCAACTTTACTCGGATCGACTGCGACTCCTTCTGCTGAAACTATGTGTCCAAGGAATCCAACTCTATCCAACCAGAACTCACACTTGCTAAACTTGGCATACAACTTGTGCTCTCTAAGCTTCTCCATGATTAGGCGCAAGTGCCTCTCATGTTCGGCTTCATCCTTTGAGTATATCAATATATCATCGATGAATACCACTACAAACTTATCCAAATATTCCATGAACACTTTGTTCATCATGGCCATAAAATATGCCGGGGCATTGGTTAGACCAAATGGCATAACTGTATACTCATACAGACCGTATCTAGTAGTGAATGCGGTCTTAGGTATGTCTTGCTCTCTGATCTTCATTTGGAAGTAACCCGATCGAAGATCGATTTTGGAAAATACTTTTGCTCCCTTCAGTTGGTCAAACAGGTCGTTGATATTGGGCAACGGGTACTTGTTCTTGATAGTGACTTCATTGAGTGATCGATAATCCATTACCAGTCTCTTGCTAGAATCTTTCTTCATCACAAACAAAACAGGGGCTCCCCATGACGATGAACTAGGTCGGATGAAACCCTTTTCCAACTGTTCCTTAAGCTGCTTCTTCAACTCCTTCAATTCCTCTACATCCATCTTGTATGGTCTCTTGGCTATTGGTCCAGTTCCAGGCAACAGTTCAATGAGAAACTCAACTTCTCTGTCCGGCGGCATTCCTGGCAACTCTTCCGGGAACACATCCGGGTATTCTCTCACAACGAGCACGGTCTCCATGCTAACCCCCTTAAGAGAGTTGACCTTACTACCTTTAAGCTCAAAGGTTGATATGAAACGAATCCTCTTCATTTCTGGGGTTGTGAGTGTAATTGATCTCTTAGCACAATCTATTATGCCTCCATAAGTGGTCATCCAATCCATGCCTAGGATTACATCTAGACCTTGGGATGGTAGGACTACTAAGTTGGCTGGGAACTCATGTTTTCCAACTTGCAGGGTCAAATTTCTACATCCATCAGTTACTAACATCTCTCCCCCTGGAGAGCTTACTCTAAGAGGCAATCCCGTTGTTTTAGTGGGCAGATTATTCTTAACCACAAATGCTCTTGATATGAAAGAATGCGATGCACCGGTATCAAATAGAACAAGTGCTGGAAAGCAATTGAGCATGAACGTACCGATCACTGCGTCAGGCTCATCATAGATCTCCTCAACATTGACATGGTTGGCATGTCCCTTCTGGAACGGGTTAGGCTTGCCTGCATCCACAATCTTCCTTGCTTCCTCAGCCTTCTTCTCAGGGCAGTCGTTGGCAAAGTGTCCTGTCTTCCTGCACTTGAAGCACTCTACCTGGCTGATGTCCTTCTTCACAAAGCGATGACCATTGTTGTTGTTGTGGTCATTGCCGTTGTTGTGGCCATTGCCATTTCCATGATGGTTGCCATTACTCTTCCCAGAGTTGTTGTGGTGGTGATTCTTGTGACCATTGTGGTGGTGCTTGTATAGTGTCCAACTTCTTGTTAATTGTACGCAGCCAGTCATCAGCTACGATTGGCTCAGGAGAACTTGAGAATGTGGGAGGGTTCAGCCTCAGGAACCTAGTCAGACGGTCCTGCTGTGGCGGAGGTGGAGGTGGCGGGGGTGGTGGATTGTTGTTGTTCTGCATGTGGTTGTTCAGCTGGGTTATGGTCTGAGTCACTGCTTGCATCAGCTGGGCCTGTGCCTCCATCATCTGCTGAACATAGGCTGGCACCTCGGGCTCTCGGCGGGGCGGCATGCTGTGGGGTTTGAGAGGTAAGAATAGAATTAGACTAGAGCTAAGGAGAAATAAAATTTCCTACCCTCGCACAACACAAGCATATAAACAATCCTCAAAATCACGCAAGCAATTTTTTAAACACTATCGAACTAGTATGATCATACCACAATTTGGTATGATCAATGCGTTTTTAAGATATCGTTGGTCTGATAACGAGAGAAAGTGGTGGTCTACTCTATTTCCATCTTGGGTGCTTCAAGCTTCTCTTCCACTTCCTTGAGGTCTTCTAAGATTGGACGTCTAAAGTATGAAGATTTGTTTTGAAGATGGAATAGGTGAGAATACAAGAAAGCAAATTTTTGCAAACATTTCTTTTCAATAGAAAATGGATTAGATAGATAAGATGGAATTTCATCCTAAGGTCTTCCTATTTCTAATCCAAACCTAGGGTCACGAACCTATGGGCAACACAGTGCTCTGATACCATCTGTAGTGACCTCACTTTAAAAAGTGCAAGTCCCTGTGCATTAGTGCTAGTCCCTGGATCGAACTGCTAGCACACACAGTTTAAGATGAAATACCAAATAGCAAAGGTCTTCATTACAACCTAAGATCCAGCGGAAATAAAATAGTTCGATACAACTTGCATAGCTCAAGGGCTAGCATAAACATAAATCAGAGTTCAACATCAAGCGGAAAGCAAATAGCATGGAGTCCTCTTCCTTCACGGATGCCACAGGCAGACATGTTGGGCAAAGACTCGTGATCCTAACATCTTCTTCAGCAGCTAGGGATACCTGCAACATCAAACGTTGCAGCCCGAAGGAATCAATACATTTGGAATTGTATTGGCAAGGACACTTTTGTGGACTCAAAAGGCATCCTACACCTACGTGCACATCTGGCAGGTAGAGCTCAAGTTCATTTTGCATAAAGCCAATTTTTCCCTATCATTTATCAAAACATTTTCTTTCAATCTAATTAGCAGTAACATTGGTAAAACCCCAATGTACCAAATTAACAGTAGCATTGGTAAAGCCCCAATGTACCTTCCTACCCTTGTTCACCCATTCAAATTTTATTTAAGAAATTGGGATGAGGAGATCTTCGAACAAGGACTTGTCAGTTCGCTCAAGTTGTCCATAACCGGGGACACGGCTAAGTACTTAGATTTTACACTCTCGAGAGGTTGTACACCTTTACCCACATGGCCAGGTCAATCCTTCTACCTCGATGCACATTTTGCTCAGAGGACAGGTGCAGACCGTGGCCGAGACCTTCTGTGTGTAATCACCCGAACCATTCCCTAAGGGCCACGCCCCCACCTACAGTATCCCTCTACCACCACCTGGCCCCTAGGATCCGGGTTCATACAACATACTTTGTCAAGCCAGAGCCATAGTAGCATGTGGTTGTACGGAAAGCTAATGAGCAAGGTTTGTCTACAATCTCTTTAAGCTTGGGTGACTTTCCGCAAGTGTGCACTAGCACCAGGGTCTTGCCCCCTGATACAGCCACCCTCTCCATAACTCCACCATTCACCCAGGTAATTCATTAAACTTAGTTGTTTTTCCTTAACCTCTATCAAAACCTTTTCCATGGCATAGCAGGTAACAACTAAATTTAATGGCGGCTAAGGGAGTCTAGGAGTGGTGTAGCTAAACTACTAGGATTTAATAGCAGGCAAAAAGCATAAACCCTAGACATGTCTACTACAAAAACACTACGGTGCAAGAATTAAAACTGGGACTTTTGGTGTGTGTCACTTGCCTTTTTCAGAGGGAAGAGTTGCAATCTTCACAGTCACAACGGTTGCAGCTGTCACAGTCGCAATCTACAAGCATTCATACATAGCACGATAAACACAATGCACAACACAAATGCACAAGCATAGACATGAGATGCATATGATATTTACACAAGTGCACTCCATTTAATGATCTCTGGTTGTCACTATATGCATGATGCCATGGTCAAGTTTTATGGTTGGTTGAATTATTGCGAACCATCTATGTCGCACTAGCGAAGGGCAACTACCATTAATTGAAAAAGGTGTTTTGGTACAGTAGGAAAATGATGGTTTTGGTACTACTGGACAGAGGGTAACATCTGCAAGCATATGCAAAAGGAATCACCCAAAAAGGGTATGTAGATATCATTTTATGGGTGAAGTACTCCGATTAGGCATTTAAATATGGATGAATCTCAAACTTATGTAAGTCCACATTTTATTGGTTCATAGTGTTCCTTATATTTTTAGGATTCCAGAGGTATAAAGTTTGTAATTTTTGGACAAGCGGAGCTCTGGTTATGAATTTTGCAAAGCACGGACTATCGAATTGCTGTTAAAACGAAATCTAGGGGGGGTCCAGACACATGGCGCATTGCTATTGGTGCGTACCCCTTCGCGCGGATCAGCCTCTATAAACCGTTGGATCTCATAACATCTACGGCTCAGATTATAAAGACAGATATGGGAAAGAAATAAAAAGAAAAAGAGGATGCACAGGTGGCGCTGACTGAGCGTACGCGTGGCGCTGCGCAGACGATGGAGGCGCTGACGTGGCCGGCGGTGATGGAGATGGCCGGCGCGGTCTGGCCGTGCTCGACGGCGGCGACTCGGCGGTTCCCGACGTCGGGCGAGTCCGGGACAGCGTGAGCCTTGGCGAGGCGGAGCTAGGGGCAGCGGCGGCGTGGCCTAGCCCGGCCTGTGGCGGCGCTGGCGGATGGAGGTGGCGCGACGGCGCGAACGGCGAGCCGGCAGCCTGGGGGCGTGATTGCGGGGGAGGAGAAAGGGAATGGAGAGAGGAGCGTGCAGCCTTTATGGGGAGCGGCTCGGACCGTTTGGCGACACGAGGTGGGGGAGGGGGCGAGTGGGGGAAGGAGGTGGCCGGGGCGGTCTCCGTGCAGCGCGTGCGTGCGTGCAGAGGTCGTGCGCACGGGAGGTGGCGGCGGTTGGAGACGAAGCGGGGCGGGCGGCTGGGGCGCGTGCGGGTGGGGCTGGCCGGCTGGGCCATGGCCGACTCGGTCGGCCCAGTTCGGGTCGGCCACCTTTCTTTTTTTGTTTTGTTGTTTTTCTTCTCTCTCTTTCTCTTATTTGAAATTACATTTGGAGCACCAAAAATAATCAGAAAAATATAAATAATATATCGTTGGATTCCTTAAGAAAAGATCTTCACTATGGAACCACCTTTGAAACAAAATAAAATATTTTATAAAACAAAAATTGGCATACATGCCTATGTGGCTATAGTGCCGTTTCAGGGTTCGGGGTTTTGAAATGAGTTTGAATTTCTCTTAAAATGCAACGATGACATGATGCTTATGAATGCAATGCATGAGGTTTGAAATTTTAAAAAAATTGGGATGTTACAAACCTACCCCCCTTAAGATGATTCTCGCCCTCGAGAATCGGAGAAGCTATGGGAAATAGGTCAACTTTTTCTTCTCTTAAGTTTAAGGAGAAAGCTTATGTGGGTAAGGAGCAAAAATTCATGTATGTCCCTAAGATGCCAAAGCCAAAGAATCATTATGAGCTTAAAATTGATAAAACCCTTAGTACCACTATGGGAAATTTAGATAATGGAGCATCTAAGGTACCCTCTGCGACAAGTTGTGTTTTTAAGAAAAATTATGATGTTGATGCTTCTTCTCTTGATGTTACTTGATTTGCACTTTCTGCGCCTAGCTGAAAGGCGTTAAAGAAAAACGCTTATGGGAGACAACCCATTGTTTTATTTCTGCAAAAAAAATTTATATTTGAGTCAACGTGCTTGTTACTACTGTACCAATACCTTTGTATCTTTATTTTCTTGCATTGTTGTGCCAAGTAAAGTCTCTAATAGAAAGTTGATACTAGATTTGGATTTCTGCGCAGAAACAGATTTTTAGCTGTCTCGAATTTGCGTTTTTCTCTCTGTAGAAGAATTGAAAAATTCTGAAAAAATTCATGCGTGATCCTCATATATGTACTAAACTTTCATTAGTTTTGAGTTTTCTAATCTGAGCAAGTTAAGTGCCTCGAAAAATTCGTCTTTACGGACTGTTCTGTTTTGACAGATTCTGCCTTTTATTTCGCATTGCCTCTTTTACTGTGTTTGAGTGAATTTCTTTGCTCCATTAAATTTCAGTAGCCTTGGGTAATGTCCAGAAGTGTTGGGAATGATTGTGTCCTTGCTGAACATGTGAATTTTTGATTATGCACTAACCCTCGAATGAGATTGTTTTGAGTTTGGTGTGGAGGAAGTTTTCAAGGATCAAGAGAGGAGGATGATATAATATGATCAAGAAGAGTGAAAAGTCTAAGCTTGGGGATGCCCGTGGTTCATCCGCATATTTCAAGAAGACTCAAGCGTCTAAGCTTGGGGATGCCCAAGGCATCCCCTTCTTCATCAAAACTTATCAGGTCACCTCTAGTGAAACTATATTTTAATTCCGTCACATCTTATGTGCTTTACTTGGAGTGTCTATTTGTTTTTATTTTTGTTTATGTTTGAATAAATTCGGATCCCAACAATCCTTGTGTTGGAGAGAGACACGCTCCGCTTTTTCATTTGAACACTTGTGTTCTTCATTTTTTTAATGTTCATGGCGAAAGCTGAAAGCCGCATCACTTATACTTATTGTTATTTGGTTGGAAACAGAAAATGCCTCATATTGTCTTGAATAATTTGATAATTGCCAATTGTTTTGAGCTCTCAAATAGATCATGTTTAAGCTTTTGCATCATGTAGTTTAAATCTATTAATGGAGAACTACCGTAGAGCTTGTTGAAATTTGGATTGCATGATTG
Source organism: Lolium multiflorum (assembly GCA_030979885.1). Taxonomy (NCBI): domain Eukaryota; kingdom Viridiplantae; phylum Streptophyta; class Magnoliopsida; order Poales; family Poaceae; genus Lolium; species Lolium multiflorum. Next base: position 16,136,192 of record CM061751.1, read on the forward strand.
GTCTCTCTAAGGTCTAGATATTTTCTGGTAAAAGTATTTGAACAACAAGAAAGACAGTGTAGAGTCTTATAATGCTTGCAATATGTTCTTGTGTAAGTTTTGTTGTACCGGTTTATACTTGTGTTTGCTTCAAACAACCTTGTTAATTAGCCAAAGCCTTGTACAGAGAGGGATGCTTCTCGTGCATCCAAAAACCTTGAGCCAAAACCTATGCCATTTGTGTCCACCATAACTACCTATTATGTGGTATTTTTCTGCCATTCCAAAGTAAATGCTTGCGTGCTACCTTTAAAAAAATCCATTTCTTATTTTTTTAATACATAGCTCATGGGAAAGTAGCCTAAAAAACTATTGTGGTAATGAATATGTCGGTTATGTATCTTAGTTCTTATAAGTTGCTTGTTGAGCGGTAACCATGTTTTTGGGGACGCCATCAACCTGTCACACCTTTGTTGAATATCATGTGAGTTGCTATGCATGTTTGTCTTGTCTGAAGTAAGAGAGATTTACCATGAGTTGAAATGGTTTGAGTATGCATGTTGTTAGAGAAGAACATTCGGCCGCCAACCAAAGCCATGTATCATGGTGGAAGTTTCAGCTTGGACATTAATCCTCAAAATCTCTTATGAGAATATTATTGTTGTTGAATGCTTAAAGCATAAAGAGGAGTCCATTATCTGTTTTCTATGTTGTCCCGGTATGGATGTCCTCAAGTTGAGATCTATCAAAATCGAAAAATCAAATGTGATTTACCTCCTTGGACCTTTGTACATGTGGCATAGAGGTACCCCTTTGTGACACTTGGTTGAAACATATGTAATGCGATGATAATCCATGGAAATCCGAGCTAATTACGACAAGGTGCGGGCACTATTAGTATTCGATGCATGAGGCTTGCAACTTATAGGAAGTTTTATGCATAACCCATATGAATTATTACTACCGTTGACACAATTGTTTCCATGTTTTCAAAATAAAAAGCTCTAGCACATGAGTAATCCCTGCTTCCCTCTGCGAAGGGCCTTTCTTTTACTTTATGTTGAGTCGGTTTACCTACCCTTCTTTCTATCTTAGAAGCAAACACTTGTGTCAACTGTGTGCGTTGATTCTTACATGCTTACTTATTGCACTTATTATATTACTTTGTGTTGACAATTATCCATGAGATATGTATGTTGAAAGTTGAAAGCAATTGCTGAAACTTAAATCTTCCTTTGTGTTGCTTCAAAACCTCTTATTAAAAATCTATTGCTTTATGAGTTAACTCTTATGCAAGACTTTTTGATACTTATCTCGAAAGTACTATTCATTAAAAAAATTTGCTATATGATTCAGTTGTTTAGTCATTATCTTTTTGCTAGCAAAACTATATACCATTGCTTTGAGTCACTTCATTCACCTCATATGCTTTACAACAGTGTTGATCAAGATTATGTTGGTAGCATGTCACTTCGAAATTATTGTTTTTATCGTTTACCTACTCGGGCGAGTAGGAACTAAGCTTGGGATGCTTGATACGTCTCAAACGTATCTATAATTTTATGTTCCATGCTACTTTTATAACAATACTTGAATGTTTTATACATACTTTACAGCATTATTATACATTTTCCGGCACTAACCAATTAACAAGATGCCGAAGTGCCAGTTGTTGTTTTTCTGTTTTTGGTTTCAGAAATCCTAGTAAGGAAATATTCTTGGAATTGGACGAAATCAACGCCCAGGGTCCTATTTTTACACGAAGCTTCCAGAAGACCGAGGGGGAAAGGAAGTGGGGCCACGAGGTGGCCAGACCATAGGTCTCAAACGTATCTATAATTTCTTATGTTCCATGCTAGTTTTATGACAATACCAACATGTTTTAGTCATACTTTATAATGTTTTTATGCATTTTCCGAGACTAACCTATTAACAAGATGCCACGGTGCCAGTTCATTTTTCTCGCTGTTTTTGATTTCAGAAAAGTTAGTTTACGAATATTCTCGGAGTTGGATGAAACAGCCCACGGTCTTATTTTCCACAGAGCCTTCCAGAACACCGAAGAGGAGACGAAGAGGGCCACGAGGCGGCCACCCCACATGGCGGCGTGGTGGGGCCCCTGGCCGCGCCGACCTATGGGGTGGGCCCCTCGGGCGCCCCCGACGCTGCCCCTTCGCCTATTTATTCCTTCCATCGCGAAAACCCTAGTACCGAGAGCCACGATACGAGAATAGTTCCAGAGACGCCGCCGCCGTCAGCCTACCTCGGGGGGTTCAGAAGATCGCCTTCGACACCTGCCGGGAGGGGATCATCACCGGAGGGCTCGACATCACCATGCCGCCACCGGGCTGATGCGTGAGTAGTTCATCCTTGGACTACGGGTCCATAGCAATAGCTAGATGGTTGTCTTCTCCTCTTGTGCTATCATGTTTAGATCTTGTGAGATGCCTATCATGATCAAGATCATCTATTTGTAATGCTACATGTTGTGTTTGTTGGGATCCGATGAATATCGAATACTATGTCAAGTTGATTATTGATCTATCATATATGTTATTTATGTTCTTGCATGCTCTCCGTTGCTAGTAGAGGCTCTGGCCAAGTTGATACTTGTGACTCCAAGAGGGAGTATTTATGCTAGATAGTGGGTTCATGTCTCCACTGAATCTGGGGGAGTGACAGCAACCCCTAAGGTTGTGGATGTGTTGTTGCCACTAGAGATAAAACATCAATGCTTTGTCTAAGGATATTTGTATTGTTTACATTACGCACGGTACTTAATGCAATTGTCTGTTGTTTGCAACTTAATACTGGAAGGGGTGCGGATGCTAACCTGAAGGTGGACTTTTTAGGCATAGATGCATGCTGGATGGCGGTCTATGTTATTTGTCGTAATACCCTAAGTAAATCTCATAGTAGTCATCATGATATGTATGTGCATCTCTATTTGTCAATTGCCCAACTGTAATTTGTTCACCCAACATGCTATTTATCTTATTGGAGAGACACCACTAGTAAACTGTGTGGAACCCGGTCCATTCTTTTACATCTGAAATACAACCTACTGCAATCATTGTTCTCTTTTGTTTCTGCAAGCAAACATAATTCTCCACACCATACGTTTAATCCTTTGTTTCAGCAAGCCGGTGACATTGACAACCTCATTGTTAAGTTGGGGCAAAGTAGTTTGATTGTGTTGTGCGGGTTCCACGTTGGCGCCGGAATCACTGGTGTTGCGCCGCACTACACTTCTTCACCAACAACCTTCACGTGGCCTTCATCTCCTAATTGGTTCGATAACCTTGGTTTCTTGCTGAGGAAAACTCGTTGTTGTACTCATCATACCTTCCTCTTGGGGTTCCCAACGGACGTGTGCTTTGCACGTACTACTTTTCTGGCGCCGTTATACCCCAGGGATTTCTAACTCCCACACGCAGCGATCTATGGGAAACCTATCGGTACAAGGCATGTCATCGGCAGCTCCGGTCACATCAGCGGCATTCGTGCTGGCTTCACCAACACCTTCAAGTCCAAGAAACTCAGTTCGTTGCGGTTCCTTCGAATACACACACCACGCACTGAGGCCTCGCATCTGATCTCTTCGGAGTTACGCGGCAGTATGGATACAACCTTCGGTGGTGTCCACTTCATCATCGATTCAAAAGGATTTCTTTGACTTCCCGGTTCAAACGTGTCAAGCCTAAGGACTTCGGCTCCCGAAACCATTGTTCCACCGAAAGCTTTGGTAGGCTTGCCTAGGAATAGCAGCGAAAATAGCCGAAGTCGCTTCGGTAGCGAGAGAGAGCAACGGAAGTGGCGAAGGGATCTACGTCGTGAAGAAGAAGAACGAGCCGCAAGTCGGCTTCGTCAGTGTGAAAGGGGATACTATAACACGCAATCAAGCAAGAACTGCCTGAGTACACCTTATTTATCGGCCAGGGAACAGCTTGACGCACCATGTTATTTGCACTCTTATATCGATCCGAAGGATAGCATCGAGAAGGGCACTCATTTACTCAAAGATTGTCGGCAGTTCCTCGACATTCAGAAGTTGCGACGAGCTAAGGTCCGAATCAGAGGCAAAAGCTCGTTCGGCAGAAGAAAGGGCAGTAGCTTATAGTTACCTGCGTGACATCGTATTTGCTAGAAGAAGAAATCTACATACCAACCCGAAGTTTACCCTACGTCTCGAGGGCAAGTCAACATGATTCATAAGACTAGCTTTTCGAAGATAGAAACCAAGAAGTTTTCACGAGAAATAAACAAATGAAAACTTCAATTTAAGATATGTTTTCACTAATGAACTCGTCTCGACGAGATCTTCAAAACTAGCACCTATGTTAATATGTTTCGATAAAATTTTTTTCGAGCCAAAAGTTATCAACCCTGAAATACATTATTTATTAACCGTAAATTTAAAATCTTACCAACCCAAAAAACTAATTCCATTTTGAATATTTTAGCGACTATTTTTTAATTTACAAGCTATTAACCCGGTGCCTCGTTATTTATAAACGGTAAATATAAATAACTACCAACCCTAAAAAGCTAATTTCATTTAGATATTTTAGCTAATCTTTTTCAGTTTACAAGCTATCAACCCGGTGTTCCATTATTTATCAACGGTAAATATAAATAACTACCAACCCTAAAAAGCTAATTTCATTTAGAATATTTTAGCAACTCTTTTTTACTTTATAAGCTATCAACCCGCTGCCCCATTATTTATCAACGGTAAATACAAATATGTAACAACCTTAAAAAGCTAATTTCAATAAGAATATTTGAGGAACTCTTTTCTAGTTTACAAGCTATCAACTCGGTGCCCCATTATTTATCAACGGTAATTATAAATAACCATCAATCCTAAAAAGTTAATTTCTCTTAGAATATTTAGCGACCAGTTTTTAGTTTACAAGCTATCAACCCAGCGCCCCGTTATTTATCAATGGTAAATATAAATAACTACCAACCATAAAAAGTACTTCATTTAGAATATTTTAGCGAATCTTTTTTAGTTTACAAGCTCAACCCGGCGCCTCGTTATTTATCAACCGTAAAAAAAACTATCAACCCTAAAAATTTAATTTCATTTAGAATATTTTAGCGACTCTTTTTTATTAGAAGTTATCACCCCGGTGCCCCGTTATTTATCAACGGTAAATTTAAATACCTACCAAGCCTAAAAAGTAAATTTAATTTAGAATATTTTAGCAACTTTTGTTAGCTTACAACTTAAAATAGTACTTAATTTGAGTAGCAAGTGGTAGTTCATTTGAGTTGCAAGTGAATCCCCCACCTGTTATTTCCCCCCTAAAAACCACTAGCCCGAAAATGAGAATTATAAAATATAATCCAAAAAAACATGAATTTACCGTACGAAATAACAACAAAAACAGAATTGCAAAAAATAAAATTGTCAAAAGAGAATTGTTAAAAGTAAGCATGAAATAAAAAATTAATCGAAAGAAACATTAATTAGCGTACCAAATAACCAACTAAAAGGGAATTGCAAATAAAGAGAAAAGAGTCTGTCTCGTGTTGAAAAAAAAACGAGATGCTCTATGCATGCATGCAGCAACTTGTGAGAGCAACTTGTGAGAGCTTGTCTCGCACTGAAAAGTTAGCTCATTAAATGCAAACCCATGAGGTGCTCTATGCATGCATGTAGTGTGAACACTCTTGGCTGTATGCAACTTGTAAGTAGGAACATGAGCTGTTAGTGTGATCATGGAGCTACATGTGAACATAATTAAACACTACGCAACAAAAGGGAATTGATTTCGCTCCACGCGTGAGCGCTGCTGTGCAAGAAAACAGACCGCGTGAGCGGTCGACCCGGAGGAGGGAATGCTGGTTAGAAGGGTAGTTGTACCCCCAGCCCACCAAAATTCAAATCACAGATTTGACATCTGTGTCTCATCTCTTATAAAAGCAGAATATTCTTTTAGTGGGAGGCGACGTTTCCGTCGACAGCGAGCGTCTATGATGATTTTGTCAATTTCAAGATTTGATCCATGACCAGTCTTTCGAAGATGCTCATACAACATACGGGTAAGTGTACGCACATGTATATAAACATCTGTGTTTCTAAAAAAAAGGATAACTTTAGCTCGATCGGCTTTGTGTCAAGAAATACAAGACACATGCAGATTTGTAGATCTGAGTGTGTAAGGGCTCGAGCTGGCACGAGAGCTACAGGTGTTGGCTGGATGGATCGAACAAGTTGCCTGATTTTTCTTTTATCCAGGATAAATGGGCAGACTTCATAGGCCACCGGAGAAACCCATCCCATGCATTATGCCTACCTGGTTTCGCAATAATGTCAGCGGACAGAGTGGTGCTATAGCTCCCATAAGAGAGAGACGGTCGATCCATTGAAGATGCATGCATTTTCGGGGTAAATAGTACGGATAATTTACGCTCTGAATTTCAAAAAATCTACATTCATTTTTTAGGATATAGTATACATTTTTTAATTTTGATATTAATATATTCTCTTTATCGAAAAAATACATTTTTAGTAATTCGGTGGATATGGATGCGGATATGGATACTAGTTACTCGGATATCTGACATATAGAGTAGCGGATATGGTATCGATAATATCCGACAGATACGAATTATCCAAAAAAATTGAGTATTATTCGAGGTTTCAAAAGAGAATAATCCTATAAAATTAGCATAGCCCCAAATATCCAGACAATGCAGTTATTTTATTGGCCGAACTTTGTATGCTACCAGCACGCAACTTGCTCCGTTGTACGAACAAGTGTGTAAGTTTGACTATAGTCTACTATTACACGCCTTCTGTTAGCATTCTTTACATTAAAAAAACTTGTATTTCTAATTTTATATGTGTATTTGTTCAAATATCCACTTCTGATATGAGCCCGCTCCGTATCCGCTCCATATCCATAATCCGATATAATCCGTATTCAAATCCGCATTCGACCATATCTGCTCCAATCCAAATCTGCAAGAAAGATAGGTAAATGATATGGAAAGAACAATATCTGATTCGATCCGATCCGTTTACATCCCTACATGCTTGCATATGCACTTCCTGTGTTAACTAGTATAAAATATTTCAATTTTTAATAGACTTATCTATTTTTGGTAAGTATCTAGTTTATTTACTTATTATTAGTATTATCTGGTCGGTCATCCATAGCGGATCCAATTGTGTTTTGATATTGTTGATGTTTTTCTGTTCCAAAATGTGCATGACATTACTAAAAGAGTTAAGCCTGTTCACGTACCCGCATGCTGAGAGGCTCTTCCGCCCCTTTGTTTTGGACTGTCAGATCTCAGTTTGTGTCGATCTGAGTCGTACGTTGAATTGGTCATTTTTGCTACATTGCCTGGTCTAGAGGCCCACGGTTCACTGTCTTGGGTAAATTGCAGGCCGGTAAAAAATCTTCCGTGACCTACCCTCACCAAAGTTCGCACCCGGAACCTAGATCTAGCCCCGCAATCGTCCTCTCTTTTTTCTCCTCTCTCCCTATCGAGCCCGCCGCCGAGGGCTCCCCAGCGAGGAGCGCCCCGCCCCGAACGCGTGATGGCCAGGGATTGCGACGCCGCCGCACGCGGCCATGGGGACGCTCCTGCGGAGAGAAACGCCGCCAGCGACGGCCCGAGGACTCCTCGCGCAGCGCTATACGCCAGTGTGGTGACAAGGATTAATTTGTCAATGGCTACAAATTGTAGACTAGGGTTTCTTGGAAGTAGAGGGCAAGTAGATCTCGAAGGTTTCAGCCGGAAAGTACTCGCTGATTGTAAAAACTAGGGTTCTCTTGACAATAGATTCGATCCTTTCTTCGTCACTCGACTCCCCCTTATATAGGAGGTGGAACCGGGGTTTCGTAGTATACAAGTTACATAGTCGGGAGAGTTTCATACCCGTCCCGTAAGATTACAAGTCTCTATATTTCCTAATACAATCTATCTTTCCTTACCTAAATGGGCTTGAATCTTCTTGTGCTTGAGTCCGGGCCTTGAAACTCGGGTCTTATCTTTGGCCCATTGGGGATGCCTATGTCATGCGGCTTGGTCTGCAGCGCCCTGCGCCCATCCTTTTCTCCCTTGGGTCGAACTCCCTGCTCCATGAGGATGGTGAACGACCAACAGCTTCTGTACCTCCCTAGCGATGATGCGACATCCAGCCGGCGCGTTCGCCAGCTATTGTGGACGTGATGGTTGACCCCTGCTGTGGATTGGAAGGACCTCACGACTTTGTGCTCCATAAGGTCAAGCCAACCAAGAAGAAATCCAGACCATGGTGAGCATCAAGATGTTCGTTTCACGCCATCTAATTGTTTGCATTCAGTTAGATGATTAATAAAATGAAGGAACAAAATCCGTAGGTGGTAAATGCACCGCTTCTATCATCGCATACCGCCTTGAACTGTCCATGGACTCACTATTGGTTAGCTGCGCTCATCTAGCCGGAATCAGAGGTACACAGGCAGAAGAAGAAAACGGAGCAGGAGGGAGACTCGGCGTCTCTTAGAGCATCTCCACAGAACCTCCAAAAATCGGCACGCTATATGTAGTTTGCAACGCGCTCTAAACCGATACCGCGCGTTGGCGCGAAAGATGCCCCGCCAGAAGCGTCATTTTGCCGCGGGTGCTCGGGCGCCAAAAGTGCTCCTCTGTCAGAAGCGCCATTATGCAGCGCGTTGCTTCGTTTTCGTTCGAAATATAAATCAAACAAAACAAATAAAACACGAAAAATTACGAAATATATTAAAAGTTCGACATTTTAAGCGACATTTGAAACTACACTCGGAGTTGATGGCGTGTAACTCACACGTTTGTTGGGAACCCCAAGAGGAAGGTATGATGCGCACAGCAGCAAGTTTTCCCTCAGAAAGAAACCAAGGTTTATCGAACCAGGAGGAGCCAAGAAGCGCGTTGAAGGTTGATGGTGGCGAAATGTAGTGCGGCGCAACACCAGGGATTCCGGTCAACGTGGAACCTGCACAACACAACCAAAGTACTTTGCCCCAACGAAACAGTGAGGTTGTCAATCTCACCGGATTAACCGTATTGTGTGGAAGATGATTGTTTGCAAGAAAACAGTAAAACAAGTATTGCAGTAGATTGTATGCGATGTAAAAGAATAGGACCGGGGTCCACAGTTCACTAGAGGTGTCTCTCCCATAAAGATAAAAGCATGTTGGGTGAACAAATTACAGTCGGGCAATTGACAAATAGAGAAGGGCATAACAATGCATATACATGATATGATAAATATAGTGAGATTTAATTGGGCATTACGACAAAGTACATAGACCGCCATCCAACTGCATCTATGCCTAAAAAGTCCACCTTCAGGTTATCATCCGAACCCCATTCAGTATTAAGTTGCAAAGCAACAGACAATTGCATTAAGTATGGTGCGTAATGTAATCGACAACTACATCCTTAGACATAGAATCAATGTTTTATCCCTAGTGGCAACAGCACATCACAACCTTAGAACTTTTTGTGTCACTGTCCCGGGTGTCAATGAAGGCATGAACCCACTATGAGCATAAATACTCCCCTCTTGGAGTTAAGAGCAAAAACTTGGCCAGAGCCTCTACTAATAACGGAGAGCATGCAAGATCATAAACAACACATATATAAGTAATAGATTGATAATCACCATAACATAGTATTCTCTATCCATCGGATCCCGACAAACACAACATATAGAATTACAGATAGATGATCTTGATCATGTTAGTGATACGTCTCCAACGTATCGATAATTTCTTATGTTCCATGCTACTTTATTGATGATACCTACATGTTTTATGCACATTATATGTCGTATTTACGCATTTTCTGGAACTAACCTATTAACAAGATGCCGAAGAGGCCGTTGTTGTTTTCTGCTGTTTTTGGTTTCAGAAATCCTAGTAAGGAAATATTCTCGGAATTGGACGAAATCACCGCCCCGGGTCCTATTGCACGAGGCTTCCGAAGACCGAAGGGGAGTCGAAGTGGGGCCACGGGGTGGCCAGACCACAGGGCGGCGCGGCCCGGCCCTGGCCGCGCCGACCTCCTAGCCCCGTGCCGCCTCTTGACCTGCCCTTCCGCCTACAAATAGCCTCCGTCGCGAAAGCCCCGTGCAGAGAGCCACGTTAAAACCTTCCCCGACGCCGCCGCGCGCGAATCCCATCTGGGGATTCAGGAGATAGCCTCAGAAGCACCCTGCCGGAGAGGGGATTCATCTCCCGGAGGACTCTTCATCGCCATGATCGCCTCAGGAGTGATGAGTGAGTAGTTCACCCCCTGGACTATGGGTCCATAGCGGTAGCTAGATGGTCGTCTTCCCCTAATTGTGCTTCATTGTTGGATCTTGTGAGCTGCTGATGGCGGATCATCTATCCGTAATACTATATGTTGTGTTTGTCGGGATCAGATGGAAGAGAATGCTATGTTATGGTGATTATCAATCTTTTTTTATGTGTTGTTTATGATCTTGCATGTCTCTCGTTATTAGTAGAGGCTCTGGCCAAGTTTTACTCTTAACTCCAAGAGGGAGTATTTATGCTCGATAGTGGGTTCATGCCTTCATTGACACATGGGAGTGACTGAAAGTTCTAAGGTTGTGATGTGTTGTTGCACTAGGGATAAAACATTGATTCAATGTCTAAGGATGTAGTTGTCCTACATTACGCACCATACTTAATGTAATTGTCTGTTGCTTGCAACTTATGCGGTAGAATTTGAGATGTCTTTTGAAGGTGGGACTTTGGAACATAGATCAGTTGGATGGCGATCTATATACTGTCGTAATGCCCAGATTAAATCTCGCATATTTATCGTATGTCATGATATGTATATGCTCTCTATTTGTCAATTGCCCGGCTATATTGTACTGTACTTTGCCTCCCAGTGGCTAATGGATTGGTCTCATCCACCGCCGCCTCTGATCTGCTGCAGCTCCCTCTTCCCCTTTATTTTTGTAAGCAATCTTCCACCGCAATATGGCCTTCCACAATCCTTTGATTACTGACAAGCCCCGTGAGATGGCAACCACCACCGCTGTTTCGTTGAGGCAGACAAAGACACCCAGATTTGTGTTGTGCCGAGTTACGTTGGCAGCGCGGGAATCCACCTGATGATGCCCGCACATCAGGCCCAAGTACCATTTGCCGTCTTCTTAGCTCCTACTGGTTGAGTCGCTGGTTTCATACTGAGGAAACTTGCTTCTATACGCATCCCCTTCCGCTTGGGGTTCCCAGCGGACGTGTGCGTCTGTGTAATCAAGCTAAATTTAAAAACCGTTGGAGTCAAGACACGCTGCAAGGTGAGTCTCCACTTCTCAATCTCTTTACTTTGTTTTTGTCTTGCTTTATTTTATTTACTACTTTGTTTGCTGCACTAAATAAAAACACAAAAAAATTAGTTGCTAGGTTTTACTTTATTTACTGTCTTGCTCTCTATATCAAAAACACAAAAAATTAGTTACTTGCATTTAATTTATTTTGTTATCATGTCTAGTCCTATTTCTTGTTTTTTATTTCACTAGTTAGGCATAATGAAAAACAACAAAAATTAGAGATCTTTATGAAATTTATCTTGAATTAGGACATGATGTATTTTGAAGAGAAAATTAAAAAAAACCTATGGAACTTTGTTTTCAAAATAGTTGTAGCAAGGTTATTAGCATGAAAAACTCTTTGAACACCATTATTGCTAAAGCTATGGAAAAATTTAAGCTTGGGGAAGCATGATATTTTTAGTCCCCAAGCATGGAGGATAAAATTTACTTTGATGATACTTACCTCCTATATATGATGCTTAAATGATGAATATGATATTTTCAGTCCACCTACTAGTGAGGAGAAAATTAATTATGATTACAATATGCCTCCTATGTATGATGATTATGGTGATGAGAATAATAATGATAGCTATTTTATTGAATTTGCTCCCACTATTACTAATAAATTGATTATGCTTATGATGAGAGTAATAATTTTATGCATGTAGCTCATGACAAGAATGTTGTATGTGATAGTTATATTGTTGAGTTTGTTCATGATACTTTAAAGTTATTATGAGAGAGGGAAACATGGTTATATGCATCTTAATAATATTAAGTTTCCCTCTTTATGTTGAGAATCTTGAAATTGCCCTTGTCACTCTTTGCTTGTTACTTTGTTCTTCATGAATCTATTTGTGCACAAGATTCCTTTGTAAGTGGGTTAGGCTTAAATGTGTTTTAATTTGCTTCTTGTGCTCTCTTTTCTGCATCAACTCTTATTCTTGACCCATCTTAATGGCTATAAAGAAAGAACTTCTTGGGAAATAACCCATGTTTTTTACTACAGTGCTTTGTTTTATATTTGTGTCTTGGAAGTTGTTACAACTGTAGCAACCTCCTTATCTTATTTTTGTTGCATTGTTGTGCCAGTAAAGTCTCTATAGTAAGGTTCATATAGATTTGGATTACTGCGCAGAGACAGATTTCTTTTGCTGTCACGAATCTGGGCCTAATTCTCTGTAGGAAATTAGAAAGTGTACCAATTGTGATGATCCTCAGATATGTCTTATAACCTTTTCATTAGTTTTAGGTTTTCCAGTGGAACAAGTCTGTTCCATTTAAAATTCGTCTTTACAGACTGTTCTGCTTTAGTATTCTACCTTTTATTTCGCATTGCCTCTTTTGCTATGTTGGATGAATTTCTTTGATCCATTAATGTCCAATACTATGCAATGTCCAGAAGTGTAAAGAATGTTTGTGTCACCTCTTGAATATGTGAATTATTAATTGTGCACTAACCCTCTAATGATTTGTTTCGAGGTTTGGTGTGAAGGAAGTTTTTCAAGGCCAGAGAGGAGTATGATATACTATGATCAAGAGAAGTTAAAGCTCTAAGCTTGGGGATACCCCGTGGTTCCATATTATAAGAAGACTCAAGCATCTAAACAGGGATGCTGAGCATCCTTATGTTTAACATCATCGGGTTCCTCACAAGAGCTTCTGTTTTATTGATCACATCTTGTGTTCTTTACTTGGACGTCGGTTTGTTTTGTTTTTGTTTTTGTTTGAATAAATGGATCCTAGTATTCCTTTTGTGGGAGAGAGATTTCGCCTCATTGGTATATGGACAAATATATCCTTAGGCTTTACTCATAATGTTCAAGGCGAAGTTTATTCTTCGTTAAATTGTTTTATGGTTGGAATTGGAAAATACTACATGTAGTAATTCTAAAATGTCTTGGATAATGTGATACTTGGCAATTTTGTGCTCATGTTTAAGCTCTTGCATCATATACTTTGCACCCATTAATGAAGGAATCATTGAGCTTGCTAAAATTTGATTTTGCATATTTGGTCTCTCCAGGTCTAGATAATATCTAGTATTGAGTTTTGAACAACAAAGGAAGACGGTGTAGAGTCTTATAATGTTTACAATATGTCTTTTATGTGAGTTTTGCTGCACCGGTTCATCCTTGAGTTTGCTTCAAATAACCTTGCTAGCCTAAACCTTGTATCGAGGGGGAATACTTCTCATGCATCCAAATCCTTGAGCCAACCACTATGCCATTTGTGTCCACCTTCTTCTCCTCTTGTGGTATTTCTCCACTTCATTCCAAAGTAAATTGCTTGGGTGCTACCTTTAAAATTCCGTCATTCACCTTTGCAATATATAGCTCATGGGACAAAATAGCCTTAAAACTATCGTAGTATTGAATATGTACTTATGCACTTTATCTTTTATTAAGTTTCTTGTTGTGCGATAACCATGCTTCTGGGGAACGCCATCAACTATTCTTTGTTGAATATCATGTGAGTTGCTATGCATGTCAGTCTTGTCTGAAGGATCTATCACCTTAATGATTGGAGCATGCAAATTGTTAGAGGAGAACATTGGGCCGCTAACTAAAGCCATGAATCATGGTTGAAGTTTCAGTTTTTGACATATATCCTCAATCTCATATGAGAATAATAATTGTTGCTACATGCTTATGCATTAAAGAGGAGTCAATTATTATCTTTTGTCCATGTTGTCCCGGTATGGATGTCTAAGTTGAAAGAAGGAATAATCAAAAGCGAAATCCGTCGAGCTTTCTCTTGAACCTTTGTACGAATGTGGGTACCTATTGTGACATTTGGTTGAAACATGGCATTGCAAAGATCAGGTAGTCCAAGCTAAGTAGAGACAAGGTGCGAGCACTATTAGTATACTATGCATGAGGCTTGCAACTTGTAAGATATAATTTACATAACTGATATGATTATTACTACAGTTGACAAAATTGTTTCATGTTTTCAAGCCAAAGCTCTAGCACAAATACAGCAATCTGATGCTTTCCTCTTTGAAGGACCATTCTTATACTTTTATTGTGAGTCAGTTTCCCTATCTCCCTCCACCTTAAGAAGCAAACACTTGTTTGAACTATGCATTGATTCACATGTACACTTGTTAATATGCTTTATGTTGACAATATCCATGAGATATACATGTTGTAAGTTGAAAGCAACCGCTGAAACTTAATCTTCCTTTGTGTTGCTTCAACACCTTTACTTTGATCTATTGCTTTATGAGTTAACTCTTATGCAAGACTTATTGATGCTTGTCTTGAAGTACTATTCATGAAAAGTCTTTGCTTTATGATTCATTTATTTACTCATGTCATTACCATTGTTTTGATCGCTGCATTCATTACATATGTTTACAAATAATATGATCAAGATTATGATGGCATGTCACTTCAGAAATTATGTTTGTTATCGTTTTACCTTCTCGGGACGAGCAGGAACTAAGCTGGGATGTTTGAAATACGTCTCAGCATGTGATAATTTCTTATGTTCCATGCTACTTTATTGATGATACCTACATGTTTTATGCACATTATATGTCGTATTTACGCATTTTACGGAACTAACCTACAGATGAAGGGAAACCGATTCTTTGTTTTGCTGTTTTTGGTTTCAGAAATCCTAGTAAGGAAATATTCTCGAATTGGACGAAATCACCGCCCAGGGTCCTATTTTTGCACGCTTCCGAAGACCGAGAGAGTCGAAGTGGAGCCACGAGGTGTGGGGTGACAGGCGGCGCGACTGAGCCCTGGCGCGCCGGCTATCCCCTGGCCCCTCGTGCGCCTCTTGACCTGCCCTTCCGCCTACAAATAGCCTCGTCGCGAATCCCCCGTGCAAGAGCCACGATCGGAAAACCTTCCCGAGACGCCGCCGCGGCGATCCCATCTCGGGATTCGGAGATCGCCTCCGGCACCCTGCCGGAGAGGGGATTCATCTCCCGGAGGACTCTTCATCTCCATGATCGCCTCCGGAGTGATGAGTGAGTAGTTCACCCCTGGACTATGGGTCCCATAGCTGTAGCTAGATGGTCGTCTTCTCCTAATTGTGCTTCATTGTTGGATCTTGTGAGCTGCCTAACATGATCCAGATCATCTATCTGTAATACTATATGTTGTGTTTGTCGGGATCCGATGAATAGAGAATGCTATGTTATGGTGATTATCAATCTATTGTTTATGTGTTGTTTATGATCTTGCATGCTTTCCGTTATTAGTAGAGGCTCTGGCCAAGTTTTTGCTCTTAACTCCAAGAGGGAGTATTTATGCTCGATAGTGGGTTCATGCCTTCATTGACACCTGTGACAGAAAGTTCTAAGGTTGTGATGTGTTGTTGCCACTAGGGATAAAACATTGATTCTATGTCTAAGGATGTAGTTATCGTACATTACGCACATACTTAATGCAATTGTATTTGCTTTGCAACTTAATACTGAAGGGGTTCGGATGATAACTTTGAAGGTGGACTTTTTAGGCATAGATGCGAGTTGGATGGCGGTCTATGTGCTTTGTCGTAATGCCGGATTAAATCTCACTATATTTATCATATCATATATGCATTGTTATACCCTTTTCTATTTGTCAATTGCCTTGTAATTTGTTCACCCAACATGCTTTTATCTTATGGGAGAGACACCTCTAGTGAACTGTGGACCCCGGTCCTATTCTTTACATCGCATACAATCTACTGCTTGTTTTATTGTTTTCTTGCAAACAATCATCTTCCACACAATACGGTTAATCCTTTGTTACAGCAAGCCGGTGAGATTGACAACCTCACTGTTTCGTTGGGGCAAAGTACTTGGGTTGTGTTGTGCGAGGTTCCACGTTGGCGCCGGAATCCCTGTTGTTGCGCCGCATCACATTTCGCCACCATCAACCTTCAACGTGCTTCTTGGCTCCTGGTTCGATTAAACCTTGGTTCTGAGGGAAACTTGCTTCTATTCGCATCATACCTTCCACTTGGGGTTCCCAACGGACGTGTGCATCTACGCGTATCATTAGGCATCTCACAAGATCCAACAATGAAGCACAATTAGGAGAAGGCGACCATCTAGCTACTGCTATGGACCCATAGTCCAGGGGTGAACTACTCACTCATCACTCCGGAGGCGATCATGGCGATGAAGAGTCCTCCAGGATGAATCCCTCTCCCGAGAGTCCTGCAGGCGATCTCCTGAATCCCCGAGATGGGATTACGCGGCGGCGTCTGGAGGTTTCGTGTCATTGGCTCTCGGTCACAGGGGTTTGCGACGGAGGATTTAAGGAGCGAAAGGGCAGCCTCGGAGAAGTCAGGTAGGGGACACTAGGGGCGGCGCGGCTAGGGCTGGCCGCGCCGCCACCATGTGTGGGCCCCATGCGCGTAGATGTACACGTCCGTTGGGAACCCCAAGAGGAAGGTATGATGCGCCGGTGGCAAGTTTTCCCTCAGAAAGAAACCAAGGTTTATCGACCGGGAGGAGCCAAGAAGCACGTTGAAGGTTGATGGTGGCGAAATGTGATGCGGCGCAACAGGGATGGCGCCAACGTGGAACCTGCTACAACACAACCAAAGTACTTTAACAAAGCAGTGAGGTTGTCAATCTCAAAGTGGTGTAACAAAGGATTAACCGTATTGTGTGGAAGATGATTGTTTGCAAACGATGCAAGTAGTGTGCAGATTGTATGCGATGTAAAGAATAGGACCGGGGTTCCACGGTTCACTAGAGGTGTCTCTCCCATAAGATAAAAGCATGTTGGGTGAACAAATTACAGTCGGGCAATTGACAAATAGAGAAGGGCATAACAATGCATATACATGATATGATAAATATAGTGAGATTTAATCCGGGCATTTACGACAAAGTACATAGACCGCCATCAAGCTGCATCTCTAAAAAGTCCACCTTCGGTTATCATCCGAACCCCATTCGTATTAAGTTGCAAAGCAACGGACAATTGCATTAAGTATGGTGTAATGTAATCGACAACTACATCCTTAGACATAGAATCAATGTTTTATCCCTAGTGGCAACAGCACATCACAACCTTAGAACTTTCTGTCACTGTCCCAAGTGTCAATGAAGGCATGAACCCACTATCGAGCATAAATACTCCCTCTTGGAGTTAAGAGCAAAAACTTGGCAGAGCCTCTACTAATAATGGAGAGCATGCAAGATCATAAACAACACATAAGTAATAGATTGATAATCACCATAACATAGTATTCTCTATCCATCGGATCCCGACAAACACAACATATAGTATTACAGATAGATGATCTTGATCATGTTAGGCAGCTCACAAGATCCAACAATGAAGCACATGAGGAGAAGACGACCATCTAGCTACTGCTATGGACCCATAGTCCGGGTGAACTACTCACTCATCCTTCGGAGACGATCATCGGTGTAGAGTCCTCCCAGGAGATGAATCCCCTCTCGGCGGGTGCGGAAGCGTCTGAATCCCCGAGATGGGATTCGCAGCGTGGCTCTCTGGAAGGTTTTCGTGTCGTGCTCTCGATGCGGAAATTCGCGATGGGAGGCTTTAAGTAGGCGAAAGGGTAGGTCAAGGCGTCACGGGGCCCACACACTAGAGCGCGGCGGGGAGCTTGCCGCGCCCATGTGTGTGTCCCCACCTCGTGGCCCCCGTCTCTCCTCTTCGGTCTTGGAAGCTTCGTGCAAAAATAGAATTGGGGTTGATTTCGTCCAATTAAAATAATACTAGGATTTCTAAACATCTTCGGCATCTTGTTAATAGGTTAGTTCAGAAAATGCGTAAATACGACATATAATGTGTATAAAACATGTAGATATCATCAATAATGTATATGGAACATAAGAAATTATCGATACGTCGGAGGCGTATCAGCATCCCCAAGCTTAGTTTGCTCTTTCAGGTAAACGATAACAAAGATAATTTCTGGAGTGACATGCCATCATAATCTTGATCATACTATTTAAACATATGTAATGAATGCAGCGATCAAAACAATGGTAATGACATGAGTAAACAAATGAATCATAAAGCAAAGACTTTTCATGAATAGTACTTCAAGACAAGCATCAATAAGTCTTGCATAAGAAATAAAGCAATAAATCAAAGTAAAGGTATTGAAGCAACACAAAGGAAGATTAAGTTTCAGCGGTTGCTTTCAAATTATAACATGTATATCTCATGGATAGTGTCAACATAGAGTAATATAACAAGTGCAATATGCAAGTATGTAGGAATCAATGCACAGTTCACACAAGTGTTTGCTTCTTGAGGTGGAGAGATAGGTAAGTGACTCAACAATAAAAGTAAAGAAAGATCCTTCAAGAGGAAAGCATCGATTGCTATATTTGTGCTAGAGCTTTTATTTTGAAAACATGAAACAATTTTGTCAACGGTAGTAATAAAGCATATGAGTTATGTAAATTATATCTTACAAGTTGCAAGCCTCATGCATAGTATACAATAGTGCCCGCACCTTGTCCTACTTAGCTTGGACTACCGGATCTTCGCAATACACATGTTTCAACCAAGTGTCACAAAGGGGTACCTCCATGCCGCTTGTACAAAGGTCTAAGGAGAAAGCTCGCATTTTGGATTTCTCGCTTTTGATTATTCTCAACTTAGACATCCATACCGGGACAACATGGACAACAGATAATGGACTCCTCTTTAATGCATAAGCATGTGACAACAATTATTATTCTCATATGAGATTGAGGATATATGTCCAAAAGAAACTTCCACCATGATTCATGGCTTTAGTTAGCGGCCCAATGTTCTTCTCTAACAATATGCATGCTCCAACCATAAGGTGGTAGATCTCTCTTACAGACAAGACGGACATGCATAGCAACTCACATGATATTCAACAAAGAGTAGTTGATGGCGTCCCCGGAAGCATGGTTATCGCAACAAACAACTTAATAAGAGATAAAGTGCATAAGTACATATTCAATACTACGATTTTTAAGGCTATTTTGTCCCATAGCTATATATTGCAAATGGAATGATTTTAAAGGTAGCACTCAAGCAATTTACTTTGAATGTGGAGAAATACCATGTAGTAGGTAGGTATGGTGGACACAAATGGCATAGTGGTTGGCTCAAGGATTTTGGATGAAGTATTTCCTCACAATACAAGGCTTAGGCTAGCAAGGTTATTTGAAGCAAACTCAAGGATGAACCGGTGCAGCAAAACTCACATAAAAGACATATTGTAAACATTATAAGACTCTACACCGTCTTCCTTGTTGTTCAAAACTCAATACTAGAATTATCTAGACCTTAGAGAGACCAAATATGCAAACAAATTTTAGCAAGCTCTATGTATTTCTTCATTAATGGGTGCAAAGTATATGATTCAAGAGCTTAAACATGAGCACAACAATGCAAAGTATCACATTATCCAAGACATTTTAGAATTACTACATGTAGCATTTCCGATTCCAACCATATAACAATTTAACGAAAGAAGTTTCAACCTTAGCCTTGAACATATGAGTAAAGCCTAAGGACATATTTGTCCATATACAAAGTCTTCTCTAAACACAAGTGAATGCTAGGATCCATTTTATTCAAACAAAAAACAAAAACAAAACAAGCCCGGCGCTCCAAGCAAAGAACACAAGATATGTTGAATAAAAATATAGTTTGAGGATGATGATGTTGTCGATGAAGAAGGGGATGCCTTGGGCATCCCAAGCTTGAATCTTAAAATATGCGAGGATGGGGGGGCATCCCAAGCTTAGAACTCTCTCATAGTATATCATACTCCTCTCTTGACCCTTGAAAACTTCCTTCACACCAAACTTCAAGCAAACTCATTAGAGGGTTAGTGCACAATTAAAAATTCAGAGAAGACAATCATTCTTAACACTTCTGGACATTGCACAAAGCTACTGGACATTAATGGATCAAAGGAAATTCATCAACATAGCAAATACGAAATAAATAAAAGGCAGAATCTGTCAAAAACAGAACAGTCCGTAAAGACGAACCTGAAAGGGCACTAGACTTGCTCAAATGGGTCAAAACTAATAAGTTGCGTATCTGGGATCCACGCTCGTAATTTTGCAGATTTTCGAATTTTCTACAGAGACTTATGCTAGAATTCGTGACAGACGCAATGCTGTTTCTGCGCAGCGATCCCAAATATAACATCAACTTTAACATAGAAACTTTACTTGGCACAAAAACATGATAAGGAGAGGTTGCTACAGTAGTAAACAACTTCCAAGACTCAAATATAAAACAAAGTACTGTAGTAAAAACATGGGTTGTCTCCCATAAGCGCTTTCTTTAACGCCTTCAGCTAGGCGCAGAAAGTGCAAATCAATTATTATCAAGAGTAGAAGCATCAACATCATAACTTGTTCTAATAATAGAATCAAAAGGCAACTTCATTCTCTTTCTAGGGAAATGTTCCATACCTTTCTTGAGAGGAAATTGATATTTAATATTACCTTCCCTCATATCAATAACAGCACCAACGGTTCGAAGAAAAGGTTCTTCCCAACACAATAGGACAAGATGCATTGCATTCGATATCCAAGACAACAAAATCAACGGGGACAAGGTTATTGTTAACCGTAATGCGCACATTATCAATCCTCCCCAAAGGTTTCTTTTTAACATTATCGGCAAGATTAACATCCAAATAACAATTCTTCAATGGTGGCAAGTCAAGCATATCATAAATCTTTTTAGGCATAACAGAAATACTTGCACCAAGATCACATAAAGCATTACATTCAAAGTCATTGAATTTCATTTTAATGATGGGCTCCCAACCATCTTCTAACTTTCTAGGAATAGAAGTTTCAAGTTTTAGTTTCTCTTCTCTAGCTTTTATGAGAGCATTTGTAATATGTTTTGTAAAGGCCAAATTTATAGCACTAGCATTAGGACTTTTAGCAAGTTTTTGTAAGAACTTTATAACTTTAGAGATGTGACAATCATCAAAATCTAAATCATTATGAGCTACAGCAATGGGATCATTGTCCCCAAGGTTGGAAAAAATTTCAGCAGTTTTATCACAAGCAGTTTCAGCAGTTTTAGCAATTTCAGGCAGTTTTGTACGCTTTGCACTAGGAGTAGAAACATTGCCAACACCAATTATTTTACCATTGATAGTAGGAGGTGCAGCAACATGTGAATCATTATCATTACTAATGGTGGTAATAGTCCAAACTTTAGCTACATTATTCTTTTTAGCTAGTTTTTCATTTTCTTCTCTATCCCACCTAGCACGCAATTCAGCCATTAATCTTATATTCTCATTAATTCTAACTTGGATGGCATTTGCTGTAGTAGTAATCTTATTATCAATATCATTATTAGGCATAACTTTCAATTTTAAAAGATTAACGTCAGAGGCAAGTCTATCAACTCTAGAAGCAATAATATCAATTTTATCAAGCTTTTCCTCAACGGATTTGTTAAAAGCAGTTTGTGTACTAATAAATTCTTTAAGCATAGCTTCAAGACCAGGGGGTACACTCCTATTATTGTTGTAAGAATTCCCATAAGAATTACCATAACCATTACCATTAGCAGAAGGATATGGCCTATAGTTATTACCAGAGTTGTTCCTATAAGCATTGTTGTTGAAATTATTATTTTTAATGAAATTCACATCAACATTTTCTTCTTGAGCAACCAATGAAGCTAAAGGAACATTATTTGGATCAACATTAGATCTACCATTCACAAGCATAGACATAATCACATCAATCTTATCACTCAAGGAAGAGGTTTCTTCAACAGAATTTACCTTCTTACCTTGTGGAGCTCTTTCCGTGTGCCATTCAGAGTAATTTATCATCATATCATCAAGAAGTTTTGTAGCCGCCCCCAATGTGATGGACATAAAGGTACCTCCAGCAGCTGAATCCAATAAATTCCGCGAAGAAAAATTTAGTCCTGCATAGAAGGTTTGGATGATCATCCAAGTAGTCAGTCCATGGGTTGGGCAATTCTTTACCAAAGTTTTCATTCTCTCCCATGCTTGAGCAACATGTTCAGTATCTAATTGCTTAAAATTCATTATGCTACTTCTCAAAGATATAATTTTAGCGGGAGGATAATATCTACCAATAAAAGCATCTTTACATTTAGTCCATGAATCAATACTATTCTTAGGCAAAGATAGCAACCAATCTTTAGCTCTTCCTCTTAATGAGAAAGGAAACAATTTCAATTTAATAATATCACCATCTACATCCTTATACTTTTGCATTTCACAAAGTTCAACAAAATTATTAAGATGGGCAGCAGCATCATCAGAACTAACACCAGAAAATTGATCTCTCATAACCAGGTTCAGTAAAGCAGGTTTAATTTCAAAGAATTCTGCTGTAGTAGCAGGTGGAGCAATAGGTGTGCATAGGAAATCATTATTATTTGCGTTTGTGAAGTCACACAACTTAGTATTTTCAGGGGTATTCATTTTAGCAACGGTAAATAAAGCAAACTAGATAAAGTAAATGCAAGTAACTAATTTTTTTGTGTTTTTGATATAGAGAGCAAGACAATAAATAAAGTAAAACTAGCAACTAATTTTTTTGTGTTTTGTTTAGGTGCAGCAAACAAAGTAGTAAATAAAATAAAGCAAGACAAAAACAAAGTAAAGAGATTGAGAAGTGGAGACTCCCCTTGCAGCGTGTCTTGATCTCCCCGGCAACGGCGCGAGAAAACAGGCTTGATGCGCGTAGATGTACACGTCCGTTGGGAACCCCAAGAGGAAGGTATGATGCGCACAGTGGCAAGTTTTCCCTCGAAAGAAACCAAGGTTTATCGAACCGAGGAGCCAAGAAGCACGTTGAAGGTTGATGGTGGCGAAATGTGATGCGGCGCAACAACAGGGATTCCGGCGCCAACGTGGAACCTGCACAACACAACCAAAGTACTTTGCCCCAACGAAACAGTGAGGTTGTCAATCTCACCGGCTTGCTGTAACAAAGGATTATCCGTATTGTGTGGAAGATGATTGTTTGCAAGAAAACAGTAAAGAACAATTGATGTAGATTGTATGCGATGTAAAGAATAGGACCGGGGTCCACAGTTCACTAGAGGTGTCTCTCCCATAAGATAAAAGCATGTTGGGTGAACAAATTACAGTCGGGCAATTGACAAAATAGAGAAAGGCATAACAATGCATATACATGATATGATAAATATAGTGAGATTTAATTGGGCATTACGACAAAGTACATAGACCGCCATCCAACTGCATCTATGCCTACAAAGTCCACCTTCAGGTTATCATCCGAACCCCTTCCAGTATTAAGTTGCAAAGCAACAGACAATTGCATTAAGTATGGTGCGTAATGTAATCAACAACTACATCCTTAGACATAGAATCAATGTTTTATCCCTAGTGGCAACAACACATCACAACCTTAGAACTTTCTGTCACTGTCCCCGGTGTCAATGAAGGCATGAACCCACTATCGAGCATAAATACTCCCTCTTGGAGTTAAGAGCAAAAACTTGGCCAGAGCCTCTACTAATAACGGAGAGCATGCAAGATCATAAACAACACATAAGTAATAGATTGATAATCACCATAACATAGTATTCTCTATCCATCGGATCCCGACAAACACAACATATAGTATTACAGATAGATGATCTTGATCATGTTAGGCAGCTCACAAGATCCAACAATGAAGCACATGAGGAGAAGACGACCATCTAGCTACTGCTATGGACCCATAGTCCAGGGGTGAACTACTCACTCATCACTCCGGAGGCGACCATGGCGGTGTAGAGTCCTCCGGGAGATGAATCCCCTCTCCGCAGGGTGCCGGAGGCGATCTCCTGAATCCCCAGAGATGGGATTCGCGGCGGCGTCTCTGGAAGGTTTTCCTTATCGTGGCTCTCGGTACTGGGGTTTCGCGACGGAGGCTTTAAGTAGGCGAAAGGGTAGGTCAAAGGGCGTCACGGGGGCCCACACACTAGGGCGGCGCGGCCGGGGCTTGGGCCGCGCCGCCATGGTGTGTCCCCACCTCGTGGCCCCACTTCGTCTCCTCTTCGGTCTTCTGGAAGCTTCGTGCAAAAATAGGACCTGGGCGTTGATTTCGTCCCATTTCGAGAATATTTCCTTACTAGGATTTCTGAAACCAAAAACAGCAGAAAACAACTGGCTCTTCGGCATCTTGTTAATAGGTTAGTTCGGAAAATGCGTAAATACGACATATAATGTGTATAAAACATGTAGATATCATCAATAATGTAGCATGGAACATAAGAAATTATCGATACGTCGGAGACGTATCAGATCCCACGTGGCCCCTCTGGCGACTCTCGGGTGTTGGATGCTTCCGGGCAAAATAGGAACACAGGCGTTGATTTCGTCCAATTCCGAGAATATTTCCTTACTAGGATTTCTGAAACCAAAAACAGCAACTGGCTCTTCGGCATCTTGTTAATAGGTTAGTTCGAGAAAATGCGTAAATACGACATATAATGTGCATAAAACATGTAGATATCATCAATAATGTAGCATGGAACATAAGAAATTATCGATACGTTGGAGACGTATCAGCATCCCCAAGCTTAGTTACGCTCGTCCCGAGCAGGTAAACGATAACAAAGATAATTTCTGAAGTGACATGCCATCATAATCTTGATCATACTATTTGTAAACATATGTAATGAATGCAGCGATCAAAACAATGGTAATGACATGAGTAAACAAGCTGAATCATAAAGCAAAGACTTTTCATGAATAGTACTTCAAGACAAGCATCAATAAGTCTTGCATAAGAGTTAACTCATAAAGCAATAATTTAAAGTATAGACATTGAAGCAACACAAAGGAAGATTAAGTTTCAGC
The DNA here is from genome assembly GCA_030979885.1 of Lolium multiflorum. NCBI lineage: Eukaryota > Viridiplantae > Streptophyta > Magnoliopsida > Poales > Poaceae > Lolium > Lolium multiflorum. The sequence goes on from CM061751.1 coordinate 16,161,309, forward strand.
GGTTGCTTTCAACTTATAACATGTATATCTCATGGATAGTGTCAATATAAAGTAATATAACAAGTGCAATATGCAAGTATGTAGGAATCAATGCACAGTTCACACAAGTGTTTGCTTCTTGAGGTGGAGAGAGATAGGTAAACTGACTCAACAATAAAAGTAAAAGAAAGGTCCTTCAAAGAGGAAAGCATCGATTGCTGTATTTGTGCTAGAGCTTTTATTTTGAAAACATGAAACAATTTTGTCAACGGTAGTAATAAAGCATATGAGTTATGTAAATTATATCTTACAAGTTGCAAGCCTCATGCATAGTATACTAATAGTGCCCGCAACTTGTCCTACTTAGCTTGGACTACCGGATCTTCGCAATGCACATGTTTCAACCAAGTGTCACAAAGGGGTACCTCCATGCCGCCTGTACAAAGGTCTAAGGAGAAAGCTCGCATTTTGGATTTCTCGCTTTTGATTATTCTCAACTTAGACATCCATACCGGGACAACATGGACAACAGATAATGGACTCCTCTTTAATGCATAAGCATGTAGCAACAATTATTATTCTCATATGAGATTGAGGATATATGTCCAAACTGAAACTTCCACCATGATTCATGGCTTTAGTTAGCGGCCCAATGTTCTTCTCTAACAATATGCATGCTCCAACCATTAAGGTGGTAGATCTCTCTTACTTCAGACAAGACGGACATGCATAGCAACTCACATGATATTCAACAAAGAATAGTTGATGGCGTCCCCAGAAGCATGGTTATCGCACAACAAGCAACTTAATAAGATATAAAGTGCATAAGTACATATTCAATACTACGATAGTTTTTAAGGCTATTTTGTCCCATGAGCTATATATTGCAAAGGTGAATGATGGAATTTTAAAGGTAGCACTCAAGCAATTTACTTTGGAATGGCGGAGAAATACCATGTAGTAGGTAGGTATGGTGGACACAAATGGCATAGTGGTTGGCTCAAGGATTTTGGATGCATGAGAAGTATTCCCTCTCGATACAAGGTTTAGGCTAGCAAGGTTATTTGAAGCAAACTCAAGGATGAACCGGTGCAGCAAAACTCACATGAAAGACATATTGTAAACATTATAAGACTCTACACCGTCTTCCTTGTTGTTCAAAACTCAATACTAGAATTATCTAGACCTTAGAGAGACCAAATATGCAAATCAGATTTTAGCAAGCTCTATGTATTTCTTCATTAATGGGTGCAAAGTATATGATGCAAGAGCTTAAACATGAGCACAACAATTGCCAAGTATCACATTATCCAAGACATTTTAGAATTACTACATGTAGCATTTTCCAATTCCAACCATATAACAATTTAACGAAGAAGAAACTTCGCCATGAACATTATGAGTAAAACCTAAGGACATATTTGTCCATATGCAACAGCGGAGCGTGTCTCTCTCCCATAAAGTGAATGCTAGGATCCATTTTATTCAAACAAAACAAAAACAAAAACAAAACAAACCGACGCTCCAAGTAAAGAACACAAGATGTGACTGAATAAAAATATAGTTTCAGGGGAGGAACCTGATGATGTTGTCGATGAAGAAGGGGATGCCTTGGGCATCCCCAAGCTTAGACGCTTGAGTCTTCTTAAAATATGCAGGGGTGAACCACGGGGGCATCCCCAAGCTTAGAACTTTCACTCCTCTTGATCATAGTATATCATACTCCTCTCTTGATCCTTGAAAACTTCCTTCACACCAAACTTCAAGCAAACTCATTAGAGGGTTAGTGCACAATTAATAATTCACATATTCAGAGGTGACACAAACATTCTTAACACTTCTGGACATTGCACAAAGCTACTGGACATTAATGGATCAAAGAAATTCATCCAACATAGCAAAAGAGGCAATGCGAAATAAAAGGTAGAATCTGTCAAAACAGAACAGTTCGTAAAGACGAATTTTAAAATGGCACCAGACTTGCTCAAATGGAAAAACTCAAAACTAATGAAAGTTGCGTACATATCTGAGGATCACGCTCGTAAATTGGCAGATTTTTTCGAATTTTCTACAGAGACTTACGCCCAGATTCGTGACAGACAGCAATGTTGTTTCTGCGCAGCGATCCCAAATATAACATCAACTTTAACATAGAAACTTTACTTGGCACCAAAACATGATAAGGAGAGGTTGCTACAGTAGTAAACAACTTCCAAGACTCAAATATAAAACAAAGTACTGTAGTAAAAACATGGGTTGTCTCCCATAAGCGCTTTTCTTTAACGCCTTTCAGCTAGGCGCAGAAAGTGCAAATCAAGTAACATCGAGAGTAGAAGCATCAACATCATAACTTGTTCTAATAATAGAATAAAAAGGAAACTTCATTCCCTTTCTAGGGAAGTGTTCCATAGTTTCTTGAGAGGAAATTGATATTTAATATTACCTTCCTTCATATCAATAACGCACCAACGGTTCGAAGAAAAGGTCTTCCCATCACAATAGGACAAGATGCATTGCATTCGATATCCAAGACAACAAAATCAACGGGGACAAGGTTATTGTTAACCGTAATGCGCACATTATCAATCCTCCCCAAAGGTTTCTTTTTAACATTATCGGCAAGATTAACATCCAAATAACAATTCTTCAATGGTGGCAAGTCAAGCATATCATAAATCTTTTTAGGCATAACAGAAATACTTGCACCAAGATCACATAGAGCATTACATTCAAAGTCATTGAATTTCATTTTAATGATGGGCTCCCAACCATCTTCTAACTTTCTAGGAATAGAAGTTTCAAGTTTTAGTTTCTCTTCTCTAGCTTTTATGAGAGCATTTGTAATATGTTTTGTAAAGGCTAAATTTATAGCACTAGCATTGGGACTTTTAGCAAGTTTTTGTAAGAACTTTATAACTTCAGAGATGTGGCAATTATCAAAATCTAAATCATTATGAGCTACAACAATGGGATCATTGTCCCCAAGGTTGGAAAAAATTTCAGCAGTTTTATCACAAGCAGTTTCAGCAGTTTTAGCAATTTCAGGCAGTTTTGTACGCTTTGCACTAGGAGTAGAAACATTGCCAACACCAATTATTTTACCATTGATAGTAGGAGGTGCAGCAACATGTGAAGAATTAACATTACTAGTGGTGGTAATAGTCCAAACTTTAGCTACATTATTCTCTTTAGCTAGTTTTTCATTTTCTTCTCTATCCCACCTAGCACGCAATTCAGCCATTAATCTTATATTCTCATTAATTCTAACTTGGATGGCATTTGCTGTAGTAGTAATCTTATTATCAATATCATTATTAGGCATAACTTTCAATTTTAATAGATTAACATCAGAGGCAAGTCTATCAACTCTAGAAGCAATAATATCAATTTTATCAAGCTTTTCCTCAACAGATTTGTTAAAAGCAGTTTGTGTACTAATAAATTCTTTAAGCATAGCTTCAAGACCAGAGGGTACACTCCTATTATTGTTGTAAGAATTCCCATAAGAATTACCATAACCATTACCATTAGCAGAAGGATATGGCCTATAGTTATTACCAGAGTTGTTCCTATAAGCATTGTTGTTGAAATTATTATTTTTAATGAAATTCACATCAACATTTTCTTCTTGAGCAACCAATGAAGCTAAAGGAACATTATTTGGATCAACATTAGATCTACCATTCACAAGCATAGACATAATCACATCAATCTTATCACTCAAGGAAGAGGTTTCTTCAACAGAATTTACCTTCTTACCTTGTGGAGCTCTTTCCGTGTGCCATTCAGAGTAATTTATCATCATATCATCAAGAAGCTTTGTAGCCGCCCCCAAAGTGATGGACATAAAGGTACCTCCAGCAGCTGAATCCAATAAATTCCGCGAAGAAAAATTTAGTCCTGCATAGAAGGTTTGGATGATCATCCAAGTAGTCAGTCCATGGGTTGGGCAATTCTTTACCAAAGTTTTCATTCTCTCCCATGCTTGAGCAACATGTTCAGTATCTAATTGCTTAAAATTCATTATGCTACTTCTCAAAGATATAATTTTAGCGGGAGGATAATATCTACTAATAAAAGCATCTTTACACTTAGTCCATGAATCAATACTATTCTTAGGCAAAGATAGCAACCAATCTTTAGCTCTTCCTCTTAATGAGAAAGGAAACACTTTCAATTTAATAATATCACCATCTACATCCTTATACTTTTGCATTTCACAAAGTTCAACAAAATTATTAAGATGGGCAGCAGCATCATCAGAACTAACACCAGAAAATTGATCTCTCATAACCAGGTTCAGTAAAGCAGGTTTAATTTCAAAGAATTCTGCTGTAGTAGCAGGTGGAGCAATAGGTGTGCATAGGAAATCATTATTATTTGCGTTTGTGAAGTCACACAACTTAGTATTTTCAGGGGTATTCATTTTAGCAATAGTAAATAAAGCAAACTAGATAAAGTAAATGCAAGTAACTAATTTTTTTTGTGTTTTTTATATGGAGAGCAAGACAGTAAATAAAGTAAATGCAAGCAACTAATTTTTTTGTGTTTTGTTTAGGTGCAGCAAACAAAGTAGTAAATAAAATAAAGCAAGACAAAAACAAAGTAAAGAGATTGAGAAGTGGAGACTCCCCTTGCAGCGTGTCTTGATCTCCCCGGCAACGGCGCCAGAAAAAGAGCTTGATGGCTGATACGTCTCCAACGTATCGATAATTTATTATGTTCCATGCTACTTTATTGATGATACCTACATGTTTTATGCACACTTTATGGCATATTTGTGCATTTTCTGGAACTAACCTATTAACAAGATGCCGAAGAGCCAGTTGTTGTTTTCTGCTGTTTTTGGTTTCAGAAATCCTAGTAAGGAAATATTCTCGGAATTGGACGAAATCACCGCCCGGGGTCCTATTTTTGCACGGAGCTTCCAGAAGACCGAAGGGGAGTCGAAGTGGGGCCACGAGGTGGCCACACCATAGAGCGGCGCGGCCCGAGGCCCTGGCCGCGCCGGCCTGTGGTGTGGGCCTCGTGCCTGACCTACCCTTTCGCCTACTTAAAGCCTCGTCGCGAAAACCCCAGTGCAAGGAGCCACGATACGGAAAACCTTCAGAGACGCCGCCGCCGCGAATCCCATCTCGGGGGATTCGGAGATCGCCTCCGGCACCCTGCCGGAGAGGGGATTCATCTCCCGGAGGACTCTTCATCGCCATGATCGCCTCGGAGTGATGAGTGAGTAGTTCACCCCTGGACTATGGGTCCATAGCAGTAGCTAGATGGTCGTCTTCTCCTAATTGTGCTTCATTGTTGGATCTTGTGAGCTGCCTAACATGATCAAGATCATCTATCTGTAATACTATATGTTGTGTTTGTCGGGATCCGATGGATAGAGAATGCTATGTTATGGTGATTATCAATCTATTGTTTATGTGTTGTTTATGATCTTGCATGCTCTCCGTTATTAGTAGAGGCTCTGGCCAAGTTTTTACTCTTAACTCCAAGAGGGAGTATTTATGCTCGATAGTGGGTTCATGCCTTCATTGACACCTGGGACAGTGACAGAAAGTTCTAAGGTTGTGATGTGTTGTTGCCACTAGGGATAAAACATTGATTCTATGTCTAAGGATGTAGTTGTCGATTACATTACGCACCATACTTAATGCAATTGTCTGTTGCTTAGCAACTTAATACTGAATGGGGTTCGGATGATAACCTGAAGGTGGACTTTTTAGGCATAGATGCAGTTGGATGGCGGTCTATGTACTTTGTCGTAATGCCCAATTAAATCTCACTATATTTATCATATCATGTATATGCATTGTTATGCCCTTTTCTATTTGTCAATTGCCCGACTGTAATTTGTTCACCCAACATGCTTTTATCTTATGGGAGAGACACCTCTAGTGAACTGTGGACCTCGGTCCTATTCTTTACATAGCATACAATCTACTGCAATTGTTCTTGTTTTCTTGCAAACAATCATCTTCCACTCGATACGCTTAATCCTTTGTTACAGCAAGCCGGTGAGATTGACAACCTCACTGTTTCGTTGGGGCAAAGTACTTTGGTTTTGTTGTGCAGATTCCACGTTGGCGCCGGAATCCCTGTTGTTGCGCCGCATCACATTTCGCCACCATCAACCTTCAACGTGCTTCTTGGCTCCTCCTGGTTCGATTAAACCTTGGTTTCTTTCTGAGGGAAAACTTGCCACTGTGCGCATCATACCTTCCTCTTGGGGTTCCCAACGGACGTGTACATTTACGCGCATCAAGCCTGTTTTCTGGCGCCGTTGCCGGGGAGATCAAGCTGCAAGGGGAGTCTCCACTTCTCAATCTCTTTACTTTGTTTTTGTCTTGCTTTATTTTATTTACTACTTTGTTTGCTGCACCTAAACAAAACACAAAAAAATTAGTTGCTAGTTTTACTTTATTTACTGTCTTGCTCTCTATATCAAAAACACAAAAAAATTAGTTACTTGTCTTTACTTTATTTGCCTAGTTTACTTTATTGCTACTAAAATGAGTAATCCTGATGTTGAAGTTCGTTATTTTAAGCAACAAGGGGGAGAAAGTTTTAAAGATGCTTGGTATAGAATTAGTAATGCTCATCATAGGTGCATTAAGAAACACTCCACCACTATCCTTCTTAGGAACTTTTATGTTGGTTTATCTAGTTGGAATAGGTATGTTCTTGATACTCTTTCGGGAGGCAATTTCCTAGGTACTCCCGCTTTAGAAGCTAGTTGCATCATTGAGAGTCTAGTTGGAATACCACCTGTTAATGAAGTTAAAATTGAAATCTCTCTTGAAGATGTTATGAAAAAATTGGAAACCATAGAGAAAAATTTTTCAAGTGTTGAAACTAAATTGGAAATGTTATTTGATAAAACTTATGAACTTGATAAATCCTTAGGAGGAATTGATGAAAGAATTAGTGTCCTAGGAACTTGTGTTGTCCATGATAATCAAACCAATAGGATTGATGAACTTGAAAAAGCTATGGGAACCTTGGGTTCAACCTTTTCTTCTCTCAAGTATAATGAGAAAGCTTATGTGGGTAAAGAGCAAAAATTCATGTACGCCTCTAAAGTGCCTAAACAAAAGAATTATTATAGGCCTAAAATTTCTAAAACCCCTAGCACCACCATAGAGAATTTAGATAATGGAGCACCTAAAGTACCCTCTGCAACAAGTTGTGTTTGCATGAAAAATAATAATGTTGATGCTTCTACTCTCGATAATACTTGATTTGCACTTTCTGCGCCTAGCTGAAAGGCGTTAAAGAAAAGCGCTTATGGGAGACAACCCATGTTTTTACTACAGTACTTTGTTTTATATTTGAGTCTTGGAAGTTGTTTACTACTGTAGCAACCTCTCCTTATCATGTTTTTGTGCCAAGTAAAGTTTCTATGTCAAAGTTGATGTTATATTTGGGATCGCTGCGCAGAAACAGCATTGCTGTCTGTCACGAATCTGGGCACAGGTCTCTGTAGAAAATTCGAAAACATCTGCCAATTTACGAGCGTGATACTCAGATATGTACGCAACTTTCATTAGTTTTGAGTTTTTCATTTGAGCAAGTCTGGTGCCATTTTAAAATTCGTCTTTAAGGACTGTTCTGTTTTTGACAGATTCTGCCTTTTATTTCGCATTGCCTCTTTTGCTATGTTGGATTCATTTCTTTGATCCATTAATGTCCAGTAGCTTTATGCAATGTCCAGAAGTGAAAAGACTGATTGTGTCACCTCTGAATGTGTGAATTATTAATTGTGCACTAACCCTCTAATGAGTTTGCTTGAAGTTAGGTGTGAAGGAAGTTTTCAAGGGTCAAGAGAGGAGTATGATATACTATGATCAAGAGGAGTGAAAGCTCTAAGCTTGGGGATGCCCCCGTGGTTCACCCTGCATATTTTAAGAAGACTCAAGCGTCTAAGCTTGGGGATGCCCAAGGCATCCCCTTCTTCATCGACAACATCATCAGGTTCCTCCCCTGAAACTATATTTTTATTCAATCACATCTTGTGTTCTTTACTTGGAGCGTCGGTTTGTTTTTGTTTTTGTTTTTGTTTGAATAAAATGGATCCTAGCATTCACTTTGTGGGAGAGAGACACGCTCCGCTGTTGCATATGGACAAATATGTCCTTAGGCTTTACTCATAATGTTCAAGGCGAAGTTTCTTCTTCGTTAAATTGTTATATGGTTGGAATTGGAAAATGCTACATGTAGTAATTCTAAAATGTCTTGGATAATGTGATGCTTGTCAATTGTTGTGCTCATGTTTAAGCTCTTGCATCATATGCTTTGCACCCATTAATTAAGAAATACATAGAGCTTGCTAAAATTTGATTTGCATATTTGGTCTCTCTAAGGTCTAGATAATATCTAGTATTGAGTTTTGAACAACAAGGAAGACGGTGTAGAGTGTTTACAAATGTCTTTTATGTGAGTTTTGCTGCACCGGTTCATCCTTGAGTTTGCTTCAAATAACCTTGCTAGCCTAAACCTTGTATCGAGAGGGAATACTTCTCATGCATCCAAAATCCTTGAGCCAACTACTATGCCATTTGTGTCCACCATACCTACCTACTACATGGTATTTCTCAGCCATTCAAAGTAAATTGCTTGAGTGCTACCTTTAAAATTCCATCATTCACCTTTGCAATATATAGCTCATGGGACAAAATAGCCTTAAAAACTATCGTAGTATTGAATATGTACTTATGCACTTTATCTTTTATTAAGTTGCTTGTTGTGCGATAACCATGCTTCGGGAACGCCATCAACTATTGTTGAATATCATGTGAGTTGCTATGCATGTCCGTCTTGTCTGAAGGATCTATCACTTTAATGATTGGAGCATGCAAATTGTTAGAGAAGAACATTGGGCCGCTAACTAAAGCCATGAATAATGGTTGAAGTTTCAGTTTTGGACATATATCCTCAATCTCATATGAGAATAATAATTGTTGCTACATGCTTATGCATTTAAGAGGAGTCCATTATCTGTTGTCCATGTTGTCCCGGTATGGATGTCTAAGTTGAGAATAATCAAAAGCGAGAAATCCAAAATGCGAGCTTTCTCCTTAGACCTTTGTACAGGCGGCATGGAGGTACCCCTTTGTGACACTTGGTTGAAACATGGCATGCAAAGATCCGGTAGTCCAAGCTAAGTAGGACAAGGTGCGGGCACTATTAGTATACTATGCATGAGGCTTGCAACTTGTAAGATATAATTTACATAACTCATATGCTTTATTACTACCGTTGACAAAATTGTTTCATGTTTTCAAAATAAAAGCTCTAGCACAAATACAGCAATCTTTCCTCTCTTGAAGGACCATTCTTTTACTTTTATTGTTGAGTCAGTTTACCTATCTCCCTCCACCTTAGAAGCAAACACTTGTGTGAACATTGATTCCTACATACTTGCATATTGCACTTGTTATATTACTTTATGTTGACAATATCCATGAGATATACATGTTATAAGTTGAAAGCAACCGCTGAAACTTAATCTTCCTTTGTGTTGCTTCAATACCTTTACTTTGATTTATTGCTTTATGAGTTAACTCTTATGCAAGACTTATTGATGCTTGTCTTGAAGTACTATTCATGAAAAGTCTTTGCTTTATGATTCACTTGTTTACTCATGTCATTACTTTTGTTTTGATCGCTGCATTCATTACATATGTTTACAAATAGTATGATCAAGATTATGATGGCATGTCACTTCAGAAATTATCTTTGTTATCGTTTTACCTGCTCGGGACGAGCGAACTAAGCTTGGGGATGCTGATACGTCTCCAACGTATCGATAATTTCTTATGTTCCATGCTACTTTATTGATGATACCTACATGTTTTATGCACATTTTATGTCATATTTGTGCATTTTTGGAACTAACCTATTAACAAGATGCCGAAGAGCCGTTGTGTTTTCTTTGCTGTTTTTGGTTTCAGAAATCCTAGTAAGGAAATATTCTCGGAATTGGACGAAATCACCGCCCGGGTCCTATTTTTGCACGAAGCTCCCGGAAGACCGAAGGGGAGTCTAAGTGGGGCCACGAGGTGGCCACACCATAGAGCGGCGCGGCCCAGGCCCTGGCCGCGCCGGCCGTGGTGTGGGCCCTCGTCAGCCCCCCCTGACCTACCCTTTCGCCTGCTTAAAGCCTCGTCGCGAAAACCCCAGTCGAGAGCACGATACGGAAAACCTTCCGGAGACGCCGCCGCCGCGTCCCATCTCGGGGGATTCGGGAGATCGCCTCCGGCACCTGCCGGAGAGGGGATTCATCTCCGGAGGACTCTTCATCGCCATGATCGCCTCCGGAGTGATGAGTGAGTAGTTCACCCCTGGACTATGGGTCCATAGCAGTAGCTAGATGGTCGTCTTCTCCTAATTGTGCTTCATTGTTGGATCTTGTGAGCTGCCTAACATGATCAAGATCATCTATCTGTAATACTATATGTTGTGTTTGTCGGGATCCGATGGATAGAGAATGCTATGTTATGGTGATTATCAATCTATTGTTTATGTGTTGTTTATGATCTTGCATGCTCTCCGTTATTAGTAGAGGCTCTGGCCAAGTTTTTACTCTTAACTCCAAGAGGGGTATTTATGCTCGATAGTGGGTTCATGCCTTCATTGACACATGGGACAGTGACAGAAAGTTCTAAGGTTGTGATGTGCTGTTGCCACTAGGGATAAAACATTGATTCTATGTCTAAGGATGTAGTTGTCGATTACATTACGCACCATACTTAATGCAATTGTCTGTTGCTTAGCAACTTAATACTGAATGGGGTTCGGATGATAACCTGAAGGTGGACTTTTTAGGCATAGATGCGGTTGGATGGCGGTCTATGTACTTTGTCGTAATGCCCAATTAAATCTCACTATATTTATCATATCATATATATGCATTGTTATGCCCTTTTCTATTTGTCAATTGCCCGACTGTAATTTGTTCACCCAACATGCTTTTATCTTATGGGAGAGACACCTCTAGAAGTGTGGACCCCGGTCCTATTCTTTACATAGCATACAATCTCCTGCAATTGTTCTTTACTGTTTTCTTGCAAACAATCATCTTCCACTCGATACGCTTAATCCTTTGTCACAGCAAGCCGGTGAGATTGACAACCTCAGCTGTTTCGTTGGGGCAAAGTACTTTGGTTTTGTTGTGCAGATTCCACGTTGGCGCCGGAATCCCTGTTGTTGCGCCGCATCACATTTCGCCACCATCAACCTTCAACGTGCTTCTTGGCTCCTCCTGGTTCGATTAAACCGTGGTTTCTTTCTGAGGGAAAACTTGCCACTGTGCGCATCATACCTTCCTCTTGGGGTTCCCAACGGACGTGTACATTTACGCGCATCAATGGCGTGTAACTCACACGTTCGTTGGGAACCCCAAGAGGAAGGTATGATGCGCACAACAGCAAGTTTTCCCTCAGAAAGAAATCAAGGTTTATCGAACCAGGAGGAGCCAAGAAGCACGTTGAAGGTTGATGGTGGCGAAATGTAGTGCGGCGCAACACCGGGATTCCGGCGCCAACGTGGAACCTACACAACACAACCAAAGTACTTTGCCCCAACGAAACAGTGAGGTTGTCAATCTCACCGGCTTCTTGTAACAAAGGATTAACCGTATTGTGTGGAAGATGATTGTTTGCAGAAAACAGTAGAACGCAGTAGATTGTATGCGATGTAAAGAATAGGACCGGGGTCCACATTCACTAGAGGTGTCTCTCCCATAAGATAAAAGCATGTTGGGTGAACAAATTACAGTCGGGCAATTGACAAATAGAGAAGGGCATAACAATGCATATACATGATATGATAAATATAGTGAGATTTAATTGGGCATTACGACAAAGTACATAGACCGCCATCCAACTGCATCTATGCCTAAAAAGTCCACCTTCAGGTTATCATCCGAACCCCATTCAGTATTAAGTTGCAAAGCAACATACAATTGCATTAAGTATGGTGCGTAATGTAATCGACAACTACATCCTTAGACATAGAATCAATGTTTTATCCCTAGTGGCAACAGCACATCACAACCTTAGAACTTTCTGTCACTGTCCCAGGTGTCAATGAAGGCATGAACCCACTATCGAGCATAAATACTCCCTCTTGGAGTTAAGAGCAAAAACTTGGCAGAGCCTCTACTAATAACGGAGAGCATGCAAGATCATAAACAACACATAAATAATAGATTGATAATCACCATAACATAGTATTCTCTATCCATCGGATCCCGACAAACACAACATATAGAATTACAGATAGATGATCTTGATCATGTTAGGCAGCTCACAAGATCCAACAATGAGCACAATTAGGAGAACGACCATCTAGCTACTGCTATGGACCCATAGTCCAGGGGTGAACTACTCACTCATCACTCCGGAGCGATCATGGCGATGAAGAGTCCTCCGGGAGATGAATCCTCTCCGGCGGTGTGGCGATCTGAATCCCCGAGATGGGCGCGGCGTCTCGGAAGGTTTCATATCGTGGCTCTCGATCTGGGGTTTCGCGACGGAGGCAGAAGTAGGCGAAAGAGCAGCCTCGGAGGGTCTGGTGGGGCCGGACACTGGGCGGCGGCCGGGCCCAGGCCGCCGCCACCATGTGTGGGCCCCACGTGGCCCCTCTCTGGCGGCTCTTGGGTGTTCTGGATGCTTCCGGGCAAAATAGGAACCTGGGCGTTGATTTCGTCCAATTCCGAGAATATTTCCTTACTAGGATTTCTGAAACCAAAAACAACAGCAACTGGCTCTTCGGCATCTTGTTAATAGGTTAGTTCCAGAAAATGCGTAAATACGACATATAATGTGCATAAAACATGTAGATATCATCAATAATGTAGCATGGAACATAAGAAATTATCGATACGTTGGAGACGTATCAGGAGTCTACTCCGAGTCCCAGTCGTAGTCCGAGGAGTGCGAGCTCCGAGTTGTCTCCGACACCGGCCGCGAAGTCCACTCGAAGGACGAGGAGGAGGAGAGGACGATGGTGGATGGCCCTGCGCCGTTTATCTTCTCCTCCTCCTTCCTCGCCGCCTTCTCTACCCTGGCCGCCTACCTCGCCGCGGACTCCGCACGGCGCTTGTCGCGGCTGCTTCTTCTTCTTCGCCTTCGCCGCCTTCTCCTCCTTCTTTTGCGCGTAGAATGCTTCGGTGGCGGCGACATCTTTGGAAAGTGCCCACTCGAGGCGGAGGGCCTCGTCGTGCTCGGCGATGAGTAGCCGCTGTTCCAGCTCCGCGGCGCTGCGCACCCGCGCGTGATAACCGGCGGTGGCGGCGCCAGCTGCTCTGCCTGCTCCCGCGTCCAGACGTTATGAAAGTTCACGGTCCGGTGGGAGCGGCCGACGCGCCAGGCGACGGCGTTGTACGCCCGCGCCGCCTCGTGCGCCGTATCGAACGTGCCGAGACGGATCCGCTCCTCGCCGGAACGGATTTCCGCGTCGAAGCGGCCACTCAGCCGCGCCGGCGCGTGGTAGGAGCGAGGCGGCGGCGCGGAGGCATCTTCGGCGAAGGCGCGCGGGAGCGGAGCGGTCGACGGGAGAGAGGTGGAGCGGCGGCGGGGAGAGACGGACGCGTGGAAAGTTCAGCGGTTGGCGCGTTCGCGGCGCGCACGCGGCAACTTTCCCGCGCGGGATAAGCGCGACGCACGCGGGCGGCAAAAATTATGCGCGCGCGTCTTTTTCCCGCCTCCGCTGGAGCTTCGCGCAAGCGCCTGCGCGCGGCAAACTGGCGTTTTTGCCGCGTGTGGCTTTACGGCTGGAGATGCTCTTAGCCATGGTTGGTGTCCATCTGAAAAAGGCAACATCACCTCGCCACTTGAGTCCATGTACCTGGTATGCGTGTATGTTCTTCTTGCCGTTTGTTTCGATTTGATGTGCTGCGTGTTAGCTGGTATCATGGACGACTTTTTTTTGGATTGGATGCTTCATTTCTGTAGGAAACATTGTTCTAGAGGCAAAGAGTGTACTTGATTTAGATGCTCGATTGAGTCTATATTTTGGTCTTTGAGATGTGCTAAAAAATCCAAACTCTGTACATCTTAAGTCGATATTTCTTTCCCAGTTTGGTTGTAGGTGCTATGTGCAAAACTCGGTGTTAAATATAGCGCTTGATATGTTATCACAATTTTGTTTGCCTTCAGCGAAGAACTGAAAAATTATTTATCTGAAAGTAAGATTTGGAGAGTGACTATTCAGTTATTCCAACGTCACTAACTATGTGGTGCTAAACATGATTGAGGGATTAGTTATTAGCGTGTAATCAAATTTTAAGATTTTGAGGATTTAATTTTGAAGATTTTGCATAACTTGAAGCTTTGTTAAACTACTGAAAAATATAAAATGATTTCTGAAAAATATAAGGTATAAATTTGAAAGAAGTTACCTGAGTTGTGCAGGTAGACTTTTATCTGTACAAGCTCGAAAAGGGATCTTAGGTAAAGTGGGAGTACTCAAAATATTTTTGGTTGAGAAATAACATTTATCTTTTTCGGCCGGTAAATGAAGCAGTTAAGTGATGAAATAATCCACTAAACATGGTAATTTTCTAAGGGCCTGAGCTTGAGCATTCCATTTATTCAGTGCATCTCACGCGAGTGGTATTTATCTTTAGAAGTAGACAGGAGTTTTCTAAGGGCATGATGTACCAGAATTGGATTACATTATATGCATGTCTTGGAATAGTGTTATTAACCAAGAGTTAATGATTATTGACTACTACTTATCAGCTTCCATTTTAGCCAATATATAACAAAATCATTACAAGAATAATTAGTGTCTGGGCCAATAATAATATATTCACGGTCCTAAAGTCCTAAAATAACCAGTGCCTGGGCCAATAATAATATATTCACAATCCCAAAATCATATAAGAATAGTCAGTGATTGAGCCTGGGCCAACAATATCATAGATTGAGTGCTTTGTTTTCCTTTTTAGTTAGTTGTAGCTTCTTCTAAGTCTACTAATGGGGTTTTAGGACAATGAACAATCTTAATCTTTGTAGGGCTAACCAGTTATGCCTTATTTCAGTTTTAGAAACAATGCATGATGCAACTTTTCTGAGATTTCCTAAGTTTTCTTTAATTAAGTATAGATGATGAGAAGTTGGGATCTGAAAAAATAATGGATGTATGCAACTTCTTTCCTCCTACGCATATATGGGGTTTGTCCCCACGAAAACTCAAGCACCATTATACAGTACCTTCTTCAATTCATGCTAGCACTCATGCATGTACTGTGTATCCTGAATTGACTTGAAGTTTATAAAGTTGAAAATGATTCTGTTGAATTTCTTATTTTGTATTTTAGAAACTATAAAAATATTTACATGCTGACTTGCTTAACTTTGCCAACCATTTTGCTTTGCTTGCCTCCACGGTGCACCAAAACCCGCACGCATGATATCATCCTTTATTTTCATGTTTTAGGTCTGCATTTATGTTCTGTTTTCTAATTTGGGATGTGTTTGTGTTTTTGTTTATTCTGATTGTTGTATTTTTAGGAACATTCTCTCCTACTGATGGCAAAGGTTCACT
Source organism: Lolium multiflorum (assembly GCA_030979885.1). NCBI lineage: Eukaryota > Viridiplantae > Streptophyta > Magnoliopsida > Poales > Poaceae > Lolium > Lolium multiflorum. The sequence continues at coordinate 16,176,846 of CM061751.1, forward strand.
GTATTACCTAGCGATTATGTCAGTTTGGCACACGTTATCTGTTCTTTTTACCATTATTTTTATCTGTGAGTATTCCTAATTTTGTGCTTGGACATGTATAATATATTTGTGCAAACAAGGCCATATCGTCAAATGTTGTCGAAATATCATCAGACCACTCTGTAAATTCAGCATGTAATAATCTCCATGTGTTCTGATATTGTACTCTGATCTGCTTTGTTGGAAAAATTCACGGATGTCAGTCCCAGGGGCGGCTCGGCAAGTTTTCTTTGTAAATTAAGATGAAAAAATATATGATAACCAGTTAGCCCAAGAAACAACGATACAGAATAATGAAAAGCACATACATTTGATCATGTTGGCTGTTAGTGTCACAAAAAAGGCATGTGAGTGCAATGCACAAGCCATGCAGGCGGCGAGGCGAACCTCGCCTTTCCATCTAGTACATATTTTGATTGGTTCAGCTATAACTTCAGATAGTGGTTTGGAATAAAATAAAGGGGTCGTGGAAGAAAATCACAATCTGAAAGATATTTTGAATTTGAATCAAACAATTTTAACTTCATGTCATATAAATTTATTTTTTGATATATCATGGAGTGATCAATTGTTTCTCTAAAGTTTATTTTTTCCACCAAACGTCCTACATTTTATAAATGGTGGGAAATATATCAAAGATTAACTGCATGCACTAGTTACGCGTGGTTAATGGTCGAACATAAATGGCATGTAACCAACCTTCATTTTTTATATTCCCTGATTTTTTCTATTCTATGAATCAAAGAAGACCACACTGATCCAAATAGGGAGATAAGCAAATTATAGTCGGAATTGATGGTACTACGTTCTAGTAATACAAGATACTCGTGCATGATGTTAGATGGCGTATTTTGAAAGTTGAGTATGGCACATGTCATGGGAAGCTAGCAAGCAGCCAAGCATCACTGCAGCCAACTGAAGCGAGAGCATCCAAGCTAATTTTGTTTCCTTCTGCGGGCAAAGGTACCAGTAGTTGCTCGATTAACTTGCAGTCATTTGCTCCGTATACCTATGACGTTATCGAACGTGTTGTCTGGCTAAGCTAGTTTGTCTGGTGGGTCTTAAAATTAGCGAAGTCACTCTAGTCGCTTCGCTATCCATGGAAATTAACATCGTCTGTTACTGAAAGAATAATCCACCTTAATGAGAGACATAAGTATTACACATAGAATTTAACCTCTGGTGGGTTGAAGTTGTCACTACCACTTTAACCATCTAACTATAGATTGGTTCTGTGAATTAGTTGTTTGTGATTAAGAAGCATCACATCAAACCCACACGTGTGGTGTCCCTCTCCTCACGCCCCCTTTATTCATGGCCTGGCTTGACGCCTTCACAAGTTGGTGATTGATGAGCTAACTGATGCATGCAAACTAACTAATTAAGTTAGCTAAAGGATAGCCAGTTATTTTTCCTTTGCTTGTAAATCCAGAAACATGAGTTTGAGACCCACCTCTACGATCTATGTGTCCCTAACAAACAAACCTCTCCCCCCCCCCCAGGTATCACAAGGCCATCTTTAATGGCCGTCCGTAAGCTGAACATATCTTGTATGTTGCTGTCCGTTGGATCTAATAAGAAGACCCAATGACGATCGGCAAACGAATCGTGTTCCGTGGACATATTTGTTTTAGAGCAAACCCATCTCAAATTTAAGGTGGTTTTGTGGTCCAGCGGATAGGCCACGCGTTCTCATCACGCGAGTATTTGTCCACCTGAGGCCTCAGCCAGCCACACACATGTTTGCACCTACCCTTCCAACTCCCACCCCTCTTGCTCATCCGCCGCCGCTTAGCCATTGTCTTCGGCAATTGCCGATTCGACCACTAATTTCGACCACATATACGTGTCTAGGTGTCGTTGTCTTGTGGCATGGTGCCGCGTTAGAGGGCTAAGCCCCCGGCACCAACCCCCCTTGGTTCGGCGCCAGACTCAATCGGTATCCTCGCCGGTTGACAAGGTAATTTGCAGGCCTCACAGCCCCTTTTTTTGCAGCGCATACGTCGAAAACCATTGCTCATTGTGCCTTCTACCTTATCATAGATCATGGTGGATAATTTCAGATGATTTTTCTATGTCAATGTCATCGACACATTGTTGGACATGTTCGATGATGATACGAGATACCGCTAGTCGTGAACCTTCGCATCCATGATCGGGAGAACCATCTACAAAAGTAGAGGGGATAGTGAAGGGACGTGTTCCGGCGGGGAGCGCAATCGAGAGGCCAGCCATGAGCAACTCTGTGGGACAACTTTCATTGGACCTATCACTTGTTTAGGCAACATGTTTACATCGGTGTTTACGATATATCAAGAAAGTTTTTCTAAGGATTATGCGGAGAATGAGGTGCTACGGTGACTACTTCACTTTGAAGAAGGTTGATCGCATACGGAGTATCGGATGACCTAGTGGACGAGTACATTCACATTAGCAAGTCCACTTCCCTTGACTCAATATATATGTTGGGGAGTAGTGATTCAAGTGTTTGCAGAGGTATACTTGAGGCAACCAAATGCTGCTAACACTATCCGGCTATTGTCAATCAATGAGTATTGAGTATTTTCTGCTTTTGGAAGCATAGATTGCATGCAGTGAGAATGGAAGAATTATTTGGACTATGAGACAAGGCAACTCATAGCCGACTCTAGAATGATTTGGTCCAAGGTATGTGGAATCATGTTGGAAACCAATAGTCCTCATTCTATTTAGTTCAATGATTGTAATAAATTATAAAATATGATTTTCTACTTGCTGTATGAACTAGATGCTACGATTTGTGCTACTATTTATTTTAATCAAAACATTTATTTGTGTGTGTAAAATAGCTAAATTGCCCAAAATTGCAAGGCCTTGGACCAAATGTTGGATGGTCTTGGGGCAGTTGCCTCCCGTATATGGACCTGGGCCTCTTCCCCTATCCTCCGCCACCGCATATGGATCCAAACGGACATAATGGATGTCCGAAATGCAGTCTACTGTGGAAGATGGCCTGCGTAAGTGTGGATATAGATCTTTGTGGACTGTCAAGAGAACGCAACATATGAGACGTGTATGATCATGCTAGCTCCTCGATTAATTTTTTATTGGAAATTAGTACAACACCATGCTTGTTCATGTCATATAAAAGTGATATAGTTGGTCCATGTAATCAAAAGAAGTATCAAATAGTATGGCTTTTGTGGCACATAATTTATATTATGTTGAGGTAATTAGAGCAAGTACAATAAGTTCTAGTCAGCTGGCTATAAAGATTAAAATAATATATTATTGCTTAGTTGGAGGAGAGAGAGAGGGGAGGAGAGAGAAGGAGAGTGGGCTCTTATGCAAGAGCCAAGAGCCAGCTCTAGCACGTGCTCCTATGCACTTTGTGAGAGTGAAAAGTGGACCATACATTGATAAAGTACTACATTTTTATAGCTCACTATTATGTATATTTGCTCTAAGTTGGCTATAGATATCATGGCACTTGGCTTATAGCAGGTAGCTACACTATTAGAATTGCTCTTATTGGTCATAGCTAAATCTTGGAGAATGTGCGGGTCTACTCAATATGAGTGAAGGGAATTGATGGGATAACTAAGGCTAATCATAGTGAAGAGTAATACAAGGTAGTAACATGTACATAATACTACTATATTTTAGTACCTCCGTAATGGGTAGTAGTATCATAGATGTAGTAACATAGAGTACCTTTTTTTTGACTGATTCTTTCTTGAAATGTGTGATGTGATGGTAATATAGCTAGTTATTAGACTATTTTCTCTTTACTTAATTAATGATATGTCATTTCATTAAAATGCTTAGTTGGCACTGCATATTGTTGATGTTACTACCTATGTTACTCCCACTACGAGTAGTCTAAGTATGGTCGCACTCCTCACTATGAGTAAATATTTACTAATTATGTACAAGAAAGTATCACCATATTTATTATCAAATATATACCATATGAATATATATGTCATGATGTTACCCTCCAAAACCCACCGACGGGCAATGGCTAAGCAACACGAAGAGCCGGGAGGCTCCCAAGGCCGTTTAGTGGACCCTGGCACCTCGCGTCGTCCCGCAAATCTTCCAGCCACGTCCTGGCGGTTGCTAGGGCGTGCCACCTGACCTAGACCCGATCAGGAAGGTGTTAGAGTGCTTCGATTGTTTCTGCATGGTAGACACGTAAACATTAAATACGAGCCCTATCGGCTCTCAGGTTGCCCTGTGGATCGGCTCAAAGAGCCGATCGCCCCATGGTTCACGTTGGATTTGCAATGACATGGGGATCCTGCTTGATCAAAACAAAGCTAAACCGATCTACGACAGTTTAGGGTTTTCACCGCATAGCCGGAACGTCCTACGTGTGATCGGGCCTAGCAGCTACGGAAGATGATGCAAACTATCCCTACAAGAGGCCTAAAAACCAACATAACGTTGATTCCCGGATCATCCCTCGCAGGGACGGTAAACAACGCCTAACGCACTACCGGATCGTCCGACCCCAGCATAAGGCCTAACTATGCAGATATTAAACTAATCCTTGCGGAGCAAGGAGCAACTATAACGGATCGGATCTACTAAGTAACGAACAAGCAAGATGCTGCCCTTACACCTGGATAGGTGTAAGGGCAGCTAAATGTCGAGGGACGGCATTGCCACGCGGATATGCACGAGAGAGCATCAATGCAAGCCCCTAAACACCTAAGGATAAATAGTACTGCTCGCCATCAACAACGCTTCAGCACGAGCAGTACAAGGTAGACGAATAAACGTATCTGCCTAGATCGCGAGATGCGATCTAGGCAGCATGTGCTCTTAAGGAGAAACCCTCGAAGAAAGGGGTGGCGATGCGCCTGATTTGTGTTTGTTGAACGATGATTGTCCTTCTTTTCCGATAACCCTAGATACATATTTATAGTCCAAGGGACTTTCTAATTGGCGTGCACCTAGCCGTGCACGGGCCGGACTCTATCTGTTAATTCTAAACACGATACGATCTACTATTTACGAATACATGGGCAACTTAGCCCAAACTCTTAGCGCAAGGCCGCTCCGAAGATGCTCCATGTGTACGTCCTTCAAGCCCATCTTCACTTACGGCCCATCTCCTGATTTGGCCAAAATCGGGTGATAACACATGCCCCCCTTGGTTTTGGTAATGATAATATCAAAACCATCTGTTTTTCCTTCGAGGGGTCGTGTCGTGGCAGAGAACCGTCGCAGTATTCTTCATCATGACGTCTTGTCTTCTCAACTCCTCTGCATGATTTGACAATTTTGGCCCCATGTCCTCGGAAACTGCTTAAGCATTAAATCGCTATATCCCCTTTTATTTAGCCACTTCTTGCAGTTCCCTTCTTCATCCTCCTCGCACTAGCACTTCCAAAAGCCCTCCTCGGCCAACATGTCTTCTTCCTCTTCTTCTCCCTCATCGGGTCTTTCCACCCAATCCTCCCCTTCTCGCGAGCCGACGCCGGAATGGGACCCGCGGGAGGCCCACGCGGCCAACATCCGCCGCGCCATAGCCGACGGGGACGAGTCGACCCACGACTCCTCCGTCTGGTCTGAAGATGACCAGTCCCTAACGGACGGGGAGAGCGACCTTCGCTTCCTCGCCATTGGGTCGTCGGAGGAGGGAAGCGACGACGACGGCTTCTCCTGGGATGGCCTCTCCTCCGCTGAGGAGGTGAAGGAGGAGGAAGAGGAGGAGGACGACGCCTCCTCTGACGAGCCGCCGGCCAAGCGTCTCTGCCCTTGGCCGGGCAACATGAGCGACTTCGACAGCGACGATGCCGACGCCGACGAAGAAGACGAGGACAATGAAGGTCCCGCCGGAGGTCGCTACAGCAGCGACGAAGAACCAGCCGGGAGCAGCACCGACGGCGGCGACGGTGACGATGAGAGCAGCAGCGGCCCTTAGATAGGATAGAGCTAGGAGTAATAGATGAGGGCAATGTATCCCCCAGCAATCTCTTTTGAGAGCAATCGGCTCCTTCTATGTAAGAAACCTGAATATCAATGAAGGAATTTCCCAAATTTGATTCTGTCGATTTCTTCCATATTGATCTAGCCGATTTTCCCCTACCCTGATTTTGCCGATTGTCACCTTGATTGATGTTCAATGAGCCGATGGCAATGCATCAGCTCTTATAATGAATTGCCAGACCGATCAATCTAGTCACCTCCTCAGATGGTAACTTGTAATCCTTGAAATTCAGATCGAAACTCCCAATCGAACACGTCCAGCCCACAGCTTTGAGACCCTCAGATCTTTGGATTCCAAAGTCACCCGATCGTAATGTTGGTCCTGACGGCAAAACTCCTGGATTAACGCTCCCAGGAAAGCTCCTTAGCCCGTTGCTGACAACCTTGACGTTGAAGCTGATACACCTGTATAACAGGTACCATTTGCTCACAACTTCCCTTGTGATGCTCTGTTTCCTTGTAGCGACAAACTGGTCTAGAGCCTGATCAACGATGATGGCTCCTTCTTCAAACTCCTCCTGTCAACCCTGGTGGTTTTCCTCTGCAAGAGCTCGCCACCTTTCCACATGGTTACGATGCAGAGACAACCGATTTCAATACCATCGGCTCTTCAGAGCGAAGAATCTTCAGGGTCAGCTGCCCCCCGAGCCTCAGTCAAGGCGAGAATAAAAGTGTACCAGCCGCATGGGCCATCATCGGCTTCCCAATTGTAGTGCAGCGTCAGCCGATTCTAACCAAATCGGCTTTCAAAAGCAGAGAACCTTCAAAGTGAGCTGCCCCCCGAGCTTCTTCAGTCCAATGATGCAACCTCTGGTGAGAATGCAGTTTAGTCCAACTGGACGATCGTCGGTTGTTCTCACGATCCTAGCCTGATCTGCATGTTCATGCTGTTCTTGCTGTTGGCCAGGGCTGCGATCCTCAAACTTGCCGGCAAATACCAACAGCTTAAATGAGAAAAAGGGCCGTCTTGGACGCCCAAGCTGATGCTTCTGCTGGTACTGCCGAGCTTGAAGTCTTGCAGAAGGAGTTGGAAGTCCTTGAAGAGAGGGCCTGAGTCACCAAGCAATCCCAATGAGGGGTTCCTCCAGTAGAGCCTCGCCACGTGACTTGATGACTGCTCCATTAGGCTTCCGCTTGTAACAGTTGTATCCCTTGAGTCGATGGCCGTGCATCGGCTTTGAATTCTTAAGTCGATGTCTACGCATCGGCTGTGCCCAAAAATTTCTGTATTTTCGTTTTTTTTATTGGCCGATTGTATCGGCCCTCCATACTTGGCTGTTCTGCTGGGCATTTGACATCCACTCCAAGTTTTGTATCCTCGTGTTCTGTCCATCTATGTGCCCCGAGCCGATTCTGTCAAGTACTTGATGATATCGGCTCTTCAGGCATCTGTCGGATCAATGCTGAACATAGACAAAACGTGTACCGAGGATAATTTTGGCCGATTGCGGGAATCGGCCTCCCTTTTCATTGCAATGCTTGACGATGGTTTGCAACTTCTTGGATTTCCACTGTAGCTACGTGGCATGCTGGAGATAAGATCCTTTACTTTTTTTTTTTGAGGGCCGATCTCAGGGATCGGCCTTGCCACGTACGTCCAATGTCTTGGACCTGCTACTCCGTCCGGACCACGGATACCATGTTTGTATCGGCCGATGCCTCTGCATCGGCACCAGCCGATGCCTGTGCATCGGCTTTCGCCTGTTTTGGGCGCCATACTTTCTTTGGCGGGCGCGCCTTCGCCTCCAATGTTTGCTGAATTTTCACGGCCAGATCGGGCCGTGCTCTTCTCAACGTGTACAGGTACTGTGCCTCGGCTTCTTCCAAGTTCCGCAGCCGCTGTACCCTACGCTTCTGAGAATGGCTGAGTCCATCAGGGCACCACCTTGGCCGGTGATACCTATCTTCTTCTCCATCTGACTCCTCAAAGTCTTCTTCTTGAGATGACTCAGCTCGTTTATTCTGAGGTGGGAGAGGCCCTAGACGCTCGAACACTGAGACTCCATTTGTCTTCCTCCTTTGCTGCTTGCATTCTGGGCAGTTCTCGATTGTTGGCAATCGGCTCATTCCTGAGTCCCAGCAATGTTTGAAGAAAGGACAGTCCAGTGTTTGTCCACGTCATCTTGCTCCCTCGACCTCCCTCTAGCGTGGAGTTCGCCGTCGTCGTTTTGTCATCTTTGCGATTGATGGCGTGTAACTCACACGTTCGTTGGGAACCCCAAGAGGAAGGTATGATACGCACGGTAGCAAGTTTTCCCTCGAGAAAGAAACCAAGGTTTAATCGAACCAGTAGGAGCCAAGAAGCACGTTGAAGGTTGATGGTCGCGAAATGTGATGCGGCGCAACACCAGGGATTCCGGCGCCAACGTGGAACTGCACAACACAACCCAAGTACTTTGTCCCAACGAAGCAGTGAGGTTGTCAATCTCACCGGCTTGCTGTAACAAAGGATTAAACGTATCGAGTGGAAGATGTTTGTTTGCAAGAAAATAGTAAAACACAATTGCAGTAGATTGTATGCTATGTAAAGAATAGGACCGGGGTCCACAGTTCACTAGAGGTGTCTCTCCCATAAGATAAAAGCATGTTGGGTGAACAAATTACAGCAATTGACAAATAGAGAAAGGCATAACAATGCATATACATGATATGATAAATATAGTGAGATTTAATCCGGGCATTACGACAAAGTACATAGACCGCCATCCAACTGCATCTATGCCTAAAAAGTCCACCTTCAGGTTATCATCCGAACCCCATTCAGTATTAAGTTGCTAAGCAACAGACAATTGCATTAAGTATGGTGCGTAATGTAATCAACAACTACATCCTTAGACATAGCATCAATGTTTTATCCCTAGTGGCAACAGCACATCCACAACCTTAGAACTTTCTGTCACTGTCCCAGATTTAATGGAGGCATGAACCCACTATCGAGCATAAATACTCCCTCTTGGAGTTAAGAGTAAAAACTTGGCCAGAGCCTCTACTAATAACGGAGAGCATGCAAGATCATAAACAACACATAAACAATAGATTGATAATCACCATAATCATAGTACTCTCTATCCATCGGATCCCGACAAACACAACATATAGTATTACAGATAGATGATCTTGATCATGTTAGGCAGCTCACAAGATCCAACAATGAAGCACAACAAGGAGAAGACGACCATCTAGCTACTGCTATGGACCCATGGTCCAGGGGTGAACTACTCACTCATCACTCCGGAGGCGACCATGGCGGTGTAGAGTCCTCGGGAGATGAATCCCCTCTCCGGCGGTGCCGGAGGCGATCTCCTGAATCCCCGAGATGGGATTCGCGGCGGCGGCGTCTCTGTGGGTTTTCCGTATCGTGGCTCTCGGTCTGGGGTTTCGCGACGGAGACTTTAAGTAGGCGGAAGGTCAACGCGGGGGCCACACGAGGGGCGGGGGTAGGTCGGCGCGGCCGGGCTTGGGCCGCGCTGCCCTAGCTCTGGCTGCCTCGTGGCCCCACTCGTTATCTCTTCGGTCTTACGGAAGCTTCGTGCAAAAATAGGACCCAGGCGAAAGTTTCGTCAATTAGAATATTTCTTTACTAGGATTTCTGAAACCAAAAACAGAGAAAACAACAACGGCTCTTCGGCATCTTGTTAATAGGTTAGTTCCAGAAAATGCATAAATATGACATATAATGTGCATAAAACATGTAGGTATCATCAATAAAGTAGCATGGAACATAAGAAATTATCGATACGTTGGAGACGTATCAGCATCCCCAAGCTTAGTTCTGCTCGTCCCGAGCAGGTAACGATAACAAAGATAATTTCTGAAGTGACATGCCATCATAATCTTGATCATACTATTTGTAAACATATGTAATGAATGCAGCGATCAAAGCAAAGGTAATGACATGAGTAAACAAGTGAATCATATAGCAAAGACTTTTCATGAATAGTACTTCAAGACAAGCATCAATAAGTCTTGCATAAGAGTTAACTCATAAAGCAATAAATCAAAGTAAAGGTGTTGAAGCAACACAAAGGAAGATGAAGTTTCAGCGGTTGCTTTCAACTTATAACATGTATATCTCATGGATATTGTCAACATAAAGTAATATAACAAGTGCAATATGCAAGTATGTAGGAATCAATGCACAGTTCACACAAGTGTTTGCTTCTTAAGGTGGAAGGAGATAGGTAAACTGACTCAACAATAAAAGTAAAAGAAAGGTCCTTCAAAGAGGAAAGCATCGATTGCTGTATTTGTGCTAGAGCTTTTATTTTGAAAACATGAAACAATTTTGTCAACGGTAGTAATAAAGCATATGAGTTATGTAAATTATATCTTACAAGTTGCAAGCCTCATGCATAGTATACTAATAGTGCCCGCACCTCGTCCTACTTAGCTTGGACTACCGGATCTTTGCATGCCATGTTTCAACCAAGTGTCACAAAGGGGTACCTCCATGCCGCCTGTACAAAGGTCTAAGGAGAAAGCTCGCATTTTGGATTTCTCGCTTTTGATTATTCTCAACTTAGACATCCATACCGGGACAACATGGACAACAGATAATGGACTCCTCTTAAATGCATAAGCATGTAGCAATGATTATTATTCTCATATGAGATTGAGGATATATGTCCAAAACTGAAACTTCAACCATGATTCATGGCTTTAGTTAGCGGCCCAATGTTCTTCTCTAACAATTTTGCATGCTCCAACCACTAAGGTGATAGATCCTTCAGACAAGACGGACATGCATAGCAACTCACATGATATTCAACAATAGTTGATAGCGTTCCCCAGAAGCATGGTTATCGCACAACAAGCAACTTAATAAAATATAAAGTGCATAAGTACATATTCAATACTACGATAGTTTTTAAGGCTATTTTGTCCCATGAGCTATATATTGCAAAGGTGAATGATGGAATTTTAAAGGTAGCACTCAAGCAATTTACTTTGGAATGGCGGAGAAATACCATGTAGTAGGTAGGTATGGTGGACACAAATGGCATAGTGGTTGGCTCAAGGATTTTGGATGCATGAGAAGTATTCCCTCTCGATACAAGGTTTAGGCTAGCAAGGTTATTTGAAGCAAACTCAAGGATGAACCGGTGCAGCAAAACTCACATAAAAGACATATTGTAAACATTATAAGACTCTACACCGTCTTCCTTGTTGTTCAAAACTCAATACTAGATATTATCTAGACCTTAGAGAGACCAAATATGCAAATCAAATTTTAGCAAGCTCTATGTATTTCTTCATTAATGGGTGCAAAGCATATGATGCAAGAGCTTAAACATGAGCACAACAATTGCCAAGTATCACATTATCCAAGACATTTTAGAATTACTACATGTAGCATTTTCCAATTCCAACCATATAACAATTTAACGAAGAAGAAACTTCGCCTTGAACATTATGAGTAAAGCCTAAGGACTCATGTGTCCATATGCAACAGCGGAGCGTGTCTCTCTCCCACAAAGTGAATGCTAGGATCCATTTTATTCAAACAAAAACAAAAACAAAAACAAACCGACGCTCCAAGTAAAGAACACAAGATGTGATTGAATAAAAATATAGTTTCAGGGGAGGAACTTGATGATGTTGTCGATGAAGAAGGGGATGCATTGGGCATCCCCAAGCTTAGACGCTTGAGTCTTCTTAAAATATGCAGGGGTGAACCACGGGGCATCCCCAAGCTTAGAGCTTTCACTCCTCTTGATCATAGTATATCATACTCCTCTCTTGACCCTTGAAAACTTCCTTCACACCAAACTTCAAGCAAACTCATTAGAGGGTTAGTGCGCAATTAATAATTCACTCATTCAGAGGTGACACAATCATTATTTTCACTTCTGGACATTGCATAAAGCTACTGGACATTAATGGATCAAAGAAATGAATCCAACAACAAAAGAGGCAATGCGAAATAAAAGGCAGAATCTGTCAAAAACAGAACAGTCCGTAAAGACGAATTTAAAGCTGGCACCAGACTTGCTCAAATGGAAAAACTCAAAACTAATGAAAGTTGCGTACATATCTGAGGATCACGCTCGTAAATTGGCAGATTTTTTCGAATTTTCTACAGAGAACTGTGCCCAGATTCGTGACAGACAGCAATGCTGTTTCTGCGCAGCGATCCCAAATATAACATCAACTTTGACATAGAAACTTTACTTGGCACAAAAACATGATAAGGAGAGGTTGCTACAGTAGTAAACAACTTCCAAGACTCAACAAAACAAAAATTGCTGTAGTAAAATAAACACATGGGTTATCTCCCAAGAAGTGCTTTCTTTATAGCCATTAAGATGGGCTCAGTAATTTTAATGATGTTCTCATGAAAATAGAACATGGAGCAAAAGGAGCATCAAGAAGCAAATTCAAAACACATTTAAGCCTAATCCACTTCCTATGAAAAAGAATCTTGTACACAAATAAATTCATGAAGAACAAAGTGGCAAGCATAGAAAAGCAACACAAGCGCAATTTCAAGATTCTCAACATAAAGAGGGAAACTTAATATTATTAAGATGCATATAACCATGTTTCCCTCTCTCATAATAACTTTCAGTAGCATCATGAACAAACTCAACAATATAACTATCACATAAAGCATTCTTGTCATGAGCCACATGCATAAAATTATTATTCTCCACATAAGCTTAATTAATTTTATTAGTTGTAGTGGGAGCAAATTCAATAAAATAGCTATCATAATTATTCTCATCACCATAATCATCATATATAGGAGGTAAAGTATCATCAAAGTAAATTTTCTCCTCCATGCTTGGGGGACTAAAAATATCACAACCAGCTTCCCCAAGCTTAAATTCTTCCATAGCTTTAGCAATAATAGTGTTCAAAGAGTTCATGCTAATAACATTGCTACAACTATTTTGCAAACAAAGTTCCATGGGTTTTTAATTTTCTCTTCAAACACATCATGTCCTAATTCAAGATAAAATTCATAAAGATCTCTAATTTTTTTGTTGTTTTCCATTATGCCTAACTAGTGAAAATAAAAACAAGTACAGAGCTAGACATGATAACAAAATAAATTAAATGCAAGTAACTAATTTTTTTTTGTGTTTTTGATATAAAGCAAGTAAACAAGACAATGAGTAAAGTAACTAATTTTTGTGTGTTTTTAATAATGAAGCAAACAAAGTAGTAAATAAAATAAAGCAAGACAAAAACAAAGTAAAGAGATTGAGAAGTGGAGACTCCCCTTGCAGCGTGTCTTCTCGGCAACGGCGCCAGAAAAAGAGCTTGATGGCGTGTAACTCACACGTTCGTTGGGAACCCCAAGAGGAAGGTATGATGCGCACGGTAGCAAGTTTTCCCTCAGAAAGAAACCAAGGTTTAATCGAACCAGTAGGAGCCAAGAAGCACGTTGAAGGTTGATGGTCGCGAAATGTGATGCGGCGCAACACCGGGGATTCCGCGCCAACGTGGAACCTGCACAACACAACCCAAGTACTTTGTCCCAACGAAACAGTGAGGTTGTCAATCTCACCGGCTTGCTGTAACAAAGGATTAAACGTATCGAGTGGAAGATGTTTGTTTGCAAGAAAATAGTAAAACACAAGTAGATTGTATGCTATGTAAAGAATAGGACCGGGGTCCACAGTTCACTAGAGGTGTCTCTCCCATAAGATAAAAGCATGTTGGGTGAACAAATTACAGTCGGGCAATTGACAAATAGAGAAAGGCATAACAATGCATATACATGATATGATAAATATAGTGAGATTTAATCCGGGCATTACGACAAAGTACATAGACCGCCATCCAACTGCATCTATGCCTAAAAAGTCCACCTTCAGGTTATCATCCCCATTCAGTATTAAGTTGCTAAGCAACAGACAATTGCATTAAGTATGGTGCGTAATGTAATCAACAACTACATCCTTAGACATAGCATCAATGTTTTATCCCTAGTGGCAACAGCACATCCACAACCTTAGAACTTTTGTCACTGTCCCAGATTTAATGGAGGCATGAACCCACTATCGAGCATAAATACTCCCTCTTGGAGTTAAGAGTAAAAACTTGGCCGAGCCTCTACTAATAACGGAGAGCATGCAAGATCATAAACAACACATAAACAATAGATTGATAATCACCATAATCATAGTACTCTCTATCAATCGGATCCCGACAAACACAACATATAGTATTAGAGATAGATGATCTTGATCATGTTAGGCAGCTCACAAGATCCAACAATGAAGCACAACAAGGAGAAGACGACCATCTAGCTACTATGGACCCATGGTCCAGGGGTGAACTACTCACTCATCACTCGGAGGCGACCATGGCGGTGTAGAGTCCTCCGGGAGATGAATCCCCTCTCCGCAGGGTGCCGGAGGCGATCTCCTGAATCCCCGAGATGGGATTCGCGGCGGCGCCGTGAAGGTTTTCCGTATCGTGGCTCTCGGTCTGGGGGTTTCGCGATGGAGACTTTAAGTGGCGGAAGGTCAACGCGGGGGCCACACGAGGGCCCGGGGGTAGGTCGGCGCGGCCGGGGCTTGGGCCGCGCCGCCTGCTCTGGCTGCCTCGTGGCCCACTCGTTATCTCTTCGGTCTTCTGGAAGCTTCGTGCAAAAATAGGACCCTGGGCGAAAGTTTCGTCCAATTGAGAATATTTCTTTACTAGGATTTCTGAAACCAAAAACAGCAGAAAACAACAATGGCTCTTCGGCATCTTGTTAATAGGTTAGTTCCAGAAAATGCATAAATATGACATATAATGTGCATAAAACATGTAGGTATCATCAATAAAGTAGCATGGAACATAAGAAATTATCGATACGTTGGAGACGTATCGCGATACCTCCTGTTTGCATCAGACCGACGATATCTTTCATCGTCTTCGTCGTAGCGCCGACGTCGGTCGTACTGCTGCTCATATTTGTTGAGGAGATGCACGGAGAGTGGGCGCTGATACCGTATGCTTCTCACCTCCTCCTCGGTTAGGTACCGTCTATCATCATCTTGGGGCCGGTTGCGTGGAACGGCCTCCTCTTTATCTTTGCCACGGGAGTGGCTGCTTTCTGCTTTGTCTTTGCCATGGCGGCTCACGAGCCCTGCCATATTGACATCGAAAGAGAACCCTGGCTCCCTTATGGAGTGGCTTAGGTCCACCATGTTGACGTCCGGAAACGGACGCATGTCTACCTTCATGGCAAACTGTCCGAAAGTTAATCGGCCCGATTCTATCGCCATCTGAATTTGTGCGCGCAATACTTTGCAGTCGTTGGTGGCGTGCGTGAACGTATGATGCCATTTGCAGTATGGCCTTTTGTTCATCTCTTGTGTCGTAGGGATCTTGTGGCCTTCCGGTAGCTTCAACTGTTTCTCTTTCAGTAGCAGATCGAAGATCTGTTCAGTTTTGCTCACATCAAAGTCCAACCCTCTCGGAGGCCCTGGTGGGTTCACCCATTTGCGGGACACAGTGCGGCGTCCGAGTCCATTCGACTACTGCGACTTCTGGTCTTCCGAGAATCTTCATCCCCATCCGCATTGACCGGGTTATCGCGCGCTTGAACTTGTCCAGTACGGTTCTGGATGGCGCTGTTCATATAAGGTCGATCTCTGGACCATGTGCGCCGACGAGTTGTACTCCACTTGGAACGTCGAGATCCTTGAATGACGCTGCAAGGCCTGCCACGGCCAGCTCGACTGCTTCTTTCTCAGTTAAGTGAACCGAATAGCATCGGTTCTTGACAGTTCTGAAACGTTGGATGTACTCAGACACTTTCTCTCCTCGCCTTTGCCGAACCTGTGCTAGTTCGGCAATGCCAGCTTCAGTAGCCTCTGAATGGTATTGTGTGTGAAACTGTTCCTCCAGCTGCTTCCATGATCGAATTGAATTTGGCTGCAGCGAGGTGTATGATACGCGTAGATGCACACGTCCGTTGGGAACCCCAAGTGGAAGGTATGATGCGTATAGAAGCAAGTTTCCCTCAGTATGAAACCAAGGTTTAATCGAACCAGTAGGAGCCAAGAAGCACGTTGAAGGTTGATGGTGGCAAAATGTGATGCGGCGCAACAACAGGGATTCCGGCGCCAACGTGGAATCTGCACAACAAAACAAAGTACTTTGCCCCAACGAAACAGTGAGGTTGTCAATCTCACCGGCTTGCTGTAACAAAGGATTAAACGTATCGAGTGGAAGATGATTGTTTGCAAGAAAACAGTAAAACACAATTGCAGTAGATTGTATGCTATGTAAAGAATAGGACCGGGGTCCACAGTTCACTAGAGGTGTCTCTCCCATAAGATAAAAGCATGTTGGGTGAACAAATTACAGTCGGGCAATTGACAAATAGAGAAAGGCATAACAATGCATATACATGATATGATAAATATAGTGAGATTTAATCCGGGCATTACGACAAAGTACATAGACCGCCATCCAACTGCATCTATGCCTAAAAAGTCCACCTTCAGGTTATCATCCGAACCCCATTCAGTATTAAGTTGCTAAGCAACGGACAATTGCATTAAGTATGGTGCGTAATGTAATCGACAACTACATCCTTAGACATAGAATCAATGTTTTATCCCTAGTGGCAACAGCACATCACAACCTTAGAACTTTCTGTCACTGTCCCAGGTGTCAATGAAGGCATGAACCCACTATCGAGCATAAATACTCCCTCTTGGAGTTAAGAGTAAAAACTTGGCCAGAGCCTCTACTAATAACGGAGAGCATGCAAGATCATAAACAACACATAAACAATAGATTGATAATCACCATAACATAGTATTCTCTATCCATCGGATCCCGACAAACACAACATATAGTATTACAGATAGATGATCTTGATCATGTTAGGCAGCTCACAAGATCCAACAATGAAGCACAACAAGGAGAAGACGACCATCTAGCTACTGCTATGGACCCATGGTCCAGGGGTGAACTACTCACTCATCACTCGGAGGCGATCATGGCGATGAAGAGTCCTCCAGGAGATGAATCCCCTCTCCGGCAGGGTGCCGGAGGCGATCTCTGAATCCCCGAGATGGGATTCGTGGCGGCGGCGTCTGGAAGGTTTTCGTATCGTGGCTCTCGGTCTGGGGTTTTCGCGACGGAGGCTTTAAGTAGGCGGAAGGGCAGGTCAAGAGAGGCGGTGCGGCCCACACCACAGGCCGGCGCGGCCAGGGGCCGCGCCGCCCTATGGTGTGGCACCTCGTGGCCCACTTCCTTCCCTCTTCGGTCTTCTGGAAGCTCCGTGCAAAAATAGGACCCTGGGCGGTGATTTCGTCCAATTTCGAGAATATTTCCTTACTAGGATTTCTGAAACCAAAAACAGCAGAAAACAGCAACTGGCTCTTCGGCATCTTGTTAATAGGTTAGTTCCGAAAATGCATAAATATGACATATAATGTGCATAAAACATGTAGGTATCATCAATAAAGTAGCATGGAACATAAGAAATTATCGATACGTTGGAGACGTATCAGCATCCCCAAGCTTAGTTCTGCTCGTCCCGAGCAGGTAAAACGATAACAAAGATAATTTCTGAAGTGACATGCCATTATAATCTTGATCATACTATTTGTAAACATATGTAATGAATGCAGCGATCAAAACAATGGTAATGACATGAGTAAACAAGTGAATCATAAAGCAAAGACTTTTCATGAATAGTACTTCAAGACAAGCATCAATAAGTCTTGCATAAGAGTTAACTCATAAAGCAATAAATCAAAGTAAAGGTGTTGAAGCAACACAAAGGAAGATTAAGTTTCAGCGGTTGCTTTCAACTTATAACATGTATATCTCATGGATATTGTCAACATAAAGTAATATAACAAGTGCAATATGCAAGTATGTAGGAATAAATGCACAATTCACACAAGTGTTTGCTTCTTAAGGTGGAAGGAGATAGGTAAACTGACTCAACAATAAAAGTAAAAGAAAGGTCCTTCAAAGAGGAAAGCATCGATTGCTGTATTTGTGCTAGAGCTTTTATTTTGAAAACATGAAACAATTTTGTCAACGGTAGTAATAAAGCATATGAGTTATGTAAATTATATCTTACAAGTTGCAAGCCTCATGCATAGTGTACTAATAGTGCCCGCACCTCGTCCTACTTAGCTTGGACTACCGGATCTTTGCATGCCATGTTTCAACCAAGTGTCACAAAGGGGTACCTCCATGCCGCCTGTACAAAGGTCTAAGGAGAAAGCTCGCATTTTGGATTTCTCGCTTTTGATTATTCTCAACTTAGACATCCATACCGGGACAACATGGACAACAGATAATGGACTCCTCTTAAATCATAAGCATGTAGCAACAATTATTATTCTCATATGAGATTGAGGATATATGTCCAAAACTGAAACTTCAACCATGATTCATGGCTTTAGTTAGCGGCCCAATGTTCTTCTCTAACAATTTTGCATGCTCCAACCACGAAGGTGATAGATCCTTCAGACAAGACGGACATGCATAGCAACTCACATGATATTCAACAATAGTTGATGGCGTTCCCCAGAAGCATGGTTATCGCACAACAAGCAACTTAATAAAAGATAAAGTGCATAAGTACATATTCAATACTACGATAGTTTTTAAAGCTATTTTGTCCCATGAGCTATATATTGCAAAGGTGAATGATGGAATTTTAAAGATAGCACTCAAGAAATTTACTTTGGAATGGCGGAGAAATACCATGTAGTAGGTAGGTATGGTGGACACAAATGGCATAGTGGTTGGCTCAAGGATTTTGGATGCATGAGAAGTATTCCCTCTCGATACAAGGTTTAGGCTAGCAAGGTTATTTGAAGAAAACTCAAGGATAAACCGGTGCAGCAAAACTCACATAAAAGACATATTGTAAACATTATAAGACTCTACACCGTCTTCCTTGTTGTTCAAAACTCAATACTAGATATTATCTAGACCTTAGAGAGACCAAATATGCAAATCAAATTTAGCAAGCTCTATGTATTTCTTCATTCATGGGTGCAAAGTATATGATGCAAGAGCTTAAACATGAGCACAACAATTGCCAAGTATCACATTATCCAAGACATTTTAGAATTACTATATGTAGCATTTTCCAATTCCAACCATATAACAATTTAACGAAGAAGAAACTTCGCCTTGAACATTATGAGTAAAGCCTAAGGACATATTTGTCCATATGCAACAGCGGAGCGTGTCTCTCTCCCACAAAGTGAATGCTAGGATCCATTTTATTCAAACAAAAACAAAAACAAAAACAAACCGACGCTCCAAGTAAAGAACACAAGATGTGACTGAATAAAAATATAGTTTCAGGGGAGGAACCTGATGATGTTGTCGATGAAGAAGGGGATGCCTTGGGCATCCCCAAGCTTAGGCGAGTCTTCTTAAAATATGCAGGGGTGAACCACGGGGGCATCCCCAAGCTTAGAGCTTTCACTTCTCTTGATCATACTATATCATACTCCTCTCTTGACCCTTGAAAACTTCTTCACACCAAACTTCAAGCAAACTCATTAGAGGGTTAGTGCACAATTAATAATTCACATGTTCAGAGGTGGCACAATCATTCTTTACACTTCTGGACATTGCATAAAGCTACTGGACATTAATGGATCAAAGAAATGAATCCAACATAGCAAAAGAGGCAATGCGAAATAAAAGGCAGAATCTGTCAAAAACGAACAGTCCGTAAAAACGAATTTAAAGCTGGCACCAGACTTGCTCAAATGGAAAAACTAAAAAATAATGAAAGTTGCGTACATATCTGAGGATCACGCTCGTAAATTGGCAGATTTTTCGAATTTTCTACAGAGGCCTGCCCAGATTCGTGACAGACAGCAATGCTGTTTCTGCGCAGCGATCCCAAATATAACATCAACTTTGACATAAAAACTTTACTTGGCACAAAAACATGATAAGGAGAGGTTGCTACAGTAGTAAACAACTTCCAAGACTCAAATATAAATCAAAGTACTGTAGTAAAAACATGGGTTGTCTCCCATAAGCGCTTTTCTTTAACGCCTTTCAGCTAGGCGCAGAAAGTGCAAATCAAGTATTATCAAGAGTAGAAGCATCAACATTATTACCTTGGGAGCTGGGAGTTTTCTCAACTAAGCATAGTATATTGGATACATAAGTTTTAGCGTCTCCCTTTTCATTAGTCTTGGGCTTGCTACTCTCATCGAACAAATTTTCGGGAACAAGCCAAGCATAGTTATTTTCTAGTGCATCATTCATAGCTAGGAGTTTACATGGTATTGGTGCTTTGATCTCCCCACCATCATTAATATTATTAGTGTATCTTATTCTATCCATGTCCATTTTTTCAAGGAGACCAACAAAATTAGTATGAGAACCTAGCATATTAAATTTAGCAAAGACCTTTCTAGCCTCTCTTGCTAACCCCCCAAATTCTCTAAGAAGAGTTTCTAAAACAAAATCTTTCTTTTCCCCTTCTTCCATATCACCAAGTGTGAGAAACATGTGTTGGATTATAGGATTGAGATTAACAAATTTAGTTTCCAACATGCGAACTAAAGCAGCAGCAGCAATTTCATAGGTAGGTGCAAGTTCTACCAAGTGTCTATCTTCAAAATCTTCAGTAATACTAACATGATTGAAAAATTCTTCTATATTATTTCTCCCAACTATGGACCCACGTCCTACCGGTATATCTTTTGTGGTAAAATTAAAAGGAAACATGATGCAATAAGCAAAAAGTAAACTAGGCAAACAAGGTAAAGACGAGTAACTAATTTTTTTGTGTTTTCGATATAGAGAGCAAGACAGTAAATAAAGTAAAACTAGCAACTAATTTTTTTGTGTTTTGTTTAGGTGCAGCAAACAAAGTAGTAAATAAAATAAAGCAAGACAAAAACAAAGTAAAGAGATTGAGAAGTGGAGACTCCCCTTGCAGCGTGTCTTGATCTCCCCGGCAACGGCGCCAGAAATTTAGATTGATACGCGTAGATGCACACGTTGGGAACCCCAAGTGGAAGGTATGATGCGTATAGAAGCAAGTTTCCCTCAGTATGAAACCAAGGTTTAATCGAACCAGTAGGAGCCAAGAAGCACGTTGAAGGTTGATGGTGGCGAAATGTGATGCGGCGCAACAACAGGGATTCCGGCGCCAACGTGGAATCGCACAACAAAACCAAAGTACTTTGCCCCAATGAAACAGTGAGGTTGTCAATCTCACCGGCTTGCTGTAACAAAGGATTAAACGTATCGAGTGGAAGATGATTGTTTGCAAGAAAACGGTAAAACACAATTGCAGTAGATTGTATGCTATGTAAAGAATAGGACCGGGGTCCACAGTTCACTAGAGGTGTCTCTCCCATAAGATAAAAGCATGTTGGGTGAACAAATTACGGTCGGGCAATTGACAAATAGAGAAAGGCATAACAATGCATATACATGATATGATAAATATAGTGAGATTTAATCCGGGCATTACGACAAAGTACATAGACCGCCATCCAAGTGCATCTATGCCTAAAAAGTCCACCTTCAGGTTATCATCCGAACCCCATTCAGTATTAAGTTGCTAAGCAACAGACAATTGCATTAAGTATGGTGCGTAATGTAATCGACAACTACATCCTTAGACATAGAATCAATGTTTTATCCCTAGTGGCAACAGCACATCACAACCTTAGAACTTTCTGTCACTGTCCCAGGTGTCAATGAAGGCATGAACCCACTATCGAGCATAAATACTCCCTCTTGGAGTTAAGAGTACAAACTTGGCCAGAGCCTCTACTAATAACGGAGAGCATGCAAGATCATAAACAACACATAAACAATAGATTGATAATCACCATAACATAGTATTCTCTATCCATCGGATCCCGACAAACACAACATATAGTATTACGGATAGATGATCTTGATCATGTTAGGCAGCTCACAAGATCCAAAATGAAGCACAACAAGGAGAAGACGACCATCTAGCTCTGCTATGGACCCATGGTCCAGGGGTGAACTACTCACTCATCACTCCGGGCGATCATGGCGATGAAGAGTCCTCGGGAGATGAATCCCCTCTCCGGCAGGGTGGGAGGCGATCTCCTGAATCCCCGAGATGGGATTCGCGGCGGCGGCGTCTCTGGAAGGTTTTCCGTATCGTGGCTCTCGGTACTGGGGTTTCGCGACGGAGGCTTTAAGTAGGCGGAAGGGCAGGTCAAGAGGCGGTGCGAGGGGCCCACACCACAGGCCGGCGCGGCCAGGGCACTGGGCGCCCCCTATGGTGTGGCCACCTCGTGGCCCCACTTCCTTCCCTCTTCGGTCTTCTGGAAGCTCCGTGCAAAAATAGGACCCTGGGCGGTGATTTCGTCCAATTCCGAGAATATTTCCTTACTAGGATTTATGAAACCAAAAACAGCAAAAACACAACCGGCTCTTCGGCATCTTGTTAATAGGTTAGTTCCGGAAAATGCATAAATATGACATATAATGTGCATAAAACATGTAGGTATCATCAATAAAGTAGCATGGAACATAAGAAATTATCGATACGTTGGAGACGTATCAGTGTACCATCCAAAAGCTGGACCGGTGAGGGATTGCGAGAAGAACCTCACCCGTAGCTGATCCGATGCTGAAACCATGCCCAACTGGGCCAAGTATCGGCTCACGTGCTCGATCGAGCTTGATCCTTCTGACCCACTGAACTTGGTGAAGTCCGGGAGCCGGTACTTAGGTGGTAGTGGGATCAGGTCAAACTCATTGGGGTACGGCTTGGAATAGCCGATTATCTTCTTCTTCGGCAGGATGCCGAAATGGTCTCTCAAGACTGCACTGATCTGATCCGCGGTGGAGGTAGTAGCAGCTGAGCTTTCATGGACTGGTGTAGTGGTATACTTGGCTAGCCACGCCTGTTTCTCAGCTTCTGCTCCCAAGCTCCCCGCCGCTGCAGTCGTCCCTCCTGCCGGAACAATTGCGCCTGCTCGGCAATCCCTCTGTTGGAGCTGGATCGCTGCGTCCGGTTGTTGCGATCCGGCACATACGTGCACACGTATCCGTGTGGGATCTCCTTGGGCGGCTCATATAAGAACTGATAGTCGCCGGATCACCTCCAACCTTGTAGACAACGTATGCCGGTGAACCTTGTTGCTGTGGAGCTGCCATCGCGTACGGCAACGGTGGCCTGGTGTGGAGTTGCACCTCTCCCTGGTGAGTCCCTAGAACAGGTCCTGAAGGGGAGTACCGACGCTCCATGATCTCTTGCACCACACGGAGCGCGACGCGCTCCAAAGTATTCACCAGGCTCTCAGAATGCCGATGTAGCGAATGAGCCACCACGTAGTTGATCTCCTGTCGCAGGGCTCTAGTACGTTCCTCTGAAGGGAGAGACAGATCCAACCCGTCGAGGACGCCTTGTGGTGTAAATCCTTTGAACTGATGCCGTGCGAACGGGTCTTCTCAAAGGAGCCGATGAGTTCGGCTTCAACGATGGCCTTCAGCTCATCGTACTTCTTCTTGTGATCAGCAGGAAGATCCTCATATGTGATCTGTTCCTCTGCCATCTCGGGTGTCGGTGTTGACGTGGATGTTGCAGAAGATGTCCCACCGGGCGTGCCAGAATGTGTTACCCTCCAAAACCCACCGACGGGCAATGGCTAAGCAACACGAAGAGCCGGGAGGCTCCCAAGGCCGCTTAGTGGACCCTGGCACCTCGCGTCGTCCCGCAAATCTTCCGGCCACGTCCTGGCGGTTGCTAGGGCGTGCCACCCGACCTAGACCCGATCAGGAAGGTGTTAGAGTGCTTCGATTGTTCCTGCATGGTAGACACGTAAACATTAAATACGAGCCCTATCGGCTCTCAGGTTGCCCTGTGGATCGGCTCAAGGAGCCGATCGCCCCATGGTTCACGCTGGATTTGCAATGACATGGGGATCCTGCTTGATCAAAACAAAGTTAAAGCGATCTACGACAGTTTAGGGTTTTCACCGCATAACCAGAATGTCCTACGTGTGATCGGGCCTAGCAGCTACGGAAGATGATGCAAACTATCCCTACAAGAGGCCTAAAAACCAACATAACGTTGATTCCCGGATCATCCCTCGCAGGGACGGTAAACAACGCCTAACGCACTACCGGATCGTCCGACCCCGGCATAAGGCCTAACTATGCAGATATTAAACTAATCCTTGGAGCAAGGAGCAACTATAACGGATCGGATCTACTAAGTAACGAACAAGCAAGATGCTGCCCTTACACCTGGATAGGTGTAAGGGCAGCTCGAGGGACGGCATTGCCACGCAGATATGCACGAGAGAGCATCAATGCAAGCCCCTAAACACCTAAGGATAAATAGTACTGCTCGCCATCAACAACGCTTCAGCACGAGCAGTACAAGGTAGACGAATAAACGTATACTGAGATGCGATCTAGGCAGCATGGTGCTTACCCGGAGAAACCCTCGAAGAAAGGGGTGGCGATGCGCCTGATTTGTGTTTGTTGAACGATGATTGTCCTCCTTTTCCGATAACCCTAGATACATATTTATAGTCCAAGGGACTTTCTAATTGAGGCGTGCACCTAACCGTGCACGGGCCGGACTCTATCTGTTAATTCTAAACACGATATGATCTACTATATTACAGATACACGGGCAACTTAGCCCAAACTCTTAGCGCAAGGCCGCTCCGAAGATGCTCCATGTGTACGTCCTTCAAGCCCATCTTCACTTACGGCCCATCTCCTGATTTGGCCAAAATCGGGTGATAACACATGATGAATCCAAATATATTAATTTGATATTCTAAGTGGTAATAAGTTTTCTATAAACTTAGTCAAATTTATATCAAGTGTGTAACAAGTATAAATCAACTTATATGTTTGGGTTTTTTTACCACCGTGACACTACTCCACGCCGAAATAGAGTTGTGACACTATTTTCTATATATAGGTAAAATGTCGCTGACTCTAGTGATGTCGTTGCTTCTATACCACTAGATGCACCTGACGCTGATTTGAATCTTTTTAATTTACGTATAGGTCCCTCCTGGTTTCCTCGTTGTAACTGTTATCTTAACAAGTGGGCCCCACCACATCAAGTGAAGGTGGGTTGTCGACCAATCAGGCCAGTCTGTAAGAAAGAATGGGTAGAGAGTTGTTTGTAGTGCTTACTATAGATGAAATTTCGAATGTGGTCACTTGGCTCATTCGAAAGGTCATATTTGAACCCCATTTTTTGCAATTTCCCATTTTGTGGCTCCCCTACTCTTTTTCATCTCATGTCGCAACCTTTTTGTAGCCCACTACAGTGAACCTTTTCGTGCCTTCCCTTAATCCATTGTATTGCACATCGCACCTCTCGGTGCTCTCGTGTCCTCCGTCCAAGTCGTTGTCCTTGACATGTTGTGCCCCATCGTTGGCGAGCCTTCCACGGTTCATCTGAAGCGAATCTAGGTGCGAAGATGGATCCTACACCTTTGGGGGTGGCCGGGTGGGTGGGGGGGGGTCTGTGATGCAAAGCTACTCAAAGAATATGGAAGAACTTCTCTCACATTGTACAAAATTCTACTTTTTTTTTGTAAATTAAGCAATATCTCATTGGATTGATATTTTTGAAAATGGAGAACAACGTAAATACATGCATCATCAATCCAAGAATAATATGACTTAATGAGACATAGCGGGGTACCTAAAATCAGTTGTATGGACCCCAATGTTTGCTAGGGGGATAACTAACCAATGGTTGTTTCTCGTGGCTTGCTACAATTCAAACTACTACTAATACACATAGTACAAAGAATAACGCATTCGGAAGCATATTGGATTGAGCTACCATGCCTCTCCGGATAATACTTTCGGTTTTGCTATGTCTCAGTCAACTGAGATTTCCTTAAGTCTAAGTCAATTACAAAAAAGTGCTTGAGTTGCACTTTTCTGTTAAAAAAGTGCAATTGCACTTTTGAAATGTGCAACTGGACCGAGTTGCATTTTTCTTTAAACTAGTTGCACTTTTCTGAGTTGACTGAGACTTAAGAAAATCTCAGTCAACTTAGACATACACACCCTAATACTTTTCATCCGATCTCTCCTCCTCTGTCCTCTCCCGCGCGCCCCGGCCAGAGGAGACTGCTATGTGGCAAACAGCGGCAAGTCTGTTACATGATACCGCATCCTTCTAGCCTAGGGCCGTACGTCCTTTGGCAGGGTGCACACGCGTGCGGTGGTTCATCTGATCTTGGGTGACATTGGTGGGTTGATTCTTTCAACTGCTCCGGTCTACGGTGGTTAGTGGGCACCCATCCTGCATGGTGGTTGCATGTTCTCCATATATCCAATTCACTCTTTTGATGATCCTAGGTCTCTGGCTTCGGATCCCTTCATGATCCTCATCCTCTTACAAGTGCTCATGAACATCCTGCAAATCAACGAAAAATTCATCATAAGACACCGATCGATGTTTTAAAACTCGAATCAATCATGAATCATTCATGATCGAGAAGATATATACAGCTAATATGTATCTTGAAGGAATGAACTCACTCGAATGGCACATCGCCGACAAGCATCAGGTCGCCGTCCTTGTCCTCGTAGGTGACGGCAAAGTCTGACGGGTTCACGCTGGCGGCGTCGCCGGAAAAGCCGAGGAACATGGCCTCCAGGGCCTCCCTGAGCTCCCGGTAGCCCTTGTACATCTGGAGGTCGATCTTCCTCAGGTAGGGGGCTCCGTCCATGCTCACCTTCACGAACAGTGATCCTCCGCTGCCTGCCGCGGCAGGTGGCGCCGCCGCCACAACGGCGACGGTGACCTCCTCCTGCTTCTGGACCTCTGCAGGCGCGGTCGCCTTGCTCTTGCTGCTCGAGTGCTGCTGGAAGCAGCTCTTCCTGTAAGACCTCACCGGCGGCCACCCAACTACCTGCGCCTTCGTGGCCGATGGCACGGCCTTGGGCTCCTCCTCATGGTGGTCTCCGGCGTGAGCGCGCTTGCTGCCGGCCCTGGGCGTCGGCATCTTGTCGGTCTCCTCGGCGCCCGGAAGGCCGAGCCTCAGCTCAGTAGCCTTTAGGTTCTCCACGTCGACATGCGCGTAGTCCATGGTGGTGGCTGCAATTTCCTTCTTCTCCAACGTGGTGGTCTCAACTGGCAAGCTAGGACGATGATGATGGTCACTTGGTCAGAGTTCTTCTCAGCTGGCTGTAGGTGGGTTGTGAGCTGTGGAGGTTCTCCCATATGGAAATGTTTTATAGAGCTCCGACGGTAGGCCAACGAGCCGGGGCCGGGCATGCGGCGCGCCAGTGTGAGGCTCTAGCTCCACATGCGCCACGATCCATATCCACGCGCAAGTCCAGATTTAGAGCAGGTCTAACAGGCCCCTTATAACCCGCTCACCCCGTAAAATTCCGGCGACATATGGGACAGACGCGGTTTGGGCCGTCTAACAGGTCCCGTATTCAGGCCGCCCCGTTTCGGCGAAATACGGGGCCCAGGAAATCGGCTCCTCCGCCCACTATTTATACTGGGCGCAGGTGCGAGTGAGGGTTAACCCTCGCTCGCTCCTAGCTCGCCGTGCGCCGCCGCCGCCTCCCCTGCTCCGGCGACAATTCCTCCCTCCCGCGCTGCATTCGACCCCAGCCCCGGCATGGACGCCCGCCGCCGCAGCGCCTCGCCGGCGAGCGGATCGAAGCGATCCCGCTCGCCGGACAACGTGGAGGACGCGTGGCGCTTGAAATGCAAGCGCTCCGCCGCGGGTAGCCGTCGTGCGGCCTGCAAGTACGGCGGCGCGTATTACATGCCGGACTCGCTCCGGGATTTCGCCGCCGGTGGGCGGTGGTACCGACAAGATCCGCCGCTCAAGCCGATGAGCGGCGCCGACTTCGACGCGTGGCGCGCTGAGTGGGAGCGTGAGCGCGCGGCGAAGGCGGCATGGGCGGCGCGCATCGGCAGCACCAGCGGCGGAGGAGGCGGAGGCGAGGAGGAAGCGGAGGAGGCAGAGGAGGACGCGGCATACTTGCGGGCGTTGGCCGAATCCGAGGTGGAGGCCGCCGAGAAGGCGCGGGCGGAGGCAGACGAACAGGCGGCGGCCATCGCCGCCGTGGCTGAATTCCAGGCGAAGGAGGCTGCCGCCAGGGCGGAGGAGGAGGCTGCCGCCAGGGCAGAGGAGGAGGCTGCCGCCAGGGGGCCTTTCGTGCCATACATCATCCTCGAGTAGCTAGGATCGCAGTAGATCGCTATGTATATGTATGATCCAGTGTATGATCAATGAAGATGAACTATGGTTTCATTTTCCCGGGGTTTTAATTTTTAAAAATACAGGGCGAAATACGGGGTCTGCTAGACGGAATGGTTCAGCAAGACGCACTTTTGGGATACGGGGCGAAAAACTCGCGTTATACGGGGCAGAGAAATAAGGGGCCTGTTAGACATGCTCTTACAACAGGTAAACTGCTTGCGTGGTAGGAATAGATGCTGGTAGGAGGGGTTCGCTATGTTCGACCTACCACACGGCCGGCCGATCAAGCGGACCCTGTGGCTCTCATAGGTGCACTAGAGAGATATCTTGGGTAATTGATAATGGGTCTTGCACTGCTCTGAATCGGGTTATCAGTCCAAATTTGATGATTTTCGATAAAGTAAGTACATTAGTGATCAATTAATAAGCACCTCCAAATAATAGGTAGTGACTGCAACAGGGTTGAGACCGGACACGGATTCTTTGCGCCTTACGTAAACCCGTCATCTGAAGGTCTGTCGAATCAGCACTGACGAAATTTAGCTTAATTAGATTAAACAATATAGTTGTTTTAAAAAATCAAGGGTGCCAATGCCATGATTAGGATGCTATCATTTGAGATCTTGGGGGAGCATCTTTGCATAATACAAAATTGTCTCCTCTCCTCTCCCCAATAGTAAGATATGTGTATGGAACAATGTAACATGGAGTATATGAGCACTTGTCTACTACATGCTCCTCATCATCATCATATATCCAGCCCTGCATCTCCCCCCACTACCTTTTGTTTCTTATTTTTCCTTCCCTTGCTTCTCTTGCCTATGAAAAGTAGGCATTGTGGGAGCCTTGTTTAATTAGTCCAAAAGTTTGTTTGCAAAGTGCACTGTTAACCACTTCGCTTTCTTCTCTTTGGAAACTGCAAACTATTGTTAACTGCAGAGCTGGTGCCGCTCCTTCAACTAACTAATGCTTGCATATTCTTTCTCTGGTGGGAGCAAAGTGGTCCCTAGTTTGAGCTAGATTAAGATATTTCCATCTCCTTTTTTTTTGCTCTGACGGAATAAATTATGCTTAATTTGGCCTATGGAATATCGTGGATGGTGGGCCCACCTCAGAAAAAGCTCTAATATATCTATTTTGTTTTTTTTTATTAAGGAAATTTATTCTTTCTCAAAATTGAACCAAACCCTTTTTCGGTTATGTGGTACTTGAATCCATGTAAAAACTAGAACCTTTAACTAGATGGGTTTATTCCAATTTATTATGCAACTGTTGCTGAAATTGTTTACTAGAGTGATTACAGGAGGGATCTATGGAGAAAGCCCATCAAAGGGCAGATCAGCAGATGATGTTCCCAAGATTTAAATATAAAGCCACCATGTCCAACTTTGTTCCTACCATGACATTTCCTTATACATTCCCACCATCAATCAATCTATGGGAAGTGATTTGAATTCTCATGTTCAGTAAACCAGTCTTCCCAACGGCAACTTAACTAACTAAGTAAACAGTGTCGATTTGCTACACCGTGTTAATTAACAAAGTAGCATCAAACTTGATTCCCTGCCAAACATTGCACCGAAATTTCGAATACCGTGTCCTTTTATTTTGACCACCGTGCATCTCTCCCCAATAAGGGGGTACCCAATGTCCCTGCAACCTCCTACAATCACAAGCTAGAATAATCACCAGAAGAATCTCTCGAAATAGCTGGGGAAAAATAAATGGGCATGTCTTGATTAATTAATTCTAAAATAAAACTAGATGCAACAAGCTAACCATGAGGTCTGAACTTACTTTGAGTCTCCATACATGTCTTGGCAACATTTATATTTGCTCAAGTACTGTCCATGTCTTGTGAAGCTTCTTGGATTCCGGATGCAGAAACATTTGGTTAATAATTAGGAGCATAAGTATACAACGAATCATGACGTTTTAAAATTGGGTGTAATTATGTACTAGACAAGAATCTTTTGTATGATGAAGATTTGAGCCGGAGAATTAGGACGGTGCCTGCACGTTTGACTGGATGTTGCATGCATTTGCATGCTTGACCCACTTCATATGCAATAATATTTTATTTTGATTATGATGATATGATCGATCCAGTACTACTGCACCGACTAAATGTTGCACCCTCCTTGAATTCTGTTAATTTTCATGTCACAATTATATATACGTATCAGTTAGTAGATAGATTCCTCTAGGATTAACAAATGAACAAAGCTTCTGCCTAGCTAATTTTGATGCCTTGTGTTGCGATAACCCCCTACATCCAGAGGATTATCAATTGCAAGTGTTCACTCATACCTGTGGGCTGTGGGCAGGTCAATTTGTAGGTCTCCTCATAAAATGAATTTATCCCGTGATCATGGACTTAAATATAACATCGCCAAATGAACTTTTGCTTGGCATAATTATCGTCTGCACCATACGATCCAGCATGCATGTTCACCACTCACGTACTACCCCTTGTTTTCTCTCCTCAACAAGTTGGCCACTATATGCATTTTTTTTTGAATAAAATGTATGTATGTACTAATATCGTGAAGATACCAACTACACACTGCACCAATAATATGCCTAAAACATTTAGGATGTACACATCCAGAAGTAAAATAAAAGAAGACAAAAAAGATCCCATCGCAGTGATCGAACACTCGCAACATCAGCACTCTACACCACTACGAAAGATAAAACCCGAACTCGAAAAGAGGATTTCCTAAAACAACGTCACCAAGAAGAAAACGATGCACAAGCATTGTCATCGTCCTAGATCGGAGCCGCCGCCAGGAACCCACTCCCCCGCACCCTCTGCCCCCGCTGCCGCCGGAGGAGGCTGTTCCACGGTGGACGGTGGTGGCGGGGAAGCTCCCACGGTCGTTTCCCCCAAAAATCAAAGCAGCCACCCAGAAACACACCCCTCCCCCAAATCGACATCGATCTGGCCCGCACCTCGGCCCCTCCGCGCGACCTGGCCTCCACGGCCTCCGCGCCGGCCGACGGTGCTCCGGCGGGATCCGCCTCGGGCATCCAGGCGACGCCGCAACGCGGGGCTCCCCAGGCTTCAACGTATTAGCCGCCCGCCGCCACGCGTGCCCTTGCACGTCTCGCCGTCGGTGCTCTGCCTGGGCACGAGGCAGCTCCTCGTCGGCGCCGGCCCACGTGCTGCCCTGGTCCGGCGACCCTCACTCGAGGTCTGGAACACACTTGGGCTCCGCGCGGCCTTGCGGCGGCAGGGTTGTTCCGGCTCCTGCGGCCGGTCACTTGTCTGTCCGTCCAGGGGTGGAGCTCCTATCGACCGAGGTAGCCTTCGGCTGCCTGTGGCTGGCTGCTCTGCAAATTCCTGAGTGTTGCGGTGCTCACAGACGCCCACCTCAAGATCTGCTTCAGCTACGCCATTTTTGGCGTGGCCACATCCTGGACTCCAAGGTGGCGACCAAGGAATGCAGCGAGTGGTTCCCGGTAAAAGCTGGGCAACGATGGCGACACTGTCGTCATACTCCTTCTTGAAGGCGTTGCAATGGAACCTTCTGGCTGCTACTGATTTGGCGGTTGTTTCGGGCGAAAGCTTAGCGACGATGGCACCTATGGCGTCATACTCCTTCTTGAAGGCGTTGCAATGGAACCTCTTGGCATGTGATGTTTTATTGGGATCAAGAGGTACACTTTGACTTCAGCTCTCTATTGTCCGTCAAAGCTTGGCTTCGTCCAATGGTGATTGTCACTGGTATGTCGTGAGCTTCGTGTTCAAGTTGCTCTCTCGGTGGATCGGTACCGTTCGACGGTGTAGGTGGCCTCGTCACCTCGCAAGTGCATAGGGATGTCCCTGTGGCTGAGTTTGCGGTCAAGGTTCGTGACGTTGGTGGAATCTCGATCTTGCAATGCCCTTCGATGGCGTTGGCAGAAACTCCTCGCAGTTTTGGCACTCTCAGCCGGCGAGCTTCGTGTCTGCATCGTCTTCTCGGCAGAGTAGGGCCCTTCGATAATGCCAACAACACTCGCTGTCCACGTATGCTCCCAATTGCCATCTAGCGGACGGCCGCTATGCAAGCGGGTGATGGTGTTGCAATCTGCAAGGTCTCGGTATTGTGACACCCTTCGATAGCGTCGTTGACACTCCTCATTGTACTGCCTATGCTTCTTTTCCTCGTGATGTTCGTCATGCTAGAATGTCCAATAGCGTTTCTCAAGTGCACCTGTAATCCCCCCCCCCCTCTTCCATTTTTCTTTTCTTTTTTGTAACAACTCATGTATCCTGACCAATGGCCTCTCACAAGAGAGGTCAAGAGCCTGCTCTTGTAATGCTCTTTTGATGCAATATATTTAGGTGGATTCTCTCTCTCCCCCCCCCCGTGAAAGCTTCAAAAAAAATCGTCCTAGATCGAAAATCTTATGTTTTCACTATGAAAAAAGTTTTAATTCACAAAACAATGTCTTAGACAAGGCCATTGCCAAATACAACCAATAAAGCTAGACATTGCCTTCTCACCATAGAAATCGCGACTCAGTACTCAACGAGCAGTAACAAAAAACGCAGTCCTCCTGTGCTACCACTCCTGCTTGTCGAGGACACTGCTGCAAGTCAACGAACTCCCAACACACATGAATGGAGTATGTGTACCATAGTCTTCATTGCATCCAATACACCTCTCCGTTGTAAGTATAAGACCTCCAATCGTGGTGACCATGACTTCGTCCACCTCCATCAATACCATGGTAATCTATTTTTAGACATGTCACATGGCATCGATAAGAGAGAAAAGATTCACGCCGCGCTCATGAAGCTGTAGTAGCTGAAAATATGAGCATGCACATCATTTTTATCTAGATATCCAGGGGTGCCAGGTACCTATCAATGAAGATCGCCAATAGGAAAGACCAGAACTCGTCAGTGGCCAGATCGAAGAGGGCGTAGTAAGAAGAGAACTAGGGCCAAACCACCATTATTAGGTCCAAAACAACAACTCTCACACGGCCAGCAAGCTCCCTTATGCACCGTCTACTCCAATCCCGACCGGCATCCCGTAGGCTTGGCCAACAGCGAAGAAGGCGACCATCACTGCCCGAAGACTGCACCTGTTGGCCTCACGACTTCATGCACGCTCAATGCAATGCTGATGTCTACGGGTGCTTCTATTCTTGTAGACAGTGTTGGGCCTCCAAGAGCAGAGGTTTGTAGAACAGCAGCAAGTTTCCCTTAAGTGGATTACCCAAGGTTTATCGAACTCAGGGAGGAAGAGGTCAAAGATATCCCTCTCATGCAACCACAAAGCAAGAAGTCTCTTGTGTCCCCAACACACCTAATAGGTGCACTAGTTCGGCGAAGAGATAGTGAAATACAGGTGGTATAAATAAGTATGAGCAGTAGTACGGCGCAGAAAATAGCTGTTGGCGTGCGTTGATGGTAGTAATATTGCAGGAAGTAAACATGCGGTAGTAACGCAGCGTGTAAGTAAAACAGTAACAAACAGTGATAGCAGTATTTAGGAACAAGGCCTAGGGATTAGACTTTCACTAGTGGACACTCTCAACATTGATCACATAACAGAATAGATAAATGCATACTCTACACTATCTTGTTGGATGATGAACACATTGCGTAGGATTACACGAACCCTCAATGCCGGAGTTAACAAGCTCCACAATTAGATGTTCATATTTAAATAACCTTAGAGTGCAAGAAAGATCGACACTACTAAACCAAGTACTAACATAGCATGCACACTGTCACCTTCACGCCAGTTAGGAGGAATAGATCACATCAATACCATCATAGTAATAGTTAACTTCATAATCTACGAGAGATCATGATCATAGCATAAACCAAGTACTAACACGGATGCACACACTGTCACCATTACATCGTGCAGGAGGAATAAAACTACTTTAATAACATTGCTAGAGTAGCACATAGATAAATTGTGATACAAAACACATTGCAATCATAAAGAGATATAAATAAGCACTTCACTACGCCATTCATAACAGTGAATAAGTATTCTGTGAAATATAGCCTAAGAGACCCACACGGTGCACACACTGTCACCTTTACACACGTGGGACAAGGAGTCTCCGGAGATCACATAAGTAAAACTCACTTGACTAGCATAATGACATCTAGATTACAAGCATCATCATATGAATCTCAATCATGTAAGGCAGCTCATGAGATTATTGTATTGAAGTACATAGGAGAGAGATGAACCACATAGCTACCGGTACAGCCCCGAGCCTCGATGGAGAACTACTCCCTCTTCATGGGAGCAACAGCGTTGATGAAGATTGGCGGTGGAGATGGCAGCGGTGTCGATGGAGAAGCCTTCCGGGGGCACTTCCCCGTGGCGTGCCGGAACAGAGACTCCTGTCCCCCAGATCTTGGCTTCGCGATGGCGGCGGCTCGGAAGGTTTCGCGTACCGTGGCGTCTTCCGTAAGGGTTTTCGATGCGGGGGCTTTATATAGGCGAAAGGGCAGCGTCGGAAGGTCGAGGGGCGACGACACCATAGGCTGGCGCGGCCAGGGCCCAGCCGCGCCACCCTATCATCTGGGGCCCACAGGGCCTCCTCTGGCGGCTCTCGGGTGTTCTGGATGCTTCCGGGCAAAATAGGAACCTGGGCGTTGATTTCGTCCAATTCCGAGAATATTTCGTTACTAGGATTTCTGAAACCAAAAACAGCAGAAAACAGGCACTGGCATCTTGTTAATAGGTTAGTTCCAGAAAATGCGTAAATACGACATATAATGTGCATAAAACATGTAGGTATCATCAATAAAGTAGCATGGAACATAAGAAATTATCGATACGTTGGAGACGTATCAGCATCCCCAAGCTTAGTTCTGCTCGTCCCGAGCAGGTAAAACGATAACAAAGATAATTTCTTAAGTGACATGCCATCATAACCTTGATCATATTGTAA
Organism: Lolium multiflorum; assembly: GCA_030979885.1. Taxonomy (NCBI): domain Eukaryota; kingdom Viridiplantae; phylum Streptophyta; class Magnoliopsida; order Poales; family Poaceae; genus Lolium; species Lolium multiflorum. The sequence goes on from CM061751.1 coordinate 16,211,948, forward strand.
ACATATGTGATGAATGCAGAGATTCGAAGCAATGTTAATGCAATGAGTAAACAACTGAATCATAAAGCAAAGACTTTTCATGAATAGTACTTCAAGACAAGCATCAAAAAGTCTTGCATAAGAGTTAACTCATAAAGCAATAATTCAAAGTAGAGGCATTGAAGCAACACAAAGGAAGGAAGATTAAGTTTCAGCGGTTGCTTTCAACTTATAACATGTATATCTCATGGATATTGTCAACATAGAGTAGTATAACAAGTGCAATATGCAAGTATGTAGAAATCAATGCACAGTTCACACAAATGTTTGCTTCTTAAGGTGGAGAGAGATAGGTAAACTGACTCAACAATAAAAGTAAAAGAAAGGTCCTTCAAAGAGGAAAGCATCGATTGCTATATTTGTGCTAGAGCTTTTATTTTGAAAACATGAAACAATTTTGTCAACGGTAGTAATAAAGCATATGAGTTATGTAAATTATATCTTACAAGTTGCAAGCCTCATGCATAGTATACTAATAGTGCCCGCACCTTGTCCTACTTAGCTTGGACTACCGGATCTTTGCAATGCCATGTTTCAACCAAGTGTCACAAAGGGGTACCTCCATGCCGCCTGTACAAAGGTCTAAGGAGAAAGCTCGTATTTTGGATTTCTCGCTTTTGATTATTCTCAACTTAGACATCCATACCGGGACAACATGGACAACAGATAATGGACTCCTCTTAAATGCATAAGCATGTAACAATAATTATTATTCTCATATGAGATTGAGGATATATGTCCAAAACTGAAACTTCAACCAAGATTCATGGCTTTAGTTAGCGGCCCAATGTTCTTCTCTAACAATATGCATGCTCCAATCATTAAGGTGATAGATCCTTCAGACAAGACGGACATGCATAGCAACTCACATGATATTCAACAAAGAATAGTTGATGGCGTTCCCCAGAAGCATGGTTATCGCACAACAAGCAACTTAATAAGAGATAAAGTGCATAAGTACATATTCAATACTACGATAGTTTTTAAGGCTATTTTGTCCCATGAGCTATATATTGCAAAGGTGAATGATGGAATTTTAAAGGTAGCACTCAAGCAATTTACTTTGGAATGGCGGAGAAATACCATGTAGTAGGTAGGTATGGTGGACACAAATGGCATAGTGGTTGGCTCAAGGATTTTGGATGCATGAGAAGTAATCCCTCTCGATACAAGGTTTAGGCTAGCAAGGTTATTTGAAGCAAACTCAAGGATGAACCGGTGCAGCAAAACTCACATAAAAGACATATTGTAAACATTATAAGACTTTACACCGTCTTCCTTGTTGTTCAACCCAATACTAGAAATTATCTAGACCTTAGAGAGACCAATTATGCAAACCAAATTTTAGCAAGCTCTATGTATTTCTTCATTAATAGGTGCAAAGTATATGATGCAAGAGCTTAAACATGAGCACAACAATTGCCAAGTATCACATTATCCAAGACATTTTAGAATTACTACATGTAGCATTTTCCAATTCCAACCATATAACAATTTAACGAAGAAGAAACTTCGCCTTGAACATTATGAGTAAAGCCTAAGGACATATTTGTCCATATGCAACAGCGGAGCGTGTCTCTCTCCCACAAAGTGAATGCTAGGATCCATTTTATTCAAACAAAAACAAAAACAAAAACAAACCGACGCTCCAAGTAAAGAACACAAGATGTGACTGAATAAAAATATAGTTTCAGGGGAGGAACCTGATGATGTTGTCGATGAAGAAGGGGATGCCTTGGGCATCCCCAAGCTTAGACGCTTGAGTCTTCTTAAAATATGCAGGGGTGAACCACGGGGGCATCCCCAAGCTTAGAGCTTTCACTCCTCTTGATCATAGTATATCATACTCCTCTCTTGACCCTTGAAAACTTACTTCACACCAAACTTCGAGCAAACTCATTAGAGGGTTAGTGCATAATCAAAAATTCACATGTTCAGAGGTGACACAATCATTCTTAACACTTCTGGACATTGCACAAAACTTCTGAAAGTTAATGGAACAAAGAAACTCATTCAACTTAACAAAAGCGGCAATGCGAAATAAAAGGCAGAATCTGTCAAAAACAGAACAGTCCGTAAAGACGAATTTTAAAATGGCACCAGTCTTGCTCAAATGGAAAAACTCAAAACTAATGAAAGTTGCGTACATATCTGAGGATCACGCTCGTAAATTGGCAGATTTTTTGAATTTTCTACAGAGACTTGTGCCAGAATTCGTGACAGCAATGCTGTTTCTGCGCAGCAATCCCAAATATAACATCAACTTTAACATAGAAACTTTACTTGGCAAAAAAACATGATAAGGAGAGGTTGCTACAGTAGTAAACAACTTCCAAGACACAAATATAAAACAAAGTACTGTAGTAAAAAAAACACATGGGTTATCTCCCAAGAAGTTATTTCTTTATAGCCATTAAGATGGGCTCAGCAGTTTTAATGATGCACTCGCAAGAAATAGAAGTTGAAGTAAAAGAGAGCATCAAGAGGCAAATTCAAAACACATTTAAGTCTAACATGCTTCCTATTCATAGGAATCTTGTAAATAAACAAGTTCATGAAGAGCAAAGTAACAAGCATAGGAAGATAAAACAAGTGTAGCTTCAAAAATTTCAGCACATAGAGAGGTGTTTTAGTAACATGAAAATTTTTACAACCATATTTTCCTCTCTCATAATAACTTTCAGTAGCAACATGAGCAAACTCAACAATATAACTATCACATAAAGCATTCTTATCATGAGTCTCATGCATAAAATTATTACTACTCCCAACATAAGCATAGTCATTCTTATTAATTGTAGTGGGAGCAAAATCAACAAAGTAGCTATCAAATATAGGAGGTATATTGTAATCATAATCAAATTTATCCTCCATAACAGGTGGTAACAAAAGACTACTATCATTATAATCATCATAAATGGGAGGCAAAGTATCATCAAAGTAAATTTTCTCCTCAATGCTTGGGGGACTAAAAATATCATGCTCATCAAAGCCAGCTTCCCCAAGCTTAGAATTTTCCATAGCATTAGCAACAATAGTGTTCAAAGCATTCATATTAATATGTTCCATTGGTTTTTTAATTTTCGCATCAAACCATCCATGTCTTAAATCAGGAAATAGAATAAGAAGGTCATTGTTGTCCATTATGCCTAACTAGTGTAAACAAGAAACCAAATGTCGCAATTGCAGAGTCTAAAGGAAATAGCTTCGAGTACTTACAATGGCGCCGGAAAATAGCTTAGTAGCCGAGATCCGGAGTGTGAGTACCTTTTACCTTTCCTCCCGGCAACGGCGCAGAAAAGTGCTTGATGTCTACGGGTGCTTCTATTCTTGTAGACAGTGTTGGGCCTCCAAGAGCAGAGGTTTGTAGAACAGCAGCAAGTTTCCCTTAAGTGGATTACCCAAGGTTTATCGAACTCAGGGAGGAAGAGGTCAAAGATATCCCTCTCATGCAACCGCAACCACAAAGCAAGAAGTCTCTTGTGTCCCCAACACACCTAATAGGTGCACTAGTTCGGCGAAGAGATAGTGAAATACAGGTGGTATAAATAAGTATGAGAAGTAGTACGGCGCCAGAAAATAGCTCGCTGGCGTGCAGTTGATGGTAGTAATATTGCAGGAAGTAAACATGCAGTAGTAACGCAGCAGTAATTCGATAAAACAGTAACAAGCAGTGATAGGTATTTAGGAACAAGGCCTAGGGATTAGACTTTCACTAGTGGACACTCTCAACATTGATCACATAACAGAATAGATAAATGCATACTCTACACTCTCTTGTTGGATGATGAACACATTGCGTAGGATTACACGAACCCTCAATGCCGGAGTTAACAAGCTCCACAATTAGATGTTCATATTTAAATAACCTTAGAGTGCAAGAAAGATCGACACTACTAAACCAAGTACTAACATAGCATGCACACTGTCACCTTCACGCCAGTTAGGAGGAATAGATCACATCAATACCATCATAGTAATAGTTAACTTCATAATCTACGAGAGATCATGATCATAGCATAAACCAAGTACTAACACGGATGCACACACTGTCACCATTACATCGTGCAGGAGGAATAAAACTACTTTAATAACATTGCTAGAGTAGCACATAGATAAATTGTGATACAAAACACATTGCAATCATAAAGAGATATAAATAAGCACTTCACTACGCCATTCATAACAGTGAATAAGTATTCTGTGAAATATAGCCTAAGAGACCCACACGGTGCACACACTGTCACCTTTACACACGTGGGACAAGGAGTCTCCGGAGATCACATAAGTAAAACTCACTTGACTAGCATAATGACATCTAGATTACAAGCATCATCATATGAATCTCAATCATGTAAGGCAGCTCATGAGATTATTGTATTGAAGTACATAGGAGAGAGATGAACCACATAGCTACCGGTACAGCCCCGAGCCTCGATGGAGAACTACTCCTCTTCATGGGAGCAGCAGCGTTGATGAAGATGGCGGCGGAGATGGCAGCGGTGTCGATGGAGAAGCCTTCCGGGGGCACTTCCCCGTCCGGCGGCGTGCCGGAACAGACTCATGTCCCCCAGATCTTGGCTTCGCGATGGCGGCGGCTCTGGAAGGTTTCGCGTACCGTGGCGTCTTCCGTAAGGGTTTTCGATGCAGGGGCTTTATATAGGCGAAAGGGCAGCGTCAGAAGGTCGAAGGGGCGACGACACCATAGGCTGGCGCGGCTAGGGCCCAGGCCGCGCCACCCTATCATCTGGTCCCCACAGGGCCCTCCTCTGGCGGCTCTCGGGTGTTCTGGATGCTTCCGGGCAAAATAGGAACCTGGGCGTTGATTTCGTCCAATTCCGAGAATATTTCGTTACTAGGATTTATGAAACCAAAAACAGCAGAAACAGGAACGGCACTTCGGCATCTTGTTAATAGGTTAGTTCCAGAAAATGCGTAAATACGACATATAATGTGCATAAAACATGTAGGTATCATCAATAAAGTAGCATGGAACATAAGAAATTATCGATACGTTGGAGACGTATCAAATGCCACCACCATGGCGTCTATGTGGAGCCCTGCATCCAACCCAACGCCACAAGACCACGTCATTGCGCACCCTCGCCTAGCTTCATGTCCCGACCGGCAAATGTATTGTCATCTGCCATGGGAGGACCACCATCATCCACAGGGGCTGCCTCAGCGGCTTCCAATCTTCGCCGCCTTAACGTCCCGCTCCGTCGGGGGTGACACATTGCCGCGACCATAGGGCTCCCCACGGGGGAGAAGCCGCCAACGTCGTCCGGTTGGCTTTGACCGGTGGCGTCCTCCGGGGGTAGTGGGGGTGACGAGCAAGGAGGGGCTGGGACGGCGACGGTTGAGGTTTCCACCCGAGCCGCACCAGAACGGCGCGGGACCTCTCCCGTGAGACCTTTTCAATAGATTTGCTTTGTGATTCGTGCTAGTGAGAGTTGCAACATGGGTTGCAATTGAGATTTGATAACGCCATCTAAGTGAGGACGATATTAGTTTTCAGTCGACTGACAATAGTCAAACCCATATTTCTTTGGTGGTAAATATAGTACTAAGAACAGTATATCAGATGGGTTTGGTTCTTAATTAAGCATGTGTGTCTCGGTCAAGATGGACCATGCAAAAGCTGATCTAGTACTGTAGATGCATGCATATGGATGGGCGATGACCGTGATCGATCGGTGCGGTGACAAGTGAGATGTCCGTTTGCCGCGAATTTAACAAGTCTCTGCAAGCTAACTAATTAAGCTAGGTTGGTGCCCATGTCAATGTCGCACGTACGTGTGCGTCCTGTTAAGACCTACCAGCAATAAGACACGCGCGCGTGCGTTCGTGTGCTTGCACCCACTCAATCGTTCACCGTCACGGATCAGAAACTTGATCTTGACACGCTCCAGCACAGGGGACAGGCTTCGATTAAGACCTGATCTACACTTGGCAGAGTCGAAAGAGACCTGGGATATATATATTTTGATAATCTAAGTGCACGTTTTTTCGTCTAGCCAGGGACAGCATTTCTCAGGACTGGCCCCACGTGAGCACGGAGTTCGTCGACGATCACGGTCGATCCATAGTGTGTGTGTATTTGGACGGCCATTAATTTGATCATATCCTTTGCAAGAGGAAACTCTAACAGAAAAGGTGAAAAACGGTGTAGCTTTAACTATTTAGACGATAGTCACGCAATCACTGGAATGTAGCCCGATGGGTCGAGCTAGGGATCACCGAGCATCTTTCATGATGAAGCAAGAATTTTTACAGTCAAAAATTCGAAATACATCTTACCTATTGGGACGGATGGAGTAAAGAAACAATATGAATAACTAGTTTTGAAGTTTGAATACTTTCCCAGAAAATTATGTGCAATATATATGCTGAACATTTCTGGAACAACTTGCTTATGTGATCATGCATGGGAGAGAGCAAATTAGGTTTTTAGAAGTCGCTCTGCGCGGGAGTGGTCTTGTTTTTCATCACACATGGTCTACCCATGTTGGGCGATGGCATTGCCGTTGTAAAACTAATGCAATAACAAGCTATTTCAAAAGTCCGAAATAACGGAGAGGGTCGGTCATTTTACTCTAACACTTATCCTCACGTATATGCTCATTTTTCTTTAGTCTTGATGTGCATGGAGTAACCGGACAAAACCTCTATAGTCGCTCTCCTGTCGCCCCCTCCAGGCGACGGGCGAGCGCAACCCTAGCCTCCCGCCGCCACCTCCCCACCTCCTCTGCCCGCCCCCTCGTCGCCTCCCGAGGCCGCCGCCGGCTAAGCCGTGCGCCGCCAAGGACGGGGGCGGCGAGGATCTATGCCTCTCGGGGCCCCCGCTTGGCCGTCTCGGAGGGAAGCCGCCTTGCAGGTCCCGGAGGTCGCCGTCGTCCGCGCTGGTCCTGCGCGTGGCCCGCCGCCGTCCTGCTCGCCGCCGTCCTCGTCGCGTCTGCGTCGTCCACGCCGTGCCGTCTCTGCGCGCCGGCCCTGGCGGCGGGATCCCAGCCGGCTTCGGCCTTCGCTGCACGGCAGCTCGTCGTCCGGCCACGGCGCGGCCCTGCAGCTTGGGATGGCCGCGGTTTCCGCCAGGCACGGTGTTGTGGATATACTTCATAGGTATACCATCAACATGGTCCGATTCCGGCAAGCCCGGGTGACCCACAGATGGTGGTGATGGCATATGGCCCACCGGGCAGCCCAGTTGTTGTTGATCAAGATGGAAGATGTCCAACCCAGGAACAAGGAGTCGGATCCCAACCGACCTATGAGGTAGCCGGATCCGAACCGCCCTACGAAGGTAGCCGGATCCGAACCGCCCTAGGAAGGTAGCCGGATCCGAACCGCCCTACAGAGGTACCCGGATCCGAACCGACCTACAGAGGTACCCGGATCCGAAGAGGTCTATGCCAGGAGTCAGATCCGTGAAGGCCCATGAAGGAAGCCGGATCCATGACGACAAGTTAGGAATAGGTGGATCCTTGACGTACACGGCAAGACATTGTACCATAGTTAGGCAACTTGTATTCCGGGTAGGACTCTCCGTAGAAACCCTAGATCCGGGCGCCTATATAAGCCGGATCCCGGGAGCCCTGAGGGGAGATCTCGAGCTAGAAACGAGACAACCACAACCATTATAACAACGCGCAAGCGCCCAGATAATTCCAGACAAGCAGCAGTAGGCCCTGTCATCGTGCAGGTGTTCCGAAGCTGGGTAACTCGCGTACTACCGTCTCGTGTGCACTCCGCCCTATGGCCCCTACTTCTTTTTCCCCTCGTGAGGATCCCTCCTCCGGGGTACCGTCGATTAGGCAACGACAGTTGGCGCCCACCGTGGGGCCTGAGGCGTCTGGAGGCCGGAACCGGGAGGGCTCCGCCATGGGAAGCTACGACGACACGATCGCTGTGGGGCGTGTACTTTACGCCGGGAATTTTCCGATCGTCCCTCCGGACGAATTCTGGATTCCGGCTAAGTCTAACCCCGTTAAGCTCTCCATCGTCCCAATCGGCGGCATCCACATCTTCAACGGCGAAACCGTCGATTCCGACGGGAACGCTCTGGTAAGTAACGCTGACGCGACCGCCGCCGAGCTGGACGCAGTCGCGAAGATCCGATCTGAGTCGCAGGAGCTTCCTAGGGAAGATTCCGCCTTAGATCTGAAAAATTCAAATCCTGGTTTTGGTAGTCGGATCCGCACCTATATTTTTGGTTGCCGGATCCGCGCCTACGTTTTTGATAGTCGGATCCGCACCTATATTTTTGGTTGCCGGATCCGCGCCTACGTTTTTGGTAGTCGGATCCATACCTATTTTTGGTAGTCGGATCCGCACTTATATTCTTGTCGCCGGATCCATACCAAAATTTTGGTAGGTGGATCCGCACCTAAATTTTTGGAAGTCGGATCCACACCTAAATTTTGGTAGGTGGATCCGCACCTAATTGCTGGTAGCCGGATCCGCACCTATATTTTGGTGATCGAATCCGCACCTACAGGACCACCGCGATAATCAATCTCGCACCGGCTCGACGGAACGCCGAAGAAAAATCGCCACGACCGACGTTGACTCCGCTCCAAACAGCTAAGTCCTTATTTATATTTAATATTTTAAAATTTTATGATCATGAGATTAAGATTGGTTCACTCATATCCTGAGTCTTTTACCGCTTTCACTATTGGTCATATCTTTTCCACGATTTGCCTCGCGCTCGTGAAAAACTTTGTACTGTTTTTGCCGCTTAAGGCTCCAGTACGCTGCAAAATTTCCGCCTTCGGGCGTTAGCTTGAGTTTTCTGGCCTACACGTTTTCTGTTGTTTATATGTGGATTCCTTAGTAGTGACATTTCGGTACTTAAAACCGGCCTCTGTTTCTGAGGTTCTTGATTGTTTCGCTATTAAGCGCTATCGCCTCAGCAGATGTTCTGTGTTTAAAGTTCGCCGTCTCGCGAAAAGTCAAGCATATAAACCAGAAGAACGGATAAACCAGATCTTGCTTAAAACATATAAATTGCATTAACTGTTCAAGATAGTCGAGTTGTTTCCGCCTTGACAGTTTTATGTTGTTCAACTGCTGCATAGTTTCAGCTTCAAAACATTTGTTCAAAGGCCGTTTTTATTCCGCCTTACATTTGTTTGTTGAACATGGTCAAAGAAACAATTTAATACAAATGTGTTTTTGTGTTTATATATCAGGTACATGATGCTTGGACCTTCAACAGTCCTCGAACTAAGGTGTTTTCAAGCAGACCTAGCAATCGCGAGAAGCCCAGGGGAAGCTAGCCGGATCCATATGAGATAAGGTTAGGCGGATCCGTAGCATGCACAGCTGGAAAAGCAACTTGAGTCTTGATTCCGCAATGCTTAGCCGGAACCAACCCTCGGGGGCTGCGATTTTGATCTTAAGTGAAAAGTGTGTTTCCTTTCGAGTATTAGTGCTGGAAATTTCCGCCTAGATGCTTGGGATTTACACTATTCCTTAGTCACATATAAAGATAAAGCTACTCTAAGAGCTCCAAGCCGGATTTTCAAGTAAATTCACCTTGGCGCTCGGGGGCTACATCGATGAAGTTCTCTTTGGAGCAACTAACCGAAAAATTTCCACCTTGACGCTTGGGGGCTAAGTTTCTGAGCATCGAGTCTCCTTGGAGCAAGCCGACTCAACGCTCGGGGGCTACATACATATGGTTATGTCAAGAAAAATTTCAAAGATGGCGAAAATCTGGCTAACTAGTCGGATCCGCACCTAATTTTTTGGTAGCCGGATCCGCACCTAATTTTTGGTAGCCGGATCCGCACCTAATTTTTGGTAGCCGGATCCGTACCTATATATTTGGTAGCCGGATCCGCAACTATTTTTTGGTAGCCGGATCCGCACCTAATTTTTGGTAGTCGGATCCGCACCTCAATTTTTGGTAGCCGGATCCGCACCTAATTTTTTGTTAGTCGGATCCGCACCTATATTTTGGGTAGTCGGATCCACACCCATATTTTGGCTAGTCAGATCCGAACCTACATTTGGCTAGTCGGATCCATACCGAAGATTACGTTGGATGGTGTCTTCGAAGAATCTGACCATTGGATCATGAAGTTTCCGACCAATACTTGGTTGGAGATATGAAGTTTGGAGTCCTTCAAGATTCTCTATTATTCGTTCCAGCCAAAGGATGAAGATACATGCGCAAGCTGAGCTGGATGGAAGAACGGTGAATCTTGGAGAACTCCGGGGGCTACTGTTGTGGATATACTTCATAGGTATACCATCGACATGGTCCGATTCCGGCAAGCCCGGGTGACCCACAGATGGTGGTGATGGCATATGGCCCACCGGGCAGCCCAGTTGTTGTTGATCAAGATGGAAGATGTCCAACCCAGGAACAAGGAGTCGGATCCCAACCGACCTATGAGGTAGCCGGATCCGAACCGCCCTACGAAGCCGGATCCGAACCGCCCTAGGAAGGTAGCCGGATCCGAACCGCCCTACAGAGGTACCCGGATCCGAACCGACCTACAGAGGTACCCGGATCCGAAGAGGTCTATGCCAGGAGTCAGATCCGTGAAGGCCCATGAAGGAAGCCGGATCCATGACGACAAGTTAGGAATAGGTGGATCCTTGACGTACACGGCAAGACATTGTACCGTAGTTAGGCAACTTGTATTCCGGGTAGGACTCTCCGTAGAAACCCTAGATCCGGGCGCCTATATAAGCCGGATCCCGGGAGCCCTGAGGGGAGATCTCGAGCTAGAAACGAGACAACCACAACCATTGTAACAACGCGCAAGCGCCCGGATAATTCCAGACAAGCAGCAGTAGGCCCTGTCATCGTGCGGGTGTTCAAGCTGGGTAACTCGCGTACTACCGTCCCGTGTGCACTCCGCCCTATGGCCCCTACTTCTTTTTCCCCTCGTGAGGATCCCTCCTCCGGGGTACCGTCGATTAGGCAACGACACACGGCGCTGCCTAGTGCGCCGCCAGCGCTCGCGCGCGGGGCTCTGATTGGGCGGGCTCCTGCGGGCTCAGATGGGCCCCTGCGGGCCCCGATGGGCGCCTCCCAGCTCCGTTTTCTGTTTGGTGGACGGCAACAAGGCACCCTGCTCGGCGGGACACCTCTCTGCGGGGCCTACGATGGGCCGACGACGTCGACAGCGTTGACACTCCATGCGAAAGCTTCGCACCTTTGGTGCCGATGTTGGCGGTGCCCTTGGGTACCGTTTTCCCTGTTGAGGGCTTCATCGGGGAGCTTGGTCTCCTGCTGTCGCGAGTTCTTGCGTTCTCCGGGTGAAAACCTCTGCTCCTTGGAGCGGGCGGCGGCGACACACTGTGCCGTTACCTTCTTGAAGGCGCCGCTTTTGGAGTCCGTAGTCCTCGTGGTGTGGTAGATGGGTGGTAGTTGTGCTTGGTTGCCTTGTCGTCGAGGGTGGTGGATGCCGGGGCGGCGGCCCCGGACGGTTGACGTGCGCCGAGGCGGCGGCCTCGGATGGTCTTGCAGCGATGACTCCATGGGGTGTGGTCATGGTCTTGCAAGGCATGGGTGGCGTGTTCGTGCTGCGTGGGTAGCGAGCTCGTCGGCCCGGCCTACGCGACGGGGTGGTCGGTGTGGCTGGCAAGTCGGGGCGGCGGCCCCGGATCTTTTGGCGCGGCGTTCGTGGTCTGCGGGTGGTCGCCTTGGTAGCTTGGGCTACAGGTCGTCCACGCCGTGCGGCGTTGCGGCTCGCCTCCGAGCAGGGGACGTCGGAGCAGCGGCTCCGGGTTTGGTGGTGTGTGTTTGGTCGTCGGTGGTCTCGTTTCGTGTGGGCGATGAGGCCCCGACTGTTGTGCGGTTTTTCGGCCGGTTTTCCTCATAAACTCGGCCACTCTGTATGGTTTTTGGGCCCGGTTTCCCTGATTAACTGAGCCAAATCTTTTTCTATTAATATATCGAGCAGCTCACCTGCCGAATTCTCAAAAAATTGATGTGCATGGAGGAAATGGGGTAAGGTCCCAATATATTTATTGCTTAGTTGTGTATTGAACCCTGAATCTCTGGTTGTAAGTTGTATGTACCTAACAGGTTGTAAGTTTTCTTCTGCGTCTAGCCTATGAGGACACAGGGGGTCGATCGTTACCGTCAGCTGGACACCGATGAGAGATCTCAATGGCTTGAGGTCTCTGATGGTGAGAACTAGCTTTGCATCGGTCGCCAATGAGACGGACATGAAGACATTATTCGTGAATGCTCCAAGTCAGCCACACGCTTTCTTTATTTTCTTTCACATAAACTCTACTTAACTATATCTATATATGCAAGTACGCTTGAGGCCTTGATTAGATACATTGCACACTGTAGGCAAAGCTATTCTGCATGTACATCGCTCGACCGTGCATTTATGGTCAGCGGGTGGCCTAGATCCATCAGCTCGGCCGCCTCCGCTACAATTAGAATTCCGTATCGTGTTCGCTATATATATATATTCTCGGTAAAAATGAGCACTATTAAAATCTTATTTCTTTCCTTTTCGATAATTGGCATTTTATTACTTAGAACTTAAGCATTACCTTCGGGCTCTAAATAATTGAGATGCACGCAGCTGTACCAAACCACAAGTTACAAACATAAAAAATCTAATTCTCGACAAATACATAAGAGGGGAAAAAAAGAAAGTCTAAGACGGACGAGGTCCAATCCAAAGATCACGATGACATTCATGTTGGAAAAATATCTTTCATTGTATCCTCCAACCGCATAGACAACTTTCTAAAGAGGTTGCGATGCTCCACATGATCACAAACCAATACTAGTTGTGCACCGGTACATAACTTGCATAAGAGAAAGAATTTTTATTGTTAAAAACATTGTTATTTCTACATAGCCAAAGCGAACAAAGACCAACAATCACTCCACCCTAATAAGTAGCTTAAACCTAGGATCACACCATTAAGACAGTTACCAAATATATACGTAATGGTACAAGGTGGGTATAAGGTAAAACCTATCTGCATAGCTGACCATATAGATCTGGAAAATTTGCACTAACATAATAGGTGTTTTATAGTCTCATCATGATGATAAAAGACACATATTTTGCTTTTCTGTCAATTACGTTTTATAAGATTATCTTTGATGAGAATTAAGAACATCTTAGTTTTCAGCGGGATCTTCATATTTCAATTTTCCTTATTATCAAGTAGAACATCTGGTTGGATTAAAGCATTATATACAGAAGCTACTGAGAAAATTCCCACTACGGGAGAAAAGGCCGTTGCCGTGCGGCACTTTGCACGGCAAAGGCTGCTATATGCACGACAAAGGCTTTGCCGTGCGTGCACGGCAAGCGGCTGCGGCAAAGACACCGACGGCAAAGCCAACGTTTGTCGTGCGTGTCGCCGATCTGCACGGCAAGGGCCATTGCTGTGCGTCCTAACCTTTGCCGTGTGTGCGTTTCTTTGCCGTGCGGCAGAGCGTTGCCGTGCGTCCTGACCTTTGCCGTGCATGGTGACATTGCCGTGCGGCGGCACGTTTGCCGTGCGTGGCAACGTTGCCGTGCGCGCACGCTGTGCCGTGCCGTTGGCTTTGCCGTGCGGCAGCAGGCCAGCCCGCACGGCAAAGACAGTTCCAGCAGCCTCCTCGGAGCTCCCAGGCGCACAGGTGAGCGCCACGTGGCCCCTTTGCCGTGCGTGTGCACACGGCAAAGTGACCAAAAGTCCTTTGCCGTGTGCACACACATGGCAAAGGGGCCTGATTTTTTCATTTTTTTGTTGTTTTTCATTTATCCCTGCAGTTCAAATATTGCATTTCACAAATATAGCATATATATCAACATATGATCACCAAACACATCAACAACACCACAAATACGTCGAGCAACACATAGTTCATGCATACAATCCGTTACATAGAGTCCATAGTCCATCCACACAAGTTACATAGAGTCCATAGTGCAATGTCCATTATTACAATCCATTACAAGCATACAATCCGACAAAGTGCACGAAGACCATGCCATCAACCTTGTCCTCCTCCGCTTCCGCCGGCCTCATCGTCATTGCCTTGTGACATATAATCTATAAGCAGGTTGATGGAATGAACATTTGCATATTGAACACTTGAACAAGTACAAGTAGCGGGTTGGGCACAAGAGGACTCACCGCGGTTCATGCTCCGGATGATGTTCAAGTTGTTCACGGTGACAGGTGTCCCCGGGGTCTGAGTGGGCGGTGGCGGCATCCACGGCATGGAGTAAGGTGGAGGAGCAGGAATACTCCCCGGTGGAGTAGACAGAACCGTCTGGCTCATCAGCCAGCTCATCTGTGCCTGCTGCTGCTGCATCATCTGCTGCTGCTGTTGCATCTGCTGCATCATCTGTGTCTGCTGCTGCTGGTACTCCAGAATCTGCTGCTCCATGTGCGCCCTTTGCTCCTGGGCCGCCTGCTCCTTCGCTGCCATCTCCGCCTACGTTGTGTTGCCGCGATGTCATTAACATTTCAATGGAAAGCATGTAAAGGAAATGTAGAGGCCCGAGGAAGAACATACCCGTAACCGCTCGACAGCTAGATCCGAAGCCCGTGGCCGGGGCTCTACCTCAGGCTGGCCGCTCTTACGACCACGACGGATCTGGCGGAGAGAGGGAACCTTCGCTGGGTCGACGCACCCGTCACCAAACCACAGGCGGCCATGCTTCAAGCCTTCTCCCGCAAGCACCGCAACCTCAGGGTCAAAGTCCTCGGCCTCTGGGTTGGCGTCCTCGCCGTACTTCTGCTTGAACTTGGAGACATACGACGTGCACTGGGTCTCGGATTGCGGGTTAACCCACACGGACCCCGTCTCAGGATCAGGCGTCTTCCTTTGCTTCATCTTCTTTAGCACGGCAAAGACGTTAGGCTTCGCTCCTGTCCTGACTTCCTGCAAAAGAGAACATGTAATTGAGTGAAGTGGCACACCCTTGCGGAGTTAACAAATATATAACATGAATTCAAAGAATGAAGGAACCATTAATTTGCTCACCTCGTTCTGCAGGTGAAGAGAGATGGGGATGCTGCCTTGGATATGCGATCCACCTCGCATCTCTGCCCGCTTCTTCTTGCCCTCCTCGTGCTTCTTGAGGTACTGGGGGCATGTCCACCACATGACCATCGCAAGAAAGCACCTCTCGTCGTTGCCGACGTACTGAGGAGGGTTCTACATGCACAAGATAAACCCATTATGGTAAAATAAACTACATGGCGATAAAGCAAATCAATAACACATAAATGCAAATACCTGCATGTACTGCCACGGCTGCATGAGCGTGTCGCGAGCGTCCTCCTTAGTCATGTGGACGAAGCGGTCGGCGTGCCAGTCGCTGATACGTCTCCAACGTATCGATAATTTCTTATGTTCCATGCTACTTTATTGATGATACCTACATGTTTTATGCACATTATATGTCATATTTATGCATTTTCTGGAACTAACCTATTAACAAGATGCCGAAGAGCCGTTCTTTTTGCTGTTTTTGGTTTCAGAAATCCTAGTGAAATATTCTCGGAATTGGACGAAATCTTCGCCCGGGGTCCTATTTTGCACGGAGCTTCCAGAAGACCGAAGAGGGAAGTAAGTGGGGCCACGAGGCGCCGTCACCATGGGCGGCGCGGCCCAGCCCTGGCGCGCCGACCTATGGTGTGGGGCCCTCGTGTGGCCCCCGCGTTGCCCTTCCGCCTTAAAGCCTCCGTCGCGAAACCCCCACCGAGAGCCACGATACGGAAAACCTTCCGGAGACGCCGCCGCCGCGAATCCCATCTCGGGGATTCAGGAGATCGCCTCCGGCACCTGCCGGAGAGGGGATTCATCTCCCGGAGGACTCTTCATCGCCATGATCGCCTCCGGAGTGATGAGTGAGTAGTTCACCCTGGACTATGGGTCCATAGCAGTAGCTAGATGGTCGTCTTCTCCTTGTTGTGCTTCATTGTTGGATCTTGTGAGCTGCCTAACATGATCAAGATCATCTATCTGTAATACTATATGTTGTGTTTGTCGGGATCCGATGGATAGAGAATACTATGTTATGGTGATTATCAATCTATTGTTTATGTGTTGTTTATGATCTTGCATGCTCTCCGTTATTAGTAGAGGCTCTGGCCAAGTTTGTACTCTTAACTCCAAGAGGGAGTATTTATGCTCGATAGTGGGTTCATGCCTTCATTGACACCTGGGACAGTGACAGAAAGTTCTAAGGTTGTGATGTGATGTTGCCACTAGGGATAAAACATTGATTCTATGTCTAAGGATGTAGTTGTCGATTACATTACGCACCATACTTAATGCAATTGTCTGTTGCTTAGCAACTTAATACTGAATGGGGTTCGGATGATAACCTGAAGGTGGACTTTTTAGGCATAGATGCAGTTGGATGGCGGTCTATGTACTTTGTCGTAATGCCCAATTAAATCTCACTATATTTATCATATCATGTATATGCATTGTTATGCCTTTCTCTATTTGTCAATTGCCCAACTGTAATTTGTTCACCCAACATGCTTTTATCTTATGGGAGAGACACCTCTAGTGAACTGTGGACCCCGGTCCTATTCTTTACATAGCATACAATCTACTGCAATTGTTTTACTGTTTTCTTGCAAACAATCATCTTCCACTCGATACGCTTAATCCTTTGTTACAGCAAGCCGGTGAGATTGACAACCTCACTGTTTCGTTGGGGCAAAGTACTTTGGTTTTGTTGTGCAGATTCCACGTTGGCGCCGGAATCCCTGTTGTTGCGCCGCATCACATTTCGCCACCATCAACCTTCAACGTGCTTCTTGGCTCCTCCTGGTTCGATTAAACCTTGGTTTCTTTCTGAGGGAAAACTTGCTACTGTGCGCATCATACCTTCCTCTTGGGGTTCCCAACGAACGTGTGAGTTACACGCCATCAAGCTCTTTTTCTGGCGCCGTTGCCGGGGAGATCAAGACACGCTGCAAGGGGAGTCTCCACTTCTCAATCTCTTTACTTTGTTTTTGTCTTGCTTTATTTTATTTACTACTTTGTTTGCTGCACCTAAACAAAACACAAAAAAATTAGTTGCTAGTTTTACTTTATTTACTGTCTTGCTCTCTATATAAAAAACACAAAAAAATTAGTTACTTGCATTTGCTTTATCTAGTTTGTTTTATTTACCGTTGCTAAAATGAATACCCCTGAAAATACTAAGTTGTGTGACTTCACAAATGCAAATAATAATGATTTCCTATGCACACCTATTGCTCCACCTGCTACTACAGCAGAATTCTTTGAAATTAAACCTGCTTTACTAAATCTTGTCATGAGAGATCAATTTTCTGGTGTTAGTTCTGATGATGCTGCTGCCCATCTCAATAATTTTGTTGAACTTTGTGAAATGCAAAAGTATAAAGATGTAGATGGTGATATTATTAAATTGAAAGTGTTTCCTTTCTCATTAAGAGGAAGAGCTAAAGATTGGTTGCTATCTTTGCCTAAGAATAGTATTCATTCATGGACTAAATGCAAGGATGCTTTTATTGGTAGATATTATCCTCCCGCTAAAATTATATCTTTGAGAAGTAGCATAATGAATTTTAAGCAATTAGATACTAAACATGTTGCTCAAGCATGGGAGAGAATGAAAACCTTGGTAAAGAATTGCCCAACCCATGGACTGACTACTTGGATGATCATCCAAACCTTCTATGCAGGACTAAATTTTTCTTCGCGGAATTTATTGGATTCAGCTGCTGGAGGTACCTTTATGTCCATCACATTGGGGGCGGCTACAAAACTTCTTGATGATATGATGATAAATTACTCTGAATGGCACACGGAAAGAGCTCCACAAGGTAAGAAGGTAAATTCTGTTGAAGAAACCTCTTCCTTGAGTGATAAGATTGATGCGATTATGTCTATGCTTGTGAATGGTAGATCTAATATTGATCCAAATAATGTTCCTTTAGCTTCATTGGTTGCTCAAGAAGAAAATGTTGATGTGAATTTCATTAAAAATAATAATTTCAACAACAATGCTTATAGGAACAACTCTGGTAATAATTATAGGCCATATCCTTCTGCTAATGGTAATGGTTATGGTAATTCTTATGGGAATTCTTACAATAATAATAGGAGTGTACCCTCTGGTCTTGAAGCCATGCTTAAAGAATTTATTAGTACACAAACTGCTTTTAACAAATCTGTTGAGGAAAAGCTTGATAAAATTGATACTATTGCTTCTAGAGTTGATAGACTTGCCTCTGATGTTAATCTTTTAAAATTGAAAGTTATGCCTAATAATGATATTGATAATAAAATTACTACTACAGCAAATGCCATCCAAGTTAGAATTAATGAGAATATAAGATTAATGGCTGAATTGCGTGCTAGGTGGGATAGAGAAGAAAATGAAAAACTAGCTAAAGAGAATAATGTAGCTAAAGTTTGGACTATTACCACCACTAGTAATGCTAATTCTTCACATGTTGCTGCACCTCCTACTATCAATGGTAAAATAATTGGTGTTGGCAATGTTTCTACTTCTAGTGCAAAGCGAACAAAACTGCCTGAAATTGCTAAAACTGCTGAAACTGCTTGTGATAAAACTGCTGAAATTTTTTCCAACCTTGGGAACAATGATCCAATTGCTGTAGCTCATAATGATTTAGATTTTGATGATTTCCACATCTCTGAAGTTATAAAGTTCTTACAAAAACTTGCTAAAAGTCCTAATGCTAGTGCTATAAATTTAGCCTTTACAAAACATATTACAAATGCTCTCATAAAAGCTAGAGAAGAGAAACTAAAACTTGAAACTTCTATTCCTAGAAAGTTAGAAGATGGTTGGGAGCCCATCATTAAAATGAAATTCAATGACTTTGAATGTAATGCTTTATGTGATCTTGGTGCAAGTATTTCTGTTATGCCTAAAAAGATTTATGATATGCTTGACTTGCTACCATTGAAGAATTGTTATTTGGATGTTAATCTTGCCGATAATGTTAAAAAGAAACCTTTGGGGAGGATTGATAATGTGCGCATTACGGTTAACAATAACCTTGTCCCCGTTGATTTTGTTGTTTTGGATATCGAATGCAATGCATCTTGTCCTATTGTGTTGGGAAGACCTTTTCTTCAAACCGTTGGTCCTGTTATTGATATGAGGGAAGGTAATATTAAATATCAATTTCCTCTCAAGAAAGGTATGGAACACTTCCCTAGAAAGAGAATAAAGTTGCCTTTTGATTCTATTATTAGAACAAGTTATGATGTTGATGCTTCTACTCTCGATGTTACTTGATTTGCACTTTCTGCGCCTAGCTGAAAGGCGTTAAAGAAAAGCGCTTATGGGAGACAACCCATGTTTTTACTACAGCAATTTTTGTTTTGTTGAGTCTTGGAAGTTGTTTACTACTGTAGCAACCTCTCCTTATCATGTTTTTGTGCCAAGTAAAGTTTCTATATCAAAGTTGATGTTATATTTGGGATCGCTGCGCAGAAACAGCATTGCTGTCTGTCACGAATCTGGGCACAGGCTTCTGTAGAAAATTCGAAAAAATCTGCCAATTTACGAGCGTGATCCTCAGATATGTACGCAACTTTCATTAGTTTTGAGTTTTTCCATTTGAGCAAGTCTGGTGCCTGCTTTAAATTCGTCTTTACGGACTGTTCTGTTTTTGACAGATTCTGCCTTTTATTTCGCATTGCCTCTTTTGCTATGTTGGATTCATTTCTTTGATCCATTAATGTCCAGTAGCTTTATGCAATGTCCAGAAGTGTAAAGAATGATTGTGCCACCTCTGAACATGTGAATTATTAATTATGCACTAACCCTCTAATGAGTTTGCTTGAAGTTTGGTGTGAAGGAAGTTTTCAAGGGTCAAGAGAGTATGATATAGTATGATCAAGAGGAGTGAAAGCTCTAAGCTTGGGGATGCCCCGTGGTTCACCCCTGCATATTTTAAGAAGACTCAAGCGTCTAAGCTTGGGGATGCCCAAGGCATCCCCTTCTTCATCGACAACATCATCAGGTTCCTCCCCTGAAACTATATTTTTATTCGTCACATCTTGTGTTCTTTACTTGGAGCGTCGGTTTGTTTTTGTTTTTGTTTTTGTTTGAATAAAATGGATCCTAGCATTCACTTTGTGGGAGAGAGACACGCTCCGCTGTTGCATATGGACAAATATGTCCTTAGGCTTTACTCATAATGTTCAAGGCGAAGTTTCTTCTTCGTTAAATTGTTATATGGTTGGAATTGGAAAATGCTACATGTAGTAATTCTAAAAGTCTTGGATAATGCAATTGTTGTGCTCATGTTTAAGCTCTTGCATCATATACTTTGCACCCATTAATGAAGAAATACATAGAGCTTGCTAAAATTTGATTTGCATATTTGGTCTCTCTAAGGTCTAGATAATATCTAGTATTGAGTTTTGAACAACAAGGAAGACGGTGTAGAGTCCTATAATGTTTACAATATGTCCTTTATGTGAGTTTTGCTGCACCGGTTCATCCTTGAGTTTGCTTCAAATAACCTTGCTAGCCTAAACCTTGTATCGAGAGGGAATACTTCTCATGCATCCGAATCCTTGAGCCAACCACTATGCCATTTGTGTCCACCATACCTACCTACTACATGGTATTTCTCCGCCATTCCAAAGTAAATTGCTTGAGTGCTACCTTTAAAATTCCATCATCCACCTTTGCAATATATAGCTCATGGGACAAAATAGCCTTAAAAACTATCGTAGTATTGAATATGTACTTATGCACTTTATATTTTATTAAGTTGCTTGTTGTGCGATAACCATGCTTCTGGGGAACGCCATCAACTATTGTTGAATATCATGTGAGTTGCTATGCATGTCCGTCTTGTCTGAAGGATCTATCATTTTAGTGGTTGGAGCATGCAAAATTGTTAGAGAAGAACATTGGGCCGCTAACTAAAGCCATGAATCATGGTGGAAGTTTCAGTTTTGGACATATATCCTCAATCTCATATGAGAATAATAATCATTGCTACATGCTTATTCATTTAAGAGGAGTCCATTATCTGTTGTCCATGTTGTCCCGGTATGGATGTCTAAGTTGAGAATAATCAAAAGCGAGAAATCCAAAATGCGAGCATTCTCCTTAGACCTTTGTACAGGCGGCATGGAGGTACCCCTTGGTGACACTTGGTTGAAACATGGCATGCAAAGATCCGGTAGTCCAAGCTAAGTAGGACGAGGTGCGGACACTATTAGTACACTATGCATGAGGCTTGCAACTTGTAAGATATAATTTACATAACTCATATGCTTTATTACTACCGTTGACAAAATTGTTTCATGTTTTCAAAATAAAAGCTCTAGCACAAATACAGCAATCGATGCTTTCCTCTTTGAAGGACCTTTCTTTTACTTTTATTGTTGAGTCAGTTTACCTATCTCCTTCCACCTTAAGAAGCAAACACTTGTGTGAACTGTGCATTGATTCCTACATACTTGCATATTGCACTTGTTATACTACTTTATGTTGACAATATCCATGAGATATACATGTTATAAGTCGAAAGCAACCGCTGAAACTTAATCTTCCTTTGTGTTGCTTCAACACCTTTACTTTGATTTATTGCTTTATGAGTTAACTCTTATGCAAGACTTATTGATGCTTGTCTTGAAGTACTATTCATGAAAAGTCTTTGTTATATGATTCACTTGTTTACTCATGTCATTACCTTTGTTTTGATCGCTGCATTCATTACATATGTTTACAAATAGTATGATCAAGATTATGATGGCATGTCACTTCAGAAATTATCTTTGTTATCGTTTTACCTGCTCGGGACGAGCAGAACTAAGCTTGGGGATGCTGATACGTCTCCAACGTATCGATAATTTCTTATGTTCCATGCTACTTTATTGATGATACCTACATGTTTTATGCACATTATATGTCATATTTATGCATTTTGGAACTAACCTATTAACAAGATGCGAAGAGTTTGCTGTTTTTGGTTTCAGAAATCCTAGTAAGGAAATATTCTCGGAATTGGACGAAATCTTCGCCCGGGGTCCTATTTTTGCACGGAGCTTCGAGAAGACCGAAGAGGGGAAGAAGTGGGGCCACGGCGCCGTCACCATAGGGCGGCACGGCCCAGGCCCTGACCGCGCCGACCTATGGTGTGGGGCCCTCGTGTGGCCCCCTGCGTTGCCCTTCCGCCTACTTAAAGCCTCCGTCGTGAAAACCCCAGTACCGAGAGCCACGATACGGAAAACCTTCCAGAGACGCCGCCGCCGCGAATCCCATCTCGGGGGATTCAGGAGATCGCCTCCGGCACCTGCCGGAGAGGGGATTCATCTCCGGAGGACTCTTCATCGCCATGATCGCCTCCGGAGTGATGAGTGAGTAGTTCCCCTGGACTATGGGTCCATAGCAGTAGCTAGATGGTCGTCTTCTCCTTGTTGTGCTTCATTGTTGGATCTTGTGAGCTGCCTAACATGATCAAGATCATCTATCTGTAATACTATATGTTGTGTTTGTCGGGATCCGATGGATAGAGAATACTATGTTATGGTGATTATCAATCTATTGTTTATGTGTTGTTTATGATCTTGCATGCTCTCCGTTATTAGTAGAGGCTCTGGCCAAGTTTGTACTCTTAACTCCAAGAGGGAGTATTTATGCTCGATAGTGGGTTCATGCCTTCATTGACACTGGGACAGTGACAGAAAGTTCTAAGGTTGTGATGTGTTGTTGCCACTAGGGATAAAACATTGATTCTATGTCTAAGGATGTAGTTGTCGATTACATTACGCACCATACTTAATGCAATTGTCTGTTGCTTAGCAACTTAATACTGAATGGGGTTCGGATGATAACCTGAAGGTGGACTTTTTAGGCATAGATGCGGTTGGATGGCGGTCTATGTACTTTGTCGTAATGCCCAATTAAATCTCACTATATTTATCATATCATGTATATGCATTGTTATGCCTTTCTCTATTTGTCAATTGCCCACTGTAATTTGTTCACCCAACATGCTTTTATCTTATGGGAGAGACACCTCTAGTGAACTGTGGACCCCGGTCCTATTCTTTACATAGCATACAATCTACTGCAATTGTGTTTTACTGTTTTCTTGCAAACAATCATCTTCCACGATACGCTTAATCCTTTGTTGCAAGCCGGTGAGATTGACAACCTCAGTTTCGTTGGGGCAAAGTACTTTGGATTCCACATGCACACGAAATCCCATTGTTGGATCACATTTCGCCACCATCAACCTTCAACACTAAATGCAAATACCTGCATGTACTGCCACGGCTGCATGAGCGTGTCGCGAGCGTCCTCCTTAGTCATGTGGACGAAGCGGTCGG
Organism: Lolium multiflorum; assembly: GCA_030979885.1. Taxonomy (NCBI): domain Eukaryota; kingdom Viridiplantae; phylum Streptophyta; class Magnoliopsida; order Poales; family Poaceae; genus Lolium; species Lolium multiflorum. Next base: position 16,235,304 of record CM061751.1, read on the forward strand.
CGTGCCAGTCGCGGACGCATTGAACACGTGCCTCGTAGTGCATGCCAGTCACCCTCTTCCTTGCAAGCTGGTGTAGGACATCATCGCACGCATTCTCCTTGCCCTCGGCCCTCTTGAAGTATTTCTGCAACCATGCACATAGGTAAAACAAGGGGCATTAGTGCAATTATTGTGAACCAAGGAGAGTGTATGAATGGTAAGAAGTCAAAAGTCACGTACCCAGAATTTGGCAACAACCAAATCCGCCGCGGTGCCGCGGCCCATAGGATCTTCCGCGAGGCTGTAGTGCGCCCACCTCCAAGCTACGTCGCAGCCACCAGTAGGGAGATTGACTATCCCAGGGAAATACCATCTAAGTAGGCCCCCAAGGATGTTCGAGTACCCACGTGGCGGTCTCTGCGACGGGTCTTCATACTTGAACGAGCTGCACCATGAAACGACAACATCAATATGTATGTGATAATAATTTTGATAATGACAAAATTGCGATAACGAAATGCCAAAAATTAACATGTACCTCCTTCCATAGGGCTCTAGAACAACGTGCCTGTAGCGCCAGTCCTTCAGCGCGGGGAGCTGTGTTATCCCACGCCGATATGGCTTCCTATCACGTGGCCTCAGCCTCTCCACAGCTGGAACGTACTGGTAAACCAAGGTTATCGAACCAGTAGGAGCCAAGAAGCACGTGAAGGTTGTTGGTGGAGGAGTGTAGTGCGGCGCAACACCAGTGAAACCAGCGCCAACGTGGAACCTGCACAACACAATCAAAGTACTTTGCCCCAACGTAACAGTGAGGTTGTCAATCTCACCGGCTTGCTGAAAACAAAGGATTAAGCGTATCGAGTGGAAGATGGTGTTTGTTTGCAAAGAACAGTAAAAGCAGTAGAATGTATTCAGATGTAAAAGAATGGACCGGGGTCCACAGTTCACTAGTGGTGTCTCTCCAATAAGATAACTAGCATGCTGGGTGAACAAATTACAGGTGAGCAATTGACAAATAAAGATTCAATACATATCAACGATGATTACTATGTGATTTAATCAGGGCATTACGATAAAGTACATAGACCGCTATCCAGCATGCATCTATGCCTAAATAATCCACCTTCAGGTTATCATCCGAACCCCTTCCAGTATTAAGTTGCGAACAACAGATAATTGCATTAAGTATGGTGTGTAATGTAATCAACACAAATATCCTTAGACAAAGCATCAATATTTTATCCCTAGTAGCAACAACACATCCACAACCTTAGAACCTACTGTCACGATCCCAGATTCAATGGAGGCATGAACCCACTATCGAGCATAATTACTCCCTCTTGGAGTTACAAGTATCAACTTGGCCAGCCTCTACTAGCAACGGAGAGCATGCAAGAACATAAACAACACATATATGATAGATTGATAATCAACTTAACATAGTATTCTCTATTCATCGGATCTCACCAAACACAACATGTAGCATTACAAATAGATGATCTTGATCATGTTAGGCAGCTCACAAGATCTATAACAATGAAAGCACAAGCGGAGAAGACAACCATCTAGCTACTGCTATGGACCCATAGTCCAAGGATGAACTACTCACGCATCAATCCGGAGGCGGGCATGATGATGTAGAGCCCCTCCGGTGATGATTCCCTCTCCCGGTGCCGGAGGCGATCTCTGAATCCCCGAGATGGGATTGGCGGCGGCCTCTCAGTAATGTTTTCCGTATCGTGGCTCTCCGTGGGGACGGAGGCTTTAAGTAGGCGGAAGGGTAGGTCAAGGGCGTCACGAGGGCCCACACACCGGGCGCGGCCGGGGCCAGGCCGCCCTGTTGTGTCGGCGCATCGTGGCCCTTCGTCTCCTCTTCGGTCTTCGGAAGCTTCGTGCAAAAATAGGACCTGGGCGTTGATTTCGTCCAATTCCGAGAATATTTCCTTACCAGGATTTCTGAAACCAAAAACAGCAGAAAACAGCAACTGGCACTTCGGCATCTTGTTAATAGGTTAGTGCCGGAAAATGTAAAATAACGCTGTAAAGTATGTGTAAAACACTCAAGTATTGTAATAAAAGTAGCATGGAACATAAGAAATTATAGATACGTTTGGGACGTATCAAGCATCCCCAAGCTTAGTTCCTACTCGTCCTCGAGTAGGTAAACGATAACACAAATAATTTCTGAAGTGACATGCTACCAACATAATCTTGATCAACATTATTGTAAAGCGTATGAGATGAATGGAGTGATCTGAACAAAAGATTGCTAACAAAGATAATGACTAAGCAAATGAATCATATAGCAAAACTTTTCATGAATAGTACTTTCAAGACAAGTATCAATAAGACTTGCATAAGAGTTAACTCATAAGCAATAAATTCATAGTAGAATGCATTGAAGCAACACAAAGGATGATTAAGTTTCAGCAATTGCTTTCAACTTGTAACATGTATATCTCATGGATATTTGTCAACATAGAGTAATATAACAGTGCAATAAGTAAACATGTAAGAATCAATGCACACAGTTAACACAAGTGTTTGCTAAGATAGAAGGGAATGGGTAAACTGACTCAACAATAAAGTAAAAGATTGGCCCTTCGCAGAGGGAAGCATTGATTACTATTTTTGTGCTAGAGCTTTTGTTTTGAAAACATAGAAACAATTTTGTCAACGGTAGTAATAATTCATATGTGCTATGCATAATACTTCCTACAAGTTGCATGCCTCATGCATAGAGTACCAATAGTGCTCGCACCTTGTCCTACTATCTCGGAAAACACGGATTCTCATCGCATAACATATGTTTCAACCAAGTGTCACAAAGGGGTACCTCTATGCCGCATGTACAAGTGTCTAAGGAGAAAGCACGCATTGGATTTCTCGCTTTTGATTATTCTCAACTTAGACATCCATACCGGGACAACATAGACAACAGATAATGGACTCCTCTTTTTAATGCTTAAGCATTCAACAATAGTTAATATTCTCATAAGAGATTGAGGTTGTATGTCCAAACTGAAACTTCCACCATGATACATGACTTTAGTTAGCGGCCCAATGTTCTTCTCTAGCATATGCATACTCAAACCATTTGATCATGAAATCCACTACTTCAGACAAGACGAACATGCATAGCATCTCACATGATATCCAACAAAGATAAAGTTGATGGCGTCCCCAGAAAACATGGTTACCGCTCAACAAGCAACTTATAAAAATTAAGACACATAACTACATATTCATCACCACAATAGTTTTTAAGCTATTTGTCCCATGAGCTATATATTGTAAAGGTAGAGGAATGAAATTTTAAAGGTAGCACTCAAGTAATTTACTTTGGAATGGCAGAAAAATACCACATAATAGGTAGATATGGTGGACACAAATGGCATGGAGTTTGGCTCAAGGTGTTTGGATGCACGAGAAGCATTTCCTCTCAGTACAAGGTTTGGGCTAGCAAGGTTGTTTGAAGCAAACACAAGTATGAACAGGTACAGCAAAACTCACACAAGAACATATTGCAAGCATTATAAGGCTCTACACTGTCTTCCTTGTTGTTCAAACACTTTACCCGAAAATATCTAGACTTAGAGAGATCAATCATGCAAACCAAATTAAACAAGCTCTACAGTAGTTCTTCATTAATGGATTAAACTACATGATGCAAGAGCTTAAACATGATCTAAGAGAGCTCAAACAATTGCCAAATTGCCAAACCATATGCATCATTTTCCAATTCCAACCAAATAGCAATCTAACGAAGCAATTAGCTTTCGCCATGAACATTAAAGCACAATTAAGAACACAAGTGTTCCATAAGAAAAAGCGGAGCGTAATATCTCCAATATAAGGATGGTGAGATCCAACTTTATTCAAAACAAAACAAAAATAAAAACAAACCGACGCTCCAAGTAAAGAACATAAGAATGTGACGGAATAAAAATATAGTTTCACTAGAAGTGACCTGATAATGTTGTCGATGAAGAAGGGGATGCCTTGGGCATCCCCAAGCTTAGATGCTTGAGTCTTCTTAAAATATGCAGGGATGAACCACCGGGGCATCCCCAAGCTTAGACCTTTCACTCTTCTTGATCATAGTATATCATCCTCTTCTCTTGACCCTTGAAAACTTCATTCACACAAACTTCAAGCAAACTCATGAGAGGGTTAGTGCATAACCACAAATTCACATATTCAGAGGTGACACAATCATTATTAACACTTCTGGACATTGCACAAAGCTTCTGAAAGTTAATGGAACAAAGAAACTCATTCAACATAGCAAAAGCGGCAATGCGAAATAAAAGACAGAATCTGTCAAAACAGAACAGTCCGTAAAGATGCTTCTGGACTGGGCACTTAACTTGCTCAAATGGAAAAAACTCAAAACTAATGAAAGTTGCGTACATATCGAGGATCACGCTCGTAAATTTGCAGATTTTTTAGATTTTTTTTACAGACTTATGCCAGAATTCGTGACAGACAGCAATGCTGTTTCTGCGCAGCGATGATACGTCTCCAACGTATCGATAATTTCTTATGTTCCATGCTACTTTATTGATGATACCTACATGTTTTATGCACGCTTTATGTCATATTCGTGCATTTTTGAACTAACCTATTAACAAGATGCCGAAGTGCAGTTCCTGTTTTCTGCTGTTTTTGGTTTCAGAAATCCTAGTAACGAAATATTCTCGGAATTGGACGAAATCAACGCCCGGGTTCCTATTTTGCCCGGAAGCATCCAGAACACCCGAGAGCCGCCAGAGGGGGGCCCTGTGGGCCCCAGATGACATGGTGGCGCGGCCAGGCTGGGCCCGCGCCACCCTATGGTGTGGTCGCCCCTTTGACCCCCTCGCCGCCTCTTCGCCTATATAAAGCCCCTGCATCGAAAACCCTTACAGAGGAAGCCACGATACGCAAAACCTTCCAGAGCCGCCGCCATCGCGAAGCCAAGATCTGGGGGACAGGAGTCTCTGTTCCGGCACCCTGCCGGACGGGGAAGTGCCCCGGAAGGCTTCTCCATCGACACCGCTGCCATCTCCACCGCCATCTTCATCACCGCTGCTGCTCCCATGAAGAGGGAGTAGTTCTCCATCGAGGCTCGGGGCTGTACCGGTAGCTATGTGGTTCATCTCTCTCCTATGTACTTCAATACAATAATCTCATGAGCTGCCTTACATGATTGAGATTCATATGATGATGCTTGTAATCTAGATGTCATTATGCTAGTCAAGTGGGTTTTACCTATGTGATCTCCGGAGACTCCTTGTCCCACGTGTGTAAAGGTGACAGTGTGTGCACCGTGTGGGTCTCTTAGGCTATATTTCACAGAATACTTATTCACTGTTATGAATGGCGTAGTGAAGTGCTTATTTATATCTCTTTATGATTGCAATGTGTTTTGTATCACAATTTATCTATGTGCTACTCTAGCAATGTTATTAAAGTAGTTTTATTCCTCCTACACGATGTAATGGTGACAGTGTGTGCATCCGTGTTAGTACTTGGTTTATGCTATGATCATGATCTCTTGTAGATTACGAAGTTAACTATTGCTATGATAATATTGATGTGATCTATTCCTCCTACATATGCATGAAGGTGACAGTGTGCATGCTATGTTAGTACTTGGTTTAGTCTTTTGATCTATCTTACACTAAAGGTTACTAAAATATGAGCATTATTGTGGAGCTTGTTAACTCCGGCATTGAGGGTTCGTGTAATCCTACGCAATGTGTTCATCATCCAACAAAAGTGTAGAGTATGCATTTATCTATTCTGTTATGTGATCAATGTTGAGAGTGTCCACTAGTGAAAGTCTATTCCCTAGGCCTTGTTCCTAAATACTGCTATTGCGTGTTTCTTGTTTACTGCGTTACTACTTGCGTTACTACTGCAATTGTGTTTACTGTTTTCTTTGCAAACATCTTCCACTCGATACGTTTAATCCTTTGTTACAGCAAGCCGGTGAGATTGACAACCTCACTGTTTCGTTGGGGCAAAGTACTTTGGTTTTGTTGTGCAGATTCCACGTTGGCGCCGGAATCCCTGTTGTTGCGCCGCATCACATTTCGCCACCATCAACCTTCAACGTGCTTCTTGGCTCCTCCTGGTTCGATCAACCTTGGTTTCTTTCTGAGGAAAACTTGCCACTGTGCGCATCATACCTTCCTCTTGGGGTTCCCAACGGACGTGTACATCTACGCGCATCAAGCCTTTTTCTGGCGCCGTTGCCGGGGAGATCAAGACACGCTGCAAGGGGAGTCTCCACTTCTCAATCTCTTTACTTTGTTTTTGTCTTGCTTTATTTTATTTACTACTTTGTTTGCTGCACCTAAACAAAACACAAAAAAATTAGTTGCTAGTTTTACTTTATTTACTGTCTTGCTCTCTATATCAAAAACACAAAAAAATTAGTTACTTGCATTTAATTTATTTTGTTATCATGTCTAGTCCTGTACTTGTTTTTATTTACACTAGTTAGGCATAATGGACAACAATGACCTTCTTATTCTATTTCCTGATTTAAGACATGGATGGTTTGATGCGAAAATTAAAAAACCCATGGAACATATTAATATGAATGCTTTGAACACTATTGTTGCTAATGCTATGGAAAATTCTAAGCTTGGGGAAGCTGGCTTTGATGAGCATGATATTTTTAGTCCCCCAAGCATTGAGGAGAAAATTTACTTTGATGATACTTTGCCTCCCATTTATGATGATTATAATGATAGTAGTCTTTTGTTACCACCTGTTATGGAGGATAAATTTGATTATGATTACAATATACCTCCTATATTTGATAGCTACTTTGTTGAATTTGCTCCCACTACAATTAATAAGAATGACTATGCTTATGTTGGGAGTAGTAATTATTTTATGCATGAGACTCATGATAAGAATGCTTTATGTGATAGTTATATTGTTGAGTTTGCTCATGATGCTACTGAAAGTTATTATGAGAGAGGAAAATATGGTTGTAAAAATTTTCATGTTACTAAAACACCTCTCTATGTGCTGAAATTTTTGAAGCTACACTTGTTTTATCTTCCTATGCTTGTTACTTTGCTCTTCATGAACTTGTTTATTTACAAGATTCCTATGCATAGGAAGCATGTTAGGATTAAATGTGTTTTGAATTTGCCTCTTGATGCTCTCTTTTGCTTCAAATACTTTTTCTTGCGAGTGCATCATTAAAACTGCTGAGCCCATCTTAATGGCTATAAAGAAAGAACTTCTTGGGAGATAACCCATGTGTTTTTTTACTACAGTACTTTGTTTTATATTTGAGTCTTGGAAGTTGTTTACTACTGTAGCAACCTCTCCTTATCATGTTTTTGTGCCAAGTAAAGTTTCTATGTCAAAGTTGATGTTATATTTGGGATCGCTGCGCAGAAACAGCATTGCTGTCTGTCACGAATCTGGGCACAGTTCTCTGTAGAAAATTCGAAAAAATCTGCCAATTTACGAGCGTGATCCTCAGATATGTACGCAACTTTCATTAGTTTTGAGTTTTTCCATTTGAGCAAGTCTGGTGCCATCTTAAAATTCGTCTTTACGGACTGTTCTGTTTTTGACAGATTCTGCCTTTTATTTCGCATTGCCGCTTTTGTTAAGTTGAATGAGTTTCTTTGTTCCATTAACTTTCAGAAGTTTTGTGCAATGTCCAGAAGTGTTAAGAATGTTTGTGTCACCTCTGAATGTGTGAATTATTAATTGTGCACTAACCCTCTAATGAGTTTGCTTGAAGTTTGGTGTGAAGGAAGTTTTCAAGGGTCAAGAGAGGAGAATGATATACTATGATCAAGAGGAGTGAAAGCTCTAAGCTTGGGGATGCCCGGTGGTTCATCCCTGCATATTTCAAGAAGACTCAAGCATCTAAGCTTGGGGATGCCCAAGGCATCCCCTTCTTCATCGACAACTTATCAGGTTTCTTCTAGTGAAACTATATTTTTATTCCATCACATCTTATGTACTTTACTTGGAGCGTCTGTGTGTGCTTTTATTTTTGTTTTGTTATCTTAGTTCTCTGAATAAGTTCATCCTTGTGTGGGAGAGAGACACGCTCCGCTGGTTCGTATGAACACATGTGTTCTTAGCTCATAATATTCATGGCGAAGTTTCCTCTTCGTTAAATTGTTATATGGTTGGAATTGGAAAATGCTACATGTAGTAATTCTAAAATGTCTTGGATAATGTGATACTTGGCAATTGTTGTGCTCATGTTTAAGCTCTTGCATCATATGCTTTGCACCCATTAATGAAGAAATACATAGAGCATGCTAAAATTTGGTTTGCATAATTGGTCTCTCTAAGGTCTAGATAATATCTAGTATTGAGTTTTGAACAACAAGGAAGACGGTGTAGAGTCTTATAATGTTTACAATATGTCTTTTATGTGAGTTTTGCTGCACCGGTTCATCCTTGAGTTTGCTTCAAATAACCTTGCTAGCCAAAACCTTGTATCGAGAGGGAATACTTCTCATGCATCCAAAATCCTTGAGCCAACCACTATGCCATTTGTGTCCACCATACCTACCTACTACATGGTATTTCTCCGCCATTCCAAAGTAAATTGCTTGAGTGCTACCTTTAAACAAATTCAAAAGTTATTACCTCTTATTTGTGTCAATGTTTTATAGCTCATGAAGAAGTATGTGGTGTTTATCTTTCAATCTTGTTGGGCAACTTTCACCAATGGACTAGTGGCTTCATCCGCTTATCCAATAATTTTGCAAAAAGAGCTGGCAATGGGATTCCCAGTCCCAAATTAATTAACAAAAATAGACACTCCTCCATGGTATGTGATTGTTGGACGGCACCCGAAGGATTCGGTTAGCCATGGCTTGAGAAAGCAAAGGTGGGGAGGAGTGTCATCATAATAAAACTAAAATTAAAAGGCACTCCTTCGTGGTATGAGATTGTTGGCAGGCACCCGAGGATTCGGTTAGCCATGGTTTGTGAAAGAAAGGTTGGAAGGAGTGCCACCCAAAAATAAAATAAAATGGGAGCCGCTCTTTGAAGGTTTGTTTGGCAAGGGGGTTAGAGTACCCGCTACCATTCGTTGACAACAACAAACACCTCTCAAAACTTTACTTTTATGCTCTCTATATGTTTTCAAAATCAAAGCTCTAGCACAAATATAGCAATCGATGCTTTCCTCTTTGAAGGGCCATTCTTTTACTTTATTGTTGAGTCAGTTTACCTATTCTTTCTATCTTAGAAGCAAACACTTGTGTGTGTGCATTGATTCTTACATGTTTACCTATTGCACTTGTTATATTACTTTGTGTTGACAATTATCCACGAGATATACATGTTAAAGTTGAAAGCAACCGCTGAAACTTATATCTTCCTTTGTGTTGTTTCAAAGCTTTCTACTAAGAATTTATTGCTTATGAGTTAACTCTTATGCAAGACTTATTGATGCTTGTCTTGAAAGTATTATTCATGAAAAGTCTTTGTTATATGATTCATTTGTTTACTCATTATCTTCATCATTGCTTCTAATCTCTGCATTTATCTCATGTGCTTTACAATAGTATGATCAAGGTTATGATGGCATGTCACTTCAGAAATTATCTTTGTTATCGTTTTACCTGCTCGGGACGAGCAGAACTAAGCTTGGGGATGCTGATACGTCTCCAACGTATCGATAATTTCTTATGTTCCATGCTACTTTATTGATGATACCTACATGTTTTATGCACACTTTATGTCATATTCGTGCATTTTGGAACTAACCTATTAACAAGATGCCGAAGTGCCAGTTCCTGTTTTCTGCTGTTTTGGTTTCAGAAATCCTAGTAACGAAATATTCTCGGAATTGGACGAAATCAACGCCCGGGTTCCTATTTTGCCCGGAAGCATCCAGAACACCCGAGAGCCGCCAGAGGGGGCCTGTGGGCCCCAGATGACATGGTGGCGCGGCCTGGGCTAGCCGCGCCAGCCTATGGTGTCGTCGCCCCTTCGACCTTCGCGCTCCCTTTCGCCTATATAAAGCCCCTGCATCGAAAACCCTTACGGAAGACGCCACGGTACGCGAAACCTTCCAGAGCCGCCGCCATCGCGAAGCCAAGATCTGGGGGACAGGAGTCTGTTCCGGCACGCCGCCGGACGGGGAAGTGCCCCGGAAGGCTTCTCCATCGACACCGCTGCCATCTCCACCGCCATCTTCATCAACGCTGCTGCTCCCATGAAGAGGGAGTAGTTCTCCATCGAGGCTCGGGGCTGTACCGGTAGCTATGTGGTTCATCTCTCTCCTATGTACTTCAATACAATAATCTCATGAGCTGCCTTACATGATTGAGATTCATATGATGATGCTTGTAATCTAGATGTCATTATGCTAGTCAAGTGGGTTTTACCTATGTGATCTCCGGAGACTCCTTGTCCCACGTGTGTAAAGGTGACAGTGTGTGCACCGTGTGGGTCTCTTAGGCTATATTTCACAGAATACTTATTCACTGTTATGAATGGCGTAGTGAAGTGCTTATTTATATCTCTTTATGATTGCAATGTGTTTTGTATCACAATTTATCTATGTGCTACTCTAGCAATGTTATTAAAGTAGTTTTATTCCTCCTACACGATGTAATGGTGACAGTGTGTGCATCCGTGTTAGTACTTGGTTTATGCTATGATCATGATCTCTTGTAGATTGCGAAGTTAACTATTGCTATGATAATATTGATGTGATCTATTCCTCCTACATATGCATGAAGGTGACAGTGTGCATGCTATGTTAGTACTTGGTTTAGTCTTTTGATCTATCTTACACTAAAGGTTACTAAAATATGAGCATTATTGTGGAGCTTGTTAACTCCGGCATTGAGGGTTCGTGTAATCCTACGCAATGTGTTCATCATCCAACAAAAGTGTAGAGTATGCATTTATCTATTCTGTTATGTGATCAATGTTGAGAGTGTCCACTAGTGAAAGTCTATTCCCTAGGCCTTGTTCCTAAATACGCTATCGCTTGTTTGTTTGTCTACTGATGCGTTACTACTGCAATTGTGTTTACTGTTTTCTTTGCAAACATCTTCCACTCGATACGTTTAATCCTTTGTTACAGCAAGCCGGTGAGATTGACAACCTCACTGTTTCGTTGGGGCAAAGTACTTTGGTTTTGTTGTGCAGATTCCACGTTGGCGCCGGAATCCTGTTGTTGCGCCGCATCACATTTCGCCACCATCAACCTTCAACGTGCTTCTTGGCTCCTCCTGGTTCGATCAACCTTGGTTTCTTTCTGAGGAAAACTTGCCACTGTGCGCATCATACCTTCCTCTTGGGGTTCCCAACGGACGTGTACATCTACGCGCATCAAGCGATCCCAAATATAACATCAACTTTAGCATAGAAACTTTACTTGGCACAAAAACATGATAAGGAGAGGTTGCTACAGTAGTAAACAACTTCCAAGACTCAACAAAACAAAAATTGTTGTAGTAAAATAAACACATGGGTTATCTCCCAAGAAGTGCTTTTCTTTAACGCCTTTCAGCTAGGCGCAGAAAGTGCAAATCAAGTAACATCAAGAGTTGAAGCATCAACATCATAGCTTGTTCTAATAATAGAATCAAAAGGCAACTTCATTCTCTTTCTAGGGAAGTGTTCCATACCTTTCTTGAGAGGAAATTGATATCTAATATTACCTTCCTTCATATCAATAACAGCACCAACGGTTCGAAGAAAAGGTCTTCCCAACACAATAGGACAAGATGCATTGCATTCGATATCCAAGACAACAAAATCAACGGGGACAAGGTTATTGTTAACCGTAATGCGCACATTATCAATCCTCCCCAAAGGTTTCTTTTTAACATTATCGCAAGATTAACATCCAAATAACAATTCTTCAATGGTGGCAAGTCAAGCATATCATAAATCTTTTTAGGCATAACAGAAATACTTGCACCAAGATCACATAAAGCATTACACTCAAAATCATTGAATTTCATTTTAATGATGGGCTCCCAACCATCTTCTAACTTCCTAGGAATAGAAGCTTCAAGTTTCAATTTCTCTTCCCGAGCTTTAATGAGAGCATTTGTAATGTGTTTTGTAAAGGCTAAATTTATAGCACTAGCATTGGGACTTCTAGCAAGTTTTTGTAAGAACTTTATAACTTCAGTAATATGACAATCATCAAAGTCTAAACCATTATGTTCTACAGCAATGGAATCATTGTCACCAATATTTTGAAAAATTTCAGCAGTTTTATCACAAACAGTTTCAGCAGTTTCAGGCAGTTTTGTGCGCTTTGCACTAGGAGTAGAAACATTGCCATCACCAATTATTTTACCATTGATAGTAGGAGGTGCAGCAACATGTGAAGAATCAACATTACTAGTGGTGGTAATATTCCATACTTTAGCTACATTATTCTCTTTAGCAAATTTTTCTTTTTCTTCTCTATCCCACCTAGCATGCAATTCAGCCAACAATCTAATATTATCATTAATTCTAACTTGGATGGCATTTGTTTTAGAAAACCTAGCATCTTCAACTTTCTCAGGCATGACTTTCAATTTTAAAAGATCAACATCAAGAGCAAGACTATCAACCTTAGAAGCAAGAATATCAATTTTACCAAGCTTTTCTTCAACAGTTTTATTGAAAGCAGTTTGTGTACTAATAAATTCTTTAAGCATCACTTCAAGACCAGAGGGTACACTCTTATTATTATTGTAAGAATTACCATAACCATTACTATTATTAGAAGGATATGGCCTAAAGTTGTTACCGTAATTATTCCTATAAGCATTGTTGTTGAAATTATTGCTCTTAATGAAATTCACATCAACATTTTCTTCTTGAGCAACCAATGAAGCTAAAGGAACATTATTAGGATCAATATGAGATCTACCATTTGCAAGCATAGACATAATAGCATCAATCTTATCACCCAAGGAAGAGGTTTCTTCAACAGAATTTACCTTCTTACCTTGAGGAGTTCTTTCAGTGTGCCATTCAGAGTAATTGATCATCATATCATCAAGTAATTTAGTTGCGGCGCCCAGAGTGATGGACATAAAAGTACCTCCAGCAGCTGAATCCAATAGGTTCCTTGAGGAAAAATTCAATCCTGCATAAAAGGTTTGGATGATCATCCAAGTAGTCAGTCCATGGGTTGGGCAATTCTTTACCAAAGATTTCATTCTCTCCCATGCTTGACAGCTTGAGCAACATGTTCATTATCAAATTGTTTAAAATTCATTATGCTACTTCTCAAAGATATAATCTTAGCAGGAGGATAATATTTACTAATAAAAGCATCTTTGCATTTAGTCCATGAATCAATACTATTCTTAGGCAAAGAAAGCAACCAATCTTTAGCTCTTCCTCTTAATGAGAAAGGAAACAATTTCAGTTTTATAATATCACCATGTATATCCTTATACTTTTGCATTTCACAAAGTTCAACAAAATTATTAAGATGGGCAGCAGCATCATCAGTACTAACACCAGAAAATTGCTCTCTCATAACAAGGTTTAGTAAAGCAGGTTTAATTTCATAGAATTCTGCTGTAGTAGCAGGTGGAGCAATAGGAGTACATATAAAATCATTATTATTTGTGCTAGTGAAGTCACACAACTTAGTATTCTTAGGAGTACCCATTATAACAGTAGTAAAGTAAACTAGGCAAATAGAGACAAGTAACTAATTTTTTTTTTGTGTTTTTGATATAGAGAACAAGACAGTAAATAAAGTAAAGCTAGCAACTAATTTTTGTGTGTTTTGTTTAAGTGCAGCAAACAAAGTAGTAAATAAAATAAAGCAAGACAAAAAAAAGTAAAGAGATTGGAAGTGGAGACTCCCCTTGCAGCGTGTCTTGATCTCGGCGCCAGAAATTTAGCTTGATACGCGCGAAGCACACGTCCGTTGGGAACCCCAAGTGGAAGGTATGATGCGTATAGAAGCAAGTTTCCCTCAGTATGAAACCAAGGTTATCGAACCAGTAGGAGCCAAGAAGCACGTGAAGGTTGTTGGTGGAGGAGTGTAGTGCGGCGCAACACCAGTGAAACCGGCGCCAACGTGGAACCTGCACAACACAATCAAAGTACTTTGCCCCAACGTAACAGTGAGGTTGTCAATCTCACCGGCTTGCTGAAAACAAAGGATTAAGCGTATCGAGTGGAAGATGGTGTTTGTTTGCAAAGAACAGTAAAGTAGAATGTATTCAGATGTAAAAGAATGGACCGGGGTCCACAGTTCACTAGTGGTGTCTCTCCAATAAGATAACTAGCATGCTGGGTGAACAAATTACAGGTGAGCAATTGACAAATAAAGATTCAATACATATCAACGATGATTACTATGTGATTTAATCAGGGCATTACGACAAAGTACATAGACCGCTATCCAGCATGCATCTATGCCTAAATAATCCACCTTCAGGTTATCATCCGAACCCCTTCCAGTATTAAGTTGCGAACAACAGATAATTGCATTAAGTATGGTGCGTAATGTAATCAACACAAATATCCTTAGACAAAGCATCAATGTTTTATCCCTAGTAGCAACAGCACATCCACAACCTTAGAACCTACTGTCACGATCCCAGATTCAATGGAGGCATGAACCCACTATCGAGCATAATTACTCCCTCTTGGAGTTACAAGTATCAACTTGGCCAGAGCCTCTACTAGCAACGGAGAGCATGCAAGAACATAAACAACACATATATGATAGATTGATAATCAACTTAACATAGTATTCTCTATTCATCGGATCTCACCAAACACAACATGTAGCATTACAAATAGATGATCTTGATCATGTTAGGCAGCTCACAAGATCTATAACAATGAAAGCACAAGCGGAGAAGATAACCATCTAGCTACTGCTATGGACCCATAGTCCAAGGATGAACTACTCACGCATCAATCCGGAGGTGGGCATGATGATGTAGAGCCCCTCCGGTGATGATTCCCCTCTCCGGCAGGTGCCGGAGGCGATCTCCTGAATCCCCGAGATGGGATTGGCGGCGGCCTCTCAATGTTTTCCGTATCGTGGCTCGCCGTACAGGGGGTTTCACGACGGAGGCTTTAAGTAGGCGGAAGGGTAGGTCAAAGGGCGTCACGAGGGCCCCACACACCAGGGCCGCGCGGCCAGGGCCAGGCCGCGCCGCCCTGTTGTGTCGGCGCCTCGTGGCCCCACTTCGTCTCTCTTCGGTCTTCGGAAGCTTCGTGCAAAAATAGGACCCTGGGCGTTGATTTTGTCCAATTCCGAGAATATTTCCTTACCAGGATTTCTGAAACCAAAAACAGAAAAAACAGCACTTCGGCATCTTGTTAATAGGTTAGTGCCGGAAAATGTAAAATAACGCTGTAAAGTATGTGTAAAACACTCAAGTATTGTAATAAAAGTAGCATGGAACATAAGAAATTATAGATACGTTTGCGACGTATCACTGTGTTATCCCACGCTGATATGGCTTCCTATCACGTGGCCTCAGCCTCTCCACAGCTGGAACGTACTGGTAATCCGCCGGCTCTACCCAATCTAGGCTTTGATCAGGATCGAACACTAAGTTCCCCAACCCCTCATCCTCCGAGAGGTCCTCCTCGTCCCCCTCCTCCTCCTGGTCCTCCCCACCCCCCTCCTCCTCCTGGTCCTCCCCACCCCCCTCCTCCTCCTGGTCCTCCCCACCCCCGTGGTGCTCCTGGTCCTCCTCCTCGTCATCATCATCGGCTGCGGGAGGGGGGCTAGGACTAGGAGTGAGTACCCGCGTCGCATTCTTCCTACGCGGCCGCCCTGTGGGAGCGACAGGAGGGGGGCTAGGAGGGGGGTAGTAGCTCGGCCCCGCCTCGAAGTCCCTACACCTACCAAGTCCTTGAGCTTCTTTTTAAGACCGCCACCCCTTTTTTTTGGCGGCATGCTTCAATCACCTGCAAACACAAATGAAGAGAGTGGTTTATTAGTACGCAATATTGTAAAGAGATAAATATTAGTGAAAGCAACAGAAATATAAGTAGATGAACATTAATGAAAGCAACAATAATGCAAAAGGATGAACATTAATTAGTGGAAGCAACAAATAGCTAGCATAGAGTTCTCTCAAACATAGCACGGAGTTATTACAAATAACCTAGCTAGACAATCTCTATTACACGGAGTTATTACAAATAACCTAGCTAGCCTCACAATTACTACTACATAGATCAGTAGCCTGTGTCGCCGTCCGTGATTGGACCGCGTGTCTCGTCATCGTCATCAGGCTCGGCGAACCAATAATCATCAATGAAACCTGGAGGTGGTCCATCTGCATCGAGGTCAATCCCTGCTCTGAACGCCTCGAGCAAACTCAGGTCTTCCGGGGCACAAACATCCTCAGCTTCATCTTCTGCATTGTCCCCATCCATGCCCGCATCTTCTTGTTCATCGTCTACGACCATGTCATCGATAGTCGGCAAGGCGATTGTGAAATGCCCGGGGAGCCCTTCTTCCTGATAGAACTCGACACTCTTTGCTGAGGGGTCTACGCGGCGGTAATCGTCCTTGTTTGGCGGGGGCGGCCTATTGCGTGAAGGCACCGTCATCACAACATCCCATCCATGTAGACGTTTTGTCGGGTTTCTGCACGCGTACGGGAGATAGAATACTTGAAAGGCCTGGGTAGCCAAGATGTACACATCCTCTCCCTTATAAACAGAGTTCCTTTCAACTTCGACCAACCCAATTTCAGGATCCCGTCTCACCCGACGTGGGTCAAACCAATGACATTTGAAGACGACGGGATTTAGCCCTTTCTGAAACCCGTAATTCAGCTCGTATATATCCTCGACTCTTCCATAGTAATGGAGCCCATCGTCACCTTGACATACCACCCCGCTATTTATTGTCTTCGCGTTGGGCCGGCTTGTTGTGTATTTATGGGTCTGGAAGCGATACCCGTTCACGTCATAGGAGTTGAACGCTTCGAGGGAATGGTCAAAGCCCCTAGCAATTTTTCTTAGCTCTGACTTCATCTCTTTGTCAGTTCTTGCCTACAAGTTTAGCACGAGAAGTTTAGAACGAGAAATGACCGATAAATGTCGGAAGTGCTAGCTAATTTGGATAGAAAAGTACCAAATTACAGAACCAGCTACTGAAACCGAAACCGCCGCCCTTATCGAAAATTTGCTTGGATTCTTCCGGGGTAGGCTCCCTGTGGGTATTCTTCCAATGTATAGCCTTGAATTGCCTATACCGATGAAAAGAGGAAGAGTTAGCCACGCAAATACGAGTGAATGTTTGCGAATAACTAAATGGTTCGCACTTACTCGATGTACGGCTTCACTTCGACCATGGTGTTCAAGACATACGAGTGGATCAAGGTCCGCTCCTGCAGGTCCGTTCTGTACGGCTTCGAGCCACTTGACTTGCCACCAAGCCCCACGAAGATGCTAAGCTTGGGTACTTCTTCATTGTTGGCGGCATTGTAACGGAGGACCGGGTTGTGCTTTGTGGGAATGTTGGGATCATAGTGCTTAGTGGTGAAGTTTGCCACCTCCACGTTCAGGACTGCCTCGGCTATGGATGCTTCGATCTTGCATTTATTGCCAGTCATTTGACGAAGCTTTTGTGTTTCTCTCTCGGGACCAAACTGCCAACGGCCCCAATTCGGCCCCCCTTTAAGCATTCCTCCGCGAGGTGCAGGATCATATGTTGCATCGGATTAAAGAACCCTGGAGGAAAGATCTTCTCTAGATCGCAAAGCAACACGGGTGCCTCTTCATCCAGCTTCTCAATCACTTTAGTGTCTAACTCCCTAGCACAAATCTGGCGGAAGAAAAAACTCAACCTCGCTAGCACTCGCCAAGTCTTCTCAGGGACATAGCCTCGAATCATCACCGGCATTATCCGCTCAAGCCATATGTGGTAGTCATGACTCTTCAGCCCTTGTACTCGCAACGTTTCAATGTTCAGACCCCTCATCCAGTTGGCTGCGAACCCATCAGGGAAAAACAAGGAGTCCTTCATCCATTGGAAGACCTCCCTTTTTTGGGCCTTTGTGAGGCAGAACGGAGCGTGTGGCTTAGTCCAAGTTTTTTTGGCACCATGAGGTGGCTGCATGTTCAACTCCGGCCTATCGCACCACATTTCTTGATCAATTCGAGCCTTTATGTTATCCTTCGTCTTCTCGGTGTCCACAATCGTGCTCCAAATGGCTTCACTGATATTCTTCTCGGTGTGCATTACATCAATGTTATGCGGGAGCTCGAGAAACTCAAAGTAAGGGAGCTTCCATAAGCACGGCTTGTGAGTCCATTGGTGTGTCTCCCCATATCCCAAGAAACCATTCCCATCAGGGCTAGGCTTAAGAGCATCTAACTCGGCCTTGATTTCCGTTCCGGTCTTCGGAATTGGCTTCGGGCCACGGACAACACGGCCTTTCTTGAAACTCTTTACATCACTCCTGTATGCATGCCTCCGCTCAAGGAACTGTCGAGCTTCATCAAAGCATGAATACTTGCCTCCCTTGTTTAGCCAGAAGAAAGTCACGGCCTGCCTGCACTGTGGGCAAGGCCACTTCCCATGTGTACACCACCCGCAGAACAAAGCACGTGCTGGAACCCCAAGTGGAAGGTATGATGCGTATAGAAGCAAGTTTCCCTCAGTATGAAACCAAGGTTTAATCGAACCAATAGGAGCCAAGAAGCACGTTGAAGGTTGATGGTGGCGAAATGTGATGCGGCGCAACAACAGGGATTCCGGCGCCAACGTGGAACCTGCACAACACAACCCAAGTACTTTGCCCCAACGAAACAGTGAGGTTGTCAATCTCACCGGCTTGCTGTAACAAAGGATTAACCGTATTGTGTGGAAGATGATTGTTTGCAAGAAAACAGTAAAACAAGTATTGCAGTAGATTGTATGCTAAGTAAAGAATAGGACCGGGGTCCACAGTTCACTAGAGGTGTCTCTCCCATAAGATAAAAGCATGTTGGGTGAACAAATTACAGTCGGGCAATTGACAAATAGAGAAGGGCATAACAATGCATATACATGATATGATAAATATAGTGAGATTTAATCCGGGCATTACGACAAAGTACATAGACCGCCATCCAACTGCATCTATGCCTAAAAAGTCCACCTTCAGGTTATCATCCGAACCCCATTCAGTATTAAGTTGCAAAGCAACAGACAATTGCATTAAGTATGGTGCATAATGTAATCGACAACTACATCCTTAGACATAGAATCAATGTTTTATCCCTAGTGGCAACAGCACATCACAACCTTAGAACTTTCTGTCACTGTCCCAGGTGTCAATGAAGGCATGAACCCACTATCGAGCATAAATACTCCCTCTTGGAGTTAAGAGCAAAAACTTGGCCAGAGCCTCTACTAATAACGGAGAGCATGCAAGATCATAAACAACACATAAACAATAGATTGATAATCACCATAACATAGTATTCTCTATCCATCGGATCCCGACAAACACAACATATAGTATTACAGATAGATGATCTTGATCATGTTAGGCAGCTCACAAGATCCAACAATGAAGCACAATTAGGAGAAGACGACCATCTAGCTACTACTATGGACCCATAGTCCAGGGGTGAACTACTCACTCATCACTCCGGAGGCGATCATGGCGATGAAGAGTCCTCCGGGAGATGAATCCCCTCTCCGGGGTGCCGGAGGCGATCTCCTGAATCCCCGAGATGGGATTCACGGCGGCGGCGTCTGGAAGGTTTTCCGTATCGTGGCTCTCGGTACTGGGGGTTTCGCGACGGAGGCTATAAGTAGGCGAAAGGGCAGGTCAAGAGGCGGCACGAGGGCCCGGATGACGGGCCGCGCGGCCGGGCTGGGCGCGCCGCCTGTCGTCTGCCACCTCGTGGCCCCCGACTCCTCTTCGGTCTTGGAAGCTTCGTGCAAAAATAGGACCCTGGGCGTTGATTTCGTCCAATTCCGAGAATATTTCCTTACTAGGATTTCTGAAACCAAAAACAGCAGAAAAACTGGCTCTTCGGCATCTTGTTAATAGGTTAGTTCCAAAATGCGTAAATACGACATATAAAGTGCATAAAACATGTAGGTATCATCAATAAAGTAGCATGGAACATAAGAAATTATCGATACGTTGGAGACGTATCAGCATCCCCAAGCTTAGTTCTGCTCGTCCCGAGCAGGTAAAACGATAACAAAGATAATTTCTGAAGTGACATGCCATCATAATCTTGATCATACTATTTGTAAACATATGTAATGAATGCAGCGATCAAAACAATGGTAATGACATGAGTAAACAACTGAATCATAAAGCAAAGACTTTTCATGAATAGTACTTCAAGACAAGCATCAATAAGTCTTGCATAAGAGTTAACTCATAAAGCAATAAATCAAAGTAAAGGTGTTGAAGCAACACAAAGGAAGATTAAGTTTCAGCGGTTGCTTTCAACTTATAACATGTATATCTCATGGATATTGTCAACATAAAGTAATATAACAAGTGCAATATGCAAGTATGTAGGAATCAATGCACAGTTCACACAAGTGTTTGCTTCTTAAGGTGGAGGGAGATAGGTAAACTGACTCAACAATAAAAGTAAAAGAAGGTCCTTCAAAGAGGAAAGCATCGATTGCTGTATTTGTGCTAGAGCTTTTATTTTGAAAACATGAAACAATTTTGTCAACGGTAGTAATAAAGCATATGAGTTATGTAAATTATATCTTACAAGTTGCAAGCCTCATGCATAGTATACTAATAGTGCCCGCACCTTGTCCTACTTAGCTTGGACTACCGGATCTTTGCAATGCCATGTTTCAACCAAGTGTCACAAAGGGGTACCTCCATGCCGCCTGTACAAAGGTCTAAGGAGAAAGCTCGCATTTTGGATTTCTCGCTTTTGATTATTCTCAACTTAGACATCCATACCGGGACAACATGGACAACAGATAATGGATTCCTCTTAAATGCATAAGCATGTAGCAACAATTATTATTCTCATATGAGATTGAGGATATATGTCCAAAACTGAAACTTCAACCATGATTCATGGCTTTAGTTAGCGGCCCAATGTTCTTCTCTAACAATTTGCATGCTCCAATCATTAAGGTGATAGATCCTTCAGACAAGACGGACATGCATAGCAACTCACATGATATTCAAAAAT
Source organism: Lolium multiflorum (assembly GCA_030979885.1). Taxonomy (NCBI): domain Eukaryota; kingdom Viridiplantae; phylum Streptophyta; class Magnoliopsida; order Poales; family Poaceae; genus Lolium; species Lolium multiflorum. The sequence goes on from CM061751.1 coordinate 16,256,415, forward strand.
AGTTGATGGCGTTCCCCAGAAGCATGGTTATCGCACAACAAGCAACTTAATAAAAGATAAAGTGCATAAGTACATATTCAATACTACGATAGTTTTTAAGGCTATTTTGTCCCATGAGCTATATATTGCAAAGGTGAATGATGGAATTTTAAAGGTAGCACTCAAGCAATTTACTTTGGAATGGCGGAGAAATACCATGTAGTAGGTAGGTATGGTGGACACAAATGGCATAGTGGTTGGCTCAAGGATTTTGGATGCATGAGAAGTATTCCCTCTCGATACAAGGTTTAGGCTAGCAAGGTTATTTGAAGCAAACTCAAGGATGAACCGATGCAGCAAAACTCACATAAAAGACATATTGTAAACATTATAAAACTCTACACCGTCTTCCTTGTTGTTCAAAACTCAATACTAGATATTATCTAGACCTTAGAGAGACCAAATATGCAAATCAAATTTTAGCAAGCTCTATGTATTTCTTCATTAATGGGTGCAAAGTATATGATGCAAGAGCTTAAACATGAGCACAACAATTGCCAAGTATCACATTATCCAAGACATTTTAGAATTACTACATGTAGCATTTTCCAATTCCAACCATATAACAATTTAACGAAGAAGAAACTTCGCCTTGAACATTATGAGTAAAGCCTAAGGACATATTTGTTCATATGCAACAGCGGAGCGTGTCTCTCTCCCACAAAGTGAATGCTAGGATCCATTTTATTCAAACAAAAACAAAACAAAAAAAACCGACGCTCCAAGTAAAGAACACAAGATGTGACTGAATAAAAATATAGTTTCAGGGGAGGAACCTGATGATGTTGTCGATGAAGAAGGGGATGCCTTGGGCATCCCCAAGCTTAGACGCTTGAGTCTTCTTAAAATATGCAGGGATGAACCACGGGGGCATCCCCAAGCTTAGAGCTTTCACTCCTCTTGATCATAGTATATCATACTCCTCTCTTGACCCTTGAAAACTTCCTTCACACCAAACTTCAAGCAAACTCATTAGAGGGTTAGTGCACAATTAATAATTCACACATTCAGAGGTGACACAAACATTCTTTACACTTCTGGACATTGCATAAAGCTACTGGACATTAATGGATCAAAGAAATTCATCCAACATAGCAAAAGAGGCAATGCGAAATAAAAGGCAGAATCTGTCAAAAACAGAACAGTCCGTAAAGACGAATTTTAAAATGGCACCAGACTTGCTCAAATGGAAAAACTCAAAACTAATGAAAGTTGCGTACATATCTGAGGATCACGCTCGTAAATTGGCAGATTTTTTCGAATTTTCTACAGAGACTTGTGCCCAGATTCGTGACAGACAGCAATGCTGTTTCTGCGCAGCGATCCCAAATATAACATCAACTTTAACATAGAAACTTTACTTGGCACAAAAACATGATAAGGAGAGGTTGCTACAGTAGTAAACAACTTCCAAGACTCAATTATAAAACAAAGTACTGTAGTAAAAACATGGGTTGTCTCCCATAAGCGCTTTTCTTTAACGCCTTTCAGCTAGGCGCAGAAAGTGCAAATCAAGTATTATCAAGAGTAGAAGCATCAACATTATTACCTTGGGAGCTGGGAGTTTTCTCAACAATGCATTGTATCTGGTCTATATAAGTAACTCCTCTCTCATTGCTCCTAGGCTTACTATTCTCATCAAACAAATTTTCAGGAACAAGCCAAGCATAGTTGTTTTCCAAAGCTTCATGCATTCCTAGTAGTTTACTAGGTATTGGCGCTTTAATTTCCCTACCATCATTAACATTATTAGTATACTTAATTCTATCCATATCCATCTTTTCAAGTATTTGTTTAAAATTAGGAAAGAAACCAAGCCTCTTGTGCTTAATAAAAACTTTTCTAGCTTCTTTAACTATATCCTCAAATTCTCTAACAAGGACTTTTAAAACAAAATTTCTCTTTTCTCCCATCTCCATATCACCAAGTGTGAGAAACATGTGTTGGATTATAGGATTGAGATTAACAAATTTAGTTTCCAGCATGTGTACTAAAGAAGCAACAGCAATTTCATAAGTAGGAGCAAGTTCTACCAAGTGTCTATCTTCAAAATCTTCAGCTGTGCTAACATGAGTGAAAAATTCTTCTATATTATCTCTTCCAATTATAGACCCTCGGCCTACCGGTATGTCTTTTAGAGTGTACTTAGGAGGAAACATGATGCAATAAGCAAAAAAGTAAACTAGGCAAACAAAGTAAAGACGAGTAACTAATTTTTTGTGTTTTTGATATAGAGAGCAAGACGGTAAATAAAGTAAAACTAGCAACTAATTTTTTTGTGTTTTGTTTAGGTGCAGCAAATAAAGTAGTAAATAAAATAAAGCAAGACAAAAACAAAGTAAAGAGATTGAGAAGTGGAGACTCCCCTTGCAGCGTGTCTTGATCTCCCCGGCAACGGCGCCAGAAATTTAGCTTGATACGCGTAGATGCACACGTCCGTTGGGAACCCCAAGTGGAAGGTATGATGCGTATAGAAGCAAGTTTCCCTCAGTATGAAACCAAGGTTTAATCGAACCAGTAGGAGCCAAGAAGCACATTGAAGGTTGATGGTGGCGAAATGTGATGCGGCGCAACAACAGGATTCCGGCGCCAACGTGGAACCTGCACAACACAACCCAAGTACTTTGCCCCAACGAAGCAGTGAGGTTGTCAATCTCACCGGCTTGCTGTAACAAAGGATTAACCGTATTGTGTGGAAGATGATTGTTTGCAAGAAAACAGTAAAACAAGTATTGCAGTAGATTGTATGCTATGTAAAGAATAGGACCGGGGTCCACAGTTCACTAGAGGTGTCTCTCCCATAAGATAAAAGCATGTTGGGTGAACAAATTACAGTCGGGCAATTGACAAATAGAGAAGGGCATAACAATGCATATACATGATATGATAAATATAGTGAGATTTAATCCGGGCATTACGACAAAGTACATAGACCGCCATCCAACTGCATCTATGCCTAAAAAGTCCACCTTCAGGTTATCATCCGAACCCCATTCAGTATTAAGTTGCAAAGCAACAGACAATTGCATTAAGTATGGTGCATAATGTAATCGACAACTACATCCTTAGACATAGAATCAATGTTTTATCCCTAGTGGCAACATCACATCACAACCTTACAACTTTCTGTCACTGTCCCAGGTGTCAATGAAGGCATGAACCCACTATCGAGCATAAATACTCCCTCTTGGAGTTAAGAGCAAAAACTTGGCCAGAGCCTCTACTAATAACGGAGAGCATGCAAGATCATAAACAACACATAAACAATAGATTGATAATCACCATAACATAGTATTCTCTATCCATCGGATCCCGACAAACACAACATATAGTATTACAGATAGATGATCTTGATCATGTTAGGCAGCTCACAAGATCCAACAATGAAGCACAATTAGGAGAAGACGACCATCTAGCTACTGCTATGGACCCATAGTCCGGGGTGAACTACTCACTCATCACTCCGGAGGCGATCATGGCGATGAAGAGTCCTCCGGAGATGAATCCCCTCTCCGGCAGGGTGCCGGGGCGATCTCCTGAATCCCCGAGATGGGATTCGCGGCGGCGGCGTCTCTGGAAGGTTTTCCGTATCGTGGCTCTCGGTGGGGGTTTCGCGACGGAGGCTATAAGTAGGCGAAAGGGCAGGTCAAGAGGCGGCACGAGGGGCCCGGATGAGGGCCGCGCGGCCGGGGCCTGGCCGCGCTGCCTGTCGTCGGCCACCTCGTGGCCCACTTCGACTCCTCTTCGGTCTTGGAAGCTTCGTGCAAAAATAGGACACTGGGCGTTGATTTCGTCCAATTCCGAGAATATTTCCTTACTAGGATTTCTGAAACCAAAAACAGCAGAAAACAGCAACTGGCTCTTCGGCATCTTGTTAATAGGTTAGTTCCAGAAAATGCGTAAATACGACATATAAAGTGCATAAAACATGTAGGTATCATCAATAAAGTAGCATGGAACATAAGAAATTCCCATGTTGTACACCACCCGCAGAACAAAGCACGTGCTGGCAGGTCATGCAGGGACGTGTGGTACCACACATACATATCGAAGTACTCCTTCTTTGATGCGTCATATGTTCGGATCCCGCGACCTTCCCAGCCACGAACCAAGTCATCCACCAGCGGTTCCAGGTACACATTCATGTTCTTACCCGGGTATTTGGGCCCTGGGATTATCATCGACACAAACATGTTCTCTGATCTCATGCAGACGCCAGGGGGGAGGTTCATGGGAATAACAAACACTGGCCAACAACTGTATACTGCAGCCGACATACCATATGGATTGAACCCATCGGTTGATATCGCAACTGCTACGCTCCTCGGGTCACCTGCTTTCAGTGGAAATTTCTTGACAAAGTTCTTCCATGCAGTACCATCCGACGGATGTATCATCTTGTCGGTGTATCTGTTTCCTTCCACGGCCCACCTCATCTGCTGGGCAGTATCCTCGGTCATGAAGAGCCGCTGGATCCTCGGTAGAACTGGAAGATAGCGGAGGATATTCTTGGCAACCGTGGTCTGCCTCTTCTGACCATCACCATTGCGGTCTACCTCAAAGTACCTAGAGGAATTGCATTTGATGCAATAATTTGTGTCAGCGTGCTCCTCTCTGAATAGCATGCATCCCTTTGGACAAGCGTGTATCTGCTGAGATGACATCTTAAGGTCACTGAGCAATTTGGTCGAATAGTAGAAGTTTTGCGGCAAGAGGTGCCCTTTCGGCAGAAGGCTGCCTACGATGACCAGAAGTTCATCGAACCCATCTCTGCACAAGTTCCTATGGCACTTCAAGGCCATAAGGCGAGCGATGGCATCTAGTTGGGTAACCTCTGTATTTTCATGTAGGGGTTTCTGCGAAGCAAACAGAGCCTCATAATACTCCTTTGTGTTTTCCTCCGGGTCCTCACTTGTCTCCGCATCCTGAGGTGTCTCCACCTCTACATGAGGGCTTTCAGGCACATTACCATTAGCCAAGTTTTCTAAGCACCTATCAAAACCAGTGTCATATTCCCCCCTAGGTTGAATCTGCCGCACCTCCTTCCTAGCACGTTTCTTTGCCTTTTCTCCATGGTAAGTCCAAATCCTGTAGGACGGTGTGAACCCAAACTTGATCAGGTGCATACTCATAGTTTCCTTGTCCTGTGCCTTTCGGTTAGCGCACTTACTACAAGGGCACCAAACACTTATAGGTCTGCTAGGGATGGCAAACGCCCTATCCACAAACTGCTCGGTCTTTTCTCCCCATTCATCAGTATAGTTCCACTGACTGATTCTGCCATCGTACATCCAGCCACGATTATCCATCCTCTAATCAGCAACAAAACAGACGAACATAGCATTTATATATCAAATAGGAAATAAATGCATCATATATTTATTTATTTTACGCGTGCATCAACCTGAAACTCTACTAGGTGGGCTCCTAGCAGCCGCCGGATCCGTAGATTGAGTACGTTCTCCCAGCTCTACCCCGATCCGAGACAGAATTTCGGCAGCACCTCCCCGCTGCTCTCCCGATACACGTCTCGGCAAAAAGCCGAGAGGGGTGTGCATCCGGAGAACAACGGGGAGGCGCTACCGAAATCCTGTCTCGGATCGGGGTAGAGCACGGAGAACGTACCCAACTACGCATCCGCCGGCTGTCCCGATAAATGCCGTAAGAGTTACGGTTCATAATATGCGAGACCACTAATGCATATTTATCCGCGTAACCCTTACGGTCGGGAAGAGACGCCTAGGTATCGCGACAGACTTGGTGATCTAGACACAAAAAAAACCTAGGTACAAGAGAGGCGAACGGATTCTCACCCTCGAAGCGTGACCGACAGCCGGCGAAGAAGACCAACGACCCTCTGAGAGAATCGTCGAAGAAGATCCGAAACGCCCCGTCAAACACCCCCGCGACGCCGCCCCTCGTGTCCACCTCAAAGCATCGCCTGCATAATGAAAAAATAAAATAGTCATGGAAGTGAACAAGAATTTTTACAATAGTGGTATAACAATATTACTTCACCATAAAGAATTTCCTTGCAGCACATTATCTTATTTTTTCCAAATGGGCCTAGTTTTAACATATCCGAATCATAAACACCTTTTTCAAAACTAAATTCCTATTTCTAATTTATACTACACACTAAAATCTTATACTAAACTAAAATCCTATTTCTAATTTATACTAAACTAAAATCCTATTTCTAATTTATACTAAACTAAAATCCTATTTCTAATTCATACTACATTAAATTAACTAAATCATATATACTACACTAACATTACCTCTAACCTTGAGCAGATCGATGGGCCGCCCGAGTGGAGGAGATCGATGGACGCCAGTGGAGGAGGGCAAGGGCGGGGCGGAGGAGGGGGCAGCCGGCCGAGCTCCTCTCCCGCCCGAGCACGGTGGAGGAGGGCAGCAGCCGGGGTGGCGAGCAGCAGCAGCCGGCCCGGGCGGGCGAGCAGCGGCGGCGGGGCGGCGCGGCAGCACGGGCGCGCGGCGGGGAAGGGCAAGCAACAGTAGGGAAGGTGCTCCGGCGGCGGCGGCAGCAGCAGGGGTTGCTCCGGCGGCGGCGTGGGACGGGGCGCGGCTCAGATGCATGCGTGGTCGAGCAGGGGGATATGCGTGGTCGAGCTCAGCCCGAGAAGTGGATAACTCCCGCAGCTTTGCCGTGCAGCATGGCTCTGCCGTGCGGCAAACCATCTTTGCCGTGCGGTAGGTTCTTTGCCGTGCGGCAAGTGTGCTTTGCCGTGCGGCACAAGCTTTGCCGTGCGGCGGGGACTATGTCGTGCGCGTTTAGTCTTTGTCGTGCGCTAGTGCACGGCAATGTATTCTTTAAATTTTACCATTTTGATTGAACCTTTAATTTGATTTCAAATTAAATTAAACCTGTTTTTCCAACATGAGTAATATTTAATAATGTTCTTATCATGTTATCTTAAAGCTATAGGGGTGCAAACTCGAGCACATAAATCCTAACCCTAACCGCCGGGGTCACACATACCGCTAGAGCACCGGAACCCTAACCCTAACCCTGAACCCTAAACACTAGCCCTACCCCAAAACCCTAGCCCTAACCCTAACCCTAACCCTAATCCTAACCTAAAAGAATGAAAAGTTACATTGGTGCACCCTCACGCGGAGAAATCTAGGGGGTAGACCCGCCGAGGCACACGTTCCGCTCTTTTGGGGGAGGAGGGGGAGAACGACCGCCGGAGCACCGGAACCCCACCAAATCTTGAATGTGGACCTATGATATGTGTCAAAGTGTGGTGCAAGGTCTAATGGTGCACAAGTATCTCCCTAAACCCTAACCCCTAAACTGGGGACGCTTCGAGCACTAAACCCCTCTAAAACCCTAAACCACGACACCGGAGCTGCAGAACCATGCATCATAAACCCTAACCCCTAAACCTATACCTAACCATAAATACTTACCTTTAACCTAAACCCAAGCCTACCCCCTAAACCCTAGCCCTAACCCTACACCAAACCCTAACCAGTAGATCAGGCACACCCTCGATCGTGTGATAATGGCTCTAGCTGCGGGTATATGTGCCAAAGGGTCCCAATCTTGGTTCTCCATGTGTATATGTCCTAAACAAACCTAAAATAATGAAAAGGTACATTGGTGCACCCTCGCGCGGAGAAATCTAGGGGGGTAGACCCGCCGGGGCACACGTTCCGCTTTTGGGGGAGGAGGGAGAACGACCGCCGGAGCACCGGAACCCCACCAAATCTTGCATGTGGACCTATGATATGTGTCAAAGTGTGGTGCAAGGTCTAATGGTGCAAAAGTAGCTCCCCTAAACCCTAGACCCTAGCCCTAACCCTACGCCGAACCCTAACTAGTAGATCAGGCACACCCTCGATCGTGTGATAATGGCTCGAGATGCGGGTGTATGTGCGTAAGGGTCCCAATCTTGGTTCTCCATGTGTATATGTCCTAAACAAACCTAAAAGAATGAAAATGTACATTGGTGCACCCTCGCGCGGAGAAATCTAGGGGGGAGACCCGGGGCACACGTTCCGCTGTTTTGGGGGAGGAGGGGGAGAACGACCGCCGGAGCACCGGAACCCCACCAAATCTTGCATGTGGACCTATGATATGTGTCAAAGTGTGGTGCAAGTTCTAATGGTGCAAAAGTAGCTCCCCTAAACCCTAAACCCTAAACTGGGGAGGCTTCGAGCACTAAACCCCTCTAAAACCCTAAACCACGACACCGGAGCTGCAGAACCATGCATCATAAACCCTAACCCTAACCCTAAACCCTAAACCTATACCTAACCATAAATACTTACCTTTAACCTAAACCCTAGCCCTACCCCCTAAACCCTATCCCTAACCCTACACCAAACCCTAACCAGTAGATCAGGCACACCCTCGATCGTGTGATAATGGCTCTAGCTGCGGGTATATGTGCCAAAGGGTCCCAATCTTGGTTCTCCATGTGTATATGTCCTAAACAAACCTAAAAGAATGAAAAGGTACATTGGTGCACCCTCGCGCGGAGAAATCTAGGGGGTAGACCCGCCGGGGCACACGTTCCGCTGTTTTGGGGGGAGGAGGGGAGAACGACCGCCGGAGCACCGGAACCCCACCTAATCTTGCATGTGGACCTATGATATGTGTCAAAGTGTGGTTCAAGGTTGGTGCAAAAGTAGCTCCCCTAAACCCTAGACCCTAGCCCTAACCCTACGCCGAACCCTAACTAGTAGATCAGGCACACCCTCGATCGTGTGATAATGGCTCGAGATGCGGGTGTATGTGCGTAAGGGTCCCAATCTTGGTTATCCATGTGTATATGTCCTAAACAAACCTAAAAGAATGAAAATGTACATTGGTCGCGCGGAGAAATCTAGGGGGTAGACCCGCCGGGGCACACGTTCCGCTATTTTGGGGGGAGGAGGGGAGAACGACCGCCGGAGCACCGGAACCCCACAAAATCTTGCATGTGGACCTATGATATGTGTCAAAGTGTGTTGCAAGGTCTAATGGTGCACAAGTATCTCCCCTAAACCCTAAACCCTAAACTGGGGAGGCTTCGAGCACTAAACCCCTCTAAAACCCTAAACCACGACACCGGAGCTGCAGAACCATGCATCATAAACCCTAACCCTAACCCTAAACCCTAAACCTATACCTAACCATAAATACTTACCTTTAACCTAAACCCTAGCCCTACCCCCTAAACCCTAGCCCTAACCCTACACCAAACCCTAACCAGTAGATCAGGCACACCCTCGATCGTGTGATAATGGCTCTAGCTGCGGGTATATGTGCCAAAGGGTCCCAATATTGGTTCTCCATGTGTATATGTCCTAAACAAACCTAAAATAATGAAAAGGTACATTGGTGCACCCTCGCGCGGAGAAATCTAGGGGGTAGACCCGCCGGGGCACGCGTTCCGCTGTTTTGGGGGGAGGAGGGGGAGAACGACCGCCGGAGCACCGGAACCCCACCAAATCTTGCATGTGGACCTATGATATGTGTCAAAGTGTGGTGCAAGGTCTAATGGTGCAAAAGTATCTCCCCTAAACCCTAGACCCTAGCCCTAACCCTACGCCGAACCCTAACTAGTAGATCAGGCACACCCTCGATCGTGTGATAATGGCTCGAGATGCGGGTGTATGTGCGTAAGGGTCCCAATCTTGGTTCTCCATGTGTATATGTCCTAAAAAACCTAAAAGAATGAAAATGTACATTGGTGCACCCTCGCGCGGAGAAATCTAGGGGGTAGACCCGCCGGGGCACACGTTCCGCTGTTTTGGGGGGAGGAGGGGGAGAACGACCGCCGGAGCACCGGAACCCCACCAAATCTTGCATGTGGACCTATGATATGTGTCAAAGTGTGGTTCAAGGTTGGTGCAAAAGTAGCTCCCCTAAACCCTAGACCCTAGCCCTAACCCTACGCCGAACCCTAACTAGTAGATCAGGCACACCCTCGATCGTGTGATAATGGCTCGAGATGCGGGTGTATGTGCGTAAGGGTCACAATCTTGGTTCTCCATGTGTATATGTCCTAAACAAACCTAAAAGAATGAAAATGTACATTGGTGCACCCTCGCGCGGAGAAATCTAGGGGGTAGACCCGCCGGGGCACACGTTCCGCTGTTTTGGGGGGAGGAGGGGGAGAACGACCGCCGGAGCACCGGAACCCCACCAAATATTGCATGTGGACCTATGATATGTGTCAAAGTGTGGTGCAAGGTCTAATGGTGCACAAGTATCTCCCCTAAACCCTAAACCCTAAACTGGGGAGGCTTCGAGCACTAAACCCCTCTAAAACCCTAAACCACGACACCGGAGCTGCAGAACCATGCATCATAAACCCTAACCCTAACCCTAAACCCTAAACCTATACCTAACCATAAATACTTACCTTTAACCTAAACCCTAGCCCTACCCCCTAAACCCTAGCCCTAACCCTACACCAAACCCTAACCAGTAGATCAGGCACACCCTCGATCGTGTGATAATGGCTCTAGCTGCGGGTATATGTGCCAAAGGGTCCCAATCTTGGTTATCCATGTGTATATGTCCTAAACAAACCTAAAATAATGAAAAGGTACATTGGTGCACCCTCGCGCGGAGAAATCTAGGGGGGTAGACCCGCCGGGGCACACGTTCCGCTGTTTTGGGGGGAGGAGGGGGAGAACGACCGCCGGAGCACCGGAACCCCACCAAATCTTGCATGTGGACCTATGATATGTGTCAAAGTGTGGTGCAAGGTCTAATGGTGCAAAAGTATCTCCCCTAAACCCTAGACCCTAGCCCTAACCCTACGCCGAACCCTAACTAGTAGATCAGGCACACCCTCGATCGTGTGATAATGGCTCGAGATGCGGGTGTATGTGCGTAAGGGTCCCAATCTTGGTTCTCCATGTGTATATGTCCTAAACAAACCTAAAAGAATGAAAATGTACATTGGTGCACCCTCGCGCGGAGAAATCTAGGGGGTAGACCCGCCGGGGCACGCGTTCCGCTGTTTTGGGGGGAGGAGGGGGAGAACGACCGCCGGAGCACCGGAACCCCACCAAATCTTGCATGTGGACCTATGATATGTGTCAAAGTGTGGTTCAAGGTCTAATGGTGCAAAAGTAGCTCCCCTAAACCCTAAACCCTAAACTGGGGAGGCTTCGAGCACTAAAACCCCTCTAAAACCCTAAACCACGACACCGGAGCTGCAGAACCATGCATCATAAACCCTAACCCTAACCCTAAACCCTAAACCTATACCTAACCATAAATACTTACCTTTAACCTAAACCCTAGCCCTACCCCCTAAACCCTAGCCCTAACCCTACACCAAACCCTAACCAGTAGATCAGGCACACCCTCGATCGTGTGATAATGGCTCTAGCTGCGGGTATATGTGCCAAAGGGTCCCAATCTTGGTTCTCCATGTGTATATGTCCTAAAAAACCTAAAAGAATGAAAAGTTACATTGGTGCACCCTCGCGCGGAGAAATCTAGGGGTAGACCCGCCGGGGCACACGTTCCGCTGTTTTGGGAGGAGGGGAGAACGACCGCCGGAGCACCGGAACCCCACCAAATCTTGCATGTGGACCTATGATATGTGTCAAAGTGTGGTTCAAGGTAATGGTGCAAAAGTAGCTCCCCTAAACCCTAGACCCTAGCCCTAACCCTACGCCGAACCCTAACTAGTAGATCAGGCACACCCTCGATCGTGTGATAATGGCTCGAGATGCGGGTGTATGTGCGTAAGGGTCCCAATCTTGGTTCTCCATGTGTATATGTCCTAAACAAACCTAAAAGAATGAAAATGTACATTGGTGCACCCTCGCGCGGAGAAATCTAGGGGGTAGACCCGCCGGGGCACACGTTCCGCTGTTTTGGGGGGGGGGGGAGAACGACCGCCGGAGCACCGGAACCCCACCAAATCTTGCATGTGGACCTATGATATGTGTCAAAGTGTGGTGCAAGGTCTAATGGTGCAAAAGTAGCTCCCCTAAACCCTAAACCCTAAACTGGGGAGGCTTCGAGCACTAAACCCCTCTAAAACCCTAAACCACGACACCGGAGCTGCAGAACCATGCATCATAAACCCTAACCCTAACCCTAAACCCTAAACCTATACCTAACCATAAATACTTACCTTTAACCTAAACCCTAGCCCTACCCCCTAAACCCTAGCCCTACACCAAACCCTAACCAGTAGATCAGGCACACCCTCGATCGTGTGATAATGGCTCTAGCTGCGGGTATATGTGCCAAAGGGTCCCAATCTTGGTTCTCCATGTGTATATGTCCTAAACAAACCTAAAAGAATGAAAAGGTACATTGGTGCACCCTCGCGCGGAGAAATCTAGGGGGGTAGACCCGTCGGGGCACACGTTCCGCTGTTTTGGGGGAGGAGGGGGAGAACGACCGCCGGAGCACCGGAACCCCACCAAATCTTGCATGTGGACCTATGATATGTGTCAAAGTGTGGTTCAAGGTCTAATGGTGCAAAAGTAGCTCCCCTAAACCCTAGACCCTAGCCCTAACCCTACGCCGAACCCTAACTAGTAGATCAGGCACACCCTCGATCGTGTGATAATGGCTCGAGATGCGGGTGTATGTGCGTAAGGGTCACAATCTTGGTTCTCCATGTGTATATGTCCTAAACAAACCTAAAAGAATGAAAATGTACATTGGTGCATGATGGCGTGTAACTCACACGTTCGTTGGGAACCCCAAGAGGAAGGTATGATGCGCACGGCAAGTTTTCCCTCAGAAAGAAACCAAGGTTTATCGAACCAGGAGGAGCCAAGAAGCACGTTGAAGGTTGATGGTGGCGAAATGTGATGCGGCGCAACACCAGGGATTCCGGCGCCAACGTGGAACCTGCACAACACAACCAAAGTACTTTGCCCCAACGAAGCAGTGAGGTTGTCAATCTCACCGGCTTGCTGTAACAAAGGATTAACCGTATTGTGTGGAAGATGATTGTTTGCGAAGAAAACAGTAAAGAACAATTGCAGTAGATTGTATGCGATGTAAAGAATAGGACCGGGGTCCACAGTTCACTAGAGGTGTCTCTCCCATAAGATTAAAGCATGTTGGGTGAACAAATTACAGTCGGGCAATTGACAAATAGAGAAGGGCATAACAATGCATATACATGATATGATAAATATAGTGAGATTTAATTGGGCATTACGACAAAGTACATAGACCGCCATCCGACTGCATCTATGCCTAAAAAGTCCACCTTCAGGTTATCATCCGAACCCCTTCCAGTATTAAGTTGCAAGCAACAGACAATTGCATTAAGTATGGTGCGTAATGTAATCAACAACTACATCCTTAGACATAGCATCAATGTTTTATCCCTAGTGGCAACAGCACATCCACAACCTTAGAACTTTCTGTCACTGTCCCAGATATCAATGGAGGCATGAACCCACTATCGAGCATAAATACTCCCTCTTGGAGTTAAGAGCAAAAACTTGGCCAGAGCCTCTACTAATAACGGAGAGCATGCAAGATCATAAACAATTGATGGCGTGTAACTCACACGTTCGTTGGGAACCCCAAGAGGAAGGTATGATGCGCACAGTAGCAAGTTTTCCCTCAGAAAGAAACCAAGGTTTAATCGAACCCGTAGGAGCCAAGAAGCACGTTGAAGGTTGATGGTCGCGAAATGTGATGCGGCGCAACACCAGGGATTCCGGCGCCAACGCGGAACGTGCACAACACAACCAAAGTACTTTGCCCCAACGAAACAGTGAGGTTGTCAATCTCACCGGCTTGATGTAACAAAGGATTAAACGTATCGAGTGGAAGATGTTTGCAAAGAAAACAGTAAAACACAATTGCGTAGATTGTATGCTATGTAAAGAATAGGACCGGGGTCCACAGTTCACTAGAGGTGTCTCTCCCATAAGATAAAAGCATGTTGGGTGAACAAATTACAGTCGGGCAATTGACAAATAGAGAAAGGCATAACAATGCATATACATGATATGATAAATATAGTGAGATTTAATTGGGCATTACGACAAAGTACATAGACCGCCATCCAACTGCATCTATGCCTAAAAAGTCCACCTTCAGGTTATCATCCGAACCCCCTCCGGTATTAAGTTGCAAAGCAACAGACAATTGCATTAAGTATGGTGCGTAATGTAATCAACAACTACATCCTTAGACATAGCGTCAATGTTTTATCCCTAGTGGCAACAGCACATCCACAACCTTAGAACTTTCTGTCACTGTCCCAGATTCAATGGAGGCATGAACCCACTATCGAGCATAAATACTCCCTCTTGGAGTTAAGAGTAAAAACTTGGCCAGAGCCTCTACTAATAACGGAGAGCATGCAAGATCATAAACAACACATGAACAATAGATTGATAATCACCATAATCATAGTACTCTCTATCCATCGGATCCCGACAAACACAACATATAGAATTACATATAGATGATCTTGATCATGTTAGGCAGCTCACAAGATCCAACAATGAAGCACAACAAGGAGAAGACGACCATCTAGCTACTGCTATGGACCCATGGTCCAGGGGTGGACTACTCACTCATCACTCCGGAGGCGACCATGGCGGTGTAGAGTCCTCCGGGAGATGAATCCCCTCTCCGGCAGGGTGCCGAGGCGATCTCCAATCCCCGAGATGGGATTCGCGGCGGCGTCTCTGTAAGGTTTTCCGTATCGTGGCTCTCGATGGGGGTTTCGCGACGGAAGCTTTAAGTAGGCGGAGGGTCAACGCGGGGGCCACACGAGGCCCAGGTAGGTCGGCGCGGCCGGGGCCTGGGCCGCGCCGGCCTCCCTCGGCCGCCTCGTGGCCCCACTTCGTTATCTTCGGTCTGGAAGCTTCGTGCAAAAATAGGACCCTGGGCGAAAGTTTCGTCCAATTCCGAGAATATTTCTTTACTAGGATTTCTGAAACCAAAAACAGCAGAAAACAGCTGGCTCTTCGGCATCTTGTTAATAGGTTAGTTCCGGAAAATGCATAAATATGACATATAATGTGCATAAAACATGTAGGTATCATCAATAAAGTAGCATGGAACATAAGAAATTATCGATACGTTGGAGACGTATCAGCATCCCCAAGCTTAGTTCTGCTCGTCCCGAGCAGGTAAAACGATAACAAAGATAATTTCTGAAGTGACATGCCATCATAATCTTGATCATACTATTTGTAAACATATGTAATGAATGCAGCGATCAAAGCAAAGGTAATGACATGAGTAAACAACTGAATCATAAAGCAAAGACTTTTCATGAATAGTACTTCAAGACAAGCATCAATAAGTCTTGCATAAGAGTTAACTCATAAAGCAATAAATCAAAGTAAAGGTGTTGAAGCAACACATAGGAAGATTAAGTTTCAGCGGTTGCTTTCAACTTATAACATGTATATCTCATGGATATTGTCAACATAAAGTAATATAACAAGTGCAATATGCAAGTATGTAGGAATCAATGCACAGTTCACACAAGTGTTTGCTTCTTAAGGTGGAAGGAGATAGGTAAACTGACTCAACAATAAAAGTAAAAGAATGGTCCTTCAATGAGGAAAGCATCGATTGCTGTATTTGTGCTAGAGCTTTTATTTTGAAAACATGAAACAATTTTGTCAACGGTAGTAATAAAGCATATGAGTTATGTAAATTATATCTTACAAGTTGCAAGCCTCACGCATAGTATACTAATAGTGCCCGCACCTCGTCCTACTTAACTTGGACTACCGGATCTTTGCATGCCATGTTTCAACCAAGTGTCACAAAGGGGTACCTCCATGCCGCCTGTACAAAGGTCTAAGGAGAATGCTCGCATTTCGGATTTCTCGCTTTTGATTATTCTCAACTTAGACATCCATACCGGGACAACATGGACAACAGATAATGGACTCCTCTTAAATGCATAAGCATGTAACAAAGTTATTATTCTCATATGAGATTGAGGATATATGTCCAAAACTGAAACTTCCACCATGGTTCATGGCTTTAGTTAGCGGCCCAATGTTCTTCTCTAACAATTTTGCATGCTCCAACCACTAAAATGATAGACCTTCAGACAAGACGGACATGCATAGCAACTCACATGATATTCAACAATAGTTGATGGCGTTCCCCAGAAACATGGTTATCGCACAACAAGCAACTTAATAAAATATAAAGTGCATAAGTACATATTCAATACTACGATAGTTTTTAAGGCTATTTTGTCCCATGAGCTATATATTGCATAGGTGGATGATGGAATTTTAAAGGTAGCACTCAAGCAATTTACTTTGGAATGGCGGAGAAATACCATGTAGTAGGTAGGTATGGTGGACACAAATGGCATAGTAGTTGGCTCAAGGATTTTGGATGTATGAGAAGTATTCCCTCTCGATACAAGGTTTAGGCTAGCAAGGTTATTTGAAGCAAACTCAAGGATGAACAAGTGCAGCAAAACTCACATAAAAGACATATTGTAAACATTATAAGACTCTACACTGTCTTCCTTGTTGTTCAAAACTCAATACTAGATATTATCTAGACCTTAGAGAAACCAAATATGCAAATCAAATTTTAGCAAGCTCTATGTATTTCTTCATTAATGGGTGCAAAGCATATGATGCAAGAGCTTAAACATGAGCACAACAATTGCCAAGTATCACATTATCCAAGACATTTTAGAATTACTACATGTAGCATTCCAATTCCAACCATATAACAATTTAACGAAGAAGAAACTTCGCCATGAACATTATGAGTAAAGCCTAAGGACACATGTGTCCATATGCAACAGCGGAGCGTGTCTCTCTCCCACAAAGTGAATGCTAGGATCCATCTTATTCAAACAAAAACAAAAACGAAAACAAAACGACGCTCCAAGTAAAGAACAAAAGATGTGATTGAATAAAAATATAGTTTCAGGGGAGGAACCTGATGATGTTGTCGATGAAGAAGGGGATGCCTTGGGCATCCCCAAGCTTAGACGCTTGAGTCTTCTTAAAATATGCAGGGGTGAACCACGGGGGCATCCCCAAGCTTAGAGCTTTCACTCCTCTTGATCATAGTATATCATACTCCTCTCTTGACCCTTGAAAACTTCCTTCACACCAAACTTCAAGCAAACTCATTAGAGGGTTAGTGCATCATTAATAATTCACTCATTCAGAGGTGACACAATCATTATTTTCACTTCTGGACATTGCATAATGCTACTGGACATTAGTGGATCAAAGAAATAAATCCAACATAGCAAAAGAGGCAATGCGAAATAAAAGGCAGAATCTGTCAAAAACAGAACAGTCCGTAAAGACGAATTTAGAAATGGCACCAGACTTGCTCAAATGGAAAAACTCAAAACTAATGAAAGTTGCGTACATATCTGAGGATCACGCTCGTAAATTGGCAGATTTTTTCGAATTTTCTACAGAGAATTGTGCCCAGATTCGTGACAGACAGCAATGCTGTTTCTGCGCAGCGATCCCAAATATAACATCAACTTTAACATAGAAACTTTACTTGGCACAAAAACATGATAAGGAGAGGTTGCTACAGTAGTAAACAACTTCCAAGACTCAACAAAACAAAAAAATTGCTGTAGGTAAAAACATGGGTTGTCTCCCATAAGCGCTTTTCTTTAACGCCTTTCAGCTAGGCGCAGAAAGTGCAAATCAAGTATTATCGAGAGTAGAAGCATCAACATCATAGCTTGTTCTAATAATAGAATCAAAAGGCAACTTCATTCTCTTTCTAGGGAAGTGTTCCATACCTTTCTTGAGAGGAAATTGATATTTAATATTACCTTCCCTCATATCAATAACAGCACCAACAGTTCGAAGAAAAGGTCTTCCCAACACAATTGGACAAGATGCATTGCATTCGATATCCAAGACAACAAAATCAACGGGGACAAGGTTATTGTTAACCGTAATATGCACATTATCAATCCTCCCCAAAGGTTTCTTTTTAACATTATCGGCAAGATTAACATCCAAATAACAATTCTTCAATGGTGGCAAGTCAAGCATATCATAGATTTTTTAGGCATAACAGAAATACTTGCACCAAGATCACATAAAGCATTACATTCAAAGTCATTGAATTTCATTTTAATGATGGGCTCCCAACCATCTTCTAACTTTCTAGGAATAGAAGTTTCAAGTTTTAGTTTCTCTTCTCTAGCTTTTATGAGAGCATTTGTAATATGTTTTGTAAAGGCTAAATTTATAGCACTAGCATTAGGACTTTTAGCAAGTTTTTGCAAGAACTTTATAACTTCAGAGATGTGGCAATCATCAAAATCTAAATCATTATGAGCTACAGCAATTGGATCATTGTTCCCAAGGTTGGAAAAAATTTCAGCAGTTTTATCACAAGCAGTTTCAGCAGTTTTAGCAATTTCAGGCAGTTTTGTACGCTTTGCACTAGGAGTGGAAACATTGCCAACACCAATTATATTACCATTGATAGTAGGAGGTGCAGCAACATGTGAAGAATTAGCATTACTAGTGGTGGTAATAGTCCAAACTTTAGCTATATTATTCTCTTTAGCTAGTTTTTCATTTTCTTCTCTATCCCACCTAGCACGCAATTCAGCCATTAATCTTATATTCTCATTAATTCTAACTTGGATGGCATTTGCTGTAGTAGTAATCTTATTATCAATATCATTATTAGGCATAACTTTCAATTTTAAAAGATTAACATCAGAGGCAAGCCTATCAACTCTAGAAGCAATAGTATCAATTTTATCAAGCTTTTCCTCAACAGATTTGTTAAAAGCAGTTTGTGTACTAATAAATTCTTTAAGCATAGCTTCAAGACCAGAGGGTACATTCCTATTATTGTTGTAAGAATTCCCATAAGAATTACCATAACCATTACCATTAGCAGAAGGATATGGCCTATAGTTATTACCAGAGTTGTTCCTATAAGCATTGTTGTTGAAATTATTATTTTTAATGAAATTCACATCAACATTTTCTTCTTGAGCAACCAATGAAGCTAAAGGAACATTATTTGGATCAACATTAGATCTACCATTCACAAGCATAGACATAATCACATCAATCTTATCACTCAAGGAAGAGGTTTCTTCAACAGAATTTACCTTCTTACCTTGTGGAGCTCTTTCCGTGTGCCATTCAGAGTAATTTATCATCATATCATCAAGAAGTTTTGTAGCCGCCCCCAATGTGATGGACATAAAGGTACCTCCAGCAGCTGAATCCAATAAATTTCGCGAAGAAAAATTTAGTCCTGCATAGAAGGTTTGGATGATCATCCAAGTAGTCAGTCCATGGGTTGGGCAATTCTTTACCAAAGTTTTCATTCTCTCCCATGCTTGAGCAACATGTTCAGTATCTAATTGCTTAAAATTCATTATGCTACTTCTCAAAGATATAATTTTAGCGGGAGGATAATATCTACCAATAAAAGCATCCTTGCATTTAGTCCATGAATCAATACTATTCTTAGGCAAAGATAGCAACCAATCTTTAGCTCTTCCTCTTAATGAGAAAGGAAACACTTTCAATTTAATAATATCACCATCTACATCCTTATACTTTTGCATTTCACAAAGTTCAACAAAATTATTGAGATGGGCAGCAGCATCATCAGAACTAACACCAGAAAATTGATCTCTCATGACAAGATTTAGTAAAGCAGGTTTAATTTCAAAGAATTCTGCTGTAGTAGCAGGTGGAGCAATAGGTGTGCATAGGAAATCATTATTATTTGCATTTGTGAAGTCACACAACTTAGTATTTTCAGGAGTATTCATTTTAGCAACGGTAAATAAAACAAACTAGATAAAGTAAATGCAAGTAACTAATTTTTTTGTGTTTTCGATATAGAGAGCAAGACAGTAAATAAAGTAAAACTAGCAACTAATTTTTTGTGTTTTGATTTAGTGCAGCAAACAAAGTAGTAAATAAAATAAAGCAAGACAAAAACAAAGTAAAGAGATTGAGAAGTGGAGACTCCCTTGCAGCGTGTCTTGATCTCCCCGGCAACGGCGCCAGAAAAAGATTTGGAGGCAATTCTCTGTGGTGTAACTTTTCTTCAGTCAACGGCGCCAGAAAAAGAGCTTGATGGCGTGTAACTCACACGTTCGTTGGGAACCCCAAGAGGAAGGTATGATGCGCACGGTAGCAAGTTTTCCCTCAGAAAGAAACCAAGGTTTAATCGAACCAGTAGGAGCCAAGAAGCACGTTGAAGGTTGATGGTCGCGAAATGTGATGCGGCGCAACACCAGGGATTCCGGCGCCAACGCGGAACCTGCACAACAACCAAAGTACTTTGCCCCAATGAAACAGTGAGGTTGTCAATCTCAGGCTTTGTAACAAAGGATTAAACGTATCGAGTGGAAGATGTTTGCAAAGAAAACAGTAAAACACAATTGCAGTAGATTGTATGCTATGTAAAGAATAGGACCGGGGTCCACAGTTCACTAGAGGTGTCTCTCCCATAAGATAAAAGCATGTTGGGTGAACAAATTACGGTCGGGCAATTGACAAATAGAGAAAGGCATAACAATGCATATACATGATATGATAAATATAGTGAGATTTAATTGGGCATTACGACAAAGTACATAGACCGCCATCCAACTGCATCTATGCCTAAAAAGTCCACCTTCAGGTTATCATCCGAACCCCCTCCGGTATTAAGTTGCAAAGCAACAGACAATTGCATTAAGTATGGTGCGTAATGTAATCAACAACTACATCCTTAGACATAGCGTCAATGTTTTATCCCTAGTGGCAACAGCACATCCACAACCTTAGAACTTTCTGTCACTGTCCCAGATTCAATGGAGGCATGAACCCACTATCGAGCATAAATACTCCCTCTTGGAGTTAAGAGTAAAAACTTGGCCAGAGCCTCTACTAATAACGGAGAGCATGCAAGATCATAAACAACACATGAACAATAGATTGATAATCACCATAATCATAGTACTCTCTATCCATCGGATCCCGACAAACACAACATATAGAATTACATATAGATGATCTTGATCATGTTAGGCAGCTCACAAGATCCAACAATGAAGCACAACAAGGAGAAGACGACCATCTAGCTACTGCTATGGACCCATGGTCCAGGGGTGGACTACTCACTCATCACTCCGGAGGCGACCATGGCGGTGTAGAGTCCTCCGGGAGATGAATCCCCTCTCCGGCAGGGTGCCGGAGGCGATCTCCAGAATCCCCGAGATGGGATTCGCGGCGGCGTCTCTGTAAGGTTTTCCGTATCGTGGCTCTCGGCCTGGGGGTTTCGCGACGGAAGCTTTAAGTAGGCGGAGGGTCAACGCGGGGGCCACACGAGGGGCCCGGGGGTAGGTCGGCGCGGCCGGGGCACGGGCCGCGCCGGCCTCCCTGGCCGCCTCGTGGCCCCACTTCGTTATCTCTTCGGTCTTCGGAAGCTTCGTGCAAAAATAGGACCCTAGGTGAAAGTTTCGTCCAATTCCGAGAATATTTCTTTACTAGGATTTCTGAAACCAAAAACAGAAAACAGCAACTGGCTCTTCGGCATCTTGTTAATAGGTTAGTTCCAGAAAATGCATAAATATGACATATAATGTGCATAAAACATGTAGGTATCATCAATAAAGTAGCATGGAACATAAGAAATTATCGATACGTTGGAGACGTATCAACAACACATAGGTAATAGATTGATAATCACCATAACATAGTATTCTCTATCCATCGGATCCCGACAAACACAACATATAGTATTACAGATAGATGATCTTGATCATGTTAGGCAGCTCACAAGATCCAACAATGAAGCACATAAGGAGAAGACGACCATCTAGCTACTGCTATGGACCCATAGTCCAGGGGTGAACTACTCACTCATCACTCCGGAGGCGATCATGGCGATGAAGAGTCCTCCGGGAGATGATTCCCCTCTCCGGCGGGAGGCGATCTCCTGAATCCCCGAGATGGGATTCGCGGCGGCGGCGTCTCGGTAAGGTTTTCCGTATCGTGGCTCTCGGTGCAGAGGGTTTCGCGACGAAGACTTTAAGTAGGCGGAAGGCAACGCGGGGGCCACACGAGGGCCCACACCAGGCCGGCGCGGCCAGGGGGGGCCGCGCCGCCCTAGTGTGGCGGCGCCTCGTGGCCCCACTTCCTTTCCCCTTCGGTCTTCGGAAGCTTCGTGCAAAAATAGGACCTGGGCGTTGATTTCGTCCAATTCCGAGAATATTTCCTTACTAGGATTTCTGAAACCAAAAACAGCAGAAAACAGCAACTGGCTCTTCGGCATCTTGTTAATAGGTTAGTTCAGAAAATGCGTAAATACGACATATAATGTGTATAAAACATGTAGATATCATCAATAATGTAGCATGGAACATAAGAAATTATCGATACGTCGAGACGTATCGGCATCCCCAAGCTTAGTTCGCTCGTCCCGAGCAGGTAAACGATAACAAGGATAATTTCTGGTGACATGCCATCATAATCTTGATCATACTATTGTAAACATAGGTAATGAATGCAGCGATCAAAACAATGGTAATGACATGAGAAAACAAATGAATCATAAAGCAAAGACTTTTCATGAATAGTACTTCAAGACAAGAATCAATAAGTCTTGCATAAGAGTTAACTCATAAAGCAATAAATCAAAGTAAAGGTGTTGAAGCAACACAAAGGAAGATTAAGTTTCAGCGGTTGCTTTCAACTTATAACATGTATATCTCATGGATAGTGTCAATGTAAAGTAATATAGCAAGTGCAATATGCAAGTATGTAGGAATCAATGCAGTTCACACAAGTGTTTGCTTCTTAAGATGGAGAGAAATAGGTAAACTGACTCAACAATAAAAGTAAAAGAAAGGTCCTTCAAAGAGGAAAGCATCGATTGCTATATTTGTGCTAGAGCTTTTATTTTGAAAACATGAAACAATTTTGTCAACGGTAGTAATAAAGCATATGAGTTATGTAAATTATATCTTACAAGTTGCAAGCCTCATGCATAGTATACTAATAGTGCCCGCACCTTGTCCTAATCAGCTTGGACTACCGGATCATCGCAATACACATGTTTCAACCAAGTGTCACAAAGGGGTACCTCCATGCCGCCTGTACAAAGGTCTAAGGAGAAAGCTCGCATTTTGGATTTCTCGCTTTTGATTATTCTCAACTTAGACATCCATACCGGGACAACATGGACAACAGATAATGGAATCCTCTTTAATGCATAAGCATGTGGCAACAATTAGTGTTCTCATATGCGATTGAGGATATATGTCCAAAACTGAAACTTCCACCATGATTCATGGCTTTAGTTAGCGGCCCAATGTTCTTCTCTAACAATATGCATGCTCCAACCATTAAGGTGGTAGATCTCTCTTACTTCAGACAAGACGGACATGCATAGAAACTCACATGATATTCAACAAAGAATAGTTGATGGCGTCCCCAGAAGCATGGTTATCGCACAACAAGCAACTTAATAAGAGATAAAGTGCATAAGTACATATTCAATACCACAATAGTTTTTAAGGCTATTTTGTCCCATGAGCTATATATTGCAAAGGCGAATGATGGAATTTTAAAGGTAGCACTCAAGCAATTTACTTTGGAATGGCGGAGAAATACCATGTAGTAGGTAGGTATGGTGGACACAAATGGCATAGTGGTTGGCTCAAGGATTTTGGATGCATGAGAAGTATTCCCTCTCGATACAAGGTTTAGGCTAGCAAGGTTATTTGAAGCAAACTCAAGGATGAACCGGTGCAGCAAAACTCACATAAAAGACATATTGTAAACATTATAAGACTCTACACCGTCTTCCTTGTTGTTCAAAACTCAATACTAGAAATTATCTAGACCTTAGAGAGACCAAATATGCAAACCAAATTTTAGCAAGCTCTATGTATTTCTTCATTAATGGGTGCAAAGTATATGATGCAAGAGCTTAAACATGAGCACAAAAATTGCAAAGTATCACATTATCCAAGACATTTTAATTACTACATGTAGCGTTTCCCGATTCCAACCATATAACAATTTAACGAAGAAGTTTCAACCTTCGCCTTGAACATTATGAGTAAAGCCTAAGGACATATTTGTCCATATGCAACAGCGTGTCTCTCTCCCACAAAGTGAATGCTAGGATCCATTTTATTCAAACAAAAACAAAAACAAAACAAACCGACGCTCCAAGTAAAGCACATAAGATGTGACTGAATAAAAATATAGTTCCAGGGGAGGAACCTGATGATGTTGTTGATGAAGAAGGGGATGCCTTGGGCATCCCCAAGCTTAGACGCTTGAGTCTTCTTAAAATATGCAGGGATGAACCACGGGGGCATCCCCAAGCTTAGAGCTTTCACTCCTCTTGATCATAGTATATCATACTCCTCTCTTGACCCTTGAAAACTTCCTTCACACCAAACTTCAAGCAAACTCATTAGAGGGTTAGTGCACAATTAAAATTCACATATTCAGAGGTGACACAATCATTCTTAACACTTCTGGACATTGCACAAAGCTACTGGACATTAATGGATCAAAGAATTCATCCAACATAGCAAATACGACAATGCGAAATAAAAGGCAGAATCTGTCAAAAACAGAACAGTCCGTAAAGACGAACCTGGAAGGGGCACTAGACTTGCTCAAATGGAAAAACTCAAAACTAATGAAAGTTGCGTACATATCTGAGGATCACGCTCGTAATTTTACAGATTTTTTCGAATTTTTTACAGAGACTTATGCCAGAATTCGTGACAGACAGCAATGCTGTTTCTGCGCAGCGATCCCAAATATAACATCAACTTTAGCATAGAAACTTTACTTGGCACAAAAACATGATAAGGATAGGTTGCTACAGTAGTAAACAACTTCCAAGACTCAACAAAACAAAAATTGCTGTAGTAAAATAAACACATGGGTTATCTCCCAAGAAGTTCTTTCTTTATAGCCATTAAGATGGGCTCAGCAGTTTTAAGAGATGAAGCAAAAGAGAGCATCAAGAAGCAAATTCAAAACACATTTAAGCCTAACCCACTTCCTATGAAAAGGAATCTTGTACACAAATAGATTCATGAAGAACAAAGTGGCAAGCATAGAAAAGTAACACAAGTGCAATTTCAAGATTCTCAACATAAAGAGGGGAAACTTAATATTATTAAGATGCATATAACCATGTTTCCCTCTCTCATAATAACTTTCAGTAGCATCATGAACAAACTCAACAATATAACTATCACATACAACATTCTTGTCATGAGCTACATGCATAAAATTATTACTCTCCACATAAGCATAATCAATTTTATTAGTTGTAGTGGGAGCAAATTCAATAAAATAGCTATCATTATTATTCTCATCACCATAATCATCATACATAGGAGGCATATTGTAATCATAATTAATTTTCTCCTCAATAGTAGGTGGACTGAAAATATCATATTCATCATTGCAAGCATCATATATAGGAGGTAAAGTATCATCAAAGTAAATTTTCTCCTCCATGCTTGGGGGACTAAAAATATCACAACCAGCTTCCCCAAGCTTAAATTCTTCCATAGCTTTAGCAATAATGGTGTTCAAAGAGTTCATGCTAATAACCTTGCTACAACTATTTTGCAAACAAAGTTCCATGGGTTTTTTAATTTTCTCTTCAAACACATCATGTCCTAATTCAAGATAAATTTCATAAAGATCTCTAATTTTTTTGTTGTTTTTGATATAAGGAAGCAAACAAGACAGTAAATAAAGTAAAGCTAGCAACTAATTTTTGTGTGTGTTGTTTAGGTGCAGCAAACAAAGTAGTAAATAAAATAAAGCAAGACAAAAACAAAGTAAAGAGATTGGGAAGTGGAGACTCCCCTTGCAGCGTGTCTTGATCTCCCCGGCGCCAGAAAAAGAGCTTGATGGCGTGTAACTCACACGTTCGTTGGGAACCCCAAGAGGAAGGTATGATGCGCACAGCAGCAAGTTTTCCCTCAGAAAGAAACCAAGGTTTATCGAACCAGGAGGAGCCAAGAAGCACGTTGAAGGTTGATGGTGGCGAAATGTGATGCGGCGCAACACCGGGGATTCCGGCGCCAACGTGGAACCTGCACAACACAACCAAAGTACTTTGCCCCAACGAACAGTGAGGTTGTCAATCTCACTGGCTTGCTGTAACAAAGGATTAACCGTATTGTGTGGAAGATGATTGTTTGTGAAGAAAACAGTAAAGAACAATTGCAGTAGATTGTATGCGATGTAAAGAATAGGACCGGGGTCCACAGTTCACTAGAGGTGTCTCTCCCATAAGATTAAAGCATGTTGGGTGAACAAATTACAGTCGGGCAATTGACAAATAGAGAGGGCATAACAATGCATATACATGATATGATAAATATAGTGAGATTTAATTGGGAATTACGACAAAGTACATAGACCGCCATCCGGCATGCATCTATGCCTAAAAGTCCACCTTCGGGTTATCATCCGAACCCCTTCCAGTATTAAGTTGCAAGCAAGAGACAATTGCATTAAGTATGGTGCGTAATGTAATCAACAACTACATCCTTAGACATAGCATCAATGTTTTATCCCTAGTGGCAACAGCACATCCACAACCTTAGAACTTTCTGTCACTGTCCCAGATATCAATGGAGGCATGAACCCACTATCGAGCATAAATACTCCCTCTTGGAGTTAAGAGCAAAAACTTGGCCAGAGCCTCTACTAATAACGGAGAGCATGCAAGATCATAAACAACACATAGGTAATAGATTGATAATCACCATAACATAGTATTCTCTATCCATCGGATCCCGACAAACACAACATATAGTATTACAGATAGATGATCTTGATCATGTTAGGCAGCTCACAAGATCCAACAATGAAGCACATAAGGAGAAGACGACCATCTAGCTGCTATGGACCCATAGTCCAGGGGTGAACTACTCACTCATCACTCCGGAGGCGATCATGGCGATGAAGAGTCCTCGGGAGATGATTCCCTCTCCGGCGGGGTGCCGGAGGCGATCTCCTGAATCCCCGAGATGGGATTCGCGGCGGCGCGTCTCGGAAGGTTTTCGTATCGTGGCTCTCGGTGCAGAGCGTTTCGCGGCGAAGACTTTAATTAGGCGGAAGGGCAGCGGGGGCCACACGGGGCCCCACACACCGGCCGGCGCGGCCGGGGCGGCCGCGCCGCCCTAGTGTGGCGGCGCCTCGTGGCCCCACTTCCTTTCCCCTTCGGTCTTGGAAGCTTCGTGCAAAAATAGGACCCTGGGCGTTGATTTCGTCCAATTAGAGAATATTTCCTTACTAGGATTTCTGAAACCAAAAACAGCAGAAAATAGCAACTGGCTCTTCGGCATCTTGTTAATAGGTTAGTTCGGAAAATGCGTAAATACGACATATAATGTGTATAAAACATGTAGATATCATCAATAATGTAGCATGGAACATAAGAAATTTTCGATACGTTGGAGACGTATCAGTGCACCCTCGCGCGGAGAAATCTAGGGGGTAGACCCGCCGGGGCACACGTTCCGCTGTTTTGGGGGAGGAGGGGGAGAACGACCGCCGGAACACCGGAACCCCACCAAATCTTGCATGTGGACCTATGCTATGTGTCAAAGTGTGATGCAAGGTCTAATGGTGCAAAAGTAGCTCCCCGGTGTGACCTTCCTCACATTTGGGCGATAACACTTAGCAGATTTTCCGAAGCGCGTATTAATTGCTCCGAAACCCTGATATATGTGGGGGATGAACATGGAGAGTAATTTTGTATTGCACATTGTCTTAAGTAACACTAATAAATATTCATCAAAAAGTAAAACTAATAAAAAAATAAATATAAGTATGAGATGAAATAAAATAGAAAGAAAAACAAATAAAATGAAGTATGGCGCACGGCAAAGAAGGAGTGCACGGGAAAGGCGGCTTTGCCGTGCATTTTATCTGGCCGCACGGCAAAGGGCCCACGCAACGTCCCAGCCCTTTGCCGACCATATTTTCTTTGCCGTGCGCGTTTATTGGCTTTGCCGTCCTGGCTTCTTTGTCGTGCGCGTTTGATGGACTTTGCGACGTTGTCGTGCGGCACTAGTGAGTTTGCCGTGCACATTAGCTTTGCGTGCGCCACGCTCTAACTTTACCGTGCGCATATTGTTTGCCGTGAGTGCCACTTTGGCGCACGGCAAAGAAGTCTTTGCCGTGCGGTGCCTCACGGCAATGATAGGCCGCACGGCAGCGCCTGTTTTCCCGTAATGTCCATTCTCAGTAATATTCCAACGAAAAACATCGGATCCTTGCGTCTAATGGATTGAATCGAGACGATGTAACAAGGTATTCCACGATGCTTGTCTCATGCACCCAACAAACCTAAATCGAGGCAACCACCATCTCTGGGACACACCAGCTCAACCCAGGAATTAACAAAAAGGAGTACTAAATGAAGACTCCGAGACAAACATCTCCATAAAACCAATGTAGAAGACACCCTCCGTCCTATAAAACATGTCGTAACTTTGTCAAAATTTAGATGCACCTACACCTAAATGCATACAAATGTAAAGAATGTTAAGACATCTTTGATGGGCCGGAGGGAGTACAACGAATGGAAGACCTTTGTGATAAGTGCTAATCCGTCTGGTCCTCTTCCTCTGATGAACTCTAATGACCGGCAATTCGGAGAGTCTTGTTCTGAGAAGTGGAAGCATGAAGGAAGGCATAGTCACATGTATAGCTTCGACGACTGTTAAAATATCATTCCTTTCACCAACTAATTGAAGTCCCCAATATCTCAAAATTAATACAAGCATTGCGTAAAAAAATCTCTGGGTAAATTTACTAAATTTGAAATCAAAACACGCTATGTTTCTTAGCTTAAAGTTGCAACTACTATAAGTAGGGGGCAGCGTTTTGGCACTCAGGTGCAGATACTCCTGATATCTGGACCGCATAAGATAGCATGTGGATCTGTGTCAGGCTTATTTTTGTTCAGATACGGGAATGCAGAAAGTGATGTATTGATGGCAGTTGATTCATTGCGTACATGTGGGCTGAGTAATTGACGGCCGTTTGAAGATCAGGTATGTGTACCAGTGGTCTAGGAAAATGTTTTTCGCAGTACAGAATGCCGACACGGCACACTTCTGCCTATCCCTCTGGTGATTACATTTGGTGTATCGCATGCAGCATACACGTATCCCATATCGATTTTGCCGGCATGCACTCCTGTAATTGAATGCATTGCACCTGGATTGTCGTGGTGGACGCCTCGCCTGCACGTAGTACTTTTGACGGATTAACTTCAAGACTTCAAGGATTAGCCACTCGATCCATCGTCGGGCCTCGAACGGGCATCGCTTCTATAGCAGCGAGCAGCGAGCAGAGGGCAAGGCACGCCGCAACGGGCAACGTGCAGCACTAGCCGCGGAGCTGCGTGGATCATCTCGACGGCGCCTCAGCATGGTATGAACGCGACCGCATGGGCGAAATCTACCCGGTCGGCCTGTTGAATGAGATTTTTTGTTTTGCGAAAGGTCTCTTGAATAAGCTAGTAGCTGTTTAGGTGTTGTTACGTTTAGGGTTTACAGTTTTGATAGTTAGGGGTATATGTCGTTTTAGTGGGCTATTATCTCGTCAGGTTTTTGGTTTCCCTTTGATCGCGTCATGTGCAACCTAGCATTGTTTTAGGATCGTCTTGGACTGCGCTCCAGATCGTGGGATGACATGATCTAGTTGGGGGAATGACGATCGCCAGAGCATGCTCTGTATTCACGTTAAATAAAAGAGAAAGACAGAAAAACAGTGAAGGTTAACGCTGCACAAAAACTATGTCATGTTTGTTCTTTCGATCCATCTCTCTCAATCTCAATCAATCTCTGGGCGACAATTGGTATCGAGCCGTGAGGCATGTCTAGCCCGCCGACGGAGACAAGAAGAAGGGGACGCACGTGAAGAGTGGGACGTCGGGCACATCCAAGCCGGTGTCAACGTCGCCGCGTCGCACATCTGCGCCACCGATCTGTCATCGCGAGCATAGCCCTTCGAGGCACGACGGACAAGAAGAAGGGGACGCACGTGGAGAGGGGACGTCGGCACATCCAATACGTTGTCAATGTCACCGCGTCGCACATCTGCGCCACTAGTTGGTCGTCGCGAGCAAAGCCCTTCGAGGCGCGGCGGAGGTGAAATGGTGCTCGGGAGCGCGTGGTGTGAAAGAGCACCAGCTTCGCGAGCTACCCTAACCTCACGCGCTCGAACTATATGGAGTGGGCGATGGTGATGCGTGTACAACTACAGGTGCAACACTTGTGGGGCGTGATCGAGTACAGGGCGGATGACGACGGCCATGACCAAGCGGTGCTCGCGGCCCTACTTCGTCGTTCCACCGGAGCTGGTGCACACACTCGCTGGCCCTAATGCAGAAGGAGCGTCGGCCGTTTGCTTGACTCCGTCAACATCCCAGGCGTCATAGACAGGTGGCACGGGATTTGTCCCAAATGCATGGAACATGCTCATCTTTTAATATTTTCTGCAAATAAAAAACAAGTTGCACACAAAAGAAAATCTCAAAACACAAAATCAAGAGTAGTTGCACAAGATTTCTTTCGCGAACATGATGACATGAACGAAAAATCTGCAAACAAAAAGACGTCGTTAGCACCTGCGACTAGATCCATCGACCACGTCTTATGCTCAAGCACACATAATCGTTGGTTGGTCTCAACGGATTGCTCGAGCATGTGGTTGTTTGAACGAGCAGATGGCCATGTGGGTTCGGGCGTGCGTGCATTTCTGATCTGGTCGAGACACAGGGCAAGCAGGTTCGGGCGGCGACGTTGGCATCGATTACCGAGCCGGACGCCGGCGTGCACAAGAACAGTACCACTAGCCGCAGTGGCGGACCACCATACCGGCACATTCACCTGGCATGGTCTCAATCTTCGTCCTGCTGTGAAGAACGATGGCAGTTCGAAGTAGACAAAGACTGAAAGACATAAAAACCCAGAGCTCGAACTGCCTGAAGTGGACGAAATCGCTGGGTTTGTAGTTTGAGACTTGTATAGGATCTCCTCATTAGGTAGGATCATAGGATCAACAGAAAAATCATACTTTTGCTATGCGAAAAAATCTGAAAATAATTAGCAACATGCATATAGGTTGTATCTACAACTCCAAAAAAATTCAGCTCAAAATCTAATCTACACTTGGAGAAACAAAAAAGACAAATTCTGATGTGAATAGTGTCAGATCTGGTTGAATAGTATTTCACACTATTCACACCCAGATTTATCTTTTTTGTATCTCTAAGTGTATGTCGAATTTGAAGTTGCAAATTTTTGGCATTGCATATATAACATAGATGTGTGTTCATTTTTTTTCAGAATTTTTGAACATGTTTTGTCTTTGCAAAAAATTAATCTCATAGATCTATCAGATCGTCCATAAGTCTTCCGTATTTTGACACTACTCCATGCTGGATCAGATGCCAAACAAATGGTGTACTAGTTCCGGCCCCAGACCTCGATTTTGATAGCGGCGACGCGAGATGGTTATGTTATGGTGGAAGAAACAGTAAAGAAGCATTCAATAGGCTGGCACGCAGGTTGGAGGTCTCGGTCCAGGATCGTCCATGAAAAAATCTATTGACGTTTGTACCATCTAGGCAGCTAACGATGACCACATTTATTTGTGCCACAGACGTGGGCCACTGGTACTGTGCATAAAAGTGAGAAGGGTCAAAATACCTGGGAGGAATACAACCTCTATCGTCGATCTGGCTAACAGCCATTGGTTCTAGGCTGCGAGAGCATCTGGTCTCGGGAGCCATATTGAATATCGCTACTATAACATGCAATATAATGTTTGTTTTTCCAGAAAAGATTCTTGCAATCCAACTAAAATATTGAGTAAAATTTTCAGTCTATTCAAGGCCAGAGTAGAATTGCTCACTACACTTCACATTATGAATTTTTTCAACTCATCACAAAATCTAGACTTAAAATCCCCACGAAACATTTTTTCACATTATCTTTAGTAATGGTGGTGTTATGCCACATCGACAACAACCAAATTTTTATTTAAGGTGGAACCCTAGTTTTTGTAGATGCTTCAAATTCTCTTCACAAATTCTCATGCAAATTTTTATATAAGGAGTTTATAGAAAAGGTCCTAGATTATTTCAATTTTCAAATTGGTTTATCTCTCCCCTCACTAAGAGGGCAAGTCATAATTTTATCTGCCATTCTTCTCAACTGATCATGTTGCTCTTCATCAACCAATTTCTCTAAGTAAACTCTCAGTTCAAAGTAGAAGCATTAGCCACAAAAGTTCCTTGTTTACTACATATTTCAAAGAAGTTGAGGAAGCATATGTGCACCAAGCATTATCCCAAAAGCTTGTCTGGATGCATTTCATTTCCAATCCTCACGTTATCCATATATAATTGCATTACTTTTTAAGATGTTAAACCATCGGAATCTTATTTCCAATGATCTATTAAAGCTATTGGTTTGTTATGAACATATTTTTGCTGAATCAAATCTTGCCACAAGCCTCCACTACTCTCTAGTTTCCACCAACATTTGCATAAAATACTTGTATTGATTTTGGGTTAGAGATAATGTTCCATTTAACCTACTCCCTATGTTATTATATCTTTTTTACGTTATTAATCTTACGTATAAGGCAATTATGAAAACTATATTTTGCATCTATATAATGCCATTAGCACCAATTGAGAAAAATTGATTAGTTTTTTTACCTTGTTGGATGGTGCTCATTAATGCGAACATTGCATGTCGCCATAGAGAAAGTGACACCACATGCAACAAGTTTAATTAGCCTAAGGTTTTTCACAATGTATTGTCTCTTAGCACATTTCCTATGCGGTAGAGATGTCTTTAGGTTACTACCCACTATAAAAATAATAACTTGAACTAGTAACATGGCATATGTTAGTCTAAGTTACTCCCCACTATGACCAGCCTATAAAACAACCACCACAATGCACTATTTCTTAGGGTTGTATCTTAGCTTGACCGGCGGCGGTGTTGCGGCGGCAACGACATGGCATCCCCGGGGTCACATTGGTGGTGCTCCCCTTGATGGGATTCGTAGCATAGAAAACAAAAAAATTCCTACCGCAAGAACGAAAACCAAACCAAGATCTAATCTAGTAGACGGTAGCAACGAGGAGATGAAGAGACTAACCCTCGAAGATTTGCAAAGCTTAACGAGATTAGATCTCGGGGTGGATGTAGACGATCACTTGCCGCTTGCAAAAGCGCGTAGAAGATCTTGATCTTGACGGTGCCACAATCGGGCAGCACCTCCGTACTCGGTCACACGTTCGGTGTTGATGAAGACGACGTCCTTCTCCCCGTTCTAGCGGGCAGCAGAATAGTAGATCCTCCTCGGAATCCCGGCAGCACGACGGCGTGGTGGCGGTGGTGGTGGAGAACTCCGGTAGGGCTTCGCCTATGCGCTGCGGGAGTTGCGGTGGAGGAGGAGGCGGCTAGGGTTTGGGGAGGCGGCTAGGGTTTAGGGCGCCGGCCAAGGGGTGCGGCCAGCTTGTGGTCTTGGGGTGGCCGGCCCCCTCCCCTTGCCCCTCCTTATATAGGTGGAAGCCCCCAAACCTTGTCTCCCAAGTCTTCGAATAAGACCCCAACACCAAACCTACCTTTGGTGGGAAACCTACCTAAGGGGGGAGTCCTACTCAAGGTGGGACTCCCACCTTTCCTTGAGGTGGGGTGACCCTAGGTGGAGCCCACCTGGGACTCCTTCCCTTAGGGTTTGGCCGGCCAGGGTTGTGGAGTCCACCTTCCATAGTGCGTTTCTTCCGGACTTTTCTAGAACCTTCTAGAACCTTCCATAAATGCACCGGATCATATCCAAACTTGGAATATGACTTCCTATATATGAATCTTATTCTCCGGACCATTCCGGAACTCCTCGTGATGTCCTGGATCCCATCCGAGACTCCGAACAAAACTTCGAACTCCATTCCATATTCCATATCTACTCAAACGACATCAAACCTTAAGTGTGTCACCCTATGGTTCGTGAACTATGTAGACATGGTTGAGACTTCTTTCCGACCAATAACCAATAGCGGGATCTGGAGATCCATAATGGCTCCCACATATTCAACGATGACTTAGTGATCGATTGAACCATTTACATACAATACCGATTCCCTTTGTCACGCGATATTTTACTTGTCCGAGGTTTGATAATCGGTATCTTGATACCTTGTTCAACCTCGTCTCCTGACAAGTACTCTTTACTCGTACCGTGGTATGTGGTCTCGTATGAACCATTCATATGCTTGCAAGCCAATTAGACGACATTCCACCGAGAGGGCCCTGAGTATATCTATCCGTCATCGGGATGGACAAATCCCACTGTTGATCCATATGCCTCAAGCTCATACTTTCCGGATACCTAATCCCACCTTTATAACCACCCATTTACACAGTGGCGTTTGATGTAATCAAAGTACCCTTCCGGTATAAGTGATTTATATGATCTCATGGTCGAAAGGACTAGGTAACTATGTATCGAAAGCTTATAGCAAATGAACTTAATGACGTGATCTTATGCTAAGCTTAATTGGGTGTGTCCATTACATCATTCACATAATGATATAACCTTGTCATTAATAACATCCAATGTTCATGATCACGAAACGATGATCATCTATTAATCAACAAGCTAGTTATACAAGAGGCTTACTAGGGACTTCTTGTTGTTTACATAAGACACATGTATCAATGTTTCGGTTAATACAATTATAGCATGGTATATAAACATTTATCATAAACACAAAGATATATAATAACCAATTTATTATTGCCTCTTGGGCATATCTCCAACACCTGTCCGGGTGGAGCGTGCAGCGACGCTGCTCATTGTGGCGGACGACAGTGCATGGCGCGGGGTATTGGAGTGTGACGGTATGGTGGGATGGCAAGGATGTAGGTGAATGGCGGCTTCAACCTTGGTGCAATAGCGAGAGTGGCGCTAATTGGGCCTAGTTTGGGGCCTGATCGGCCCTGGTGCTTTATCTAGACAACGATTGTCTTAGGTGGAGGACGGCGTTCCCCTACCTTTGGTTGTTGCATGGCCCGATGGTTGCGAGGTTCTAGTGCTATTCTACCTCGCTAGATCCATCGGCCTTGCGGTGTGTTGTTGGTAGCGTGATGGGCTCAGGTTTTGGGGTGTCGGGGCGGCGGCCTCGAAAGATGGACCGCGCAAGTGTCTTTTCGTGGGTAGCGCGATAGTGGTGATAGTCGGGTTCTTTGATCACTTGGTGGCGTGGAGCGGCGACGGGAGACCCTTGTGATGGCGGTGCTTTGTATTGAAATATCCTACATCGCGTGTTGAAGGCCGGGCTCGGGGCAGAGCGGTCCAATTGCGGGCGTGTGTGAAGGTTTTCTCGAGCGTGAGCTCCTCATTTCGATGCCAACGGTGGCGATGCTGCGGGTGCGGTTACCCTCTTAGGGACGCTGTTGTGGATACCTTCTTTGGGTTAGGGCTCCGGTGAAAACCCACGACTTTGCTCGCGGCGCGACAACATTGTGTGTTGTTACCCTATTGGGGGCATCATCGTGGATCTCTTTTACCGCGGACCCGTTCCCGGTGTCGTCTCGTGGCAAGTTTTGGCTTTTCTTGCGCTTTTTGTTTATCGGTGACCTGTGTAAGAGGATTTTCTCATCATCTTGTATCGGTTGGGCCGTTTGGGGATTTATTTATAAAGCGGCGAAAGCCTATTTCGAAGATACATGCATAGGATTGGTGGGCGAAAATTGTTTTTGCCTATAACTCCATGCAATGGTTGTATCTTAGCTAAGATAAAACACCACTCTCTCACCTTATTAACTATAGTGCCACATAGCCATTTTATCTATGATACTCTGCTAAGAGACTACTATTGTAAAAGGCCTAAAAATAAGGAATTTTTACATGGTTAATCGTATCATTTATTGGTTAGTTGTGTTTTCTTATACCCAAAATATAAATATAAATCTCTGGCCTTGTATGCAAGAACACAAGGAAGGAGCAACTGAAACCTAGCCAGGCTAGGGGCATCGTGTTTCTCTCCGGCCATCGCACCATCGGCACTTCATCACCGACAACAATACCAGAAGTGATATGTAACCTGAACTGGAGCCAAAGGTCACGGATCTACCTAAAGATTATGTAACCTGAACTGCTATAGACAAAGTTTGATCGGTTTTGTAAGGGAAAGGGGGATTCAAAGGTAACGTAGAGATCGATGGAACCCAGGGAGCATGCCGTACAATAATGCAAGTACTCCGTACTATCTTTTTTCCTTTGGTTGCAACATTTATGTTTACGACGTGCGCTCGGAGTAGCTATGTGCAGTGCATCTTCTGTCGCATGTTTACGGGAAACATGGGTGCATGCATGAGCACAGATCGCGCGCGCCTAATCCTGCATGGATGCCGTGGAGCAGGGTAACACGGATTCAATCACGTACAGAAGTCAGATTATACTAAGTAAGTGGATATGTGTGTGTACTCTAATTACCTCGATCACACGCACGCACTCGAGTGATCGGTATGGTTCGTCGTACCTGGCTAGCTAACGTAGCTTGATCTGTAAAGTCAGGCAGCTAGTACTAATAATTAATCAAGCAGACATGCATTCACGTGCTGGAATGTACGCTTGCACGTACGAACTACGTACCCTCCGTTGTATTGGGTAGGGAATAGTTCGAATAGTGGCTATTCCCTCGGTCCCAAATTATATGTTATAGTTTTATGTAAATTTACATGTATATGTACACTAAAACGTACTATCCTAAAGATTAAGGCTTATATTATTTTTTGAAAAGTAAACTATGTCAAGTTTAACTAAGTTTTACCAAAAATTATTAACATGCAAAATACAAAACTAATATCATTAAATAGATAATAAAATATATTTTCGTATGATATCTATAAAATATTATATTTGTTGATAGATTGTTCTAAAAGTTTGGCCAAACTTTACTTAGTTTGACTTTTCAAACAAATATAATCCATGCTTTGCGATGGAGGTAGTATCTAGATATATGTATATATGTCAAGAAAAATCTCCAACAAATAATTCGGATAAGAGGGGGCATTTTTTTATAAAGAGAACATACTAATACCAAGAAGATACTGAGCTGCAACAACATAATGATTAGAGAAATTTACACATTAAGGATGCCCAAATCAAAAAATAAAATAAAAAATAAAATAAGGAAGAGAAAGAAAAACCCTGCAGACGCAATTAGAGACTTGCGACAGCAATAGCACCAACAGTGGTGACGACACCTCGGCTCCGAAAAATCTTCTACAAAACAACGCCTCCAAAAAAGTAATTGTGCACAAAAGTGTCGTTCTCGTCCGATCTAACCACTTAACCAGCATGGCATGTAGATGATCCGGTCTCTAGACAATGCCAACAAGAAAATAATCAAGGAGTCACCATTGCCAGGTAACCACTTAGGGCTCCTTTGATTTATAGGATAGAAAAATCATAGGAATAGGAAAAGCACGTGATTAAGATGTCATGCCTAGTTGAATCCATAGGAACATGAGTTATGTTTTATTTCTATACGATTTACATTACAACATTACTATAGGATATGTTCCTATGAATCAAACAACTAGTGTACAAAATTTCCATACGATCTAAATCCTAAACAATTTCTATATCCTATGAATCAAATAAGCCCTTAAGGTTAGACCTCGGATTGTGATCCCAGAAACTAAGAAGCGAAGCTCAAAGAGTACAGCCAGGAATGAAGCTAGACACAGTCACCACCCCAACTTATCGAGAACACTGCTGCAAAACACTGGTCGTCAAGGATATTTGCTTACACCACGTATGTAACTGCCTAGATTATCCACGGATAAACATCGACTGGTGGCTTGGTGTCGCATAATTCACGACCTATCAGATTTGCAGATCCGTACATGTAATGAGCTCGAGCTGGCAAGAAAGGTACAGGTGTTGGCTGAAGGATCGAGCGAGTTGTCAGATTTGGTTTTTTCTCCATGAAAAACGGGCGCTTCATGGGCACCGGAGAAACCCATCACTACAGGAATGCGCCTCTATGCCGACGGCCGGCTGCCCTCGGCGTAGCCACGCCTGGCCCTCGGCGTAGCTACGCCGACGGCAGCTCGGCGCTACCTCGTCGGGCGTCCGTGTCCCTCGGCGTGCAGCCACGCCGTCGGCGTACGGCGGCCCTCGGCGTGGGTGCCATCGCGACGGCCTTCCTACCCCTCGGCATACGTGCCCTCGGCACGCATCCCGTCGCCCCGTCGCGTTAACGGAGGGCCGGAGGCCGCGACGGCACGGCCTCGGCATGAAGGGCTCTGCGAGAGGCGACATGGCGCGACCTGGCGCGCGGCGTGGCTCGACGGCGCTGCCACTGGAGGCTACGCCGGGCAACCTCGGCATATGCATGGGCCATGCAGCTACGTGGCGCGTTCGTGCGGCCGGGCGCTGGGGCTACGCCGAGGGCAACCCCTCGGCATAGAACGACCATATGGTCTATGCCGGGGTCTATGCCGGACGGCAAGCCCTCGGCGTAGGCCTGCCATTTTTTTTTTTGCTTTTTTTTCTTGTTTCAGCCTGTTCCAATTCAATTGCAATGCGTTCAACAGGTCCAATTCATCCAAATTAATCCAAAATCGACCAAATTCGCCATAATTCACCAAAATAGCATATAATTCACATAGTAGCATACATGGTGCACATAGTAGCATACAAGAGGAGAGCGGAGAGTGCCATGTCATCCAAATACATAGTAGTAGCAAGCAAACCCTAGTTCTAAGCTGACTAGCGGAGGAAGGACCCGGGCGGGGTGTGTCCGCCCACATCGTTGGCGAAACGAGCAGCCCGGGGTTGCGCTCCGGTAGAAGCTGCAGAAGAACCACCTGGAGAAGGACCGGTGCTACGCCCAGGAGAAGTCGACGGAGAGGCACCGGGAGTAGTCCCAGGAGTAGTCGACGGAGAGGCACCAGCAGAACGCCCAGGAGACCGACCACCTTCATGAACCGGTGTGACCTCGCGCCCACCCGGCGATGCCTGGTTCCCGGACCATCCCGTTCCCTACGTGTTCCCTACATGTTAGCAACTTGCGAGGCAAAGGAAAGTGGTAACTACCGGTTTGGCAAAGAACTTACCTCCGGTGTGGATCCGTAGTAAGTCGCAGCGAAAGCTGCCCTCGATGGCATGATAGGCATGTCCCCCGCCACGGTAACTCGAGCCGGTGGCGGTGTACCAGTAGACATAGAGATCATCATTTCCTGCAAGATAGGTTACAAGTTAGGCTTTGCAGAAATAAAGCATCAAACTGAGACTTGTCATCTACTAGCGAGAAGAAAGATTCAGACTTACTCCTATATACGCCATGTAGGCCGTATTCTGCCTATTCCACTGCGCAGCGGCCTGCTGATACGCTTCATTGCAGGCTTCGAAGGCCGCCTCGAACTCAGGCTACAATTTCAGAAACAATGAATCTCGTAAACACTTAGCCATGTAGGAAGGAAAACCGGAAAGAGGATGAAAATGAGGAAAACTTACATCGTAGGCGGGTGGACGAGCAGGCCGTGGACGAGGCTGGGGGCTGTCGGCGGTGAGGGTATGCTTGAGACGCGTGTAGCTCGTGGCTGGGGTAGGCTTGACCGCCTTATTCAGAAAGGGGTAACGGCCATGCGGACGCCCGCGCCCCGACAGGACCAACGACTCCTCGTCGACCGGAATGCTCAAGGGGTCATCCACCTCGGGGTGACGAGACTTGACCATGTCGCAGTAGTCCTCCTTGGCGGCCTTGGCATTGCCGTAGTACTGTGGCTGAGGCAATGCGGGATTGGGCTTCTTCTTCGTCCGCATCATGTCATATATCTGGGCATCATGAAGCACCACCCCAGGTGCTGCCTCGGCCACCTGCATCGCGAAAAGAAAAGTTATGCGTACCACAAATGTAACATGACGGGAAATGAAAGAAGGTCGTTCCATGTATATACATACCATTTTCCCCTTGTAGCGGGTGTAGTCGCGGTTTCCCGCGCAGTGTGTGCCACCGGTGCCTCGGTTCTCCATGTTCCGCCTCGACACGGCTGCAAACTCCTCGTCCTCCCTGAGCCACCTCGCCCTAATCAGCTCCTCCCATGCCTCCCTATGCTGCTCGGCCCACTCGGGACAAACCTGAAAACGCAATACTCAACTCAAGATAATTCAATGAAAACTTAGCAGCAATGTAGAATCTCATTGACATTTTACTCACCGACATGTACTCCTCAATGGTCATTGCCCATTCATCCGTAGGCTGGTTACCAACATAGTACTCCTTCTTGACCCTCTTACCCTTGTTAGCCCAGAAGGCACTAGCGCTGGTGAACTTTTGGTTGTACCACTGCTGCGGTGTCAACCTCTCGCAAGCGCCACGCAAAGTGAGACGCGCCTGCGTGTCATGCTCCGGGTCCACACGATAGAAGCACTTCAATCATGCATAAATGAGTTGTGAAAGTCATGAGTTAGCACATTAGGGTCATTAACTATGAACGGTGCTCGAGAAATATATGCCTTACCCAGAACTTGGTGGTCACAGCCTCAGCAGCTGTCGCGAAGCCTACGGCAGGGGCATCCTCATAGTCCGCCCAAGTAGTGGCTAGCTTCGTCGCGCCACCGGGGACCGTGCTAAGGGGAGTGTATCTGCCGGGCCAGAACTTCTTAATCAGAGCCCCAAGCAAGCTGTTAGGCATGCGGGGGGGCTTGGCATCCCATGTCCAGTTGCTGCAAATAAATCACACATTAGTACACATGCCAAATTGTTTATTATGCCCAAGATGAAAATACATGTTCGAAATTTCTGAAGTAGTACACTTACTCATCGCTCGAAGGAATGATAAGGGCCTTGTCATCATGGGTCTTCGGCTCCTTCCTCGCATCGGGGACTCTAGCTTCTCCACGAAGCTTCAAGGGCTTCGGCGCACCCCCATCCTCCATCACCTCCAACTCAGCCCTAGAGTCCGACTCGTGTGTAGACTCCGTCTCCATCTCCACCTCCCCACTAGACGGACCCTCTAGGAACAACTCAGGAGCCACGTCGCCAGAAGCGGAGGGTGGCTCGTCAAAGTCCATGTGTACCCCGCCGCCACCTCGTCCTCCACCTCGTCCTCCTCGTCCTCCTCCACCTCGTCCTCCTCGTCCTCCTCGTCCTCGTCCTCCATCGGTACCATCGTCGTAACGCGGATTGCGCACCGGGGCTCGATCACTCCGTCTAGTGGGTCTAGGAATATTCCTCTTCACCTGCGAGAGCGTCTTAAGCAAGCTCTCGGAGTCTGCCTTGCCGCTGCTCATATTGTTCAGTCACCTGCATTGAGAAGAATAAAACAGTTAAGCACAAAGACATATTATATGAAGATACTAAGAATAAAAGGCACAATGCAATTAAGAAGCAGGTTGACATAATAAAATGTAGATACTAAGAATAAAAGGCACAATGCAATTAAGAAGCATGTTGACAAATAAATACTAAGAATAAAAGGCACAATGCAATTAAGAAGCATGTTGACAAATAAATACTAAGAATAAAAGACCCTCACCAGCCATCATCGCTCTCACGCTCACTCTCATACTCCGTCTCTTTCTCTTTCTCTTTCTCTGGATCACTATCACTATCACTATCTTGTGAGTACAAAGTTGAAGGGTCGACGGGTGGAGGCTCATCATAATTGTCATTCGCCTCAAGTAACTTCTCCAGCATAGATATGTCCTTTAGATCCACCACTGACTCACCACGAGTTTCTGCATCGTTCCCGAGGTCCTCTTGAACAAACGGTTCTAAAATATATTCCCCGAAGTCCTGTTCCTCTTGATAGAAAATCCCCTCGTATGTCACGGGGTCAATGTTGTTGTAATCATCCTCAGAGGGAATCGGTAGGTTACCATGTGGCGATACCTGGAAGACGACTTCCCAACCCTTGAGTTCCGCTTTCTGGCATGGGTAGGGCAAATAATAAACTTGCTTGGCTTGGTGAGCCACAACAAAGACATCGGCTCCGCTATAGGTGGTTGAAGGCTTAACTTCAACTAACCCAATGGACTTATCACTTCTCTGTCCACCTATTGGGTCGAACCAATGACACTTGAACACGACGATATTGAGTTGCACGTTCGTACGATTGAATGTCAACTCGTATACACTTTGTAACCTTCCGTAGTAATCAAAGTTGTTGGCTCCTTTGGTGAAGACCCCAGTATTTATCGTTTTGGGATTCGCCCGGCCCTTCTGGTGCGTCTCTGTGTGGAAGCGAAACCCATTCACATCATACTTCTCATACTTGGTCACCTCACGGCTACAACCTTGGGAAACACATTTCAACTCATCTATCATATCAACGTTTCTCTCACGGCCCTACAAGAACATTTCAAATTTGTTGTGTGCATTAGTTACGTGTAATAAGAGGGACAAGTCACATGTTGCAATGTAAGAGGAAAGGTTAGAAATTACTTTTTCCATGAACCATGTCACAAAGTTTTTATTAATTCCGGGAGCACCCTCTTTCAGTAGAGTGTCCATCTCCGAGGGTTCGGGCAATTCATCATACGGCCACATTTCATCCGTGAATTTGCTGAAAGGAGTAAATAAGCATTAGACCGAGACGAGGTTACTAGCTGCAAAGTAATTTGTTCACCATTTTACCTTACGAATGGGATCACTTCCTCCATGTTCGTAAGCACATATAGCATTATACAATCCTTCTCTTCGTTATCCAATTTATATTTTGTTCCTTTACCAGCCTTGCCACCGGGGAATTGGAATAGTTTTAGCTTGGGGTCATTCTCGGGCACGTCGACATTGTAACGAGTGACCGGGTTATGCTGAGTGGGAACATCATCGGGATAGTACGTTGTCGCGGCATCTGCCATCTCCCGAAGGCATATTGCCTCAGCTATGCATGCTTCAATCTTGGCCTTGTTTCCAGTTATCTTTCGAATATACTTAAACTCTCTCTCAATACAGAACTGCCAACGAAACTGCACCGGGCCACCCAAGAGTGCCTCGTTGGCGAGGTGCACAATGAGATGTGCCATCGGAGTAAAGAAGCCTGGCGGAAATATCATCTCCAAATTGCATAGCAACTCCGGCACTGTATGTTGTAGCTTTGCAATAACCTTGGGACATATCTGCTTAGCACAGAGCGTGCGGAAGAAATGGCTCAACTGCGCAAGCACTCGCCAGACTTTCTCGGGGATATACCCTCGAAGCATCACCGGCATGAGCCGCTGAATCCATATATGATAGTCGTGACTCTTGAGCCCGGTGACTTTTCCCGTCGAAAGATTAACTCCCTTACTCATATTCGAGCAATAACCATCAGGGAACATCACGACGTATTTGAGCCACCTGAATGCCTCCTTCTTTTGGATGGAATCAAGGCAGAAGTTGGCATGCGGCTTGAACCAATTCTTTTGACGGCCAATAGGACGCTTCATGTGTAATTTTTCCCTATCACAGAGGATCTCAACATCGACTCTAGCCTTGACATTATCCTTTGACTTCCCGGGAATGTTCAGGCATGTGTGAAAGACGGACTCCGCGACATTCTTTACAGTGTGCATCACATCGATGTTATGGGGAAGTTCGAGGTCC
The DNA here is from genome assembly GCA_030979885.1 of Lolium multiflorum. Lineage (NCBI taxonomy): Eukaryota > Viridiplantae > Streptophyta > Magnoliopsida > Poales > Poaceae > Lolium > Lolium multiflorum. The sequence continues at coordinate 16,300,066 of CM061751.1, forward strand.
TTGTAATACTCGAGCTTCGTTAAGGCCGCCTCATGAGTCCAGTTGTGCGTTACACCATATCCCTCAAATTGATGGCCAGTTGGCGTCGCTGCCGGCACGAGAGCACGTAGCTCGGCTTCAACAAGTGTACCATCAAACTTCGGCACATCTTTTTTTTCATGCACAACTTTGCCCTTCTTGAAGTTCTTTTTGTCTTCTCTAAACGGATGCCTCCTTTTGAGGAACTGTCGATTCGTGTCAAACGCAACATACTTGCGACCCTTCTGTAGCCAAAGGAACTCAAGCCGATGCCTGCACACTGGGCATGGCCACTTACCAGCTGTACACCATCCGCATGTTAGGGCGTACCCGGGCATGTCATGCATGGTATACTGCAACCAAACTTTCATGTAGAAGTTTGTCTTCGATGCTCGGTCGTACGTCAATGTCCCGTGGTGCCAAGAGTGGTTCAAATCTTCCACAATCGGCTGCATGTAGACACTCAAATTCTTCCCCGGGTAATGAGGGCCTGGAATGATCAGCGACAGAAACATGGTCTTCCTCGTCATTAGGACTCCGGGAGGGAGATTGAGCGGAATAACAAACACGGGCCAGCAACTGTAATTGGCAGTCGACATACCATATGGATTGAAACCATCTGTTGCTATCGCAATTCTGACATTCCGAGCCTCGGCTGCCTTAAGCGGGTGTTTTGTATCGAAGTTCTGCCATGCCGTACCATCGGATGGATGTCCCATCTTCAACTTCTTGTTTTCGTCCACGAATCTCTTCCCATACTTGTGCCACGTCATCTGTTTGGCTGTCTCCTCGTGCATGTAAAGCCGCTGGATTCTTTTTATGAATGGGAGATATCGAAGAATCGACTTTGCGGTGCTTGACTGCCTCACCTGACCATCCTTTCCCGTTACCTCTTCATACCTAGACTGCTTACAGATGGGACAGTACTTGTCCTCCGCATACTGTCTCCAAAATAGAACGCAGCCTTTCGGACAACAGTCTATCCTTTGATAATCCATGTTGAGGTCCTTCATCATTCTCCTCGTCGCGTGCAGGCTTTGAGGCAGACAATGATCTTTGGGCAACATGTTACCAGTTGTTTTCAGACTTGCTTCAAAGCCCTCACGGGTGGTGTTGTACCGGGTCTTGTCGGCTAGACATTGGGAGATGGCATCGAGCTGAGAAATCGCGGCGCCCTCGTACAGAGGCCTCTTAGCCGCGGCAATCATATCATAGAAGGCCTTCGCGGTTGGCTCTGGTTCCTCCGGTTCTGGCGGCGCCTCCGGTTCTGGCGGCGCCTCCGGTTCTGGAGGTGGCGAATCCGGGACATCGGCATGGACGAGATCATCTAGAAAGTCTCTAATTCCATCGTACTCATTGCCATTGAGCCGCTGCCGCATCACCTCACCTCTGTCACGTTCGCGCTCATCAAAGTCGATTTCCGTGACGTACCCATGCATATACCCATATTGCAGAAGGTGTCTATACATTTCATCCTTCCCACGACGTTGACGCTTCACGCAGCGAACACAGGGGCAAAGTGCCCGAGCCAGCCCCTTTGTACCACGCGCTAACTCATTCACTAGAAAATGGGTCTTCCTTGTCCACTCATCTGTTTTCTCAGTCGCACTAACACGCTCATTGTACATCCATCCATTATCAGCCATCCTCTGCTTTATTGGGAGCCAAACCACAGACATAGCATTTATATCAAATAGGAAATTAAATGCATCATATTTTTATTTATTTTACCGGGCGAAACGCATGCATCAACCTACATCTCTACTAGGTGGGCTCCTAGCAGCCGCCGGATCCGTAGTTGGCTACGTTCTCCATGCTCTACCCCGGTCCAAGTCAGAATTTCGGCAGCACCTCCCCGCTGCTCTCCCGATACACGTCTCGGCAAAAAGCCGAGAGGATGTGCATCCGGAGAACAACGGGGAGGCGCCGCCGAAATCCTGACTCGGACCGGAGTAGAACATGGAAAACGTAGACAACTACGCATCCGCCGACTGTCCCGTAAATGCCGCAAGCGTTACGGTTCAAAATATGCGGACCACTAATGCATATTTATCCGCGTAACGCTCGCGGACGGGAAGTGACACCTAGGTTACGCAACTGGACTTGGAAAATGAATCTAGTGACATAAGAAAATGCGGAGAAGAAGTTGGAAATTTAGCTCACCCTCGGCTGTAGAGGAAGTAGTCCAACAACCAAGTGTCGATGTCGGCGACCGTCGAGAAGCGCGTCAAGATCCGGGATCGTCACGCCGGGGTGCTCATGACGAGGCGGTCACGACATGGCCTATTAATAATTCACATTATTAGAACAAATTCACATTTGCATTTCTATTTCCATTATTAAACAAATTCATTTCTATTTCTATTACACATTTCCATTCCAGGAAACATCTCGTTTCTGATTAAGTAATGTGAATTTCTTAGGTCTAGTCTTGTTCTACGAGGCTACATTTCTAAGAAATAACTCATTTCTCATTCCTAAGTTTGTCCGGAAGTCGAAACCATAATTCTTGTCAATTCATGATATGCCAATACCATAACTCCATCACAATGTCCACACAACCCTTTCCATCGTAGCATTACACATTTCCGTTTCAACTGCATACACCACACATGCTAAATAAGAAAATGCAGTAAAGAAAATGGTTCAATCCCCCATTCACCAATGTGTTTGACCGAACAACGACTGCAGTTAGCTATGGTTCAGATTCGATAGCCACGGTTACAAAGCACTCAAGCGCAGCAAAAATTGTGCATCGGGCAGGCAACGCAACCAGGAAAACAAGTACCCTGGCTTCTAAGTCTGTTAATGCCGCACCGCACCGAATTCGACGACCACCTAACTAGGCGAGGCCCCCGGATCCCTCGCGCTCGCATATCAGACACTAGAGCGCGGTTACAGATTCGTAGCAGGGGAAGAGTCTCGGGTATTTTTGTGACCTATGCGTACACATAATTTTCATGGGAACGAAAAAAAAAGCTTGGAATGTAGCATGTCAAGAAAAAGTACTTCTAAAACCTATTCTTTTAACACCTGATTTCGAGGTTTTTTTTTCACATATTCGTACCTCTCGGAAGGCTGGAGGAAGGTGAGGTCGGGGGCGAGCGGAAGGCGGGGCCCGCGTCGGCGTCTCCGGCAGCCACGGATTCGGCGGGCGAGAGGAGCTCGTGCAGGGGGGCGGCGGCGGCTGGCGGCGGGTGAGAGGCGACGGCGCGGCGGCGGCTGCGGCGGCGATGGACGGGCCGGGGAGGAGCGGCGCGCGGTGCGGCGTCGGCGCGAGGTGGAGGGAGCGGGGAGGGCGGCGGGCGGCGGGAGGTGGTTGCGGCGGCAAGCGTGGCGGCGGGCGGGGAGGAACGGCGAGCGGGCGGCGTGTGTCTGTGCGCGCGGGCGTGTGTGTTCTGGTCGGCTCGACCGAACACGACCCGACCCGGCCCGCCAACCCTAGCTATGCCGAGGGCCGGGCATATGCCGACGGCAGCCCTCGGCATAGCCATTTTTTTTCAAATTTTTTTAAATCTTCATGTCAATTCCAAAAATGTCTAAAAATCATATTTTTTGGATTTTAAAAAATATGAAATTAAATACCCACATACATATACACATTCTGAAGGTACGGTAAAAATTTTGGAGAAAAATATGTTATATTTTAAGCTATACAAAAAAGACAAATTTCTGACAAATATATACCTCTATACGTAGCCACAAATTTGTTTTTTTCCTGTAGCTCAAAATACAATGTAATTTCTATCAAAAATTTCCATGAATATTCAGAACATGTGTATGTATTCATGGAATAAATGTGATGATTTTTTGAAATGCAGAAATACAGTTTTTAAATATTTTTAAAAACTGAGAGCACTGGTGCTCATGTGCACCAAATTTGCTTCCATGTCAATTATATTATAAAATATATTAATACAGGTCCATATAAATCTGTTTTAATCTTCTACATTCCCAAGCTATGCGCATAAAAAAATTAGCATCTTAACTTAATATTTTGTCCCGTAGACGAAACCCTAATCCGGTAGCCCCGCAGATCTACCCCTTTGACCAACCTCCGATGACAGCTGACCCATGGACTTTTCTCTTCCTTTGTATTGTGTTAGGTCATCGGAACATGTAGTATCAATAATTACCCTATCTTACATCAATATTCCCTCCAGTAGAAAAAACCCTAATCTGGGACCGCGCGGTCTACCCCTTTTGCATCCCATGGGGTCCCCGGTGGGCATATGCCTCCATTTGAGCTTGGTTAGGTCATAGGTACATGTGAAAACAAAAATCATCCCATATGATATCAAGTTTCTCTCCGGTTCACGAGGGAGTTCCTATACATGCAGAATCTGCCCAAGTGTAGGAACCCCCTGTCAGAAGCCGGACACACTGGGGGGTAGCCTTGGATATAAAACCATCTCAAATCACTTTTGTGCATTCCATGTGGACACAAACAAGTTTGGGGCCATTCCCTAGATCCGATGCTAGATTTCCGACGAAACCCTAGTTTTGTTGACCGCGCGGTCTACCCCTTTGACTGCATCCCATCGGGGTCCCCCGGTGGGCATATGCCTCCATTTGAGCTTGGTTAGGTCATAGGTACATGTGGAAACAAAAATCATCCCATATGATATCAAGTTTCTCTCCGGTTCACGTACGAGGGAGTTGCCTAAGTGTAGGAACCCCCTGTCCGAGAAGCCGGACACACCGGGGGGTAGCCTTGGATATAAAACCATCTCAAATCACTTTTGTGCATTCCATGTGGACACACACAAGTTCTGGGGCCATTCCCTAGATCCGACGCTCGATTTCCGACGAAACCCTAGTTCTGTTGACCGCGCGGTCTACCCCTTTGACTGCATCCCATCGGGGTCCCCCGGTGGGCATATGCCTCCATTTGAGCTTGGTTAGGTCATAGGTACATGTGAAAACAAAAATCATCCCATATGATCTCAAGTTTCTCTCGGTTCAACTCCAGGGAGTTCTATACATGCGAGAATCTGCCTAAGTGTAGTAACCCCTGTCCAGAAGCCGGACACACACGGGGTAGCCTTGGATATAGAACCATCTCAAATCACTTTTGTGCATTCCATGTGGACACACACAAGTTTTGGGGCCCTTCCCTAGATCCAGATGCTCGATTTCCGAAGAAACCTAGTTACTTGACCGCGGTCTACCCCTTTACCGCATCCCATCGGGGTCCCCGGTGGGCATATGCCTCCATTTGAGCTTGGTTAGGTCATAGGTACATTTGGAAACAAGGATCATCCCATATGATCTCAAGTTTCTCTCCGGTTCACCTCCAGGAGTTCCCCCTGCATGCATGCGCCTAAGTGTAGGACCCTCGAGAAAGCCGGACACACTGGGGGTAGCCTTGGATATAAAACCATCTCAAATCACTTTTGTGCATTCCATGTGGACACACACAAGTTTTGGGGCCATTCCCTAGATCCGATGCTCGATTTCGATGAAACCCTAGTTCTATTGACCGCGCGGTCTACCTTGACTGCATCCCATCGGGGGTCCCCGTGGGCATATGCCTCCATTTGAGCTTGGTTAGGTCATAGGTACATTTGGAAACAAGGATCATCACATATGATCTCAAGTTTCTCTCCGGTTCAACTCCGAGGGAGTTCCCCCTATACATGCAGAATCTGCCTAAGTGTAGGAACCCCCTGTCCGAGAAGCCGGACACACCTGGGGGTAGCCTTGGATATAAAACCATCTCAAATCACTTTTGTGCATTCCATGTGGACACACACAAGTTTTGGGGCCATTCCCTTGATCGGATGCTCGATTTCCGATGAAACCCTAGTTCTGTTGACCGCGCGGTCTACCCCTTTGACTGCATCCCATCGGGGGTCCCCCGTGGGCATATGCCTCCATTTGAGCTTGGTTAGGTCATAGGTACATGTGGAAACAAAAATCATCCCATATGATCCCAAGATTCTCTCCGGTTCACGTACGAGGGAGTTCCCCCCTATACATGCAGAAGTGTAGGAACCCCATGTCCGAGAAGCCGGACACACCTGGGGGGTAGCCTTGGACATAAAACCATCTCAAATAACTTTTGTGCATGCCATGTGGACACACACAAGTTTTGGGGCCATTCCCTAGATCCGACGTTCGATTTCCGACGAAACCCTAGTTCTGTTGACCGCGCGGTCTACCCCTTTTGCATCCCATCGGGGGTCCCCCGGTGGGCATATGCCTCCATTTGAGCTTGTTTAGGTCATAGGTACATGTGAAAACAAAAATCATCCCATATGATATCAAGTTTCTCTCCGGTTCACGTACGAGGGAGTTCCCCCTATACATGCAGAATCTGCCCAAGTGTAGGAACCCCCTGTCCGAGAAGCCGGACACACCTGGGGGGTAGCCTTGGATATAAAACCATCTCAAATCACTTTTGTGCATTCCATGTGGACACACACAAGTTCTGGGGCCATTCCCTAGATCCGATGCTAGATTTCCGAAACCCTAGTTCGTTGACCGCGCGGTCTACCCCTTTGACGCATCCCATCGGGGGTCCCGGTGGGCATATGCCTCCATTTGAGCTTGGTTAGGTCATAGGTACATGTGGAAACAAAAATCATCCCATATGATATCAAGTTTCTCTCCGGTTCACGTACGAGGGAGTTCCCCCTATACATGCAGTGTAGGAACCCCCGTCCGAGAAGCCGGACACACCTGGGGGTAGCCTTGGATATAAAACCATCTCAAATCACTTTTGTGCATTCCATGTGGACACACACAAGTTCTGGGGCCATTCCCTAGATCCGACGCTCGATTTCCGACGAAACCCTAGTTCTGTTGACCGCGCGGTCTACCCCTTTGACTTCATCCCATCGGGGGTCCCCCGGTGGGCATATGCCTCCATTTGAGCTTGGTTAGGTCATAGGTACATGTGGAAACAATAATCATCCCATATGATCCCAAGATTCTCTCCGGTTCACGTACGAGGGAGTTCCCCCCTATACATCCAGAATCTGGAACCCCCTGTCCGAGAAGCCGGACACACCTGGGGGTAGCCTTGGACATAAAACCATCTCAAATAACTTTTGTGCATGCCATGTGGACACACACAAGTTTTGGGGCCATTCCCTAGATCCGATGCTAGATTTCCGACGAAACCTAGTTCTGTTGAGCGCGGTCTACCCCTTTGACTGCATCCCATCGGGGTCCCCCGGTGGGCATATGCCTCCATTTGAGCTTGGTTAGGTCATAGGTACATGTGGAAACAAAAATCATCCCATATGATATCAAGTTTCTCTCCGGTTCACGTACGAGGGAGTTCCCCCTATACATGCAGAATCTGCCCAAGTGTAGGAACCCCCTGTCCGAGAAGCCGGACACACCTGGGGGTAGCCTTGGATATAAAACCATCTCAAATCACTTTTGTGCATTCCATGTGGACACACACAAGTTCTGGGCCATTCCCTAGATCCGATGCTAGATTTCCGATGAAACCCTAGTTCTGTTGACCGCGCGGTCTACCCCTTTGACTGCATCCCATCGGGGGTCCCCCGGTGGGCATATGCCTCCATTTGAGCTTGGTTAGGTCATAGGTACATGTGGAAACAAAAATCATCCCATATGATATCAAGTTTCTCTCCGGTTCACGTACGAGGGAGTTCCCCCCTATACATGCATAATCTGCCTAAGTGTAGGAACCCCCGTCCGAGAAGCCGGACACACCTGGGGGGTAGCCTTGGATATAAAACCATCTCAAATCAATTTTGTGCATGCCATGTGGACACACACAAGTTTTGGGGCCATTCCCTAGATCGGACGCTCGATTTCGACGAAACCCTAGTTCTGTGACCGCGGTCTACCCCTTTGACTGCATCCCATCGGGGTCCCTCGGTGGGCATATGCCTCCATTTGAGCTTGGTTAGGTCATAGGTACATGTGGAAACAAATCATCCCATATGATATCAAGTTTCTCTCCGGTTCACGTACGAGTGAGTCCCCCCATACATGTGCCAAGTGTAGGAACCCCCTGTCAGAAGCCGGACACACCTGGGGGTAGCCTTGGATATAAAACCATCTCAAATCACGTTTGTGCATTCCATGTGGACACACACAAGTTCGGGGCCATTCCCTAGATCCGACGCTCGATTTCAGACGAAACCCTAGTTCGTTGACCGCGCGGTCTACCCCTTTGACTGCATCCCATCGGGGGTCCCCCGGTGGGAATATGCCTCCATTTGAGCTTGGTTAGGTCATAGGTACATGTGGAAACAAAAATCATCCCATATGATCTCAAGTTTCTCTCCGGTTCAACTCCGAGGGAGTTCCCCTATACATGCAGAATCTGCCTAAGTGTAGTAACCCCTGTCCGAGAAGCCGGACACACCTGGGGGTAGCCTTGGATATAGAACCATCTCAAATCACTTTTTTGCATTCCATGTGGACACACACAAGTTTTGGGGCCCTTCCCTAGATCCGATGCTCGATTTCTGAAGAAACCCTAGTTCTGTTGACCGCGCGGTCTACCCCTTTGACTGCATCCCATCGGGGGTCCCCGGTGGGCATATGCCTCCATTTGAGCTTGGTTAGGTCATAGGTACATTTGGAAACAAGGATCATCCCATATGATCTCAAGTTTCTCTCCGGTTCACCTCCGAGGGAGTTCCCCCTATACATGCAGAATCTGCCTAAGTGTAGGTCCGAGAAGCCGACACACCTGGGGGTAGCCTTGGATATAAACCATCTCAAATCACTTTTGTGCATTCCATGTGGACACACACAAGTTTTGGGGCCATTCCCTAGATCCGATGCTCGATTTCGATGAAACCCTAGTTCTGTTGACCGCGCGGTCTACCCCTTTGACTGCATCCCATCGGGGTCCCCCGGTGGGCATATGCCTCCATTTGAGCTTGGTTAGGTCATAGGTACATGGTAAAACAAGGATCATCCCATATGATCTCAAGTTTCTCTCCGGTTCAACTCCGAGGGAGTTCCCCCCTATACATGCAGAATCTGCCTAAGTGTAGTAACCCCCTGTCCGAGAAGCCGGACACACCTGGGGGGGTAGCCTTGGATATAGAACCATCTCAAATCACTTTTGTGCATTCCATGTGGACACACACAAGTTTTGGGGCCATTCCCTGATCGGATGCTCGATTTCCGATGAAACCCTAGTTCGTTGACCGCGCGGTCTACCCCTTTGACTGCATCCCATCGGGGGTCCCCCGGTGGGCATATGCCTCCATTTGAGCTTGGTTAGGTCATAGGTACATGGTAAAACAAGGATCATCCCATATGATCTCAAGTTTCTCTCCGGTTCAACTCCGAGGGAGTTCCCCCCTATACATGCAGAATCTAAGTGTAGTAACCCCCTATCCGAGAAGCGGACACAGGGGGGTAGCCTTGGATATAAAACCATCTCAAATCACTTTTGTGCATTCCATGTGGACACACACAAGTTTTGGGGCCATTCCCTTGATCCGATGCTCGATTTGAGTGAAACCCTAGTTCTGTTGACCGCGCGGTCTACCCCTTTGACTGCATCCCACCGGTGGGCATATGCTGCCTCCATTTGAGCTTGGTTAGGTCATAGGTACATGGTAAAACAAGGATCATCCCATATGATCTCAAGTTTCTCTCCGATTCACCTCCGAGGGAGTTCCTATACATCCAGAATCGCCAAGTGTAGGAACCCCTTGTCCGAGAAGCGGACACACCTTGGGGGTATCCTTGGATATAAAACCATCTCAAATCACTTTTGTGCATGCCATGTGGGCACACACAAGTTTTCCAGCGATTCCGACGCTCCGGTGGTCTGTAACTTGGAAAACCCTAGGGCGGGGACCCCACACATCTACCCCTATAGCTTTCTCCGTGCGAGGGTTTACCAGTGGACTTTTTTATTTATTTTGCTTTGTTTAGGACATATGTACATGGAAACCATAGGTTGGGCATACTTTACCATAAAATAGGCTCCGTTCGAGCCATGGCGGGGGTTTCCACATACAGATCCTGGATTTTACCAATTGGTAGCCCATTATGCGGAAATCGTCAACGCCGGGTACATCCAAGGTTAGCCAAACCTTACATCACACTTGTACATGTATGTTAGGGGCAGAAGCAAGTTTTCCAACAATTCGGACGCTCCGTGATCTGTTTCTTGGGAAACCCTAGGCGGGACCCCTAGGGTTAGGGTTTTACCAAGTGATCTGTTAGGGTTATAGTTAGGGTTAGCAATGTATGTGGAAACCCTAGGGTTAGGGTTAGAGTTAGGGTTAGGTTAGGGTTAGAGTTAGCAATGTATGTGGAAACCCTAGGGTTAGGGTTAGGGCTAGAGTTAGGGTTAGGGTTAGAGTTAGCAATGTATGTGGAAACCTTAGGGTTAGGTTTAGGGCTAGAGTTAGGGTTACGGTTAGGGTTAGAGTTAGGGTTAGAGTTAGGGTTACAGTTAGGGTTAGGGTTCGGGAAACCGTAGGGCGGGGACCCCGCGGATCTACCCATATGTACATCGATAGCAAATGTTGGGCCTAGTGGCTCCGGTTGACCCGTCTGCGAAGAGCGTCACCCATGCATGGGACCTACATATGCCATCTACGAATTCTTAAAAAATAGAACCATTTTTTACATAATTCATACTAGTAAATAAATAATAGAAACATATTATAAAGTAATATGAGAGAGGGAAAAAAATAAAAAAAACTATATGCCGAGGGTGGCCGTCGGCATAGGGTGTCCATGCCCTATGCCGAGGGTGGCCGTCGGCGTAAACGCCGTGAGCGGGCGTCGACGGCGCGGGCTGGGCCGGAGGCGTGCCGGTGCTACGCCGAGGAGGTGACGCCGACGGCTGCCCTCGGCGTAGCCTCCTCTACGCCGACGGTGTTTGTACGCCGACGGTCGGGTTCGTGAGCTGCCCCGGCGAGGCCGTACGCCGACGGCCCCGATAAAAAGCCGTCGGCGTACACTCTGGCCGTCGGCATCTGTCACCATTCCTGTAGTGCATGCATGCATTTGCAACCCTGGTTCCGCGATGAAGTCAGCGGACAGGGTGGCGATATATATAGCTGCGCTGAGAGAGATGGCCGTCGTCGATCTATGGCAGATGCATGCATATATATATACATCAATTAACATGGAATGGAGGAAGTAGTATACATATGTACACACATGGGCTGTCCGATCGACCCCTCCCTCTAAAATATGAGTATACAACAATAATTATATATTATTAACCGATTTATCCTCTTACCTTTATGGCCATCGATCCAATCAAGGTTTTGTATTGTTATTTTCTGGTACATTTCAACGGAAAATATGTGTCGTAGTTTATTGATTCAGATACAGCTTTCACTAATAATTTATTTATTTTCAATATATATGATCCATTTATCTCCAATAAGAATATACGGGTTATATGACACAAAATCAATATCACTACACCTAACTAAAGGATCCATCAAAAAATACAATTATAAGTACACTAGCACAATAGCCATCTGGGACGCCAGCTGCATTGTGTCGAATCTTCTAGAGAGAAAATTCATGTTTCATAGATACTCATATCACACAGTTACAAATTATTTAGTTCTCTATCCACCAAATTTGTTAAGATATATAAGATATCGCAACTTCAAAACTATCTTTAATGATATTTGTTTCATTACACAATAATTTAAGTACACTATGAAGATCTATCTGTTGTGATTCATTTTCGCACACTTATAAATAAAATTTTGTTTTATGATACATTAAATATGTTTACGAAGATCTATCCAAAATAGTGTGGTTTATTTACTTACAATTATGAAGATATGCTAGTTGTGATCCTTTTACGCAGAACATTGATTTTTTACGTAAATAACTCAAAATCATCATTGTAAATTAAATGAATTATAATTCATATAGTCAAGCTGTCAACTTTTGGTTTCAACGCCAATGAGCAAAACAATGAAACAAGATTGTAGTAAACTAATGTATTTATGGACTAACAAAGTAGAGCTCGGTTTAAAGAAACACTATGGTAACCCGCAAGCTTCAATTTTTAGGCGTGGTCATAACTATACAGGAATCAAACTAAATGGTTTTAAAAGTTTTCTCTTATTCAAGAGGTATTCAAAATTTATTTAAGCTAATCCAGCGGAACTACATACAGCGAATGGGAGGACCCGTGGTTGGATGTTTAGTATTTGCGGGAATTTATAGTTTTTTTTACTCTGTGTTGTGCCTTTAGTAGGTAACGACTGATTAATATAGATTCTTTGGCAATGTAGTAGGGATCATATTTACCATGTGCTTAATAAAAAATTAGAAATTAGTAAAACAAAATTGCTAGCCGTTGAATATATGAACACACTTCAGCGTTCATAAATTAGTCTCAAACTTTCAAAAAAAAAATCAGAAAATAGGTGGACGACTAGGAGAAATAAACCAAAGTTGCCGTAAGATATTTTACTTGCATTGTCCTAGTGTGGTTACCATTTGGACTTGCAATAGAAAATTAGCCCCGAATCGCATGGATGGTTTGGTTTCAAGATTTAAAAAATTATGGACATAGAGTGAGTTGCAACTTACCCATACAAATTTTCATACAATAATTCAAAAATTTGCTATGTTTTAGAAAAATGGGAAAGTAAATATTTAGAGTCTTTGATTTTAAGTTTCAGAATTCTATTTGCTATGATGTCAAATTTGAAATAAGTTCTACACGTTTGGCAGACTCGTTCCACGGATCACGAAATGGTCCACGACTGGGTTATGAAATTACGCTCTATTTGGATTTACGTCTTCAAACATGACACAAACAATATCAAGGAGCAAGCCCATGCATGGTGGAGGGACGCAAAAAAAGAATCTTGGAAACCTAGCTCCGCCTCGTTAGAAACACAACTCCGCCTCGTTAGAAACACAACTCCGCCTCCGCCTCCCCATATATAGGTTCATTCCACCTGCTACGGCAGGCCTCGCCGATGTTGGGAGAGGTTGGAACCTGATTTATGCATGTGTGGCCATCTTTTTTTTGGCATCCACCACAACGGAGATGACATTGTCTACAATAAGTGATATGCGGCACTTTGTTTGATGATGAGTTCTCCTTCCTAACATCAATGGTGGTGTTGGGAGATTACAATTTTCTAGGTACAAGCCTTCAGATCTCGCTTTACCGGATCGATTTTGGATCTTTTTTTATGGTTGTTGCGAGGAGGATTGTCCTCGCACTATTTATCGTGGCTGCTACGTCCTCGACAGTGGTGATTTATACTCTCGACTCTCCGGTGACGTTAATTAGGCTCTTCAATTATTTTCCATGACATACAGGTGTTGGTACTATTGCCGATATGGATTGACTACTTAAATGGTTGTTCACGTGCATGTAGCTTTGGTATTGCGGCTCAAATTAAAATTATGGGAGAACCTTCGTTGAGATGTACATGTCTATTTTTGCCCACCTTCAAAAAAAAACAAAATTATTTCATGAAAGAAGAAAAAGTTTGAAGACTTTGAAAATTTGGTCCTTTCCTTTAGAATTTACGTTGTAAAAGCTTAAGACGGCTCGTTTATCTCTATCATGTACTATTTATTACTATAAATATATATGGTGTTGATTTTCAAAATAAAATCTAGACGCAGTAAACTGAATTGCACCAATTTTTACATAGAAACAGACGACGTGAATTACACGGCTCGTGACATGCCACGTTTGTCTTACGTAAATACAACTCCGGGTCTCTGATTTAATCATACATATCCTTTATAAATCTGATATTTCAAATAATTTGGCTGATTTCAACAAATAATTTGTATGATTTTGACTACTAAGGTGCCTCAAGGAGAACCTGCATGCATGTTTGTGTTAGTATATAACAGAATCAGGTAGTATTAAATATATGTTATATAAAATGTGTAGAGTAACGGTTTGTCCAAAGTTTGGTTTTTGACCACATGTCTTGCATTTTGTAAGTACCGAGAACTCATTTCGTTAGTGATTACAAAACCTAAGGCCAATTCGTTAGGACCAAAAATGTTCATACCTCTTACGCATCAATAGTTTTACATGTATGAGAGAAAAGAGAGAAAGAAAACGAGCATGCATTGGAGAAGAGAGAACAATAAATAAAAGAGAACTTATATTATCTAAAAAAAATAAAAAAAATGCTTAGGCGTTATAATCCATAATCTGAAGGAGTACTATATATGTCCTACATTAACTTAGTAAAAGGCAATGAAGTTTAAATTGACGGTAAAACATGAAACAATCATGTAGAGTAGATAATGAGCTAGGGAGACAAATCAAAATGTCATCAGAATTGATTGTAGCACTACGAGATAGACATGCAAGATGTTTAATGGCGAACGTTTGAGTATGGCGCACGATATGGGAAGCCAGCCAGCATCACTGTAGCCCATTGAAGCGAGAGCATCCAAGCGGATTATTTAGCTACTGTAGCTTTTTTTCTTCCTTTGGCGGGAAAGCTAGGTGGTCGATATAGTTAGACAGTTAGTTAAGCAGTCGTTTTTTCGTTTATTCATAGTTAGTCGTTTGTGAAACATCACATCAAACCCACACGTGTGGTGCCCCTCGTGCCCCCTTCTATGGCTAGTTGGTGATCACCGATTTTTAGATAACAGGCAATAACTTGCCCGACTTTTAATATAAATATAGTAGCCAGTTAGGGATACACACTGCTGGGCATTACAGCTTGGCCAGAAAGGAAAACACAATAACAGTTCTAGCACAGATACAACCAAGTCCAGGGGCAGCTAGGTCTATGGCTACAGCACATCCCAAGGTCCAAACGGTGGGAAGGGCTACTTCTTCACGGCGGTGCCGGCGGCTTCAACTGCACGTACAGCTCCCTTAGCTCTCGTGCCATCCAGTTTAGCCCCTCCTTTTCTCTCCTTATACTCCACAGCTGCAAAAGAAGAATAATTTTGTAAATAATGTCAGCTGGGTTAGAACTTTCTTTTAATGCTATAATTGCGCGTGTTCCAAAGAGCCCAGGACTGTGCCAGGAAGAGCACCCACAGCAACTTCCTAGTATAGCCGGCGAAACCAGAAAGGATGGCATGGAATTGGGAAAAATTGGTCGGGCACCAGTTGCACCCAAGCAACTGACGAGACACCGCCCACGCAAACTTAGCCAGGGAACAAGCGAAAAAAATATGACTAGCATCCTCCGGGGCGCCACAAAGGGCACAAAGGCCATTGGATGGGCCGTGTCTAGTCAGGATCTGTTGCCCCGAAGGTAACTTATCGAGGGCCAGCTGCCAGGAGAAAATTTTGATTTTAAGCGGGAGCTTGGATTTCCACAAGTCTTTGTGGTGGGCAACTGTCACCCCTTGGGATAGTTGAGCGTACATGGATTTGACAGAATAAGAGCCAGCCTGTTCCAGGTGCCAGGACACCTTGTCAAGGTCCGTACCAAGGGACACCTGGTTCACCAGACCTTGCAGCTCGCCCCAGAGCCGCAGGTTCGCCTGATCAAACGAACGACGAAAACGGACTTGGAGAGCGTTGTGATGGAAGGCTTCTGCGACTGAGATGTCTTGGTTGTCACAGATGGCGAAGAGCGAGGGGAATGCTTCCATGATGGGACCCCTCCCAATCCACCAGTCCTTCCAGAAGCTGGTGCGCGAACCATTCCTCACCTCATGTTTAGCTCCCACTTTGAAAAGGTGTTTGATTTTATGCAAGCTTTTCCAAAATGGGGATCCTCCTTGACCTGAGCCCGAGAACAGATCCGAAGCGTCGGGGTATTTGGCGTGTATAATACGAGCCCATACTGTGTCTTCCTGTTGATAGAGCCGCCAAATCCATTTCAGCAGCAAGGCACGATTCATAAGCTTTGTGTTGAGTAAACCTAAACCCCCAACTTCCTTGGGGCGGCAAATCATCGGCCAATTCACAAGGTGGTACTTCCTCTTTGGACCTGCCCCTTCCCAGAAAAACTTGGAGCGGAGCGAATCGAACCTCGCATGAATCCCATCATGGAGGAGAAACAGCCCCATTGCATAGATTGGGAGGTTATCAAGGCAGGAGTTAGACAGAATGAGTCGTCCCCCAGATGACATCAATCTGCCCACCCAGGGTTCTAACTTGCCCGCGAGCTTTCGAACTAAAAACAGCCACTGCTCGAGCGTGAGCTTCCTGTCCGACATAGGTAGGCCTAGATAGATAAAGGGGAAGCTCCCAAGGTTGCAGTTCAGCTTGTTGGCGATGGCAGTACTCTCGTTGCTCCGTTGACCCAAAACAAACACTTCGCTCTTGTGGTAGTTGATTTTGAGTCCAGACATGTCTTCGAAGCACATCAGGAGAAATTTCAGGTTCGCAATATCCTCGTCCGACCCCTGGATGAGGATAAGCGTGTCGTCAGCGTATTGCAAGTGTGTAATGCCCCCTGGCAACAGGTGGGGAACTAGCCCGTGAATGTGTCCGGCCGAGGCCGCGGCAGATAAGATTCCAGAAAGGGCTTCTCCAATGAAATTGAAAAGCAAGGGGGAGAGGGGATCTCCCTGACGAACCCCTCTCTTATTCCGGAAGAACGGTCCCACCTCCCCGTTGATAGAAATAGCAGTTTGCCCACCAGAGACAAGCTGAGAAATCCGGTGGATGTAACCTTCGTCAAATCCTTTGCAGCGTAGGACTTCCCCCAGGAAATCCCAATTCACCCGGTCATAAGCTTTCTCGAAATCCAGCTTGAGGAGCACCCCATTGTGCTTCCTTACCCGGATGTCGTGTATAATCTCCATGAGAGCAAGCGGTCCATCAAGGATGTTTCTACCCTTGATAAAAGCAGTTTGATTTGGAGATATAATCCTGTGAGCAACAGGGTCTAGTTTCGATGCGTAAGCTTTGGAGATGATTTTGAAGATGACGTTGATCAAGGCGATCGGCCTATACTGTGAGATACTCTCAGCCCCGGGAACTTTTGGAATGAGAGAAAGGATTCCGAAATTGAGCCGCGAGATGTCGATGCGCCCCAGCACAAAGTCATTGAGAATATGCAAGATCCCGAGCTTGACCTGCGGCCAAAAGCGCTTGAAGAAAACCACCGGAAAACCATCCGGACCCGGAGCGGTGTCAGTTTTCATATCTTTAACAATAGCCTCCAGTTCATCTTCAGAGAAGGTACACGCCAACCCGACGTTTTCCTCGTCTGAGACACGCACCTCCTCGCCCCATGTAGAAGGCGCGAGCCCACAAACCCTTGGAGCTGAGGCACCCAGCAGGTTCCTATAGAACTCATAAACGTGATGCTGAATCTGTTTCGGGTCCGTGATAGTGCCAGAGTCGGAGCTAAGCCTAGCTATATGGCATTTCCTTCTTCTACCATTGGCAACAGCATGGAAGTATGCCGTGTTTGCATCGCCTTGCAGAGCCCACCTGACTCTACCGCGTTGCCGCCAATGCTCCTCCTCCATGCGGTAGATATGGAGCAACTGCTCCTCCAGATGGTACCTAGATGCCCAAGCATCCTCGTCTAGGCCAGAGGAGTCGGCAAGGACATCCAAATGGGCAATCTGGCCCAGCAGAGCGGATTTTTCAGCCTTGTTATCCCTGGCAAGGTTCTGGTTCCAGCCCCGCAAGAATTGTCTAAGCCCAGCAGACATGAAACACCACCAATCGATAATGTCGCGGCCACCCACCATTGTCCGCAGATTCTCCCACTTCTGCAGAACCAATGGCACGAAGTCCTGGCGCTCGAACCAGCCGGTCTCGAAGAAGAATCTATTGGTGCGAAGCGGGAAACCCTCCCCAGTGTCGAAGACAAGCGGCGTATGGTCAGACCCCAAACTGGTCTCAGCAGAAAGCGAGCATAGCGGGAAAATGGCTTCGAAAGGGGCAGAAACAAACACACGGTCAAGGGCAGAGCGGACCGGGTTGAGCTGATGGTTGGACCAAGTAAACCGGGCCCCCGTGCGCGGGATTTCCCTCAAAGCCCAGTTGGCAATACTGTTGTTGAAGAGATCAATCAGGGGCCAATTAAGGTTAGAATTGTTCTTATCTTCGGCCGCCCTGATTAAGTTAAAATCCCCTCCCATGAGGATTGGAAGGGTACACGAAGTAAGCTTGGCCGTAATCTCGTCCAGGAACCCCCTGGAACGAGCATGATCCGCAGGGCCATAAATCCCAATAACTTCTAGCTTGCGGTTAGAAACTCGATGAAGCACAGAGAGGCTAAGGAAGAATTGACCCCTGTCCATTCTTCCCACCTCGAAAAGACTATCTCTGACTCCCAGCAACATGCCACCCGAATGACCGTTAGCCGGTAGCCAAGACCAGAAAAACTTATCGCCCACCTCCAGGCTTGCGAGCTCCGCATCCGTGAAATCCTGCTTGATGGTTTCTTGCAGGAGAACTAGGTCGATTCGGTGGAGTCTGAGGTATTCCTTCAGCAAGGTTCGCCTCCCCCTGCGGGCGAACCCTCGAATGTTCCAGAAAAGGGCCCTCATTGGGACACCTTGCTCAAGGCCCGTGCTTGGGGGTGATGGGTCGATGACCAACAGGAGTTGGCCTACGGGCAACACGCCTCTTGGAAATAGTGACCTTTTTGATCTTGCCAGAGCCCGAGGCAGGTTCCCCCGCGGAATCACTCCGCTCGGGAATAGCAGCTTCTGAGGGTGGCTCTCCCTTAGAACCATCCTCTGGGCAGCAGCACTCGCTCCCTTGAGCCGCTGCCGCCCGAGAGGCCTCCTCCTTAGCTTGAGCCGCCATTTCTTCGATCTTGCGTCTTGCAGCCAGAAGCTCAGCTTGAGCACGTTCGCGGGTTTGAAGCAGGGCCACCGCTTGGACGGGTGACCCTTCAGAGGGTTTGAACAAAATGCAGCTATCCTTGGCCACTTTGAGAAGATGTTCGATCGGGGAGTGTTGAAACGCAACAAAAGGAGAAAGGGAATTGGAGTTACCTGGTGCAGGGGTTGAAGAGGATGGAGCAGCAGAGTCGTTGACGCGCTTGGCGAGGTTGTTCTTTTCAGCGGTCGCACGCATGGCACGCTCCATGACCTGACCGTCGCTGGCCCCTTTGGATCGCGCACTCTTGCGCTGTGCTTCGGCCGGCGAGGCTTTGGAGCGAGGACCACGGGCCACCGGAGCTCCCAGCTCAGGTATCGGGGCCTCCAGGAGGAGGCGCTGGTCCGCCAGTGGGGCAGAAGCTTGACTGATGGCAGGGGCCTGATGAAGATCGAGGGCCGGGGCAGAGTCGGGGTTGGCAGCAGCAGCGGCCTCCTCAAGCATGAGCTTCCGGGAGGGGCGGTCATGATTCAGCTTGCTCCGTTGTTCGCTGTTGCGCAGGTATTCCTGGTCCGACGAGCCAGATGGGGTGGACCAACCCACCTCAGCTCGATCAGCCTCTGAAAGGTTCATGGCCTTGCCCGGTGTTGGAGAGGAAAGACCAACCGGTGGAGAATCTTCATGTAGGTTTGCACACAAAGTGTCGTCGCTGAGGGAAACGTCCGGCGAGAGCTGCCCAGAGGGCGTTGCAGAGATAGTAGACTTGATAATCTTGGCAACAAGGGGGAAAATATTGCCCGTGGGAGTCAGGTTGGTCCCGTATTGACTGCGAGCGGAGTCGGGCATCTGGAGAGTCAGGTCCTTAGGAGCCCCTGGGCGGCAGGCCGACGGCGAGAAAGGGGAGGCACCTAGGGGAACAGACTTGCGAGGGCCTCCCCCGGCCGCACCAGGCGCCGAGGCCGTAGCACGAGAAGGCTTAGAGTGGCGGCCCCTCCGCCCATCCCAGCGATCATCGTCAGTCTCCTCGAGGTCGTCTTCCTTGTCTTCAGCACCATCAGCCGGGGGAAAACTCGGAGGAGCATGGGGCGGCGAGTCTTCAACGCTGTCAGCTTCTCTAACCACTTGGATACGGTAGCCTTGCATATTCACGAAGAGGGTGATGTATTCTGGAAGCAGGTCTTCTTTGCGGCAGCCAAATGACATACGGACAGGGGCGTCCGGGTGAGCCAGCGAAGCCACATCCACGCCAATGGGACGCCCCACCTCGCGGGTAGAGAGAAGGAGGCGGTCCGCATGGCGAAAGGGAGGGGGCACTCCCAGGAGCTTGACCCAAACTTCCTCCAGTGATTCGGCAGCGAGAGGGTCTCCCTCCGGAACGGTGACGATGGCCTTGAGCTTGGTGCATGGTAAAGTTAATCCGCCCCACGGATAGCAATGCGGAGACTCTCTTTGGATGGGAAGACCACGGCGAAATCAGTGGTACCCAGCTGGCGCACCTGCCAGTTCCAGTTTTCATCCACCAGGTCTTTGAATTCGTCCTCCACCTGTTCAGCTGACAGGTGTCCCCCTTCCAGAATGACGGTCGCGGAATTGGAGGCTGGTTTCTGAAGTTCTTCCTCAGGGACCTCAAGGCAGCAGAAACCTTGCCGACCGCCGCCAAAACCTGCCCAGAAGGGGGCCAGAGCTTTGGAGACAGCCGCACACATAGCCGATAGGTGTCCCACCTTCTTGCAGTTGACACAGAAAGGTTCGTCGACGCATGCCGCCTGCACATGCCCCTGCTTCCCGCAGTTGTAGCAGGTGATGTGGGCAGCATCCAGGCTCGTCGCCCCCGCCCCCCCCGGGCCAGAGGCTTGACCAAGGTTTGGTGCCGACCCATCCGCCGGGGGTCCCTGGTGCTGACGAAACGATCTCCGGCCAGCGTTCTTCCCAGAATCACGGCCACGGGGAGGCGGAGGGGGTGGCGGAGGCGCACAGGAGTCCTGTCGTGAGCGTTCCCCCTCGGAACGCCAAGACGAGGAGCTCGCCCGCTCCACCTCGCGGTCGCGTTGACGCTGTTGTCTGCGTTGCTCTTCTTGTTCTATGTCCAGCTTCTGTCGCAGGTCTTGCTCGCGGGAACTGGGGTATCCCCTGTTGAAAGCTTCGAACGGGCGCTTGCCGTGGGAGTTCCTGTCCCGCTCCATGGGCACGAGGACAGGAGCACACGCACCGGAAGCGGGGTCAAGGCGGGAGGTCAGGATCTTGGCGGCGGAGAGGTTGCGGCGGACGTCTGAAGCAGTGGCTGGGAAACCTAATGAGCAATCTAGGGTTTGGGGAGGGAGCCAGAGCCACTTAAAAGCCGGCGGCTGAGGGGTAAAACCGTCACGGAGGGAAACCCTAGAGGCTCCAGACCGGTCATCTACCAGATCCGCGACGTGGCAGGCATCCGACGGACCCGACCCAGGGGCATCCGCGGAACACGGTCCGACCGCACCACGGGCCGGACCAGCGACCCCAACCGGGCCCAGGCTGGGGGGAAACTGGGCTGTGACGGCCCCCACCTCCCCCTGGGCCGGCCCAACAGGCCCAGGTGCGTCCAGCAGGAGCGGATCCGCGACAGGCGAAAACCCTAGGAGCGGCGGCGCCCCACGCGCCGGCGTCCTCCCCAGCGCCGGCGGGATCTCCACCACGAACGCGCCCAGGGCCGCAGAAGAGGAGGGGCAGCGCGGAGAAACCACCAGCGCAGACAGCGGCGGGAAATGGTCGGACTCGAGCGGCGGGGGCGGCGCCGGCGACAAGCTCCCCACCCGCGGGGAGCCCTCGCGAAGCCCCAGCGGCGGACTCCCACCCAGATCTGGGCCAAATCTCCCAATATTCGCCGGAGCTGGGGACGGAGGCCGCACAGGTTCTTCATCGGAGCTCCAGATCTCTTCGACCAGGTCTTCGACCTCGGCGACGGCGTCGACGAGCGGCGAGAAGCGGTTGCCTTTGCGAGACGGGGAAGCGCGCAGCGCCGGGCGCCCCCCAGGGCGATGGGCAGAACGGCGGCGGCGCTCCGAGCGGGCGGGCTCCCAGTCGCCGCCCGCGTCGCCAGAGCCGTAGCGCTTGGTTAGACACATCCTCCCCTCCGTTGGTGATCACCGATCGCTGATCCATCAGCAGATTAGCTGACAGATGCATGCGTGCTAATTGTAATCAATTGAGCTGGCCAATTGGATGGCGATACCTAGAGCAGCTAGTTTCAAGATGAAGCTGAGAGCTCGCTACTACCACTTGTTACCTTGATAATCCCGGGCCCACTTTGCATGAGATTGCTGGGGAGAGGTACCCGCGCGGGGTGCGCGCAGCATTTTGCGCGGGGCTGGGAGACACACCGGCAGGCTCACGTGGGCGCCGTCCGTGGGACCTACCTCGAACCTCGTCACGTGCCACACGAACCCGCACCGTCTCCCCCGAACTGTTCCTGGCCCCACCGCCCGTGAGACGGCTTACGGAATGATTACGTCGAATCAGTGGAGACGTGTCGCACGCACGCACACATGGCTAACTTTGTCATCAAGAGTGAAAAATGTTGCACGCACGCACGCAACGACACAAAGTAATCTCACGTTTCATATCTGGTTTCAGACTCTCAAAGTTCAGAGCTAATATACAATCAGGTGCAACCCAAATCAACTATGGATCGATGGAGTATTTCTTATTATCTTTAATGCAATAATTAATTTCAAACTCGTTGGCATTTGGCAATACCATATAAGTACGTATTACATAAATGCACCATCTCCCTCGTCCGGTTTCTGGCACATAAAGTGTCTGTTTTGGTCTATTGTTTCGGTCAGAGACTGGCCTAGCGGCCGATGCAAATTTATATTTCCGATAAAACCTCATATTAATAAAAGTAATTTACAAAGAGAGCTAAAATGAAATATAATTTAAATAAAAATAGATATAACCCTAGATATTACGGTTTCGCCATTGCCGCCTAGTCCTCCTTAGCTACCATGGCTAGGGACGATACGGCGCCAGAGGAGGTGTTGCTTCTCGCACAGGAGCATGTGGTGGTGGCGTAGGCACTGATGAGGGAGGAGGTGCCAGCGCACCACGCGTAGAAGTGACCAAAGGTGTTACTTGGCCTGGCCTGCGCCTGCGCAGACTCCCGCATCTGGGTAGCAAGGCCATGGCACTTGATGAGCTCGTCAAGAGCTCGCTCTAGGCTATAGCCAGCCCGATGGCCTCCTCCTCGTTCACCTCTAGATGTTGGACCTACGGGTTGACGATGGGCAGATCAAGCGGTCCACCATCGTTGCCCTCGTTGTCTTCATCCTCGGCATCGACGTTGTCGAAGAGCCCACCCCCTGACTCATGTTTCACGTAAGACATGTTGCCTAGGTACCCCGCTCGGTGCCACGGGTCGAACTCCAGCTTGAAAGTTGGTCATCCCACATTTCGGGCAGGAGGATGAAGCGACGACGGGGGATTCTGTCGCGCCGCGCTCGACCCTCGCTCGGCACGGGAGCCACCGGCACCCACCGCGAGTTGAGCAGCTAACTTGCGAGAAGTTGAAGCCCGGCCAAGGCACCGGGCGACCCAACTCATACAGTCAGCGGCTGTGGTCAATCAAGATGTAGCGCTGGTTCCTTTCCTTCTTGCGGCCTCTCGTGCGATGAGCCTAGGTTCTGGTCACGCTTTGTCTTCTAGATCGGCCAGGGCTTGCCTATGGCGACACAATGTGGTCTGTGGACGGGGGGATATGGCAATGGTGTAAGCGAAAATGGGGTGGTCGCTCGGCTTAAAAGGTAAGGGCATGCGCCTTGCAATCAATGCCTGGCGCGGAAGCCATGCATCGTCCGCTGACATTGGTGCGCACAAGTCGAAGTGAGTGGCATTAACGCGGCGTAGAAGGCCACAACGGAAATGCCTGGTAGCTCGTGTGCACGAAATGCTGGCAGGAGTGCCCGAGGAAGATAGGCACGGACACACGCGCGATCACAGCCGTGTTCCTGCACCGCAATTCCAACATAAATTTTGGCCTTTTAATCTCACTATGGATAGGCAGATCTATTAACGTCGAACCGCTAGGCTGTAGTTTTGCTCCCGGCCGGCCTGTTCCTATGGATATAAACAAATTCATTTTTAAGTTTGTGTCGGACGCGCTGAAGACGGTGACAAACCTAACAAATTTCCAGAGCCTAGGCACACCGCAAGTAAAAAAATTAAAAACTGCACATTGATCTAGTACGAAGAACAACAGATATCACATATTTAAATAAACGCATTGAAATATTATCATATTGGAGACAATGGAGCATACCAATAATAATGGGGGTGCTAGTTAGGACTAGGAAAATTTTCCTTTCCAATTTTTCATGGCTTGAAACTGTTCAGTAACAATTACAGAGTATTATTCTCGAAAAAAGGAACTATTACAGAGTATGGAACATACGGGCGGACCGATGGGTTGCCACTTCCGCTTGTTTTCCTGAATGTGGGCAGAAGCCTAAGTATGGAGTATGAATGGAAATAGGCCAAGTTATATGCTGCCCTAGTTAAACTGATACACGTGTTGACGGTAAGTCCGCTGCTGGCTGAAGATGGTCATATGGTATCTTCAACGACCCAACATATAATGATCGGGCTATCCGCCGACATACAAATGCGGTTTAAATATGTGCCTTTGATGCGTATGGATGAACATTACGCGGTCGCGTCGCATGACCGCTTGCTTCTTTCGTGGGCCCGCATGTCAACGACCTAACTCGATGCATCTTCTCACCGGCGTGTCAGTATTGGGGACGAGGCATCATGTCGGTTGCGTCACATTAATAGCGATGCATCGCCTGCCAAGCAGCCGCTGCCCACCTCTGCCAATGAGAAATAAATATAGTTTCCAAGCATGTCGCGCCCCTCGGCTCCCTCCGGCGAATAAAGAGGGACGCGTGCTGGGCTGCCTCATCTCCTCCACACAAACCCTAGCCTCCACACAACCTCCATTATAGTGTCATCCCCACCTCCTCTCTCTCAACCCTCACGAGGGAATTCATGGCTGATCCAGGTGGTCGGCGAGGCGGTCAAGGCCGCGGTCGGGGCCGCCATGCCTCGACCGCCTGCTGGAGCAGCATCACATCGTCGCTCGTTGTCGCATGCGCTGTCGTCATCTTTGCAGGAGGCGAGGTGCTTCGAGTTCATGCTCCACATCGACAAGGACCCCCTTGGCATCAAGTGGCTGCCTGACAAAAGTTCGTCGAGTTTGTCGACGGCGCCGAGCCAGCCGAGTTGCAGCTGGCTTGTCGATGTCTTGTTCGACAGGCAGGAGAAGATATACATGCATACCGGGTGGGACAAGTTTTCCCACGCCCACAACCTATAGGCCGTTGTCTGCTCACCTCCCTCTACGAAGGCGACGGCGAGATGATCGTCAAGGTGTTTGACAAGACATCCTGCCGCATACACTACCACACAAACGAGTCTAGCGAGGACACCGACAGCTAGTACAGTCGGAGTGTTCTTTCTTTACAGCGAAGATAGTCACCGACCAATTTAAATCCACTAGTGTAGGTTTCTGGATTTTCTTCTGCAGATATGGAGAAGACAGGGCACAATAGTCACCTGTTGGATTTTCCAGTTTGGGAGCCTGAGTTGTTTCCTAGTGTCCTTTCTTCGCACAGAAAGAAAACCCGCGATGCGAATACTAGTTAGATTTCTTTATTTTATAATATTTTAACCATGTTTCAAACTATGTAGTAGTTTGTGTAATATATTTTTATCTATGGTTAAATAAAAAAGAAAAAGTTACTCCTAGATAAAAATATTATGCGTGGGGCCGCTAAAAGCATCCTCAAACGTAAACGGACCCATGGTAAAAAAAAATCATTTTCGTGTCAGTCTACCGTAAACGGCCAAAAAAGAGCAATGATGAAGACAAAACTGTAGAACAGCGAAGCGAAATTCGTGCACAAGTAACATGTACGGAGCAGGCAGATAAACCCACCCGACAGCTGGGCCCACCAACCCTGGTGATCGTGCATGGTCATTTTCGCGCGTGGGAGTCACACTCACACAGCGCATGTGGTTTTCTTGGCCCCCAGCTAGCTTTCTCGACTCGACTGCTTCTGCAGCCCGACGTGACTCCGCCTTTTATTTCCCTTTCTCTCTTTTCATTTCAGGTGTCACGTCATTCTAAAGAAAATGTAGGTGTCGCGTTAATTATGTTTCTCCTTGTTTATTTATTTTTGCTTTGGTTGTTTGAGATTTTATCGATGGCAGTAGTTTTCAACCCAATTTTTGCTAGTACTCCCTCCGTTCCTTTTTATAATGCCTATAGATTTTTGACATTTGTTTCAGAATATAAGGTTATAGTTTGATTTTTTTTCAATTACCCCCTCTACCGGTCAGCTCTCACACGACATGCATTAAAAAAATCCATACAAAAGGGAAACAATTAATTGAGATTCCTAATGCAAGACTCCAACGATTCCTTAGATTTAGGAAGCATTGTTTTTCTTTCCTTAATAGTAGAACCTGGTTGCACATATATGGAGAGTCAACCAGAGAGATTTGTGTAATTTGTTATGTTAATTTAGGAAGTTATTGATTTTCCTCATTTTACTCTGAACTCAAATCGTTAAGCCAAGGGGTCTTATGTAAAGAATATTCTTACGCTAATTTCCGTGACAAAAAATTATAGTCACTATAGAATGGAACGGAGGGAGTACTATGTAATATTCTCATGGCATTATTGCACTTGTACTTTGCTACCGTTCTATGCTCGATCGGCATCGGAGATGTTTGCTTTCAAGTTGACCTAAAAGGCACGATGAAAATTTAGTACTATGTCACCCTCAAGATTGATACGTAGTAATAAAGTTAAACCAAGTAAAGTTTGATCAAATTTTTAGAAAAATATATCAACAAATATGATATTTTGTAGATGCCATATGAAAATATATTTTACTATCTATCTAATGATATAGATTTTGTATTTTACATGTTAATGATTTTGATAAAAACTTAGTTAAACTTAAAATAATTTGACTTTAAAAAAAAATATAAGCCTTAAGTTTTGGGATAGAGGTAGTACTTAAGTCAAAATAAAAATCAGGAGCATTTTTAGAACACATATATTCGTTTCTCGCATATGTCTGCAAAGTTTTGCGGAAAATAAAGCATATTCTTGTCCTAGCCCAAAAAAACAATGTGCTAAAAAAATGCAGTTTTGAGCCATCAAATTTGTTTATTTCTCTCATGCCAAAAATAACATACCTTTTGTTTGCGGAACATTGATAACATAAGGAACATCATATATTTTTCACCATGCTCTTGAGAGCCGTTTTCAATATTGGACCAAGTTTGCATTTGACATCGCATTGGTTTAATCTAGCTTGTTTAATTTATTTTGTTGTTTGACTATTTTTTTATGGCTTCCATACCTATTTTGCACAATTGATTAAAAAACGAGTTCACCCTAAACAACATGGGGCTACTAAGCCTAAACAAATAGCCCTAGAATAATGGAAAAATACTTGCAGGGTTCGCGTAGGCGCAAAAGAGTCTGGCAATGCATTATGACGGCCCAATTATTCTGCACACCCACACCAACACCCTCGCTGCCATTATTATTTCTGCCACACTCCCTCCTCCTCCTCCTCGCTATCTATTCCTTCTTCCCATCGCTCGCCTTCCACATCGCAACCCAACGTCCCAGCTTCTCAAACACAACCAAACCAAAAAGCTAGCCAAGAACCCAAAGAAACGCAACAAATTACCAAGCAGCAGCAGCAGCTCGGGTAGCAATGGCGTCGGACCTGGGCTTCGAGGCGACCGAGCTCCGGCTCGGCCTGCCCGGCGGCGGCGGCGGCGAGGGAGGAGACCAGGCGAGGGGCGGCAAGAGGGTTTTCGCCGAGACCATCGACCTGAAGCTGAAGCTGGAGCCGGCCGGCGAGCAGGCGCCGGCAGAGGAGGATCGCCAGGCCGACGTGGTCGCGGCCGCGGCGGTGAAGGAGGAGCAGGAGGAGGTGGCGGCGACGGACGCCGGCGGGAAGATGAAGCGGTCGCCCAGCCAGAGCAGCGTCATCACCGCCGCCGCCATGCCCGACCCCGCCGAGAAGCCGCGCGCGCCCAAGTACGTGTCCATGTGTCTGCTCTCTCTGCTCTGTTCTCCATGCATGTGCAGCTCATCTTCTTCGTGTAAAACTCTTGCTACTATCTTGTCAACTGATCACGCGCGAGCTTTCACAAAATTTCAGCCTAGCTTCGTGATTACTAGGTTCACTTGTTTGCGAGCAAAACCATCATGATTAATCGGCTAGCTCGACGAAGAACGGCCATGCACTTGGTAGCAGTACTCTGCTTTTCTTGCCATGATCGGTTAGTTCGTACTACTTTTTTTTGAAACAAGATTAGTTCGTACTACTGTTTACACGAAGAAGATCATCAGATCGGTGGTCACTGATCATGGACATATTTTCCTGGAACATTTGCACGGCGAGAAAAGAGAGGGAGAGATGCACGACGGGTGAGATCTATGGAGAGATTCACATCCATCATCATCATCGGCAGAGAGACAGGGGCACGTTACGTGTGGGGGCAGTGGGAGACATCACCTAGTGCCGACACCATAAAAGAAAACCACACACACAGCACTGCACTGGAGACTGGACTGCTGCCCCTCTCCATCTCTCTCTTGCATAGCACAGTTTACTTTCATTGTCCACGTCGCCATCATTTCCATACTACTATCACTGACTAGTATCCTGACGCTACAATGCAAATAGTGGAAAAGATACTTAATAATACTGCCATCTTGGGTTCGTCTAGATCTATCTGCCCCCTTGTCTTGATCTCACGCTCTTATCTCCTTTTTTGTGAATCACTCTCAAATTTTGTGAATCACTCTCAAACTTGCATTCTGTGCCATTTTGTCTTTAAGCATGAAGAAAAAGATGGGTGAAAAATAGTTACTATGGGTGTATTTTTAGTTATAGTGTGTTGTGGAGTGAAAAAAGACTTCTTCAATGCATATACACATACTATACCATGCAGATAGCTAACTCTGCTTACAACTTTGAATGGATGGAAAAATAAAAGGAGAAAAGTGGGTTGCTAAGTTGGAAGAGAAGATACATGCATGTGTGGCACCACACAAATTTGTTTGCCTTTTCCATGATTTGATGCCACTCCTCGGCGTGTCTCATGGACCACTTCCATCCACATGTATTCTATACATTACAAATTATTTCTCCTACATTTTTTTACAAACTAAAGTATAAAAATGGAGGAATTAAACTAGTTTCAATTGTTTCTTAACTTGATGGGGTCAAGAAGAGTCTGCACGCCTGAATATGTGATGAAAGTATACTTAAGCAAATGTTTATTCTGGTTACTGATTAACTTGGTGCTTTATCAGGGCACAAGTGGTTGGGTGGCCGCCGGTCAGGTCGTTCCGGAAGAACATCCTGGCGGAGAAGTCGTCGCCAGCCGCGGCTTTCGTGAAGGTGAGCATGGACGGCGCACCGTACCTGCGCAAGGTGGACCTCAACATGTACAAGACCTACCAGGACCTCTCCAAGGCGCTTGAGAAGATGTTCAGCTCCTTCACCATCGGTATGCATGCACCAAACTATATTGAATCTACCCTGAAAATTAATGAATTTGCCGAGATCATGCCATCCTTTTTTTTTTTTTTGAAGATTGCTATCCAGCTAGCTTCAGTTTTTGGTTTTTGTGAACTTTGCTCACAAAACCAATTATAACCTATAAAGTTACTGGCTATTTGCTACATGCGTGCATGACTTGCATATATGATTGCATTTCCGTTTGCATGTGTGGTGGTGGTCACCATGTGGTTTTGCCAGGGGTGCATGATTTGCAACGATCCTTGGTAGGTGTCTTGCCTGTCCTGTCTCTGGCATAATGCCTTTGTCTCCCTACCGTATGTACTCACAGCTATCTCATGATCATGGCATCTGATTAGCTAGCTAGCTTAGGTTGGTTCATAATTAGTATGTGCTGTTCTAACTCAATACACAATAATCAACCCAACATGTTGGAGCGTGCATCTTAAAAAACATGCATATACTCAGCAACAACCAACAATCATTTTCTAAAAAGCAATATTTTTTCCTATTGTGGTGATTGTAGATTTTTCGCTTGTTGAATTGATACTGAACTTTGTTCAGACACTTTCCACCGTTAGCTAGATAACATCAGCTCTGAACTAACACTATACTTTCCATTGGCAATTGTTACATATATTCTAGAATGAGATTTTAATCCCAATTGTTTGTCAAACAGGAAACTGTGGATCTCAAGGGATGAACGGCATGAACGAGAGCAAGCTGATGGATCTGCTCAACGGATCCGAGTACGTCCCGACGTACGAGGACAAGGATGGTGACTGGATGCTTGTCGGTGATGTCCCGTGGGAGTGAGTGAAGCAAGCTTAATTCTCCTTATGCATAATTCTCTATTTCTGCAATTTATTTTCATCGAATGTTTTGTATAACTCCTTACGTGGAAATGACTTATTTCAGAATGTTCGTCGAGTCATGCAAGCGCCTCCGGATAATGAAAGGATCAGAAGCTATTGGCCTTGGTTAGTTAGATTTCTCATAAGTTTCACATCAGCAGATAAAATGTTTTTTTCTCTGGAGGTTTGGTCAAGTTTCAGGCCTTTGTTCTGATTGTTGCTAACAAATTGCACGACCCATTTTGTTTTGAAATTTTTCAGCACCAAGGGCGATGGAGAAGTGCAAGAACAGAAGCTGAGGAGAGCATGAACTGAATGAGATGCAAGAATCAAAATATATATGACTTTGCTTGCTCATCCCTGTATCATATCCCCTATCCTAAGTCTGTATCTTCTGATCAGTGAAGTCATTTTGGTTTGTGATATTTTCTGGTCCGGTCAGTCAGTCTCAAGTCTCATCTTGTCATATACATAAGAAAGAAGAAGCCAAGAACAAGTGTGTTGTATCTCTACCTGTCTGTGACATAACTGTCTCTCTTTTTGTTTTGCTCTATCTGTTCATCCTTTTTTTTCTTCTTCTTCTTCTTATGTCTCTTCTTGGCGCAAAATGCAAAGGCACCTTATTAATTTTCCCCGTTGCAGTTTGTCCAGCAAAAGCTGTTTAATTATCATCATGGTGTATCAACAGAACAAATATTTACTCTAAGGTGTTAAATGTTAATTGTATTGTATTATGAGTTTGCATGGTGCTTCCCTTGTTTTGAAATATTTTATTTTGGTGTTGTAAACTTACAATGGTGTTGCATTGTTTCATAAGAGCATTCAGTAATAGAGATGCTTTGTTCTGTGATGCATTGTGGACATATAAACAATGTGTCAAGCGGGATGTCTATATTTTATATGTGGAGGATGAGCCAACTGGGAGAGATAGACAGAAGCATGCCATGTGCACACACTGATTTTATATGCCAATCACCAGCTCTCACTACTATTATGAGGCATCACACTTTGATGCATCTTTTGCTGGCATGTACTATTATACATGCCATTGTTTGGTATATTGTGCCCTATGTCATGATAAAGGGTGCAAGGTTGGACAAAGTTGAGTTGTCCTTTCCCTGTTTTCTAGTGAGAGGAGAGAGAGAAGCCCAACAAAAGAAAAACATGAAGTGCTGGAAGGTGTTGCCATGATTTTTGGGAACTTTCAGCTGTACCTTCCTAGCAATGAGTATCTTCTCCCAACTAAAGGTGCTTTTGCATGTTAGATTAAGCAAAACATATTTCCCTTTGGAGATCATGTCCCCTTATAATGATGGCAGCTTTGAGTCTTTCAAGTACCATTGTCCCATCTCTGAAGACGATCTTGCATTTCTTCTACCAAGAGATTGTTCAGTAAAAAGAGGCCACTAGGATATTATTTCCTGCCATCCATGGATCATCTTTTGAGTAAATAGATAATTTGTCTCTTAAGGTTGCAGCATAAGAAACATGTAGCGCATCAAAGCATGAACCGCTTCCACACGAACAATCAAAACTTGTTGAGTACAACCATTTTAGATCAAATGTTTATGGATTCGGAACAACACAAATATGAGCATAAAAATAAACTAAAATATCAGCTAAATGCTCGAAGAGTGTCTCTTACTAATACTAGAATGCAGAGAAAAATGTCAATTAGTGCTCAACTGTGAAGCCATGGATCATGTTTTGATTTACTAGATAACTCGTCTCTTAGGGTTAGAACCCACAACCTGTGGCATCCATCAACAGTTCACCATCAACGCATGAAAGAAAGTTTCAGATTTGCAAACCAGAACCATTTATAAACCAAAGATATTTTTGGATTTGGATCTGTGCAAGCAGGAATATTAGAAAAACATTTATGTATTCATTGAATACTTGAAGATAGTGACTTATAAAGTCATTCGTCGACAACAAATTATGGAGCTCTAAAAAGAATTTCTGATGGAGGAATAACTTATTATATGCACAATGGCAACATGTGGAAGCATACACTATCTGCACGATAATCTCTAAAATGTTTTATCCAAAATTCTTAAAGGGTATTAGTGAGTAATTCCTTAGAAACAAATTGATGAAAGAATAGCTTATTATTCACACTCATGAATGGAAACAGGCAATTAGCTTATTATATGCACAAAAGTCACCATAGGAAAAAACTATTATTACCGAAAATCTAAATTGCCATCTGAAACATGTTGTAGCTTGAGAAATCCCCACTGGTGTCTTAATAAAATAGGGGTTTCATTTTTCAATAAAGAAAATATATTAATATAACGAAGATACCAATTACACCCAACCTCTGCAACAACGAAATATTCTCAAGACATTACGGATGCACACGAAGAAGAAAAAAAAAGATCGGTTATCAAAACCTTATACCTGCAACACAAACCAGCACCCAGGGTCCACACACTCAAAACAATGCATTCAACAAGGTCATTACCAGGCACAACCAGTTAAGGCCAGATCTTCGATTTTCACCTTGGGGCAAGTCCGCTTTCTCAAACAATGCCTTCAACAAGAACAAGATCTTTGATGGGCGCAACTAATTAATGTCAGACCTTGGATTTTCACCCTGAAAGATAAGACTATGTACTCCTCCTATGCTGCCGACCTCGCTTGCCGATGCCGCCCCTGCAAGACAAGAAAACCAAGCAATTAAGCAAAGTCCTTTTCACCACGAGGACTCAGTCCGTCATTAGTAGACCTCAGACCTCGGCCGCCATAACATTCTCCCCCACTATCTTCTCCATGAAAATCAAAAACCGACATGTCCCATGATAACAACAGATAGCGAAGAATTGCGTCACTCCCTCCTGAAGCTGTATGGCCAAAAATATGGGTGCGTGCGATCGAATCTCATCTGATCCAGCAATCTACATGCATTAGGCGCCCAAAGAAGATCGCTGACGGAGCCTTTCGGAACTCATCACCGGCCATATCAATGAGGGTTGCCATCAAGCAGAACAATGTCTTGGCACGAGAACAACCCAAGGACCACCTCCTTTATTAGGCAGATCGGCAGGCCCCATGCCGCCGCCCGTCGGCTCCCAATAGCAGACCGGAGATCTCAGCAGGCACCGCCTCCACCACACGTGCCATGCGAAGATGAGAGGCTTAGTCGTACTGAGTCCCCCGAACCAGGCATCGTGCCGCCCTTGCAGCCACAACGATCGCCAAGGTCGCCAAAGAAGTCTGGGACCACCGCACTGGCGTCCATCTCTGTCGGATGAGCAACGCCGTCCAGGGCCGCCGCCAAGCTCTGGCCAGAGATCCCACCACGCGAGGAGGAGGCCCTCGCCACCGCTCAGAGATGAGAGCCTGCCACCACCGTCTGTCGGGAGGAGCTTTTCCCACCGGCTTCCTCCGAGGGTGGCGTCTAGGGTTTCACAGGAGCCGCTCCCGGGAGCGATGCTATTCCTCGATGATCTATAAAAAATAATGTTAAAACAGGGGTTAACCCAAAACCTCCCTACTAAATAGCTACTTCGTGTAGGTTATCACATATTATAACAACATAATCAAGTATTACCTCTAGAACAGGGTTGGTATAATCCAACAAATATTGTTTGTAGCATAGGTTCTCTTGCTTGGAGAAACATAAGATAAGACAGAATGAAGCGTGATGTGGAGACTAAGAAGGTAGAGAACTCACGGTAAACATGGCGCATGTATTGCTACTTTTTATGTAGGGCACATTCAGGCAACTATCAATTGGTTATTGCTGAGCCGTTAGCACACAATCAGAAGTTGGCCAGAGGTAACAGCAACAAACTCGTTCTGTCTGAGCAGAATTAAAATGGTATCGAGACTGTCACCAGAACTGGAGTTGGCAACAGAGGATAACACACCATCCTCTCCACTGTCTTCTCTCTGCAATGAAGGAATAAAGCTTTTCTTTTCTTTCCGAGATGATACAAGATACGTTTAAGCATTTCTTTCTCTTCCATTAATCATGGGGAAACAATACAAAACAACCAGAGAGAAAATCCTGTTATAAGAAGGCCAAGATGAGTTCTTTTTGTTCTCTAGAATTTGCTATGTGGTAATAACAATACCATCTTTTTCAAAACTGGTGTAGTAGTAACTAATGGTTATCCGAAGCTACATAACAGGTTGGAATGCCAGTTTTGGCCACAAGTTGGGAAACACAGCCAACATGCATATTCTGAGAAGCTGGCATTTGTTCCAGATAGCTGCTAGTTTACAAGACAATGCCTACACATCGATCATCAATCCATGGTAATCCAGGCCCCTACGACATCCATCCATGGAGACCAGGTAAAATGTTACAGGAAGATGATGCGATCCACAGTCAAAACGCAGAGATAATTTCCTTGGTCCTTCCTTGAGCTTTTTCCTTCTCTTCAGGCCCATCCAGGTCTCCGATGTTGTCATGGTACTCCTGCAGTGGAATCAAACATCAAGCTAATAAACACTCGATAACATTACCAGTTGAAAACAAAAGACTCTGGGACCCAAGGACAAAAATGGCGTGTAAACCATTCACGCCAAGTCTCATCAGAAACTACTTAACAACAAGAGGAGCAAAAGCTTCGAAAAAGAAAGGGATAACATGCCTGGAGTATATCCTTGACATCATCCTTTGTCAACTTGTTTTGTCTAAGAAGCAACTCTATTCTTGTCCTCATCTGTGAATTCCTGAAAATAGAGTGGAAGGGAGGAAAAACATGAACATCTCCAGGCTCTGTACAACAGGGCAATACCAGGGGGAAGAAAAGACTGGAGGTCTACTTACCCAGAGAGCCAGATATGCCCAAGAATAAGCGCAACTAGCTGAAACACCAAAAGACTTGTTTCAGACACTTGGTGGAGTAAACAGTAATCACCCGAGATAGACTGATCAGAAATAGCACTGCCATGTCACTACGGTAATACCTGAAGTGTGTAAAGCCCAGCTTCGAGTTTCCGGTTGTACCGCTCGTCATCATCCATCTGAGGGAACAAGAGCATTCTTTTAGCAATAAACTACTACTATTTGTTCAAATTTGGCATGAGAGTAACAAAAATAGAAAAGGCACCTCCAGATCGTCCAAGTCTAGACTTTCGAACCTTTCGGTCTCAGCTTTCACTCTGTCTGAATACCTGCACGGTGTAAGCAGACCAAGCAATCAGTAAATAACAAGGAAATGAAAGCAGTACCCTGAGTTCTCTTGAAACTAGATATACCGTGTATATAGCTCCATCAGACGGTCTATCTTTTCACATTCATTCTCAACAAACTTTCCTAGTAACCTGATCCTTCGTGAACCTTTTGTAATACCACCTAACAGAAATGGAAAACAATCAACCATGAGGAAATCCTTACAATAAGAAGATGGGGATGCCATGCACTTAAATGCTGAACTGTTTGTCCTTCTTAAGCGGTTACTGTTGCAGCACCAACAAACCTATCTACATGGCAAACAAGGATTCATATGGTTGTCAGGATCTATGCTTATTTGTGATCCTGGGGAAAAAAAGGTGTGCTCAAATTTCAGTGCCAGTTTATTCAGAGCTGCTAGAACTCAAGTCGGATAAACTGGGGCACATCTGTCCAAATTCTCTATAGCATGTACTCAACTTAACTATATCACGAACTGATGATAACAACGACAACAACAACAAAGCCTTTATTCCCAAACAAGTTGGGGTAGACTAGAGGTCAAACCCATAAGATCTCGTAACCAACTCATGGTTCTGGCACATGGATAGCAAGCTTCCATGCGGCTCTTTCCATGGCTAGTTCTTTGGTGATACTCCAGTCCTTCAGATCTCTCTTTACGGACTCCTCCCATGTCAAGTTTGGTCTACGCCATCCTCTCTTGACATTATCAGTACGCTTTAGCCGTCCACTATGCACTGGAGCTTCTAGAGGCCTGCGCTGAATAGTGAATATGCCCAAACCATCTTAGACGATGTTGGACAAGCTTCTCTACAATCGGTGCTACCCCAACTCTATCTCGTATATCATCATTCCGGACTCGGTCCTTCCTCGTGTGGCCACACATCCATCTCAACATGCGCATCTCCGCCACACCTAACTGTTGAACATGCCGCCTTTTAGTCGGCCAACACTCAGCGCCATACAACATTGCGGGTCGAACCGCCGTCCTATAGAACTTGCCTTTTAGCTTTTGTGGCACTCTCTTATCACAAAGAATGCCAGAAGCTTGGCGCCACTTCATCCATCCGGCTTTGATCCGGATGATGATAAGAAGAAAATTCTTTAATGAACTTCTCACTTATGGATGATGGATTATATTGACACAGAAGAGGAATGGTCACAGGCCAGAGTACCTCGCCAGTTGACTGATACTCTGACAATTTGATTAGTTGATTAAAGAAGAAACAGTGCATTGGTTCATCTTGTTAATTTTTGTACTCCCTCCGATCCATATTAGTTGATTCTAGTATGGATGTATCTAGATACATTTTAGTTCTAGATACATCCATATTAATGGCAAGTAATATGAATCGGAGGGAGTACACCAAATTCTCTTTTGGTTTACTCCTGTTGGTTGTGGGTCTAAGGCCTGGTTTTGGTCTCTTCAAGTTTTCAGTCTGTTAGGCTCATAGGCTGTGTGCAGGTTCCTGTAGAAACTTGAAAACTACCAAGGTAACTTACTTTGATCAGTAAATTTTGTTTCGGTAGTGTGGAAACAATGAATTACAGGATTTGGCATGGTGTTGTGAAAATAGAGGTCATAGTAAAACAGTACGAGAATACATTGAATCTAACTAATCAAACAGGATTTGGCATGCTAGATGACATAGCACCTTGGTAATGTAAATTTCAGATTCACACATACTAGAATTTAGAATTAAATCAGCTATGTAATTAAGCAGTATTTCTAATCAAGTAAAAGTGTCTAGAGGAGATAAGGTTTCAATAACTTTCTAGGAAAACAGTTTAACAGAAAAGTCTGTGAATCGCTAATGACTCATAAGCAGATTTATAGAAATAAGCACTTTTGCTTATCCTCTGGTGCAGGTTCATATGCAATCCAGAACAACAATACAACTGATATTGGAATAGACTTTCTTACCAAACAAGGAAGCAATAAGTGAAATGATGCGTTCTTCTAGATCCTCCTGATAGCTCTCAGTTTTGTTTTTCTTGTTGACAGGAATCTGAAAACCCATATTTGAGAAGAAATTAACATGTTTGCAACTACATCAGAAATTGGACTCTAAGTTAAGCGATGGAGCCTCACCAACTAGGTTATCAGTCGATTTTCATATCTACTCTTCTTTATCTAATTCCATTACATTGTATTTTCCAAAGAGAAGGTTATTTTTGTTACTGTGAACACCATGAAGCAACATAACAGCCATCCATTGTCTGAAACAACAAATATTTACGGACCTTAGGTTTGCTTAAATCAACATGTATACAATTCTGAGACAAGCTTGATTGAAAATTCTAGCGCCAGTCAATCAATACATGAACTTTCAACTACTTACATCTATTTTCAGTTCAAACTACAATGAACCTAGTGGCAGTTCATGAACATATGAAATTCCAGCACCAGTTAATCAATGCATGAACTTGGAATTGCTTCCATCTATCAATTTTCAGCTCGATGTTAGCTATAGAAACTAAAAATTGACCTAGTGGGTGACAATAAACATATGAAATTCCAGATGATGCCGATGAATTATTGAATAAAGGAATTACTAAGTTTCAGCTAGAAGATTCGTGTTTCTGTTGTTTGCACTTTATTTAGGTCCGCATTGAAACATACTAATGTAATTCGAATGAGACATAAGTTAAGTCTCAGTCGACTGAGCCTTAGACACGCCCATTGAATAAACTCGTATCACCCCTAATAAGATCTGACATCATAGAAGATCGAAAAAAAGAAGCAGCAAAGGAGCAGTTGTCACTTGCCTTACCCATGAACGCTGCAAAAGCGGTCTTAAGCCCGAGTACATCAACAAAGCGCTCGCAAGCAGGTGGGAACCTGGTCATGGCAAAATCGAGAGCCCGGATGGCGGAGCTGTAGGCGGACTTCTTCTGCTTCATGATGATGATCATGAGCTCCACGCCCTCGGCCTTGACAAACCTCTCCTTATTCTCCAAGGGCATGAGCACACAGCATAGGCAGTCGAATAGGTTCTCGAGCATCTCCTCCTCGTCGGTGGTCCTTGGGTCCCTGGACTTGTACATTGCGACGGCCTGCAGCAGGCCGTCGACCCCGTTCATCTGGCCGAGGCGCTTTTGGTTGGCGGGGCTGCTCTGCAGGAGGATGGCGAGGATCTCGGATGCGTACTGCTTGTTGGGCTCGAAGTCGCGGGCCTTGACGCGCGCGAGGAGCCAGCGGAGGATCTTGGTGCGGTCGCAGACGAGGTCGGCGAGGTGGGGGCGGAGGTCGATGAGGTTCTCGAGGACGGCGAGGGAGTGGTGCACGGCCTCGGCCTCGTCGGGGTCGGCCTCGGAGAGGCGGGAGAGGTTGTGGACGAGGAGGTCGAGCGCGTTGGCGGCGACGAGCGCGTCGGCGAGGGCCTGGACCCCCGCGAGGTCGGAGGGGTCGTCGGAGTCGGTGAGGTCGGCGAGGAGGGACGCGGCGGCGGCGGCGAGGTCGGCGTTCTCGTGGGTGAGGAGCGAGGAGAGGGAGGAGGCGAGGCCGAGCGGGACGAGGTCCGGGAAGAGCTCCGGCGCGCCGGCGAGGAGGCGGAGGCGGTCCGTCTCGGCGTGGAGTGCTAGCTCGGAGTCGGCGAAGCGGGACGGGTCGTCCGGGTGCTTCATCCGCGCCTCGAGGTTGTCCTTGAGCCGGCGCTCGAAGCCTATCAGCAACCGCTTGGCCGCCCGGAGGTCGAGCACCTCCAGGCCGTCGGGCGCCGGCTCCTCGTCCTGGTCCGCTCGCTTCCGCTTCTGAGCGGCGTCCATGGCGGCTGAACCCTAACCCTAGGATGGTTCGGCTTGGCTCGAGGAGGAAGAAGAAGATGAGTTTGAAATCAAAAGGGGCTTTTGGCCTTTGGGGGAGGTTAGAGCGTTTGGATCTGCTTCTAGATTCGTGCTTTGGCTAATCTTGTTCTGTCATGTTTGAATTAATTACAACCAAAATAGGGTTCCAAACCGTTGAGCATTTGAAAACTAACATGTGAAACTCGAAAAGTGCTTTTGGAATATTAAAAAATATTTTTGCAACTCATCAAAAAAATATGAAAATAATTCTGGAGATTGCCAGTGATATATCATCACAACCATGCAAAATCTCAACCCAAAATTCTTTTTATTTTGTGCTAGAAAAAAATAAAAAAATCTAATATGTTTTGGAGATATGAAAATGACTACTCAGATCTTTTATTTTTGTGTGGCTCAGAATATAAAGTATTTGAAATTGATTTTTTACACCTTTGTGGGATACATCAGTAACAATATGCTGATTTTTTTAAAGAAATTTTTAAAACTTAAAAAATTGATTTTATATTTTTTTAAAAAAAAAATCACTGGTACCATGTGCACCAAATCTCTATCCTGTGAAACTGCTTTACTTATTTTATTTTAGTACTCTTCCCGTCCTATATTAGTTACCAAACGAAAAGGGTAATTCAGGTTGATTAAGCAACAACATCATCACACGGAGTGGCACAATTGCAATCCAGAATTACATGATGCTGTTTCAAACAACTCGAGTACTCACAATACTAGCAATGGGCGAAAATATACAAAGACAAGCAGGGGCGAATCCAGGGTTTAACTATAGAGGAGGCCCAGCCGCGGAGAGGATAATGTTCGTACAAACAGTCCCTAGCAAAGTATATTATTTATCCAATATAGCATCCGCAATGGATTAAGGATGCATATTTTGCAATTAAAGAGAAAATCAGCATTTCTGCTAGTTTTTTTATACCTACCGGACCCATTGGACAAGACTCTAAGCTCATCAACATTAGATTTTGCATGTGTTCTTTCCCAAACCGTTGAGCATTTGAATCGGCATGGCTCGAGGAAGAAGAAGATGACTACTCAGAAGGGGCTTTTGGGTTCTGGCCTTTGGGGGAAGTTAGAGCGTTCGGACCTGCTTCCAGATTCGTGCTTTGGCTAATCTTGTTCTATCATGTTTGAATTATTACAACAACAATAGGGTTCCAAACCGTTGAGCATTTGAAAACTAACATGTGAAACTGCTTTATTTTATTTGAGTACTCCCTTCCATTGCACATTATTTATCGCCCATTTTATTATATAAGTAGTACTATAAAATAGAGTGTTCCACACATGGGCGGGATGTGAAGAAAGCTAGCTACATGTGTCTCGTCCCCAGGACGGCGGACACCGAAGGTTTGCATCATTTTTTTGTTCGGCTAGAAGACGCTGCAATCGGGATCAAGCAAAAGATAGAGACATAGTTTTTTATCCAAGCT
Source organism: Lolium multiflorum (assembly GCA_030979885.1). Taxonomy (NCBI): domain Eukaryota; kingdom Viridiplantae; phylum Streptophyta; class Magnoliopsida; order Poales; family Poaceae; genus Lolium; species Lolium multiflorum. The sequence goes on from CM061751.1 coordinate 16,340,616, forward strand.
CAGGGCGCAAGATAAGAAACCCCTACATACTAAGTACCTGATCTCCTAAGTACCTGATCTCCTTAATGATGAACAGTTTACACAGAGAGCTAAGACCCCTCCTTCAATGCCCCCAGTAGCTTTTTTCTCCTCCTTTTTCCAAGCCTAAACTTTTATACAGCTCGAGGGCCTCCTTTTATATCACAAGGGGTGGTACAGGAACCGCGCGCATGTCAACGAACTGCATTTTGAGAGTGGGTCCTATTACGGGATGCCATCAATTTGTCTTGTCCTTCCGCGGCAGATTGCGCCAGGGCACCCTGGTGATCATGTTGGGCCACCGAAGATCTCATAGAGATACGACGCCAGGTGGCCGGCATGCACTCCCCGGACGGGTCGATCGGCCCCGGCCGAGATCGCCCATCCTAGCGGGTGTCTCCTGACAGGGGCGCCCTAGCCGGCGGGGATCCCATGGCATTCCCCAGAGGGAAATTGCCACATGTTGGGCGGGGGCCACCATGGAGGCGCGACGGTGCCTTGTTGAGGGTAATTCTTACAAGATGTAGATCTTGTATGTGTCGATACTCTTCTTGGCCTTCTCTTTCGACGGTCCTGCTTGAGTACCTTGAAGATGTATATCTTGTAGGTCTCTAGGGCTTCTTGGGTCTTCATCGCCTTGTGGTGTTCCTGGTCAGCGGGTCATCCTTGCCCCTGTTGCACAACTCAACGAGGACCCTGGTTGCCGTGACGTTGACAAAATGTGCAAGACGGCTTACTCGTCAAATAGCGTTCTATTTCTAGGGAAGACGGTCTCAATCGGTCGAAAAAACGGAGTCATGAATTCGTTTTTAAAGGAAGGCGGAATATCTTTGTTTCGCAGCACGAACTGGTTAGAAATATGCATGAATAATAGATAAATATAAGTTGGGGAATTGATAGTCAGGTCAATAAGGCCATTAAAATCTTGGTATTTGCACCATCATCAATGTTCGATCTAACATATTTAGAGAGTAGATTTTGTACATCCAGGCGTGGGGTGTAAGGCGACTAAAATCTTGGTATTTGCACCATCATTAATGTTCGATCTAACATATTTAGAGAGTAGATTTTGTACATCCACGCGTGGGGTGTAAGGCGACTAAAATCTTGGTATTTGCACCATCATTAATGTTCGATCTAACATATTTAGAGAGTAGATTTTGTACATCCACGCGTGGGGTGTAAGGCGACTAAAATCTTGGTATTTGCATCATCATTAATGTTCGATCTAACATATTTAGAGAGTAGATTTTGTACATCCACGCGTGGGGTGTAAGGCGATTAAAATCTTGGTATTTGCACCATCATCAATGTTCGATCTAACATATTTAGAGAGTAGATTTTGTACATCCACGCGTGGGGTGTAAGGCGACTAAAATCTTGGTATTTGCGTCATCATTAATGTTCGATCTAACATATTTAGAGAGTAGATTTTGTACATCCACGCGTGGGGTGTAAGAGCATGTACAATGGTAGAGAAGATATACCTTCCCTTACCCCGCCACATCAGTTAGAGAAGGCATTAGATATAAGTCATACAATGCATTATCTCTTAGAGCCATCTCTAACAATTAATACGAATAATTAAATTTTAGTAGGAAATTTGTTGTTAAGGGAAGACAAATATGATACAATGGAGAAAATAGTATTCCCTTATTTTCTAAGAGATGATCCCTTAGTTAAGGGAAGACAACCTTTTCTCTCTTCATTCTCTCTCCTCCAACTAAGCAAAAATCTGACGTGGCATCTCTAAGAGAAAAATGACATCACCGCATTGTACGTGCCCTAAGGCTACTAAAATCTTGTTATTTGCACCATCATCAATGTTCGATCTAACATATTTAGAGAGTAGATTTTGTACATCCACGTGTGGCGTGTAAGGCGACTAAAATCTTGGTATTTGCACCATCTTCAATGTTCAATCTAACATATTTAGAGAGTAGATTTTGTACACGCGTGGGGGTGTGGGTGTTTCCGTCGCAATCAAACGTCATAGATTTACTTCTAGATTCGTGCTTTTGCAGAATTATTAATATAATGAAATTCCTTGTTCCTCTCCCGTCGCGTACATTTTGAGAAAAATCAAAATAGGGATCTAAAATCTTTACCGAGCTGGGTTCTCCCCCTTGTCGTCGGCGCATGGCGGCGCCGGCAGATGAGCCGCCGCCACCTCTCCCGGCGGACGCCATCGTAGAAATCTTGTCTCGCTTGGGCGACATCGTCGCCGTCATCCGCTGCGCGGCCACCTGCAAAGACTGGCGCCGCCTCATCCTAGAGCCGTCCTTCCTTTCCCACCGCCGCGCCGGCCCCTCGCCTCTGCTCGGATTCTTCTTCCGGGACACCTCCCAGAGGCTGCCCCGCCGCCGCCTCTACCTCCGCCGCCCCACGCGCTTCCTCCTCCTCGGCCCCTCTCAGCCGCAGGCAACCACCGCGCTCCACCTGTCCCGCTTCTTGCCGAACGCCGCCGACCTCAGCGGGTCCGCCCCCGTCGCGTCGGGCCCCGGCGGGCTTCTCGCCCTCCGCCGCTCCCCGGCCAGCTGGCACGGCTCCACCAAGATCTGGGTCTGCGACCCCATGGCCGGGACCTCCACATTGCTCCCCCCTCTCGCGCCCACACATTCCTCCCCGGAAAGCTTCGTTTTTCTCGATGCCGACGCCTCCTCCTTCCGCCTGCTTGCGGCGATGGAGTACGCGACGGCACCATACATCCTCATGCGCGTCTTCTCCTCTCGAGCTGGGCAGTGGGGCACGGCCGTGACAGCCCAGCTTCCTGACAACATGGTGCTCCTCCTCAGCTCCCCTGCCGTCGTCCACCGTGGCGCCGTCCACTGGATATGCGGCACCCGAGCCCTCCCGAACGCGGTGCACGCACTGGCTGTGCGCCCCAACCAGGCGGAGGCGTCGGTGTGCCGTTTCGACCTTCCGCTGCGTGCCGGCATGCACCGCCTGAGCCACTCGCCAGGGGCGGTTCGCTTGTCCAGTTCAACTCAGGGGTGTCTCTCCTTGGTTCTTCTGGATGACCCTGTGATCTCCATCTGGAATTACCAAGACAACAGCACTGGTGCCAATTCGTGGGTGCTTCACAAGACGGTGTATCTGATGTCCGTGCTGCCAGCGACAATCTTCGATGTGCCTTCTGCGGAGCGGGAGCTCTCTATTGAAGCATTGTGTGACCAAAGCGGCTCCTTGTTCTTGCGTGCTGACGGTGAGGGCCTTTTTGTGCTCAACCTCGAGACAGAGATGGTGTCGAAAGTAGGTGATGATCATTGTGCCAAGTACCTGTGCCCATATGTGCCGGATTTGAGTTCTTGCCTAGGAGCCATGAAAAAGTTCTGATGTTGGATCAAAGTTCAGGTTTCTATTCTCATCACCTAGTTTAATTCCTGTTAAGAGGAAAGGAATGTTTAGTTCTGTTTGGATGTATTTTACCATGGGTTTATCTTATCTGTGATGTATCACATATTTATTGTCACACATGGCAGACTTATACTGTTTTATTCATAACTGTTTACTGGATCTTCTGCTTATTGTATTTGGCTTGCTAAATTACTTAGAAAGTTACTACGACAACTAACCTTGCTCTGACTTTTAGTGTCTATTTGTAATCTGTGTCCAGTGTATATTTTTAAACCAATCTGATGGATGGCCTAGATAATAAATCCTGCTCACTGGAAAAGAGAACTTCGATCAGGATATGGTTTGAGATAGACTTAGCCTTGTACCATATGTGCTGACTGCATAACATTTGGTTCCATTTCTTAGCCTATAAAATATCTGAATTGCTGATAGAATATTAGAACTCTAATATAGTATTCTGTGTACAGCCGATAAATGGTATATCTGGTAAACTACATATCTGCTGCCATCACATAGAAGTGTGCCCACATCGGGCACCTCTTAACCTTGAATTTCTCTGTAAACTTCAATGCATTTGGTATGAAATTTTCCTCTAGCTTCGGATTGTCTTTCTCAAGGAGTGTTTAGTTCTGTTTGGATGTATTTTACCATGGGTTTATTTATCTGTGATGTATCACATATTTATTGTCACACATGACAGATTTGTACTGTTTTATTTATAACTGTTTACTGGAGCTTCTGCTTATTGTATTTGGCTTACTAAATTACTTAGAAAGTTGCTATGAAAACTAACATTGCTCTGGGTTTTAGTGTCTATTTCTAATCAGTGTCCTCTATTGTGAAACTTGAATTCAACCAGTGTATGTTTTAAAAACAATCTGATGGATGACCTAGATAATAATGTGCAATGTACACATCCTGTTCACTGGAAAAGAGAATTTCGATCAGGATATGGTTTGAGATAGACTTACCCTTATGGCCCTGTACCATATGTGCTGACTGCATAACATTTGGTTCCATTTCTTAGCCTGTAAAATATCTGAATTACTGATAGAATGGTAGATATCTGGATTATGTGTACAGCCGATAAATGGTCTGTTAGTCTGCATATCTTCTGCCATCTGATTATATGGTACACACATAGAACCGTGCGCACATCATTCACCTCTTAATCTTGAATTGGTCAGTAAACTTTAATGCATTTTGTATGAAATCTACCTCTAGCTTCTGATTGTCTTTCTCAAGGACTGGCCTGTAAACTTTAAATGCAATTATGCAAAAAATCATAGTTGAAGAATGGACTGTAGAAGCAGGAATGAAGCTTGCTAGCATTACATTTATGAAGATGATAATGACCTGTCTCTGGTAATTGTATAGGGACCTCTATCTTTTGGAACTCTTTGCTACTCCAGAAACATGAGTCTTCATCTAAGTTAGTGGATACTGTCTGTCCGCAGGTAGGAAGTAAGATCTACAATGCATTGAACTAGTAGATGGGTTATTTAGTTATCAAAACACCCAATGATTTATGGTATGTTCTTTGCTGATGGAGATGGATTAATTCTGGTCTCCATCTCCTGTACGGAGCTGACACATGGTGCTGGCCCAGGTGTTCCAAAGTGAAAAAAATTAAGAACATATGTGGAAAGCCAAATTGACTCTTAAGATCAAAGTCTGGTTGTGGTTGATTTGGCACAACGCTATTCTTGTTGGTTTTGTCATGCCCGTGAAACTATTGAACACATACTTTTTGAATGTTCATCAGCTCTTGTTATGTGGAGTATTGTTAGTACGACCATAGGTGCTTTCACCAGGCCTACTTGCTTTACTCAGTATTTTTGGTGGATAGCTAATCTTGTTCCCATGAGAACTAAGATGCATATTGTTGGTGTGGCTGTTTTGTGTTTGGCAGTTTGGAGAACTCGCATCAGAGTTTGTAACTCATTTCCTGTCAAGTTGAACTCATTTGCTACATGTGTGCTTTCCCCCAACAACACCAACATCAAAGCCTTTTTCTCAAGCAAGTCGTGGTAGGCTATATATGAAAACCAACGGAGACATAAGGAAACAAAATCTCGAACAAGGAGAGAGAAAAAGGTAAACTAATATTCAACACATGGGTGGCTGATTTTCATGCGGTCCTACCTAGACCTAAATATTTAGAAACATTCCTATCCCATCTCATTTTTGTGTGCTTTTCTGAAAGTTGTTCACTATACTTCCCACTTTTACATTTTGTGCAGCCTAGAACATAATAAAGTATTTTGCGCTGAGTTTTTTTTGCATTGTTGTAGGCTACATGGTTAACTACATCTCAGATTTATTAGAAAAAAATGCTTTAAAACTGAGTTTCCAAAATTTCCAAAATAAAGGGCTAGCTAGCCCGAGCTTTCAATGGCCGGACTCCTTTTAAGATGGCAATATCACACAATATTATCTAGACTTGAACCACATGGGGAAAATTTGTTAATAACAAATATTAGTAATAATCCTGTTGATAATGGGATGATAAATAAAATTATTAGTACTATTCATGTTGATAATATGTACTATATATGGTGCAGTTTTTCATAATCAAAATCGAAATTATGTAGCTTGGAGAAAAATCGTAAGCTCTGAATGAACAGTCTAAACTTTTTTTTTCGAGATAACAATTGATGGAATTTATTGGCGATACAAACAACTCCAAAAATAAAAGAAAATACAATATGATCTTAGACTTTTCAAAAATGATCTCACACCATACTTTCAAAACGCAATGAAGCCCATCGTCCTCGTCATCACCAACCAAGTTTAGAGACCGGATCCAAACCAAGTTTAGAGACCGGATCCACAAGCAACGCATCTTCCAACACCATCGTATCACCGCTGCTGCCGTCGCCTGACTAGGATTTGAACACTGAAGGAGTGCCCACCCCGGAGGGTGAGATCTAATAATCTTTTCTAGACCACCGGACATACATGAGATGCGGAAGAGCAAGCAGTACCTCCAAACGAAGATCCCCGAGCAGTAGACCCAAACCACCAACATAACTCTCCACCATCTGGCAGGTTTAGGCGTCGACACGTCAAGCCGCCACCTCCCCTCGCCACCAAGGCCCGCCGGAAGAAGCTACACAACGCGGTAGCCGCACACCACCAGAACACAAGCGACCCTAAAAAGAAAGACGGTGGTGCCATCCCCTTCCTCTCCCTCGCCACCACGGCCGGCTGATGGGAAGACAACATCATCAGCACTCCCCCGACTCCTGAACAGACTCCACAAAATCCACAACAGGGTTGAAAGTCGACCGCGTCCGAGGAAACCACCCTCCCCAAATCCGCAGATCTGAGAGGATACCCGACCAACAGCTTGCCGACGCCGCCACAAGTGGCCTCGCCGAGATGGGGATCGAGCTCCAGCAACCTTTTTCCGACGCGGCGCCGCCTCCACCATCCCAACGACGTCCCCCGAAACCCTAGAAGAAACCAAGCTGAGCCGCTACGCGGCGCAGCCGAAGAGGACCCCCCCTCCGCCGCCACGCCACCGGGGCTTCGCCCGGCGGCGCCACCGACGGCAGCGGCAGGAGGAGGGTGTTGGTGGGGGGCTAGGGTTGGTGCGGCGGGAGGAGGAGAGGATCTGAACCGTCTAAACTAAGGGCATCTCCAACCGGGCGACCCAAACGGACGCGCTGTGCCGTCCGTTTTGGGCCGTTTGGGTGGTCGAACGGACACCCGGACAGCGGCCCGCGTCCGCGTGTCCGTTTGGGTCGCACGCTACACCCAACGCGCGGACGCACCGCAAAATCGAAAAAACCAAAAACAAAATGAAAATGAAAATTTAAACTATATTTGATTAAACATATGCCCTATTTTGGGCAAAATTTGTACATAGCCCTATTTTGGGCAAATAGCTAACAAAAGAAGCCCTCTATACGGGCTTTAAATATAAAAACCCTAAGCTAGGGTTTGGTCGCCGCGGTGGCCGCCGGTGCGCCGCCTAGGCCGTGTGGGCGTCGTCGGCGTCGACGACGTCCCCGGGCGGCGAGGCCGCGTGGCTCGACCGCGCCGGGACTCCGCCGGAGACCACAGCCACCTCCCAGCCGAGTGGGGTCCGGCCACCCGAGGTAGCGGCGGCGCACGGAGCGGCGCCTCCCCGAGGCGCTCCTCTCCCCTGTGCGCGGCGCGGCCTTCGCCGCCTCCTCCTCGCGCGCCGAGACTCCGCGCGCGCCTCCTCGCGCGGCGCGGCCTCTCGCCGCGCCGCCTCCTCCTCCCCGTCGCGCCTGGCGGGCCCGGGCGTAAGCTCGGGCCTCCCGCTGCGGCCTTCCTCTATCGGGAGGTTCGAATGGTCGCTGGAGGTGCGGCCATTTCTCCTCTCCGCCGAGATGAGCGGCGCGGCGCGGTATCGGTCCTCCTCCGGGACTCGGGCTTGGGCTCGAGCGGCGCGGTTGTGGCAATGCCGCGCCGCCGCGGGCGGCTCTCCGATGGGGAGGGCCGCGGTTCCATGCTCGCCTCGTTCGTTGGCTCCGGTGCGAACACTCGCCGAGGCCATGGCGGCGGCTGAGGTGGAGTGGGACCGGGTGGAGGGTCGATCCTCCGGTCCCATTTAATAGGCTTCGGGTCACCGATAGGTGGTCCCGGAGACGAGGCGACAACCGGACGCGAGCGCCGTCCATGTGCATATTTGGGGCGGGTTGCGTCGTTCGACGTGGCATCCGTTTTTACGGTGCGGTCCCCGCGTTGGACCGGGATTTTGTTCGCCTTGACCCATCCGGACGCGCGGGCGCGGGATGGGTCGCCGCGTTAAAGATGCCCTTAGTGGTGGATACAGAGCAGGTTTTGAAAAATCCACGTCACATTTGTTTGGCTGACATGTCCGTCGCTAACGTGCAGAGTCTGGGACCACGGATCAATACCACAAAACTGCCATCCGTGGCAAAGTTTGTAATTCTGTCAAACTTTCCATTGTCGCGTCGCCGAGCCCAACAGCTTCAAAATTCCCCTTCCTTTCACCTTCCTCGGATCCCCTCACCTCATCCAAATTCCCACCATCTTCTCCTCCTCCGCCGCCGCCGCCGTGCCGCCGCCATGTCCTTCTCCCAGTCCTTCGCCCCCGGCCCGGCCAGGCACCAACCTCAGCCCTACCACCTCGACCCTCCTCCCCACCACCCGCGCCGCCGCCGCCGGGAGGACGACGAGCCGTACCACCCCTACCCCCACCCCCAGCCACACCCCTACACCAACGCCGCCGCCATCCCCTACCCCCACCCCCGCGACCCGCTCGCGCCCTCCCGCCACCTACAGGACCTGGCCTCCGCCCCGCCGCCGCCAAAGCGGTCTCGCCGCGCGCCCGAGCCGCCGCCCCGGCACGATCCGCCCGCCGCGGCGCCGACGGACGGCGACGCCCCGGCGCCGCTGCTGTCGCGGGACGAGATCGAGCGGCGGTCGCCCTCGCGCAAGGACGGGATCGACCCGGCCTCCGAGGCCAGGCTGCGCGCCTCCTACTGCGCCTATCTGCGCTGCCTCGGCTTCCGCCTCGGCCTGTGCGTACTGCACCGGTTTCCTTTTGCTGATTCCTTCTGGTCTCCGCGGTTGCTGATCGTAGAGTGCTGCTTGTTGTTCGATGATGCAGGCCGCAGATGACGGTCGCCACGGCCGCGGTGTATTGCCACCGGTTCTTCTTCCGCAGATCGCACGCCTGCCATGACAGATTTGTTAGTAGCGTTTGGCCTCTTCTTCTTTTGCAACAGTTCTTGTGTCAGTAATGCTAGCGCTGTAGGTGTGTCAGTGGGATTAATTTGGATGTGCTCCCTCGGTACCTTTTTACATGGCCCACATATATTCCGAGGCTCAGTAGGTTTTGGCCAACAGAAGTTGTACCATTAATTTTTATGAGTAAAAAAAGTTTCTAACTATACAATTTTGATGTCACATGTATTGTTTGCCAAATTGATGGTAGTTAAACTAATTCAGGACAGAGGGATCATTGGGAAGGACCTTGTAAAATAGGAGTAAGAATTTTCCAGTATGCAGATTGACATAGCAGTTAACTACTTACAAGAAAGAAAAACATCTTGATCTATTGACTACTGATCATAGATGTTCTATTGCATGCTCCACCAAAGTGTCTTTTCTGAATAATTCTTAGCATAACTCAATATGATGTGACTCTACCTAAAAAAGAATACATAGACACCCCTTGTTTGTTGCCATGTGGAAGTATAGCAATTTTGTGGATTTAAACGTAGATAGTTTTCTTATTTATGTTTGTTATTTTCGAAATAGCTAATCTGTGCAGTCAGTGGCTCACCTATTGCAACTGTACTAGTCCACAATGTTATCACCATTTTATGTATCACTTGGCTTGTGAATAGTTTTTACTGCCTCTGCATTGCTTAGTTCGTTAACTGGTCAATGTTTTATCTATTGTCCAGAATCTAAGATATCTCTTGAATGGCACATTCACCTACGAAGGGATATCTATTGTTATTTTCTCCTTGTCATAATTGGATATGAGAAATCCATCATAACTATTATCTTCTTCGAATTTGCACAGTTGGTTGCGACTGCAGCATTGTTTCTGGCGTCGAAGACAGAGGAGTCAACATGCCTCTTGAATACTGTTCTTAGGGCTTCATGTGAAGTTTCTCAAAACCAAGAATTCAATCTCCTTCCTTACATGCTGCGTGGTGTAAGTAGACACAACGGATATTTTCTCACTATACCTTGTTTAGTTTATTTAAGGATATGTTGACTTCAGTGTTCTTATTTTTTTGAACTAAATTGTTCAGAACTGCAGTGCTATGTGCTAATGAACCACCTGTTGGTATTTTTTGTATGCAGCAAAACTGGTTTCAACTTTACCGAGAAAGTGTAATACAGGCGGAGCAAATGATACTTACAACACTTGATTTTGAACTTGAAGTGGCCCATCCATATGCTTCACTTTCATCCGCTTTAAGCAAACTAGGACTTTCACATTCCGCTCTATATGATGTGGCTTGGAGTCTCATTAATGAAGGGTAAGTATTTTCTATTGCTGAACACATTAATTGATCATTATTTACTGACATGATTAATTTCTTCAATTCTTATAATTAATAAAGTTCTAGGTATATTGTACTCCATTCATGTTCTTGTGGGCACAAGCAATGTCAAATTACCATGTGTACTTTTTGGATTTTGGCTTTTATTAATGTTGGACGAGGATGGGCGCTTTAGATGTTGTTCTTTCAAACTTGTAGATTGCTCTGTGTGTTATCATATGTGGATTATAGTGGTACAGTTCATCAATACTTCTTACAATCTGGCAAATGGACAAAAAACAAAACAAAACAAAAACAGCTGCACAAATGAGAGTTTAAAGGGAGGTTGCAAGCTAACAATTCGGGTTCGATTCCCGCTACCAGTTAGGTTTACAGGCCTGTGTTCAACCTTTTTTGTCCACCAGTTTTTATCAAGGTAAATGCTTGTCAGCCAATGCTTTATGGGCATATAGTTACCAAGACTGGAATGAAGATACCATGTACATTTCACTATGAAATAACCTCATTTGGAAGCATTGTGTATTGGTCAACTGATCTTCTGCCAAGGCACACTAACTGGATCTGAATGGCGCAAGGGCAACACTTGTTGAATTTGTGTGACCGAAATAATTAGGGATTAGGATTAGTTGTAGTTTAGTTTCTTGTACTCTCCACATCTGCCACACAATTAGTGCCCATGGATGTCATCCACGGCTTAACTCAAAGTACTGTATGGACTAGTTTGCTATGTTGCTGTCAATGTCAACTTGATGTAATTGTTGTTGACTGAAATTCCAAAACTATATAAAGATTCGTCCTGCAACTTGTGCATGTTTATTTTTACTTTCTCTTTCGCTATACTTCAAAGACAAATATGAGCTCAATTTTGTATGTGGATTGTTGGTTCTCTCTTTATGTATATGCAACTTCTCTAAAACTAACAAAAGGCGATTCTCCATTTTGTGTATGGAGGTATATTCTAATACAGTGACAAACTGACAATATGAATTGCCTGCATTTTCTTACATACCATTTACAATATTGTTTGCATAACTAATACACTCAAAGAAAGGTCTTCCATATTAAAACAAAGTATAGAGGAAGCATTTTTGTGGATGAACATTCGCATATTTCAGAAAAGAAGGCAACCTACTTGGCTACTTGGATGTGGATAATGTAGTTATGAGTAATTTGCAAAAGCATCAGTTAAGAATTCGACAAACATGAGTAAATATTAGCAAACAACCTTGCTGCTCTGTGGATATGAAAGACATCTATGCACATGACTTTGTTAGTTTGCTGTTTGTAAATTTGGATGGAGACTGGAGTGCATTAAGCCTAAATCTTTAGTAATTCTGAAGAGGAAATTGTTAATGGTACCTTCATATGGCTGGATTGACGCGATGCTATTGGTAGAAGGTCCAAGTCTTTACTTTATAAGTAAGTGAATGGCATATATGCCATTCCACTATACAGTTGTCAACACAGTGCTGAAGAAGCATGTCAGGTGTTGTGAACATGCAAAAAAAAAATCACAAGAATACTATGCTACTGGGATCATATGGTGCAAACTTTAAGTTTGATAAACAATCTGTAGAAATGACTATTTCTGTTCTGCAGTCCTGAATACATATTTTTCTGTCTAGTAGCCTATTTGGACAGAGGGATTCTTATCAGTTGTTAGGATTTACCAACTTCGTTCAGCTGTGAACAAATTTTGAAACTGCCACTCCCATCCCCATTAAGGTCGTGAAGATGTTGGTCTTTCATTTGCTTGCTCTCCTATTACCTTATGGATAAGATTAATATCTTGTAACACCTAACTTGGGATGGTAATCTCACAACCTCGGATGTTTGTTGTTCTACATATATTGCAACGATCTTGCAGTGATACAGTACTACCATATGTACTCTGCGTTGCAGTTGATTTCTGAATGCCGTTTTTGCTGGCACAAATGCCAATGTTTCATTGTTTTGAGAATCATATCTTTTTTGTTTAAGGACCTACTATATACCACATAATAATTTTATATGAAATGTCTCCATCATTATCCAGTCTTCCATCTACAATCTCTTCTAATAATAGGTGTGAGTGCTCTTCTGACCATTTGGCGGTTGAAAAATATTGTTTAGTCGATGATCTTTGTAAATTGTAATACTTCCTGAAGTAGCTCTTTTTTACCTCTCAATATTTCATTGGCTCTGGGATGTAACTTCTGTATGGAGTATATATTATCTGTCTGACATATATCTTTACAAGTTCAGAAGGTACATCATTCTGAAAGAATTGTTGGGGCAAATATACTTAGACTACGTCTCCATTCTAAAAGTTTAACATGGTCAAACATAAAAACTGTTCAGCTGGACTTCCAATACTGATAATGAGCGGGATTACCTGGTAATATTACTATGGGCTTTCTGTGCCACGTGGGAATGAAAATTCTATATGCTAATAACATTGAGAGATTGTTAATATGGTCGTGCTAGGACCCTTTTCATTTGTAGGCGAATCTTCAATTGTGAATTGTTGGATATATATACCTGTGACCTAGAGTTTGAGATGTTGAACAACATTAAGCATCACCGAGAATTTATGATTTATTTGGTTTCTATTCAAGTATGCATGCACATGTATGGCCAGGATGATTTGTCAGATTCAGTAAGGTTTCTGTTGGATTATGTTGCGGTACAAAATGTTAGAATTTTTGTGCGGATTGGTGCCGTTTTCATAAAGTATATTTAACCTCATCATGTAGTGAAGTTATTAATTGATTTATAGTTGGCAAAAAAGAAAATGGTGAGTTGAGGAAAGACTATGCAACCTACCAAATGTATTCTAGCCGTCCACAACCCAAGCTACAGATTCACAGCACTGAATACAGGCTCAATCTTTGTCGTAAATCATATCCTTTTAATTTGAACTGAAGTCACACTTTAAGCTCAATACAGATTCACGTCACTGAATACAGGCTCAATGCTTCAGTGTAACTATTGAACCCTGAATGATGCACAATGCTTTAAGCTTGTAATGTTCTTCTAATTCGTAGCACTTCTTTTTCTGATGGCCATACTGTGACAACACAATCCAGTTTAACAAAATGAAGTATTGGTCCTCATGGCTTGTCCATTTTTTTTATCACTGTCAAGTTGTGTAGTATTGTATATTCCCTTCCGTTTACTATTATTTTAGGTTTTTTCGAAATTGCATGTATCAAGATGTGTTTAAGTGTGGGCTCACTCATTTTGGTCTGTATCTAGTCCACATTGAAATATCTAAAACATCTTATAATAATGAACGGAGTGAGTATTTTGCAAATCTTACCTTACATTCAAGTTTTGTAATTATAACAGACATAATTGTTACATTGGTGATCAAGCAGCTGTTCTTCTTTGTTGTTCAATACGTTTTTGGTTCATACAAATTTCCTTATGCTTGTACATTTCTCTTTAGGCTTCAAAGTGTTCATGCTATGCTAGTTCATCATTAGTTAAAAACCAAGTACTCCCTCTGTTCTAAAATAAATGTCGCAGCTTTGCCTAGATAAGGATGTATCTACACACTGAAATACGTGTATCTAGACAAAGTTGCGACACTTTTTTTTGGAACGGAGGTAGTATCAGACTAAGTTCCTTTCCAGGCATCCTTTTGTTTTACAAAAGACAGTACCTCGCTAACAATCACAATGGTACATTCATGTAATATGGTCCTTGACAAGTTTAGCTCCATCTTTAGCAAAGACAGTCATATATGCAAGCACTGACTGCATGCTAATTTAAAATCTTGCTCATGATATTAGAGTCGGTAAAACAACAAATTTGAGATTTGGTTAGTAAACAATAACAAGTACCGTATTGCTGGGGCATACTATCTTCATCGTTCTGTGCATTGCAAACCTTGGCATATGCCGCTGGAGCATTATTTGGTCAAAGAATTGTTGTATGCATCACAAGAGGCATGTCTAATTGCTAGAGTTTAGCAATAAGGAAATTCCGCAGATGGTTCTTCGATAATATTATCACCTGAAGCATCTATTAGTGGTAAGGACAATGGCATATGGCTTATTTGTTTTTGTTTAATCTGTTGCTATAGTGTTGGACCTTGACATCTCTTGTTGATATGACTTGTGTCTAAAAGAAATGTCTATTTTTCATGGACACAGTTCCACTAATTGATGGTTTGTCCAACTCTTCAGTGTTCATTTATGTTAGTGTTATCCAACTATTATTCTTAATTATTTTAATAATGCAGGCTTCGGAGTTCTCTCTGGCTTCAGTTCAAACCTCATCATATTGCTGCTGGAGCTGCATTCCTTGCTGGAAAGTTCCTCCGTTATGACATTACCTTTCACCAAAATTTCTGGCATGAGTTCAAAACGGCACCACCCATTGTCCAAGGTAACTTGGTGCTCTTTACCTGCAGTGTGAGCATATTTTATCTTAGGTTTGACAACACTATCTGTTGCAATTGCAGATGTTGTCCAGCAGTTGAAGGAGCTACTTTAGGAGATTCCGTATGTTTGTTTCTGTATACAAACACATGGTTTTGTGACCATTGTTACAAATATGTATACCTTGACATGTGGGCAATACGTCTCGAACTTCTGGATATCATTAGTAGTTTGAGAATATACTCGTTCTTTTTCATTTATATTCTACAATCAAAGAGTGTTGCCATGTACCAAAAGGATAAAAGTTCTATCCAAAGTTTTTATCACGTATTCTTTTTTTTGGGAAAGTGTGCTACATGTTTTGGAGGCATGTAAGTTTTTTTTGTTCCTTTAGGACCCGGACTCTTTTAGTTAAGTTCGTATGGTTGGGTATGGCCGCCTTCCACGAGCGTGAGCATGTCCTCAGTTGCTTGCTTCCTGCCTCCTTGATTCATTTACCACGCTCGCCAGAGAAGGACGGATGACAGCAGGCGCACCTCTTCGGATGAACTGCTTGAGGAGGTCAGCCGGTTGGTTTGTTTGCTTTTTTTCATGTAGTTTTTGCTGTTCCTCATCTTGTCTTGCAGATATGCACCCGTGTGATGATTAGGACAGTGGCAGCTCAAGAGGAGGCCAGGGCAACCATATTGACAACGCGGACTCAGCTTACTCTGGAGGCAGTCCCAAGGCCTTGGTGATCCTCTCCTTTTTGTGATGCCACGTCTCCAGTTCCATTCCCCCAAGCAGATTACTGTGAAGTGCCTCCACTTCATCATATCAGCATCGGCTCCATCCGCGCGCTGTTGGAAGCATGCCAAGGTGAAGTTGACGATCTGTTTAACCTTTCTCTTTTTCTTCATCTTACCCTATGAGCTCATGTAGTGAGTGCTGCAGGATGATTTAGTTGTGAGCGAGAGACCTCGCAGCCCACAATCGGCTTGCAGGTAACTGCCTTATCTCAGCCATTCATTGAAACAAAGCTAAACCACATCATCTTACAGTTTCCAGCTCAAACAACCTCATGGCGCCAATGGTCCTAGTTTAGGAGGTGAAAGCAAAACATAAGAAGATACATCCTGATTATCGACACAAGCCTGAATGTTACTACATTGAATCGGTGCCAAGCCCATCATGTACATGCATAGTTTACTTCTGAGAAGGGCAAATGCTACTGTTCCAGCTTTATACATGCATAACATAGTTTCATAATCTTCGATTTCGCATGTGGTTCTTTTGTGACTTGGTTTTAGCTTTTCCTATTTATCCACTATCTGTAGCTATATCCTTTTCTGACGGCACTCTGTTTGCCAAGTCCGAACCCCAGTGCCAATGGTAGTGTTGCTTGTAGGAGCAGCAGCATTAAGACTTGCAGCTGGAACTCATTGTCATATTTCATTCTGACTACCTCCATTACGTACGCTCCTCCACAAATGCACAATTCACTAATTCAGGTCAAACTCACCCAACCGATAGTTCAGATCCATTCCTGTGCATACAATTGAAAACACATCAAATTACACCCACATTACTTTCCTGTTTCTGGTCACAAAGGAGTCATCACAAAGTAATCTTATCTAGAACTACTCCCTCCATTCCTTGATATAAGGTGTATAGTTTTTCTGAAAAAAGCTCCAAAATATAAGGTGTACTGTGTAGAACCACTCATTTGGACATTTTTTTACGGATTCAAGTGCATTTTCTTAGCTCATGCAAACTCCTCTATTTTCTCAAAGCAATAATTCAGGGGTAATCTTGCCCAAAACTCGTGTAACTTGCCCTCAATGTGCATTTCTTAATTTCCGTGCCAAAAACTATACACCCTATATCTAGGAACAGAGGGAGTACTAAAAACTAAGATTATCTACATGCATACAACCAGCCGAGGACCTTTTTACTCCTGATATTGCTTTCTATTCATAGAACGAAGAACATGCAATTATGTATTGTTGTACAATATATACCTTTTTCCCATCATTTTCTGACTGCACTCTTCTTTTGGTCAAAAACAGGGCACCCAGATAAGGAAGCGCAGAGGAATGATGATTTATCGAGTTGCATCATTTTGAGACAACCGAAAAGATTGGAACTGTCACGCCAGTTTTATTCTTTTAACAGGAGGCGTGGAGTGGCCTGCTGTCTCTGCTGCAGTTCCAGAGTGAAGTACGGAAGCTCACTCTTTATTAATTTTTTTTTTGAAGGAAGCTCACTCTTTATTAGGACCAGCGATACGATGCTAACAATCCGTGTGATGGCGAGAAACTGCTACTCCGCACGAAAACCATCTCCGAACGCATGAAATATTTGTACTAAAGTCACTGAATATATTGCCAAGATAATTTTCCCAACATGTTATTACTTTTCCTTCTGAGGATGTTCACACCATTTTGTCAGGAAATCCAGTTATGGTGTGATCTGTATAGTTAAGTTTTCGTACCTGCAAGTTGTGATTTTTGTCCTGTGGAGTTACAGCCAGATCTAAAGGAGCTTTCGACTAACGTACATATTGATGTGTTGGAACAGTTCGGATGAATTTGGTTCTTCATTCATGCCAGAAAAGTCTTGTAAACTTTGACTAATGTACACTCTTCTTGGGTTTTCTGTTTTACTAGACTGATACCTTGGCTCTAAGCGCACTGCGTATTCCCTCACTGTCATGCCTATGAGGTCAGTTGTGGCGCGTCGTTATAATCCTATTGGTGATGTTCTGAATGACATATCACTGAACCATATTATCGTCCCATTTTATTGGTCGTGAAGTTGGGAGGAACCATCCCCGAGGAGCTGAATCCCACCTCGTTTCTTCACCTCCTTTTGGAAAAAAGGCAGCCTAATTATTATCATCGTCTTGAAAGCTAGGCACCTTTTGAATATGAGTGGGGCTCCTAATCCGGCGTCTTTGTGGAGCCAAACCGAATGAAGAGCAAAAGGGCGAGGCCACACCCGGCTTCGAATAGGAGGGGGGCTTAGTTCTGGATCCCGCTTGGGGCTGGGTTCTCTTTCCGGGCCGGACAGGAGGTGAAGGCATTCCCACAAGGATTAATTAGAAAGAGACTTTTTTTTTTAGTTTTAGCATTGCATCAAAATATTTTAGTACTTTCTCTGTCTAAAAATGTGTCATAATTTTATCTAGATACGGATGTAACTCAAATTAAAATGTATCTAGATACATCCGTATCTAGACAAAAGTGAGACATCTATTTTTAGATGGAGGGAGTATTAATTTTGCATCTGCCTAGGAAAATAACATAAATCATTAGAATGCACACCATGTGTACATACCATATGTAAAAGATAAGTATGCCATCGTACTTATAGTACTACTAGTTGAGTGCCCATGTGTTGGGCGGGTCTTCAAATTTTGTTTCACATCCACATGTGAACATAATGCGGTTAGAAACCCACCTTTTTTACAGCGACAAGCATAATCGTGCTGGGTTTCATATTCCGCCTACTGTTGGGAAATGCCTCATAACTTTTGAAAATAAATTTTCAAGGTTCATAATCTCCAAAGAAGGCTCTAATTGCCTCTCCTTTCCTTAAGCATTGCATGACAGTGAAGAGTTCAAATCATAGAAACCTTGAGTCAAGAATGAATTACGTCAGGCCTCCTCCTTTTATGGTCTTTTTTTATCTAAATAGTTGAATGCTCATACGTTGCCACATACATAAGTAGTATACCGATCATCGTCTTATTTCATGAATGGGTTCATTTTTCGTCCGATCCCTCCTTTTTTAGCCACACGCAACAAGAACAGAATGTGATATCTTCCTCATCTACCCCGCTTAATAGTCGAGTGTCCCCCTCTAAAGCATCCAAAGCAATATACATGAATTTTGGGAGTTCAAACAAAGGCAAATGATGAATTTTTCATCACATTCAGTTCAAGTAGCTACAACTGTACACACCACTTCGAATATTTCCCCCCCCTACTTAGTCATCGTTGGAATTCACCCCAAAAATTAAGAGCAACATTTCCAATCAATAAATGCTGGATTTTATGCAAGAGGATTATATGTAAGTTTGATCCTTGCATTAATAAAATGTGTAGTCCCCCTGACGCACAAATTTAGGACCAAAGGGGAAATGGTTCTTCCCCTCCTGTCTACTCTAGAAAAATTCTTAAGGATCTCATTAGTTGTCTCCTGTGTAACCTCTTTGCTATCAAACGGAGGTGGTGGTGCTGTTTTTGTGCCAGCTCCTTTCTCTACTTCCTTGCATATATTTCCACGCATTACTCTGGACACACAGATGAATTTGATGCAAGATGAAAATTTTGAGTTTTACCATTGCATTAAGAAATTCATATTTTTTTCATGGAATGAAAAACAACATCTAACAAACCTATTTTCTCCGCCGACAAAACACCTTGCAGGTGAAGTGTAAGGTCAGACCAAAATTTTCTTCGGAATCTCCCTTCATTGTATCTCTCCCCTCTATCTCTCTCTAAGGAGTATTTGACATCTAAGCTTTCTATTCTAGAAAACTTCTTAATGATGTCCTTGATTGCCCATCTCGAATCTCGTATAACTATTAAAATGAAGTTGGTACGGTGCTTCAATCCACCTATTCCCTACCCCTCCTCACCTACTTACACGCATAACTCACACACACAAGGATGAAGATGCAAGATGAATTTGTAAGTTTTAACATTACATCAAGAAAAATCCGTAGTTTTAGGGAAATTCAATAAAACTTAACATTTGATGGACTACCATGATTAATATACAAATGATTTGTAAGATGCTCCAAAAAATTTCACTTTTCCGATGGCACAACACATGGGCCATAAGGGGCAACTGCCCCCCCCCCCACACACACACGAAAAATGGTAAATGATCCCCTTAATTGTGTCTTGTGGTTCATCCCACCTTCGCCCTTTATCTCTACACATGTTGCTATACATAAAACTAGGAAGGTGATGGGATTATTTTACATAAACCACGCTTCTTGGTAGCGGGATCTTGATCCATGATTTGATGGTTTTCGGGCAACATGCACGTACGAAAATAAAATAATCATCACGATGCACGCCACATGTACATACAATATGTACAAGAATAAATAACTTTGGGATCTTACCGTGCTAATATAGGTAGGGGTGAATTTGATGCAAGAGGAATTTATTGGTTTAGAAAATGTGTAGCTCGCTCTTTCTCTCTCACACGCCACACGCATACAAATGCCATGTGAGATAGTGATAGTGAAAGTGACAATCCAAATTCACATTTTTCTCTTGTTTTCTTTTTCGTTTCTGCCATCATCACCATCACCAATGTTTCATAATCAATACTCCCCGCGGGGTTTTAAGTATTGGCAGTAAAGATTAAATATCTCTCCCCAGTTGTCTAACTGAGCTAGGTCTACTCTTCGTCGTTTGGAGCCGGACTTTGTTACGGGTTTAGGGCTGACCTGCAAAAGATTAGGTCCAAACGTGAACCCTAGGGTTGAACTGTATCCCACCTCACCCTCTTTTGTTGATAGGAGTGAGAAGAGATGGAAAGAATATGACGTGCGGGTCCAATGTATTCTCTAGCTGACGTGGGGGCAAAGCAAAGTCAAAACCAGTTAATAAGGAGTTGTGTTAAAAAAAAGGAGTTGTGTCCTAAACCTAAACGGTTTGGAGAGTTGAGGGGTGTAATAACTTGAACCAAACTTGTTGTAATCTGATCTCTCTCAAACCAAATTAGTGTTCTAAACCGAGCTAGGTTCGCTTCTTGCTGGTCGTCGGTGCATGGCTGAGCCGGCGGATGCGCCTCCGCGGTTGCCACATCTCCCGGCGGACATCTTCATGGAGATCTTGTCCCGCGTGGGCGACGCCGTCACCGTCGTCCGCTGCGGGGCCACCTGCAAAGCATGGCGCCGCCTCATCCTAGAGCCATCCTTCCTCTCACGCTGCCGCGCCGGCCCCTCATTATTCCTCCTCGGATTCTTCTTCCGGGACACTTCCCCAAAGCGATCACGTCGCCGCCGGTACCTCGGCCGTCCCACGCGATTCCTCCGCATCGGCCGCCCTCATTCCGTCTTCCAGCTGTCCCACTTCTTGCCCAACGCGGCCGGCCTCAGCGGATTCGACGCTGTCGCGTCAGGCGGACATGGGCTTCTTGCGCTCCGCCGTGTCAAGGGCTACTCCTGCGACTCCATCAGGATCTGTGTCTGCAATCCCATGGCCGGGACCTCCACCTTTCTCCCCCCTCTCCCTAACATACCATTCCGCGACCTAGAGAGCCTAGAATTTCTGGACGCCGATGGCTCCTCTTTCCGCTTGCTTGCATCGACGAATATATATATGGAGCACGCACACCCACCAGAGATCCTCCTGCGCGTCTTCTCCTCCCAAACAGGACAGTGGGGCATGGCGGTGACAGCTCAACTGCCTGACAACATGAAGGTCCTCTACATCCCTCCCGTCGTCCACCATGGCGACATCCACTGGATATGTTACAACCGTGCCCATCCGTTCGCGGTGGACGCAGTGCTGGCCGTGCGCCCCGGCCAGACCGAGGCGTCGGCGTGCCGAATTGACCTTCCGCTGCATGCAGGCATAAACCGCCACAACGCATGGCGGGCACTTCGCCTGTACAGTTCAGCTCTGGGGTGTCTCTCTTTGGTTTCTGTGGATAAACCTGTCATATCCATCTGGAATCACCAAGACGACGGCACCGGCGGCAAGTCGTGGGCGCTTCACAAGACGGTATATCTCATGTCCGACGATTTTGCACTTTGGAGGCCCTCTGTTGCAGCATTGTGCGACCAGAGCGGCTCCTTGTTCTTGACTCATGCAGACGGTGGTCTTTTCATGGTGAACCTCGAGACAGGGATGATGTCCAAAGTATGCGATGCCTTTTGCGACAAGTACCAGTGCCCATACATGCCGGACTTGAGATCTTGCCTGGGAGCCATGAAATATTTCTGATGTGTTGGATCAAATTTCAGATTCCTATTCTTATACATACTTCAATACCTACTATTAAGAGAGGAGTGTTCAGTTCTGTTTGGATGTATTTTACTACTTGTCTACTACTTTTATCTGTGATGCGTCACCTTTTTCTTGTGTGAATATCACTTTTTTTTATTTTCTCACTTGACTGCTCTGCAATGTGTACTGCCCCCGTCCCATGAAAATTTAGATGTACTTAGATGCTATTTAGTATCTCGATATATCTAGATTTGAACAAATTTTAGACAACTTTTATGGGACGAAAGGAGTACTAAGGTTCGGCTTATTATATTTGGCACTGGCGGAGCTTAGTGGGGGCAAAACCGGGCCATGGCCCGCCCAGCCCAGGTGAGAAAAGAAATTGTATGCTTCTGCATCTCTTTGTTAAGCCCACGAAAGCGTTAACTCGGCCTAGTGCAAAGGACAGAAGTTTATCGGTTTCCGATCCAGTCATCCTTGTCGCATCATTTTCCTGCTCGACTCCTCACCAGCTGCATCCATGGCGCTAGGCCGCTAGCTAGGGCAGCTGTCGACCTGCCGTGAGCCGGTGACTGAGCGGTGGAGGTGGTATGTGGTCTGCCGGAGAGACTCGATCCGGCAACTATCCAGCAGCAAGTAGCGCGTGCGCCCGCCGCCCAGGCCGTCCCCATAAATGCAACTCCACACGCAGGACGGCAAGCAACCAAAAAACTTGCAGCGGCGGTGATTCGGAGACCCAATGCATAAGCTCTCATTTCCTCTAGTCCTCTTATCTTCTCCGATTTTTCTGCTGTAGCTTGGCAGCTGCTCCAATTCTTCCAGGCGCATGCCACAAGTGACAACTCTCTTTCCCCAAATCACTTCACGGCAATATAATTACAGCTTGATTCTCTCCATATAAATTTCACTATCGGCTGTAGCAATTAAATTATTTGTTAACAATTTGGTAGGATGAATAATTCATCTATTGTAGTTTAGAAATTGCACTATAGGTTCCGTAGTAAGGATAGTCAGAGAAGAATTGATTTAGTTTTGGAGCAAATCTTTGTGCTCTAGTTTGGCCCGCCCAAGATTTTCTTTCAAGCTCCGCCACTGATATTTGGCTTGCTTATTATCTACAAACTTATACTATGAAAACATTGGCTGCAAGGATGGCAACATTACTCTGAACTTTTCGTGTGTATTTCTAAAATGAGGGTCCTCTAGTGCCAAAATTATATTCAAATAGGATCACATGTTCAAATGGGTTTTTTTACCACGCGAAACTAGAAGAAATGGGACTAAATTGCTCTTATATCTTCTATATCTAAATAGCAACCCCCACTACCTCATTTTCCTGTCATTCCATGTGTCCATGTTATCCGTTAATTTGTATAGCCTATTCATACAATCGAACGACGGAACCAGTCTATTACGGACCAACATGCTCCAAGTAAGTGGCGGACCTAGAAACTTTCGAAAGCCTAGGTAAAAGAGGTTAAGCTACCAAATTTTAGGTACAATTGCTATAGAAAATCCTAAAGCGTAAGCTTTGTGTGGTTTAGCAAGCCTGGTAGGCCGTCCTGGCTTAGGGATGGATAGGTCCGCCCATGCTCCAAGTTCCACCCCCTCCATCACTTCGTCATACATGGGTTGCATAAGGATAGCAGATAGCCCAGGCCCATCTCACACATCAATCTTGGCCGCTCCTCCCATCCCCCCTCCATCTGTTCATCTATGAGACCGCGACCCTTGATCTGCATTTTAAATACCTCTGCAGGGCAATATATTTCTTTTAGAACAGAGGATCTGTTCTTTATCACAGAAGATGAAGAGTATCAACATGATTGCCTCCTCTGATGAAAGTATAAGAACGTGATTGCCTCCGGTGGTATGGCCTTAATTTATTTGGCAATCCAGTTCTTTTTATGAAATGGCAATGCAGGTATGAGTGATGCTCCTCTCTGAAGGTACTCCAATACGGGAGCATTTATAGATTGAAGGGTTTGACCAAACTTTTTTTCTTATACTAACTTCAGTGGCAATTTTTCACCTATTGAGATAGTCATAGCAAATATATTGAAGGGTTCGACCGAACCTTTTGCTTTATACTGTTTTCAATGGTTATTTTTCAATAATTTTTTCGTAGCAACGTGCGGGGCATCATTTAACATGTGTGATCGCAAGTGCAATTTACGCACACCAACTTTGAGCATCCAAATTTACATTAAGGAGTGTCTGCTAATTCCGTTTCATGTGTTCAAGAAATGATAAAGATGCACATATGCATACAAATCCAAACACCAATTCGGATCACAAATACTAGGCGGCTAGAGACAGGGCCGATTAAACCCTAAAATGCTGGAGCGCGGAGGTGCCATCGAGACCCTTCTCCATAAAGTGTTGGAGCATCTCCTTCACTGTGGTGCTTCTGTAGAGCTGAGGGCTCGGGTCACCCTTCGGTATGATCGGGCTGTACACCCTCGTGGACGCAGCGGTGCCATGCGACTGGAAGAAACATGCCACTGAGACCCGAGGTCCAACGCTCTTGGCCACCACACGGTGCTCCACGCTCTTGAACCTGTCGTTGGACATGAGCTGCAGGAAGTCGCCGACGTTGACGATGAGCGCGCCGGCCACGGCCGGCACGTCCACCCAGACCGGCTGCAGATTTTCGTCCTCGACGATCACTTGGAGGCCGCCCGACACCGTCCTGGAGCAACACCGTGAAGAAGGTCGGGTCGGAGTGCTTGGTGGTTCCCATCGTGAGGCATGGCTCAGGACACGCCGGGTAGTAGTGGGTGGCGACATTCATCCCCTCCAGGCACCCGACGTCATGCTCCAGGTACCCACGGTGGAGGCCAAGAGCCTCGGACAGCAGCTCCAGCACCGTGCCGCCTAGCACCCGCACCGACCTCGTGTAATCCGTCACCGACAATATATGTGACATCTATATATGATTTGTTTTAGAAAAAAGTCCTCTAACACAGTTACACGGTAAAACTGTGTCAAGCAACATCTTCTATATAACGCTTCAACTAAGGAGTTCTTTCTATAGAAATCCATTCCGTCGAGTCTTTAGGTTTTCAAAATAGTGTAATGAAAAAGGAAGTGCTTCGAATCATTGCTATTTGACTCGGTCCGGTTCTGGAAAAGTCAAGGTATTTTGAATTGTCTCTTGAGTCTTGACACATACAAAGTAAGAGAAAATTCTAAATGCGAGAGAAATCGACCTTCTCCACGCACTAAATAAGTGTACTTTTTTTGGAAGTACTTTTTTCAAACTTTGACTAAATTTTTGCACAAAATAGCAATATATGTGACATTATATTACTTTTTCTAAAACAAATCATATATATATATAGATTAGTTAGGAGTGGTGTTTTCGCTCACGGGAGCATATGCTTCATTTATTTTAAAATGCATCTTAGGCACATTTTAAATTATCAAAAAAGTTGAAACAAAAAATTTACACCTACATCTTCGTGTGCTACGTGTCCTCAAAGTCTTTTCATGAAAAATCGACTTGTCGTGCTCTTTTTTACATAGACCATAAAAACTATCGATTTTTCATGAATCACATGTACATGTCGAATTTTTTAACAAAGTTTTCGACACTCCAAAATATATGTAACATATGCATCTGGGAGGCGAATTAAATTTCCAGTCCCATATACTATCAGTGCACTGGCTTTTATCACATATCCTAGGTGGTGGTATCTATAATCCCTTTATAAGTAGGTAGTTCAACCCCCCCAAAATGTACACGTCATCAGCTGGGTTCAGATATATTTTCTCTTCTTTTTTTGTCAACCCATGCGCTGCATATTTTGTTTCTCTCATAACATGTTCATCTCCGACATTTCTAATCCCCCCTGCCGCCGCCTTTCCTATTTCCTACCATCTCTTTCATCTTCCTCTTCAAGCATCTCCCTCGTGGCCACATCCTTTTGCCGACTTGAATCCGTCGGGGCTTAAAATTATCGATTCATAAATCTTTGTACCACGAATCTGCCCACGGACACCCCATATATGTCTTTGTTCTACTGTTCTAGCTTACGGGTACAACGTGATCTATCTACTCTCCTAAATCATAGGGGTCTACCACCTCGATCTCTTCATAACACATCAAATTTTTGATGATGTTGGTTTCCAGTCTTTCCTCTTCCGGCAAACTTTGGTTTTGTTATGGATCAGGATTTTTGCATACTCAGGCCTTTATAACTAAGTAGTTCATTTTCACTAGCCTATTTCTCTAAGCACGCAAGATGTCAATGCCATCAAATGGGTTTAAATATATTTTCTCTTCTTTTTGTTGACACATGCATTGCCTATTTTATTTCTCTCGTAACTTGGTCTCATTGCGACAACTTGACCAGCAATTGTTTGTCTCAGACGTTTCTAATTTCCCTTGCCCCTCCGCCTTCCTTATTTTCTGCCAGCTCTTTCATCTCCCTCTTCAAGCATCTCCCTCGCAGCCACATCCTCTTGCCAATTTGAATTCATTAGCGCTTAAAATTCTCGACTCATAAATCTCTCTACCATGATTCTACCCACGGACTTATATAATAAAGTATTGAAAGTAAATAGCAACAAGTTGAGCAGTTCTGCAAGAGGAATCAAGCATGTTCTGTCCGACTGCAAGTTCTTGACATGGAATACATAGCTGGCTGCTCATATGCAAGAGATGCAGGTGATGTCCGTCTTTTGCGGAGGCCCGTTGGGGGCGACCGGAGGGCGATTCTGGTCGCTCTCTTCCGGCGAGGACTCATACGACGGCAAAGACTCCGACGACGGCTCTAAAGACGGATCTGATGAAGGGCGTGCTGAAGACTCGCCGGTGGAGATCTCCCTCGAAGCCTTGTCGGTATACTGCAAGACGCCGAATGCAGAGTCCTGCACTCTGTCGTCCTCGACGTCATCTGCGGTTCGCCGGCGGGAGCAGAAGAGGCTTCAGCAAAGGGCAGCGGCGATGCAACTTTTATCAGGTACGCCGGACAGACATAGAAGTTCAGGTTCACCCTGTTCGAAGTTCACTACAATGGCAAGGAAAGTTCAGATTCAAACGCCAATTCTTTCTCCGACTACGTTCCTTCTCGAATCTTTTGATGCGTCCGAGTGGGTAGTGGTGCAGAGGAGGCAACGAAAGAACCGATTCTGGCGACGTCGGGGCGTATGGCCGCCGGCGAGATCTGACAGATCTGTGTTCAAATTACTGTCATCGGATTTCAAATGATTTACCCTTGGGCCAATTGGGCTCTGCAACGATATGTGTTAATGATAACCCTGTGAATGCTGGTCGTGTGGGCCAACGCATTACACAGCTTAATCATGCGATCAGGCGTATTCCTCAGTTTGCTCGGGGTGTACGACACCGGTTAGGGTTCGGCTCTAAGCTTTCCCCTACGAAGAATATCCAATCGCAGCCGCCACGCTCTATCCTCCAAGCTTCGACGATGGCGAACCGTGGTGGTGGTAACCCTGGCCGGGGAAGGCCACCGGGAGGCCACGGTGGTTCGGGCTGGCAGGATGGTTTCGGTGGTGGTCGCGATGCTAACTATTTTGAGGGAGGGCCGAGTGGAACAGCGGGTTATGGAGGAGAGGCCGGAGAAGGCGACGGCAATCAAGCGAATGTTTTCCGCGACGGGGTTTTCTGAGCAGGTCAAGGACGGCAGAATTTTGGTGGTGACCGCAGGTACCACCAAGGCTTCAACAACTACAACGATGGCCGTCGCAATGCAGGGTATAATAATAGCTATAATTCCCGCCATTTTGTTCCCAATTCTAGGACTGCCAGTAGCGGGTATGCCGTTGCTGTTCCTGGGCTTACAGAGGCACACAGAGATTGGTCTCGGAGGCAGCAGAGGCGTTTGCAAAGCAGCTTGCTGGCCGGCCGGAGCTGATTAATGTGGATTCTCACTGCTGCGAGAGGTGGTGTGCGGTGATACGTCTCCAACGTATCTATAATTTCCGATGTTCCATGCTAGTTTTATGACAATACCTACATGTTTTGTTCACACTTTATATCATTTTTATGCATTTCTGGAACTAACCTATTAACAAGATGCTGAAGTGCAGTTCCTATTTTACGAATATTCTCGGAATTGGACGAAACAAAGCCCACGGCCCTATTTTCCACGGAGTGTTCCGAATGCCGAAGAAGAGTCGAGGAAGGGCAGCGGGGGCCCACACCATATGGCGCGGGTGGCCCCCGGCCGCAGATGTGGGGAGGGAGCCCCCGGCTCCCGGCTGCCTTTCGCCTATATATTCTCCCAGCGAAAACCCTAGGGGTATCGGTCTTCCTCCAAGAAAAGTTACGTAGCCGCCGCCATCGCGAAGCCAAGTTCGGGAGACAGTCTGTTCCGGCACGCCGCCGGGACGGGAAGTGCCCCGGAATCCATCTCCATCGACACCACCGCCATCTTCATCGCCGTTGCTATCTCCCATGATGAGGAGGGAGTAGTTCTCCCCGAGGCTGAGGGCTCTACCGGTAGCTATGTGGTTCATCTCTCTCCCATGGTGTGATCTTTATGTGATCATGAGCTTTGTAATCTAGTTGAATATGTAGATGTTACTCTTGTCTATTATGCACTCTAGAGGTTACTTTAATATGAACTCCGGAATGTTGTGTGAGTGTGTGCATCGTGTGTGATTCCTTTATGAAGTTGTGGAGCTTGTTTACTCCGGCTTGAGGTGTGCTTTTGCAGCCCTACACAATGAATGGTGTTTGTTATCCAACAAGAGAGTGTTTGAGAGTAGCATTTATTTATTCAATTATGTGATCATTGTTGAGAGTGTCCACTAGTGAAAGTATGATCCCTAGGCCTTGTTTCTAAGCATTGAAACACCGTTTCCAATAAGTTCTGCTACATGTTCGCTTGCTGCCATTGTTATTTCAGATTGCAATTGCTACTTATAATCATCCATATTACTTGTATTTCACTATCTCTTCGCCGAACTAGTGCACCTATACATCGACAAGTGTATTAGGTGTGTTGGGGACACAAGAGACTTCTTGTATCTTAATTGCGGGTTGCTTGAGAGGGATATCTTTGACCTCTACCTCCACGAGTTCGATAAACCTTGGGTGATTCACTTAAGGGAAACTTCTTGTTCTACAAACCTCTGCTCTTGGAGGCCCAACACTGTCTACAGGAATAGAAGCGTGCGTACACATCAAGCTATTTTATGGCGCCGTTGCCGGGAGGTAAGGTAAAGGTATTCACATCCTCCGACTACTAAGCTATTTCCTAGCCTGTTGCCGGTGTGTGAGTGCTCGAAGCTATCTCCTTTAGATTCTGCAATTTTATCTTTTTGTCTCTTTTTTTTATTTTCACTAGTTAGGCTTAATGGAAAACAACAAAAAAAATTAGAGATCTTTATGAACTTTATAATGAATTAGGACATGATGTGTTTGAAGAGAGAATTAAAAAACCCATGGAACTTTGTTTGCATAATAGTTGTAGCAATATTATTAGCATGAACTCTTTGAACACTATTATTGCTAATGCTATGGAAGAATTTAAGCTTGGGGAAGCTGGTTGTGATATTTTAGTCCCCCAAGTTTTGAGGAGAAAATTTTCTTTGATGATACTTTGCCTCCCATTTATGATGATCATAATGATAGTGGTATTTTGGTGCCACCTACTATGGAGGATAAAGTTTATTATGATTATACCATGCCTGCAATTTATGATGATTACAATGATGGTTGTGATAGTTTTACTCCCACTATTACTAATAAAATTGATTATGCTTATGTGGAGAGTAATGATACTTTTATGCATGTGGATAAGAATGCTTTATGTGATAGTTATATTGTTGAGTTTGTTCATGATGCTACTGGAAATTATAATGAGAGAGGAAAATATGGTTGTAGAAATTTTCATGGTACTAAAACACCTCTCTACATGCTGACAATTTTGAAGTTACTCGTGTTTTATCTTCCTATGCTTGTCACTTTGTTCTTCATGAATTTATTTGTGTACAAGATTCCTATGCACAGGAAGCGGGTTAGGCTTAAATGTGTTTTGAATTTGCTTCTTGATGCTCCTTTTGCTTCATTTTCTATTTTCATGTGAGCATCATTAAAATCTTCTGCGCCTAGCTGAAAGGCGTTAAAGAAAAGCGCTTATGGGAGACAACTCATTATTTTATTTCTGCAATTTTTCTTTTATTTGAGTCCAGGAGTTTGCTTACTTCTGTAACTACTCCTTTGTATCTTTATTTTATCGCATTGTTGTACCAAGTAAAGGGAAAAGCCCCAGTTGTACCTGGGTGCACGTGAACCCAGGTTGGAAATGCATTTTTAAAATGTGAAAAAATTCTGAAATAAAAATATCGGGGTACGTATGCATGTTCCATGTGTGCGTAGAAAGTTTTCGCGGAGAAACCACTTTTTTTATTTCAGAATCTAAAAAAGACAAAATACGTCACATATATAATGCTATATAGCCCTGTAAAATTTCACTTTTTTGCCGAGGCAAAATAAAATGTTTTTCAGAACGAAACTCATGTCCATGGCACATGTTTGAGATCATCTTTACAATCATTTTGTGTTTCAATTTTTGAAACATGTTTTGACATCACAAACCCATTTTTTGAAAAAGTGGGTTCACATACACCCAGGTTCACAAAAGCCGGTCTCCAAGTAAAGTCTCTAATAGAAAGTTGATGCTAGATTTGGATTTCTGCGTAGAAACAGATTTTTAGCTGTCACGAATTTGAGTTTTTCTCTCTGTATAAGAATCTAAAAATTCTGAAAAAATTCAAGCGTGATCCTCAGATATGTACGCAAGTTTCATTAGATTTGAGTTTTCTGATTTGAGTAAGTTAAGTGCCTCAAAAAAAATCGTCTTTACGGACTGTTCTGTTTTAACACATTCTGCCTTTTATTTCGCATTGCCTCTTTTACTGTGTTTGAGTGGATTTCTTTGCTCCATTAAATTTCAGTAGCCTTGGGTAATGTCCAGAAGTGTTGGGAATGATTGTGTCCTTGCTGAACATGTGAATTTTTGATTATGCACTAACCCTCTAATGAGATTGCTTTGAGTTTGGTGTGAAGGAAGTTTTCAAGGATCAAGAGAGAAGGATGATATAATATGATCAAGAAGAGTGAAGAGCCTAAGCTTGGGGATGCCCCCATGGTTCACCCAAGCATATTTCAAGAAGACTCAAGCGTCTAAGCTTGGGGATGCCCAAGGCATCCCCTTCTTCATCAACAACTTATCAGGTCACCACTAGTGAAACTATATTTTAATTCCGTCACATCTTATGCACTTTACTTGGAGCGTGTGTGCTTTTATTTTCGTTTTGTTATTTTCATTCTCTGAATAAATCGGATCCTAGCATGCTTGTGTGGGAGAGAGACACGCTCCGATTTTTCATTTGAACACTTGTGTTCTTCGTTTTACTTTAATATTCATGGCTAAAGCTGAAAGCCTCAGCATTGATTGTTATTTGGTTGGAAAGAAAATGCTTCATGTGGTAGTTGGTATATTATCTTGAATAATTTGATACTTGGCAATTTTTTTGAGCTCTCAAGTAGATCATGTTTAAACTCTTCCATCATGTAGTTTAAACCTATTAGTGGAGAACTACCGTAGAGCTTGTTGAAATTTGGATTGCATGATTGGTCTCTCTAAGGTCTAGATATTTTCTGGTAATAGTGTTTGAACAACAAGGAAGACAGTGTAGAGTCTTATAATGCTTGTAATATGTTTTTATGTAAGTCTTGCTGTACCGGTTTATACTTGTGTTTGCTTCAAACAACCTTGCTAGCCAAAGCCCTTCTGCATACCTTGAGGGTAAAGGGAGCCTTCCGTCATACCCTATACATGCCTTTATGTGTGACTATGTGGTAAACCAGTAAATTGCTTGCGTGGTACCTTTAAAACCTTTCAAAAATTTATTCCTTGTCTTTGCAATACATAGCTCATGGGAAAGTAGCCTAAAAAACTATTGTGGTAATGAATATGTCACTTATGTATCTTAGTTCTTATAAGTTGCTTGTTGAGCGGTAGAATCAACTGTCACACCTTTGTTGAATATCATGTGAGTTGCTATGCATGTTCGTCTTGTCTGAAGTAAGGGAGATTTGCCATGAGTTGAAATGGTTTGAGTATGCATGTTGTTAGAAGAACATTGGGCCGCCAACCAAAGCCATGTATCATGGTGGAAGTTTCAGCTTGGACATTAATCCTCAATCTCTTATGAGAATATTATTGTTGTTGAATGCTTAAAGCATAAAAGAGGAGTCCATTATATGTTTTCTATGTTGTCCCGGTATGGATGTCCTCAAGTTGAGATCTATCAAAATCGCGAAATCAAATGCGATTTATCTCCTTGGACCTTTGTACAGGTGGCATAGAGGTACCCATATGAATTATTACTACCGTTGACACAATTGTTTCCATGTTTTCAAAATAAAAAGCTCTAGCACATGAGTAATCCCTGCTTCCCTCTGAAGGGCCTTTCTTTTACTTTATGTTGAGTCAGTTTACCTACTTCTTTCTATCTTAGAAGCAAACACTTGTGTCAACTGTGTGCATTGATTCTTACATGCTTACTTATTGCACTTATTATATTACTTTGTGTTGACAATTATCCATGAGATATGCATGTTGAAAGTTGAAAGCAATTGCTGAAACTTAAATCTTCCTTTGTGTTGCTTCAAAACCACTTATTAAGAATCTATTGCTTTGTGAGTTATCTTTAATGCAAGACTTTTTGATACTTGTCTTGAAAGTACTATTCATGAAAAGTTTTTGCTATATGATTCAGTTGTTTAGTCATTATCTGGTTGCTAGCAAACTATATACCATTGCTTTGAGTCACTTCATTCATCTCATATGCTTTACAATAATGTTGATCAAGATTATGTTGGTAGCATGTCACTTCAGAAATTATTATTTTTATCATTTACCTACTCGAGGGCGAGTAGGAACTAAGCTTGGGGATGCTTGATACGTCTCCAACGTATCTATAATTTCTGATGTTCCATGCTAGTTTTATGACAATACCTACATGTTTTGTTCACACTTTATATCATTTTTATGCATTTTTGGAACTAACCTATTAACAAGATGCCGAAGTGCAGTTCTGTTTGTTTTTGATTTCAGAAAAGTTAGTTTACGAATATTCTCGGAATTGGACGAAACAAAAGCCCACGGCCCTATTTTCCACGGAGTGTTCCAACATCGAAGAAGAGTCGAGGAAGGGCAGCAGGGGCCCACACCATATGGTGGCGCGGGTGGCCCCCGGCGCCCAGATGTGGGGAGAGCCCCCGGCTCCCCGCCCTTCGCCTATATATTCTCCCAGATGCGAAAACCCTAGGGGCATCGGTCTTCCTCCACGAAAAGTTACGTAGCCGCCGCCAAGCCAAGTTCGGGGACAGAAGTCTCTGTTCCGCACGCCGCCGGACGGGAAGTGCCCCCGGAATCCATCTCCATCGACACCACCGCCATCTTCATCGCCGTTCTGTCTCCCATGATGAGGAGGGAGTAGTTCTCTGAGGGCTCTACCGGTAGCTATGTGGTTTATCTCTCTCTCCCATGGTGTGATCTTTATGTGATCATGAGCTTTGTAATCTAGTTGAATATGTAGATGTTACTCTTGTCTATTATGCACTCTAGAGGTTACTTTAATATGAACTCCGGAATCACTCTCCACGGTGTGATGGTGACAGTGTGCGCATCGTGTGTGATTCCTTTATGAAGTTGTGGAGCTTGTTTACTCCGGCTTGAGGTGTGCTTTTGCAGCCCTACACAATGAATGGTGTTTGTTATCGAACAAGAGAGTGTTTGAGAGTAGCATTTATTTATTTAATTATGTGATCATTGTTGAGAGTGTCCACTAGTGAAAGTATGATCCCTAGGCCTTGTTTCTAAGCATTGAAACATCGTTTCCAATAGGTTCTGCTACATGTTCGCTTGCTGCCATTGTTATTTCAGATTGCAATTGCTACTTATAATCATCCATATTACTTGTATTTCACTATCTCTTCGCGAACTAGTGCACCTATACATCGACAAGTGTATTAGGTGTGTTGGGGACACAAGAGACTTCTTGTATCTTAATTGCAGGGTTGCTTGAGAGGGATATCTTTGACCTCTACCTCCCGAGTTCGATAAACCTTGGGTGATTCACTTAAGGGAAACTTGCTGCTGTTCTACAAACCTCTGCTCTTGGAGGCCCTGTCTACAGGAATAGAAGCGTGCGTAGACATCAAGCAGCCGGCTGTCCCCCTTGTTCGACAGCCGGAGATTGCTAGGACGACGGCAACACAATAGCAAGCAGCGCCACAACGGGCAGAAGAAGTACTTATGGATGTGGCCGGGATTGGGTCTAAGGACCAAGTGCATTATCATGAAGGGATGTCCGAGGCGGAGTTTGTGGCAGCTAATAAGAGGAAGGGACCGAGTTGTTTTAGGTGTCGCAAAAATGGGCACTTTCTCAATGACTGTGAGGCGATTCTCTGTGACTGCTGTCAGAAACCAGATCATGCTACAAAAGATTGCCCTTTACATAAGGCTCCACGTCCCCGACTAGCGATGTATGGGCTTGGTCATCCGGATCTGGCGTTCTGGGAGTTACCTCTGTCTGCCTCTGTTAGACCACATGTGGAGAATACTCGGCTGGGTAGAGTAGAGGTGTCTGGTGGCACCCTTTCAGTGGAGCAGGTAATCACACACTTGCAATGGATAGTGCCTGATCCTAGTTATCAATGGGAAGTGCAACAGGTGGAGGAGAATGTTTTCAAGGTCAAATTTCCAAGTAAGAATGAGCTGGTGAGAGTACAACACTTTGGGCGTTTCCATGTTCCTGACTCTACTATCATCTTGTCTTTTCATTCTTGGAAGAAAGAGGTTCAGCCAGTTTGGGCTCCTGAGGATGTTTGGGTACGGGTTTATGGTTTACCACCTGTGGCGCTCGATGATTATCTTGCTCTTTGGGCCTTAGGAGATGTGTTTGGTAAGACAAAAGAGATTGATATTGGGTTCACTCGACAACATAATGTGCTCTGTATGTTTATCACTTGCCTGGATACTGCTATTATTCTAGAGACTTGGGATCTAAATATCAAACATGAATTCTTTAGGATCAGATTTGAGGTTGAGGGGGTGCCACACCACTCGGCTACAGATGTTACCATGTCAGAAGCACCTAGTGTTGGAGGAGATGATGATCCTCAGAAACAAAGTCAAGATAAAGGAGTTGAACCCGATCGCAATGCAAAGAGAACTAAGAATGCAGGAGAGGATGAGGGGGATAAGGGAGAGAAAGGGGGTTCAACATCGCCACCCAATAATACTGTTCATACTTTGGGAGTGGTTAAAAATACAGTAAGGTATGACACTATGTTTAATTATTCCAATGAGCGTTGTCTAAATCCTAAGAAACTTCTTACTTTTTTCAGTGATGTTGCGGATACGAGGGGCGAGTGTATGCTTAACTCGGTCCCTTTGGATGCTCCTACGAAGTGTGCTGCCGAAATTCTTGTGATGGAATGCAGCGAAGAGGGAAGCGGGGCTGCGGCAACATCGATCATGGAGACGTCGATCATGCATGCGGTCTGCAGCCCGAGACATGCAACAGCGGGCCAGGAGCAGCAGCGTGTTGGGCTGCATGGGGCGGTTCTGGCGGGCTCTGCCCTTGCTACTGCGCCTCGCTCAGGTGAGCACCAGCGTGGAGGGCTGCCTGGGGAGGCTCGGCAGGGGTCCGGCCCAGCGAGAGTGTCTCGCCCAGGGGTGTGCGCTGGTGCTGCAGGGGGCCGGCCCGGTATGCATGGGAGCCTGTCTTGCATGGCTACTACAGCCAATGCGGTTACGCCAATACGACTAAGGTGACAAAATCCCGGCTGACTATGTGTTTAATATGAATTTTGATACAACGTTTCAGCAGCATTTTTTTGGATGAACAGAGTGCGGTCAAGGCTGGGTATGCTCCGGTTGCCGCAAGTAAGGAAGTGTCTAAGGAGTTCATGCATACTCCTCAACAAGTCATAGCTTTTGGAGGGATTCGAGAAGAGGAAGTGCGTGGAGTACGGTCGAGTGGAAGACTCAGTGCTCAGCATAACGCCGATGCCACACAAATGGAGAGGGCGATGAAGATCGCCAAGCAGCGTGCGGAGCTACCTGTGCTGGGTAAGTCTCCTTTGAAATCTCCTTCAATTACATCGCTTACTGATGATCATATAGTCCAAAATGTTGTAGCTTTGGGGTTTTTTTTGGGTAATTCTCATTCTGAATGTGTTGCCTCTACTAGATTAATTAAGGATGTTGAATTACAAAGAACTTTAACCCTGCTTAAAAAATTGGATAGCTTGGTAAATGATACTGCTTCTTGTTTGGCGACCACACATGCTTCAGATTTGTGTCTTGATTTGGAAGGGAAGGATATTTTGGATGATGAACCTTTAGTAATTCCTAATGAGAGAAAGGGTCGTAAGAAAAAAAATTGATAATAAAATGGTGAGGACGAGCAACCGGTTTAGATTTAAAAACACCAAGTATCAATGACTAATCTTAAAGGTTTTACCTGGAATAGTGAGGGATTTAAGGATCCAGGGAAGCATTTGTTTGTAAAGGAATCAATTAGGGAGTATGATCTAGATTTTATAGCTTTGCTTGAGACTGGAAGATTTAATTTTGCGGTACCTTTCCTTCGTGATTTGGCTGCGGTGAAGGAGTTTGCATGGTTTTGCTTGCCGCCACTTGGGAGATCCGGTGGAATTCTGGTTGGGATTAACACGGCTACTTTGGTGGTCAATAGGGTAGATAGTGGAGATTATTGTGTCAAATTGGCTATTACTTCAAAAATAGATGGTTTTCAATGGTTACTTGTGCCGGTGTATGGGGCGGCACAAGATAAAAATAAGTATGAGTTTCTTGCAGAATTAGTCAGGACTTGCGAATCTGAAACGATACCGATGTTATTAGCCGGGGACTTCAATATTTTGAGAAAACCTGAGGATAAAGTAATGCTAACTTTAACCCTCGTTGGCCTTTTATTTTCAATCCGATCATTGAGAATTTAAACTTAAGAGAAATCGTTATGTTTGGGCGCCAATTTACCTGGGCTAGTAGAAGAGAAACTCCTACATATGAAAAACTGGATAGGGTGTTAGCGAGTGTTGAATGGGAACAAAAATTCCCTATGGTCACAGTCAGGGCTTTGTCTCGCTCTGGATCTGACCATACCCCGTTGTTGATTGATGCGGGGATTCAAGCACATATAGGTCAAAAACCGCGCTTCTCATTTGAGTTGGCTTGGTTAGAACAGGAGGGGTTCTATGATCTCATTGCATGTGAATGGGCAGCGGGTCCTCTTGGAAAGACTCCAATTCAAACTTGGCAGAATAAGATTAGGCATTTGCGCAGATTATTACGTGGATTTAAGTGGAAAATATAAGAGGGAGAAGGAAAGGTTATTGAACATTATAGACACATTGGATATTAAAGAGGAAACAGTGCCGCTATATTTGGTGGAGCGCACTGAGTTAAAACAAGCTAATGAAAAATTAAATAAGCCGCGATGAGAGGAAGAGATTAAGTGGGCGCAAAGGGCTAAGGTAAAATACATCCAGGAAGGGGGTGATAATATTAAATACTTTCACCTAATAGCGAATGGTAAACATCGGAAAAAGAAGATCTACCAGCTTGAGCAAGATGAGGGTACTATTGTCGGAGATGATAATCTAAGGGTTTATATTTCGGAGTATTATAAAAAATTATTTGGTAACCCAGAACCTAGTTCTGTTGTTTTGGATGAAGGTAGAATTGCAGATATTCCGCAATTGTCGGTGGAGGAGAATACAATATTAATTGCAAACTTCTCAATGGAGGAGGTTCACGATGCTATTTTTTAAATGGAACATAATAAATCACCAGGACCAGATGGGTTCCCTGCGGAATTCTACCAACACTTTTGGGGGGTTATTAAATATGATCTGACGGCTCTATTTAAGAGTTTCCAGAGAGGGGAGTTGCCCTTGTATAAATTGAACTTCGGGGTGATTACTTTGCTGCCTAAGAAGGAAAATGCAACACAGATACAGTAATATAGGCCAATATGCCTGCTTAATGTGAGTTTTAAAATCTTTACCAAAGTGGCAACAAACCGAATATCTGAAGTAGCACATAAAGTAACTAGACCAACTCAAACAGCTTTTATTCCTGGGAGACACATTCTTGAAGGAGTAGTTGTTCTCCATGAGACAATAGGTGTGGTTCATAGGAAGTAACTTGATGAGGTGCTTTTTAAGATTGATTTTGAAAAGGCATATGATAAGGTTAAATGACCCTTTTTGCAGCAAGTTCTACGTATGAAGGGTTTTGACCCTATTTGGTGCGATAGAATAAAGCAATTTGTGCAAGGGGGGAGTGTTGGTATAAGAGTTAATGATGTTGTTGGGCATAATTTTCAAACCAGGAAAGGATTACGTCAGGGGGCTCTTTATCTCCAATTCTTTTTAACATTGTCACTGATATGTTAGCGATTCTTATTGCAAGGGCTAAGGATGACGGTAAAGTAGGGAGTCGGCCCCATTTGATTGATGGGTGATCTCTATTTTACAATATGTGGATGATACAATTTTGTTCTTGGAACATGATATTGCAAAGGCTGTTAATATGAAATTAATCCTATGCATTTTTGAACAACTATCGGGTTTAAAGATTAATTTTCATAAGAGTGAAATTTTTAGTTTTGGTAAGGCAAAGGATATGGAAGACCAGTATAGACATATTTTTGGGTGTGAATCTGGAACCTTACCTTTAAAATACTTGGGAATTCCGGTACATTACAGCTGAGGAATGCGGAGTGGAATCCTATTGAAAACCGGTTTGCTTTCAAATTGGGGTGTTGGCGGAGTAAAATGCTGTCTTATGGTGACAGGTTGGTTCTTATTAATTCAGTCCTTACTAGTCTTCCTATGTTTATGCTCTCCTTCTTGGAAATACCAATTGGGGTGAGAAAGAGGTTAGATTATTATAGATTAAATTTTTTCTGGAAATCAGATGAGCACAAGAGGAAATATAGATTATCTAAATGGAATATTTTGTGTCGACCGAAGGATCAAGGTGGGTTGGGAATTGAGGTGTTGGAATTGAAAAATAAATGTTTGCTGAGCAAATGGCTGTTTAAACTTCTCTCAGATGAAGGTATGTGGCAGCAGCTCTTATGTAATAAATACCTTAAAAATAAAACGTTGGCACAAGTAGAGGCTAAACCGACCGATTCGCCTTTCTGGAAGGGTCTCATGAATGTTAAAGAGGACTTCTTCAAGAGAGGTTTTTTCAGAGTGGGGAATGGAACATCTGTTAGGTTCTGGGAGGACGTGTGGATGGGGGATACTCCTTTGTCTCATCAATATTCTGCTTTATATAACATTGTTCAACATAAGAATGTGTTAATTTTGACTGTGCTTGCAGCTGAACCTATCAATATCTCTTTTAGAAGAGGCTTCAATGATAATAAATAGATACAATGGTTATATCTATGCCAAAGACTTATTAGTATTAATCTAACATCTGAACCTGATAAATTTATTTGGAAGCTTACTGATTCGAGTATTTTTTTCGTGAAGTCTATGTACCTTGATTGGATGAATGGGCATGCTATTTATCTTCGTAAATATTTATGGAAGTTAAAGATCCCTTTGAAAATCAAATTTTTTATGTGGTTCATGAGCAATAAGGTGCTCTTAACTAAGGATAATCTAGCTAAACGGAAGTGGAAAGGATGTCAAAAGTGTTGTTTTTGTGATTCCACAGAAACCGTTAATCATTTGTTTATTCATTATCCTTTTGCGAAGATAATATGGCGAATGATGTACCTTACTTATAATATTCCGCCACCAGCTAATATTACTAATATGTTTGGTAGATGGCTGAATGGTGTGAAGAAAGATGACAAACAAAAAATAAGAATTGGAGTGTCGGCCATTTGTTGGGCTATTTGGAGGACTAGAAATGATATTATCTTTAACAAGCAAACTGGAACTAATTTTTTGCAGGTTATCCGGCGAGCTGCTCATTCAATTCAGCAATGGGTTTTCCTTCTCCCGGTGGAGCAGCGGGAGGGTATGTTTATTGGATGCAACCGGATGCTGCTGGTTGCTCAGGACTTCTTTTTCCAGGAAATGCATAGCTTTTCTGAGTGCCATATTTTCAGCTGGTTAATTCATGTATCGACCTTAGCTTTTCCATGATTGTAATAAGTGATGATGAATTTTTGGTGACTTCATACTATTTTTAATAAAGCAAGCCGTGTGCATCTATTGATGCAGAGGCTGGGGCGATGCTCCTTTACCGGAAAAAAAAAATTATATATCTTCCATATCTAAATAGCAACCCCTGGTACATCATTTGATGTCTTCCATGTGTCCACATCATCCGTTAATTTGTACAGCCTATTCATACAGTCGAACGACGGAACCAATTTACTATAGACCAACACGCTCCAAGTTCCACCCCCTCCATCATTTCGTCTTAGACTATTCACAATGAAAATATCATAGGTGTGGGCATCCTAGCCGTCGTCCGCTTTCATGGCCATAAAACAGCAGAACAAACCGAAGGAGGCTATCGATCAACTGTCTTCACCTTTAAATACCTCCGCTGATTTCAGTTGTCCCGCAACGCAAGTATGCGCCCCTTCTCATACCTCACATTGTTGTATCCAGCCTTGGGATCCAGTTTTGTAAATTATGGGCTCTCGTCACATCTCTTAGTTGGGTGAGTTTTGTAATTTATCCCTTCAATCACATTGTCCGGTTATTCTCCATAATTCATGAGGTAAATCCCTTCTGAAGAAGTATTATGTTCCTGCTTAGTGCCTCTATCTCCTGCAGTTTGTGCTTCCCTAAGGTTTTGAAGCTTTATGCGCTCCATAAATTTCTGAATATATGATGTATGTGCTCTCAGGCTCTCAGCCTATGTGGTAAATATATCACACACCCTTTCCTGCTTACTGCTTCTATTTCCTATTGTTTGAACGCCCATAATTTCTGATGTTAGACATAATGTATGGATTCTCAGCCTTTTGGGAATATATAAACCCCTGCGTCGCCTCCGCGCGGCGACCAGGGGAACCCTAGATCGCGCCGCCGCCCGGCTCCCCTCCTCCCTCCCCTCTCCTCCCTCGCCGCTGCCTGAGGGCGCGGCCGGGCAAAGCCCGGTTGGCGGCGGCGGCGAGGCCCTCTCGTCCTCTGGCTCGGATGGAGGGGCGCGGGCAGTCTTCTCCGGGACAGGGTGTGGCGTTCCGTCGGGGGCCACGGCGCGCCGGCGCCGGCATGGCCTGCTGCGGCGATGCGACGGACGACGGTGGTGGCGGCGCGTCTCCGGGCGGCGAGGGCAGGTGGCGGCAAGGGCGGTGGTGGCTGCTCGGCCGACTTCTGCGGGAAGGTGGCTCAACGGCGGCTGCATGGGGGGCCGGCGGCGGATCGCTGCGGGCTGGTCCTCTGCGGAGCATCTGAGGAACGGCGGTGGTGGCTCAGCGCCATCTTGCTTGCCTCGGCACTACGCTCGGCGAGGTGGGGATGCGCGGCTGCCGGTGAAAACCGTGCTCCGACTCCGGTCTTGGCGGGCGATGGCGGCGCTACACGTCGTAACCTTCTTGAAGGCATCGTTGTCGCAGCCTGCATCTACACTCTCGCGCTGCTCCGGGGGAAACCCTAGATCTGGGTCTCCCGGATCGGACGGCGCGCCCTGCGTCGTTCTACCTCCTGGGGCATCGTTTTTGGAGCAGTTGCTGGATGTTGGCGGATGTCG
Source organism: Lolium multiflorum (assembly GCA_030979885.1). Classification (NCBI taxonomy): domain Eukaryota; kingdom Viridiplantae; phylum Streptophyta; class Magnoliopsida; order Poales; family Poaceae; genus Lolium; species Lolium multiflorum. Next base: position 16,382,090 of record CM061751.1, read on the forward strand.
GTGGAGTGGTATTCATCTACCACATTGTTGGAGCTGAGGCTCGGTGGCATGGTGCTGCAGGGTATCGACGACAGATGCGGGATGATGTATGCGTGCTGGATGGTGGAGCCGTCTGGCGTCATGGCAGCATCGACGGCAGGTCTTGCAAGGTTAATGCGATGATCTCTCTTGAAGATGGAGTCGAGGAAGACGGCGGTAGCAACTTCTGTGGCGTGTGTGTTGGCGTGCGCGGAGAGTCTTGACTTGATGTGCTTCTCACCTGCTATTGGGCGGTTTGGGAAGGCATTTGGTTTTGGATGATGTCAGTTGGTGTATTGTCACCCCCTTCATCCCACTGTAGGTCTAGTGAGGTGGCTTCGATGTTGATTTTTTGTATTGCTTCTTGTAAGGTTTACGAATAATCTAATAAAAAGCCGTGTGCATCCTTTGGATGCAGAAGCTGGGGCGATTTTTCCCCCTTTTCGAAAAAATATAGTTAAACAACGTTGCACTAATTGACAGGTTTTCTTATAGCTTTTCACTGTTCAATCTTTCTCGATATTCTATAAGGGTGTGCTTATTGTAGGGAGGAAGGCTTGGGTCTAATTAGGCATGAAGAAACAGGACACGACGAAGAGTAATGTATTTCCAAGTGATTGCAAGTGCCACTTCTGTTTCCACTGGACCTATCCAAGCTTGAATAAATAGACCAGGTTGGTGAAACAATAGATGGATACTTTGGAACTTATATTTTTACTGTTCATGTTCATGCTTGAATAAATAGACCAGGTCAATTGAATATGATAGATGTATACCTGGACCAAATTGTTCAAGTTAACTGCAGGAATTTGCTTCCAGTGTAGTAAGATGAATTACCAAAAAAAACAATAGTCAGCAGGGCAATATATTTCTTTTAGAACAGAGATATGTTCTTTGTTACAGATGATGAGGAGTATCAACGTGATTGCCTCCTCTGATGAGAGTACAAGAACGTGATTGCCTCCGGTGGTATGGCCTTCATTTATTTGGCAATCCAGATCTTTTTATGAAATGGCAATGTAGATATGAGTGATGCTCGATTCATGTACACAGATGTTTTAGCAGATCCTCTCTGAAGGCACTAATACCAAAGTATTTGTAGATTGAATGGTTCGACCGAACCTTTTTTTTCTTATCTTAGATGGCTATACTGAGATTTGCTAGTTAACTTTGTGCTCAGTTAAGTTCTACACCATTTAATTTGTATCGTTATTCGCTATATTTCACTTATTAAATATAGTCATAGCAAGGGCTAAGGCGGGTGCTATGGGGCTTAGGGTAGCGCTGCCGGCGACCTGGGATGTGCACTGAGTAGCTGAGTGTGTACGATGTATGCTGCCTCCTAGGAGGATTGTAAACGGTCTATCTTTTCAATGAAACTAGAGGGATCTCGCGCGCGTTGCTGCGCCGTATTTTGTTGTCTGCGTGTTATTCCACTTATGACGCATATGGCATGTTTGATTTGGGCTTCTAACTTGATGCTGGTATTACTTTCAAGTAGTGGGAACAGATTCATCAATAATCACCATCATGTACAAATTAATTTTATAAACTAAAATAATAAGGAACTTCTCTTTCAAATGGATGCTATGACAACCTCAAAAAATAAAAATGAATATGTTCCCAATTAAAAGGACCAACAACACCGGAGAAGCTTCCATGAGAAAGTGTATCAGACATCCAGACCTTGCAAAGACACCATCATTATCTCATAGTCATAAGAACAAAAAACATGAGATGAGAAATCGAGGCCAAGTAATCATGTTATCTGCACGAATAGAACCAACAACACCGGAGAAGAACTAAGACACTTAGTATCATAGTATGCCATATGAGAACAATCCAACATATGCATTGCTCAATTATCTGAAGTGCGACCAAATAGAGGTACGCTCGTCAAGAATAAACATGAACCTATAAACTATGTAACTACAATCAAGAACACTCATCTTATACACATAAAGCACGCCATTGAAAAGCATAATCACGATAGGAAGGAAATATATTATGTTGCTATTATTATGCTGACACTACACTTAAAGGGTGGGCGCTTTGCAATTTGGTAATACTCAGTTGTTTCAGGGTGCTTAATTTAGAGACTTCACCTAATTGCTTTAGGTAAAATAAACACACCAGGATGTCATCATATATCATGTCGAGTATATATTTTGAACCGAAGGGTAAAACAATTGTTTCTACTACGAACATAAGAATGGAGATAATCTGAAACAGAACACTAAGTATATGACACCAATTCACTAAAAAAACTAAGTATGTGCCACCTTAGTAAGAAAGTTCTATATTAACATATAAGATGGTCAACTCAATGAAATATCTAATTGCTAAATAGTGGGCGGGTGCTAATTATGCACCCACATCTGGCCGTTGATCAACCCTATAGGGTGATTTGTCATTTATGTTGTATACAAATTTCCTGTAACATACTTGGATTTTTCATTGAAACCTACATGAAAGAAATGGAAGAATATACATGAGTACAAATGTTACTTGAAAAGAGAAAATAGAACCTGATGTTATTTCTAATAGACATTTCAAAGCATGATGGTAGCAGTCCTTTCTTTACCTTCACCGTGATCCTAATTTGACAAAAAGAGAGACATCAAAGAGGGGACACACTTTCAATTCTTTACTTGCACCATGGTGATTATAGCTAAAAAAACTGAACATGAAGTGCCAGAATACGTACCTGGCACGGTTTAGCTAGTTTTGGTATAGATTGATTAGTCATATTCTAACCATCCTTGTATTGTATACCTTGTAATCTCCTTGTACCAATATATAAAGAGATTGCCCACGCCTTGGAGCATTGAGTGTGTTTCATCCCAAAACCAATCTGACATATTGTTCACATGAAGAGGGAAGTTGACAGTTCAAAACAAGAATGGCAATGCACAAACTCCAGTAGATAAAAGTCCATCAGACAATACGATAATTCATGAAGTCACAGTTTCGCTTACTTGCATTCAAGTGCATTTTCTTATTTCAACTGAGAAGTTATTCACCACCTATTATATATTGACATACTCCCTGACAGATTTAGAGTAGAAAATAAGGTGCATGTAAGGTCTGAAAATAAATGAAACCACAATACACTGGTTTGCTCTCAAGTAGGTAAATACTGAGAAGTTTTCGATAAAGTAAGTACTGAAAATAGAGAAGAATAACCTTTACATGTTTCCTTATTTCTACCGGTACTTCTTCTGCACCAGATAAACTAAACGCACATGTACAATGTCACTATTTATCCACCTATTTGCAAGCATGTAAATAAGGGTAATAAGTAAATTTAAACAATGATAATAAAAAACTGACAGGAGTCATATTTACTATAAAACAAGGTCATTGCTTGACCCTAAGATTCAGGTTAGACACTGCCTCAAGCCCTCAAGTAGAATCCATACTTGTTTGGACTGTCAACCTGATCATTTCAACAAAACAAAACCATACTCTCCTTTGTCTCGGACGCAGTCAAGTAGACGGCGACCCCTCCATCACCTCGCCAAGCTCGCCGAACCTGGAACGCCATTAATTACCGGCCAGGACAGATCATAACGGAGGCCTGCAGCGACCAACCAAGAGGTGGCCTGCCTGGCGCGGTGCCTCACACCCGGCTTGGTCGTTGTCCTTCTCCGACGCCGAGCTCGCGGAAATCCGGCAAGGCCGGAGGTGGACAATGGCGGACGAAGAAGGCCGAAGGCGGAATTGCTGATTGCCCCTCTACCGGCGTCTCCGCGGCAACCACCCCACGGGATTGGAGGCGTGCTCACCTCCAACTCCATTGATGGCACCATCCCCAGTTCCCTACCCGCGCGCCGCCGTTGGCCACGGGATCGGAGGCGCGCTCACCTCCAACTTCATCGACGGCAGCCCTGCCGGCGCGCTGCCGCTGCCACGTGCACAACAACTCAGGCCCGAGTAGATTGCAGTACGAAGGGAAAAATCGAGAGATGAAGGAGTACCGACTAACAAGCGAACCGCCTAACTGCTTGTCTAGAACCCGTGTAGCTTGGTCAAAATCGGAGGCCAAGGGCTAATTAACTTTCTTATAGGCCCAGCGAGAGCGACGTCTCGATCAACCGGAGGCCTCCCCAACCCTGGGAGCTTAGAGCTCTTAGAGGATAAGACGCAAAGGTCCTTTGCGTTTTCTCGAAAAAAAATATATCAAAGGGTTCGACTGAACCTTTTGTTTTATACTATCTTCAATGGTTACTTTTCAATATTTTTTTCACAACAACGCGAGGCATCATCTACTATGTGTGATTACAAGTGCAATTTATGCACACTAAATCTTTACTATTAAATGGGAGTTGGTCGTTTGACATTCAATGCACTTTGGTGGTCGTCATTGGAAGCATCCGGACTTTCCAATTTAATCTTACGGCCTCTGATCGCTTTTCAAGGTAAATCGCCCCTCCACCTTTCCTTATAACCACTAATCATGTATTAAATCAGAATCAATACAAATATGTACTTACCTAATAAATCCGAATCAATACAAATTTGTACTCCCTCCTTCACAGTTTATTAGGCGTGCGCGTACCCCTAAGTCACCAATTTAACCTATATAATTTAAATTATATAATATAAAAATTATATCATTAGAAAATAGAACATCTAAACTTTCTAATGATATAATTTTTATAACATATAATTAATGCTAACTTGATCAAATTTGCGACCTAGGGGTACGCGCGTGCCTTATAAACTGTGAGAGAGGGAGTACTTACCTAATAAATCTGAATCAATACAAATCTGTACTTACCTAAACAAAGTTGTGTTCATCCCACGAGCCATGCACATACATACACGTGGTACACCCCACCAGCAAGCCATGAGTCCCATCCATACGCGATCGCCGCCATCTCCCCAATCCACTATCGATCCAACATCTAGGCCCGCGAGGGAACTCCCCTACCAGCGGCGGGACGGCCGGTGGCTCCGCAAGCGACAGCTGCCCCTCGACACGGCCGCACTGCCCAAGGGAAAGCATGAGCCGGCAGCCGGCGACGGGAATTTAGGTGATGGCTTGAATGGATGTTCTTCATGGATTTCTCCCTATATGGTTTTCGTGGATGGGAATGGGCATAGGGGTGGATCATGGATGGGGATTGGTGTATTTTTGGCATTGTACTTCTTTTGTTCTTGATCTGATCCTGTATACATGACAATTCCAATTTTTGGTTACACAGAAAGATGTTCTGGATGGCGTTCTTGACAAGGGCATTTTCCTTGTAGTCAGATCCGTTTTTTAGGTAGACTGGTTCATGTGCAGTCCTGATTTTCATGTCCTGGGTCGTATTCTTGATCAGATCAGGGAATATGTTGCATGATTTTTTTGGGTATTTCAAAGTGATCATTTGCTGCAAGATTCCAATCATATGGATTTATTTATCCAAGTTTTTAACTTTCTCCACTCTCCTGTCTGCTTCTATTTTTCCAAGCCAAATACGACAGATGATAACAGATAATATATTGGATCTCTATTTTTTTTATTTGCTCATAAAATGGACAGCCCCCATATTGAGTAAGATTTTGGATGGATTTCTAGAGGAACTTTATCCAATAAACTAATAAGCAACTGCAGCTATGTGCTATAGAGGTGTGCACACTACCGAATGAGCCGATGCGTGCGACCGATGCGTTGCGAGCCTGATGTTAGAGTGACATTTCTGATTGCCTGCACTAAGCAAAGGTACAATTTTAGGGTTGTCATTTTTAAAGAAATTTGTTGTTCTCTTTGGACAATATATATTGTTTGTAGATTGAACTTCCAATATAGGAAAATACAAGTCAAGTTGTCCATTATTAGTTTCGTAGACCCGTGTCTAATTCAGCTGTTATTTTGGACAAAAGTTTGATCTTACCAAGTGTGGAAGGTCTAGGCAAACTCAAGAATATATGAGAATGGGTAGAATGCGATATTTATCCTCTAAAAAAGACACTTACTTTGTTCACTAATATAAGACGATGCAACGATTGTATGGACATAGGAGATGTCTATTTAATTCTTACCACTTCTAAAACTTCAGTCAATTGGAGTAAACTATAGCAAATGTATACGTGTAGTTGATAATGCTTGTGCTGCTGGCAACATTTTTATTCCTTGATGAAATCTTCTCTGGTTGATTATTTGATTTACTTTCACACATGTTGATATAATCTGTGCTCAGATTTAGTTTACTCATGTTGTTCTCTCTCATATGTGTAAATATAAATGTTACGAATTTCAGCTCCGCACAGTGTTGTAGATTACTGTAGTTGAGTATAGATTTTGGGAACTACTGTAACTACATCCATGAGACAGCCTGGTTCCTTTGTTTTCCTTCGCTTCAGTGCTACTGAGCCGCTTTACTCCACTACGCCATCTCATGCCATAAGTCGTTATCGTAAAAACAACATCACAGATCAATGATATCGTGTTTGCATTTTAACGATCCTTTAAAATTATTTACATCTATTATTTTTGCCCGTGGCAACTGTTTACCGGTTTGTTTAGTGCTCAATTGACTAACGCGATGACATATGGCGTCATGACCAAAGCAAAACATAACGAGCAAAGTAGAATGTTATTCAGTGAGAAGTATTTGTTAGTTTATTGCTTATCGATGTGATGTGGAATTATGTATTTTTTCTTGAAAATACATTGCAACTAAATTCTATTTTTGGAATATTGTGTGGATATATTTTCTATGTAAATTTTAGTGTGTATTATATTTATATCGAAAATAATTTAGGGACCGTAGCAACGCACGTGCATTCAACTAGTTTGAGTAGTATGCGAGTTTACATTAATGAGTGTCTGCTAATTCCATTTCATGTGGTCAAGAAACGATAAAGATGCACATATGCATACAAATCCAAACGCCAATTGGATCACAAGTACTAGGGGGCTAGAGATAGGGCTGATTAAACCCTAAAATGTTGGAGCGTGGAGCTGCCATCCAGGCCCTTCTCCCTGAAGTGTTGGAGCATCTCCTCCACTGTAGTGCTTCTGTACAGCTGAGGGCTCGGGTCACCCTCCGGTATGATCGGGCTGTACACCGCTGCGCCATGCGACTGGAAGAAACATGCCACCGACACCCGAGGTCCAATGCTCTTGGACACCACACGGTGCTCCACGCTCTTGAACCTGTCGTTGGATATCAGCTGCAGGAAGTCGCCGATATTGATGATGAGCGCGCCGGCCACGACCGGCACGTCCACCCATACCGGCTGCAGCTTTTCATCCTCGACGATTACCTGGAGGCCGCCGATTCCATCCTGGAGTAGCACTGTGAAAAAGCTCGGGTCAGAGTGCCTGGTGGTTCCCATGGTGAGACGCGGCTCTGGACACGCCGGGTAGTAATGGGCCGCGATGTTCAGCCCCTCCAGGCCCTCGGTGGCATGCTCGAGGTACCCACGGTGGAGGCCCAGAGCCTCAGACAGCAGCTCCAGCATCGTGCCGCCCAGCGTCCGCACCGACCTCGCGTAATCCGTCACCACGCCTCTGCACGCCGGCGGGATCTCCTCTCCCGTCGGCCCGTTTGGCTCCATCTCAAAGTAGAGGGTGTCGCGCCAGTTAGCCGCCGGCGACTGGAACAGATCGAAGTTAGTCTGGTACCTCACACGCCTACCCTCGTCCCGCGTGTAGTACACGCGCTTCGCCTCCGCTGGCTCCTCGTTGAAGCTCCGCACCGCCGCAAGCATCTGCGACATGGCCGCCTCCGGCACGCCGTGGTTCACCGCCTGGAAGAAGCCCACCGTCTCCGCGGCCGACTTCACCTTGCCGACCAGCTCGGCTCGCCGGGACGGTGTCCACGGGCCAGCGAGGTCGATTACCGGGATGCCGAAGTGGTGGTCATGAGTATTGTCGAGTGCGAGGGATCCCGGCGGGTGGTGGAAGATGGGCGGTACGGTACTGACGCCTGCGTCGACGAGGCCCTTCACGCCGGACTTGGTGTCGTCGAAGGCCTTGAGCTCTTGGAAACGATCGAACGCAGAAGCCATTATTGGAACTAGAATTGACGCTAGCTGGCTGTACCAAGCTACTTGTATGTATCAGTTTGTATGCACTCCAACACTCCTTCCTTTGTCTTTTTTCTTTTGCAGAACCGCCTTGCCTCCATGGAATTTTTGTGGATCAGCCGTCTTCACGTCGTGGCACTTCTCCCAACGATCATCGTCGTAACCGCTAGCTACTACATGTCACCATCCACATCCACATCTAATGTGGACCGTGGAATAAATTGGATTGATAATGCAAATACTGGAAGCTCTGAAGCCACATAATTTGATTAGAGGAAACAAAATAATGAACACATGCAACTATTCCCTCCGTTCACAAATAAGTGCACATTTAGATACTACCTCCGGTCTGATTTAATTGATGCCAAACACTAACAGGCCGCTGTGTTTTTTGTGCGTGACTCCGCGTCGATTAATACAGAACGGAGGAGTATGTCTTAGTAAAACTTATTATTGTAGGAAAAATAGTATATCATTCTCCTCTCTTGACCCTTGAAAACTTCCTTCACACCAAACTTCAAGCAAACTCATTAGAGGGTTAGTGCACAATTAATAATTCACACATTCAGAGGTGACACAATCATTCTTTACACTTCTAAACATTGCATAAAGCTACTGGACATTAATGGATCAAAGAAATGAATCCAACATAGCAAAAGAGGCAATGCGAAATAAAAGGCAGAATCAGTCAAAAACAGAACAGTCCGTAAAGACGAATTTAAAGCTGGCACCAGACTTGCTCAAATGGAAAAACTCAAAACTAATGAAAGTTGCGTACATATCTGAGGATCACGCTCGTAAATTGGCAGATTTTTTGAATTTTCTACAGAGTACTGTGCCCAGATTCGTGACAGACAGCAATGCTGTTTCTGCGCAGCGATCCCAAATATAACATCAACTTTGGCATAGAAACTTTACTTGGCACAAAAACATGATAAGGAGAGGTTGCTACAGTAGTAAACAACTTCCAAGACTCAACAAAACAAAAAATTGCTGTAGTAAAAACATGGGTTGTCTCCCATAAGCGCTTTTCTTTAACGCCTTTCAGCTAGGCGCAGAAAGTGCAAATCAAGTAACATCGAGAGTAGAAGCATCAACATCATAATTTGTTCTAATAATAGAATCAAAAGGCAACTTCATTCTCTTTCTAGGGAAGTGTCCCATACCTTTCTTGAGAGGAAATTGATATTTAATATTACCTTCCCTCATATCAATAACAGCACCAACGGTTCGAAGAAAAGGTCTTCCCAACACAATAGGACAAGATGCATTGCATTCGATATCCAAGACAACAAAATCAACGGGGACAAGGTTATTGTTAACCGTAATGTGCACATTATCAATCCTCCCCAAACGTTTCTTTTTAACATTATCGGCAAGATTAACATCCAAATAACAATTCTTCAATGGTGGCAAGTCAAGCATATCATAAATCTTTTTAGGCATAACAGAAATACTTGCACCAAGATCACATAAAGCATTACATTCAAAGTCATTGAATTTCATTTTAATGATGGGCTCCCAACCATCTTCTAACTTTCTAGGAATAGAAGTTTCAAGTTTTAGTTTCTCTTCTCTAGCTTTTATGAGAGCATTTGTAATATGTTTTGTAAAGGCTAAATTTATAGCACTAGCATTGGGATTTTTAGCAAGTTTTTGTAAGAACTTTATAACTTCAGAGATGTGGCAATCATTAAAATCTAAATCATTATGAGCTACAGCAATGGGATCATTGTTCCCAAGGTTGGAAAAAATTTCAGCAGTTTTATCACAAGCAGTTTCAGCAGTTTTAGCAATTTCAGGCAGTTTTGTACGCTTTGCACTAGGAGTAGAAACATTGCCAACACCAATTATTTTACCATTGATAGTAGGAGGTGCAGCAACATGTGAAGAATTAGCATTACTGGTGGTGGTAATAGTCCAAACTTTAGCTACATTATTCTCTTTAGCTAGTTTTTCATTTTCTTCTCTATCCCACCTAGCACGCAATTCAGCCATTAATCTTATATTCTCATTAATTCTAACTTGGATGGCATTTGCTGTAGTAGTAATCTTATTATCAATATCATTATTAGGCATAACTTTCAATTTTAAAAGATTAACATCAGAGGCAAGTCTATCAACTCTAGAAGCAATAGTATCAATTTTATCAAGCTTTTCCTCAACAGATTTGTTAAAAGCAGTTTGTGTACTAATAAATTCTTTAAGCATAGCTTCAAGACCAGGGTACACTCCTATTATTGTTGTAAGAATTCCCATAAGAATTACCATAACCATTACCATTAGCAGAAGGATATGGCCTATAGTTATTACCAGAGTTGTTCCTATAAGCATTGTTGTTGAAATTATTATTTTTAATGAAATTCACATCAACATTTTCTTCTTGAGCAACCAATGAAGCTAAAGGAACATTATTTGGATCAACATTGGATCTACCATTCACAAGCATAGACATAATCACATCAATCTTATCACTCAAGGAAGAGGTTTCTTCAACAGAATTTACCTTCTTACCTTGTGGAGCTCTTTCCGTGTGCCATTCAGAGTAATTTATCATCATATCATCAAGAAGTTTTGTAGCCGCCCCCAAAGTGATGGACATAAAGGTACCTCCAGCAGCTGAATCCAATAAATTCGCGAAGAAAAATTTAGTCCTGCATAGAAGGTTTGGATGATCATCCAAGTAGTCAGTCCATGGGTTGGGAAATTCTTTACCAAAGTTTTCATTCTCTCCCATGCTTGAGCAACATGTTCAGTATCTAATTGCTTAAAATTCATTATGCTACTTCTCAAAGATATAATTTTAGCGGGAGGATAATATCTACCAATAAAAGCATCCTTACATTTAGTCCATGAATCAATACTATTCTTAGGCAAAGATAGCAACTAATCTTTAGCTCTTCCTCTTAATGAGAAAGGAAACACTTTCAATTTAATAATATCACCATCTACATCCTTATACTTTTGCATTTCACAAAGTTCAACAAAATTATTGAGATGGGCAGCAGCATCATCAGAACTAACACCAGAAAATTGATCTCTCATGACAAGATTTAGTAAAGCAGGTTTAATTTCAAAGAATTCTGCTGTAGTAGCAGGTGGAGCAATAGGTGTGCATAGGAAATCATTATTATTTGCATTTGTGAAGTCACACAACTTAGTATTTTCAGGTGTATTCATTTTAACAACAGTAAATAAAACAAACTAGATAAAGTAAATGCAAGTAACTAATTTTTTTGTGTTTTTGATATAGAGAGCAAGACAGTAAATAAAGTAAAACTAGCAACTAATTTTTTTGTTTTGATTTAGTGCAGAAAACAAAGTAGTAAATAAAATAAAGCAAGACAAAAACAAAGTAAAGAGATTGAGAAGTGGAGACTTTGTAGCGTGTCTTGATCTCAGCCGAGAAATTTAGCTTGATACGCGTAGATGCACACGTCCGTTGGGAACCCCAAGTGCAAGGTATGATGCGTATAGAAGCAAGTTTCCTCAGTATGAAACCAAGGTTTAATCGAACCAGTAGGAGCCAAGAAGCACGTTGAAGGTTGATGGTGGCGAAATGTGATGCGGCGCAACAACAGGGATTCCGGCGCCAACGTGGAATCTGCACAACAAAACCAAAGTACTTTAACGAAACAGTGAGGTTGTCAATCTCACCGGCTTGCTGTAACAAAGGATTAAACGTATCGAGTGGAAGATGTTTGCAAAGAAAACTGTAAACACAATTGCAGTAGATTGTATGCTATGTAAAGAATAGGACCGGGGTCCACAGTTCACTAGAGGTGTCTCTCCCATAAGATAAAAGCATGTTGGGTGAACAAATTACAGTCGGGCAATTGACAAATAGAGAAGGGCATAACAATGCATATACATGATATGATAAATATAGTGAGATTTAATTGGGCATTACGACAAAGTACATAGACCGCCATCCAACTGCATCTATGCCTAAAAAGTCCACCTTCAGGTTATCATCCGAACCCCATTCAGTATTAAGTTGCTAAGCATTAGACAATTGCATTAAGTATGGTGCGTAATGTAATCGACAACTACATCCTTAGACATAGAATCAATGTTTTATCCCTAGTGGCAACAGCACATCACAACCTTAGAACTTTCTCACTGTCCCAGGTGTCAATGAAGGCATGAACCCACTATCGAGCATAAATACTCCCTCTTGGAGTTAAGAGTACAAACTTGGCCAGAGCCTCTACTAATAACGGAGAGCATGCAAGATCATAAACAACACATAAACAATAGATTGATAATCACCATAACATAGTATTCTCTATCCATTGGATCCCGACAAACACAACATATAGTATTACAGATAGATGATCTTGATCATGTTAGGCAGCTCACAAGATCCAACAATGAAGCACAACAAGGAGAAGACGACCATCTAGCTACTGCTATGGACCCATGGTCCAGGGGTGAACTACTCACTCATCACTCCGGAGGCGATCATGGCGATGAAGAGTCCTCCGGGAGATGAATCCCTCTCCGAGGGTGCCGGGCGATCTCCTGAATCCCCGAGATGGGATTCGCGGCGGCGTCTCGGAAGGTTTTATCGTGGCTCTCGGTCGGGGTTTCGCGATGGAGGCTTTAAGTAGGCGGAAGGGTAGGTCGGGGGCTCGAGGGCCCGGATGACGGGGCGCGGCCGGGGGCCAGCCGCGCCGCGTGGTCTGGCCGCCTCGTGGCCCCACTCGTTATCTCTTCGGTCTTGGAAGCTTCGTGCAAAAATAGGACCCTGGGCGAAGATTTCGTCCAATTCCGAGAATATTTCCTTACTAGGATTTCTGAAACCAAAAACAACAACTGGCTCTTCGGCATCTTGTTAATAGGTTAGTTCCAGAAAATGCATAAATATGACATATAATGTGCATAAAACATGTAGGTATCATCAATAAAGTGGCATGGAACATAAGAAATTATCGATACGTCGGAGACGTATCAATATGCTACATCGAGGGCCACCGTCGGCGTTGCTCCTCGGGCAAGATCCACCTCGGCAGAGCCACGTGTGCCGTCGGCGTAGCTATGATACGCCGACTGTGGCCGTCGGCGCAGGCAACATCGTCCCGTCTGTTAACTTCAAAAAAAAATTCTCTAAATTTTTTTTAACTTTTTTTTCTAAATTTTCTTGGTCTCTCACATGGATCATTTTAATTCTAACACTACACTTAATCTTATGCTAAATTACACCTCATAGTCAAACTTCCCACCGGGTCACACATCCTCACACTACTCCACCTCTAGGACGCTTAACATATTGATTCCTTCGGGTTGAACTTTCATCTTCTTCATGAAACATTGGTGATAATACTACCATATCAATTCTATTAACCCTTAGATTCTGATATCACAAATTTTTATTATTTTGAATTTTTAATAGTTAACTAAATAAACATCAATGGTTAAGCAATAATAATCTCTACCGAGGATGTAATTATTAATTTAGTTTTTTAAAAAAAAAATACAAAATCCTCCCGATTCAGCAAGAATTTATCTTTTTCATTAGGGATGGACGGAAAGGTTCTAGATATACCGGTTGAAAAATTCTCCATCTTAGGTGTTCTAGTATTTTTGAAAAAATGTGTGTTACCAATGTGAAACTTTAATTTAGTGGTTGCTTCACAAAACACCATATTTTTGGCACCTCAAAAATGGAAAATGGTTTTTTCGTGCGATGAAAAGGAAAACTTCCTCCTGCGACATCGTAAGACAATCTAAGATGCACATGTGTGCACAATATAAAAATATTATCACAAACTATGCCGCTATTCTATCCATAACATTGATCGTTTGACCTAAATGCCATGAAACATCGAACGTGATAGCTCATTTTGTGAAGGATTTTTGTGATTTTGCAATTTTCTAAGTTTAATATTTTTCCTTGCAACTATGACACATAATATGACACCACGCGAAGGTTTCACATTGTTTGGATCGTTCTTGAATTTGTCCGTTTCAAACTATATTCAAAACGACGGGCATGACGATCCGTTGCTCGGTAAACCTCGGGGCTAAACCTCGGTAAACTTGCCCTGGATCTCTCATGAAATAGCATGTTGTGAACTTAAAAATGATTTTTACAAAAAATCTTGAGCATTATATCTTCTACTTGTAGTTCAAATCTGGTCGGCCTCCTACTGATTCGGCAGGAATTTGTCTTTTTCATGAGGGGTGGACGGAAAGGTTTCAGATATACCGGTTAAGAAATTATCCATCTTAGATGGTCTAGTATTTTTGAAAATAGTGTCGGTACCAATGTGAAACTTTAATTTGGTGGTTGCTTCACAAAACACTATGTTTTTGGCACCTCAAAAATGAATAAATGGTTTTTTCGTGCAATGAAAAGGAAAACTTCCTCCTGCAACATCGTAGGAGATTCCAAGATGCACATATGTGTATAATATGGGCACATTATCACAACTATGCGTCAATTCTAGCCATAACATTGATTGTTCGGCATAAAAGCCATGAAACATCGAACATGATAGCTCATTTTTTAGAAGTTTTTTTGAGATATTTGCAATATTCGAAGTTTGATATTTTTCCAAGATAGATCTTATTTTTCTGAAAATTTTGATATATTATTTGTATTTTTCTGAATTATAATGATTTAGTTATGATTTTTGAAGATTAATGTGGTAAAATGTAAAATAGCTACACCGACGGCGACCCTCGGTGTAGACGTGACGCCGTCATAGGGCCGTTAGGGCACGGTCGAGCAGGACCAGCTACTCGTGGCTACGCCGATGGCCAGGTGTACGTCGAGGGTCACCGTCGGCGTAGCAACGAGTACGCCGAGGGCACCTGTACGCCGAGGGGTAAACCGAGGGGCTGGGCTGGCCGGCTTGTACACCGACGGCCCCAATATTTGGCCGTCGGCGTACAACGAGACCGTCGGCACCTCGTTCCATTCTTGTAGTGGTACTTTAGGCTGCATAAAAATAGGAAATGTGTCGATCTGAGAATAGTGAATAGTGCATATTTGAAAACTATAAAACCTGTCAGATTTTGTCATTTTTGTGTAGTCTACAATACAAAGAATTTCACATTAAGATTTTGCACCTTTATAGATTTCATCATTGTCTATATTCAGGATTTTGCTTTCAGATTTTTTTAACTTAAAAGTATGATTCCAAAATTTTGAAAATAAAGGGCTACATATAGCTCGGCCTCCACTTGTAGTTTTGTGAAGACTCTCCCTAAACCAGACATACATTGAAGAAAGATTACAAGATCAACTTCACGTGTAAGTGACCCCAAGACCTAACGTGGCGTGCAACATGGAGATTCCTACCACCGACGCCTATTTATACATGAAGATCATTCTACCGAAGAGCACATGTAAACTCACGCCCAAGTCGAAGCCCAAGTCGAAGCCCTACCCAATTCTGAAACAAACACGCATCATTGTTGCATGTATGGCACTTCACAGTTGGATAAGAGACAGTAATCTACATGACAAAGAGTTCTACAAGTGTGATCAAAATGAAAACTATATGCCGGGAAACATACAACCTGAACCATCTGTACCACTTCCTGGAGTTCAGTTGGGTGTTGAGCATGAAGACATGCATGTGATTCGCGAAAATATTACGAATGGTTTGATCGGAGATGTGTAGCTAGTTTGGTTACAATGACGTCTTACCTAGCTAGTGTCCAAATGAATCTCGTTTTCTTTTGTGGCTTGATGTATCAGAACCGGATATGATGCAACGACCATTTATGCTGATATATTTGAGCAAGTTGCAAGTATTGGAAATGTGGATTTTTCACATTGCAGGAGGGAGACTAATCATGTTGCACATGAAATTGCTAGGAATAGTCTTAGTACTAGAACTACCTGTAATTGGGTCGATGAGCCCCCTAGCTTTATTCTCTATGCCCTCTTAAATGATGTAACTCTACTCTGATGTGGAGCAGCAAGTTTCTTACGCTCTCTGTTCCTTACCAGGATGCCTATGGGAACTGAAAGGTTTTTAATGATACGGCTTGCTGGCACGGGTTTATATATATATTGTGATTTCAAAAATAAACATATTGAGTTAGGCTGGCCATCTTATTATAGGCGATGATAGTGGATTAGTGGGGCCAGCCAATAATCCTACAACACACGACCTTGCACCACATCCATCCCACTACATCAACGATGGCCAAATGTATTAAATGATGAAATCTCTAAACATGCAAAATCTTAATGTGAAATTCCTAGTACACTACAGGAATCGGCAGAGGTGCCGATGGCCGCGGGCCCTCGGCATAGCCTTAAAAGGCCGTTGGCATATGCTACACCGAGGGCCACCGTCGGCGTTGCTCTCGGGCAAGATCCACCTCGGCAGAGCCACGTGTGCCGTCGGCGTAGCTATGATACGCCGACTGTGGCCGTCGGCGCAGGCAACATCGTCCCGTCCGTTAACTTCAAAAAAAAAATCTAAATTTTTTTTAACTTTTTTTTCTAAATTTTCTTGGTCTCTCACATGGATCATTTTAATTCTAACACTACACTTAATATTATGCTAAATTACACCTCATAGTCAAACTTCCCACCAGGTCACACATCCTCACACTACTCCACCTCTAGGACGCTTAACATCTTGTTCCTTCGGGTTGAACTTTCATCTTCTTCATGAAACATTGGTGATAATACTACCATATCAATTCTATTAACCCTTAGATTGTGATATCACAATTTTTTATTATTTTGAATTTTTAATAGTTATTTAAATAAACATCAATGGTTAAGCAATAATAATCTCTACCGAGGATGTAATTATTAATTTAGTTTTTAAAAAAATACAAAATCCTCCCGATTCGGCAAGAATTTATCTTTTTCATTATGGATGGACGGAAAGGTTCCAGATATACCGGTTGAAAAATTCTCCATCTTAGGTGTTCTAGTATTTTTGAAAAAATGTGTGTTACCAATGTGAAACTTTAATTTAGTGGTTGCTTCACAAAACACCATATTTTTGGCACCTCAAAAATGGAAAATGGTTTTTTCGTGCGATGAAAAGGAAAACTTCCTCCTGCGACATCGTAAGACAATCTAAGATGCACATGTGTGCACAATATAAAAATATTATCACAAACTATGCCGCTATTCTATCCATAACATTGATCGTTTGACCTAAATGCCATGAAACATCGCACGTGATAGCTCATTTTGTGAAGGATTTTTGTGATTTTGCAATTTTCTAAGTTTAATATTTTTCCTTGCAACTATGACACATAATATGACACCACGCGAAGGTTTCACATTGTTTGGATCGTTCTTGAATTTGTCCGTTTCAAACTATATTCAAAACGACGGGCATGACGATCCGTTGCTCGGGGCTAAACCTCGATAAACTTGCCCTGGATCTCTCATGAAATAGCATGTTGTGAACTTAAAAATGATTTTTACAAAAAATCTTGAGCATTATATCTTCTACTTGTAGTTCAAATCTGGTCGGCCTCCTACTGATTCGGCAGGAATTTGTCTTTTTCATGAGGGGTGGACGGAAAGGTTTCAGATATACCGGTTAAGAAATTATCCATCTTAGATGGTCTAGTATTTTTGAAAACAGTGTCGGCACCAATGTGAAACTTTAATTTGGTGGTTGCTTCACAAAACACTATGTTTTTTGCACCTCAAAAATGAATAAATGGTTTTTCGTGCAATGAAAAGGAAAACTTCCTCCTGCAACATCGTAGGAGATCCCAAGATGTACATATGTGTATAATATGGGCACATTATCACAACTATGCGTCAATTCTAGCCATAACATTGATTGTTCGGGATAAAAGCCATGAAACATCGGACATGATAGTTCTTTTTTTAGAAGTTTTTTTGAGATATTTGCAGTATTCCAAGTTTGATATTTTTCCAAGATAGATCTTATTTTTCTGAAAATTTTGATATATTATTTGTATTTTTCTGAATTATAATGATTTAGTTATGATTTTTGAAGATTAATGTGGTAAAATGTAAAATAGCTACGCCGACGGCGACCCTCGGTGTAGACGTGACGCCGTCATAGGGCCGTTAGGGCACGGTCGAGCAGGACCAGCTACTCGTGGCTACGCCGATGGCCAGGTGTACGTCGAGGGTCACCGTCGGCGTAGCAACGAGTACGCCGAGGGCACCTGTACGCCGAGGGGTAAACCGAGGGGCTGGGCTGGCCGGCTTGTATACCGACGGCCCCAATATTTGGCCGTCGGCGTACAACGAGACCGTCGGCACCTCGTTCCATTCTTGTAGTGGTACTTTAGGCTGCATAAAAATAGGAAATGTGTCGATATGAGAATAGTGAATAGTGCATATTTGAAAACTATAAAACCTGTCAGATTTTGTCATTTTTGTGTAGTCTACAATACAAAGAATTTCACATTAAGATTTTGCACCTTTATAGATTTTATCATTGTCTATATTCAGGATTTTGCTTTCAGATTTTTTTAACTTAAAAGTATGATTCCAAAATTTTGAAAATAAAGGGCTACATATAGCTCGGCCTCCACTTGTAGTTTTGTGAAGACTCTCCCTAAACCAGACATACATTGAAGAAAGATTACAAGATCAACTTCACGTGTAAGTGACCCCAAGACTTAACGTGGCGTGCAACATGGAGATTCCTACCACCGACGCCTATTTATACATGAAGATCATTCTACCGAAGAGCACATGTAAACTCACGCCCAAGTCGAAGCCCAAGTCAAAGCCCAAGTCGAAGCCCTACCCAATTCTGAAACAAACACGCATCATTGTTGCATGTATGGCACTTCACAATTGGATAAGAGACAGTAATCTACATGACAAAGAGTTCTACAGGTGTGATCAAAATGAAAACTATATGCCGGGAAACATACAACCTGAACCATCTGTACCACTTCCTGGAGTTCAGTTGGGTGTTGAGCATGGAGACATGCATGTGATTCGCGAAAATATGACGGATGGTTTGATCGGAGATGTGTAGCTAGTTTGGTTACAATGACGTCTTACCTAGCTAGTGTCCAAATGAATCTCGTTTTCTTTTGTGGCTTGAGGTATCAGAACCAAATGTTGGACCTCCTACTAATGATAATATTGACCATGAGCGTCTATTATGAAAAATCTAATGCATATATATTATGGTGACGTCTTACCTAGATAGTGTCCAAATGAATCTCGTTTTCTTTTGTGGCTTGATGTATCGGAACCAAATGTTGGACCTCCTACTAATGATAATATTGACCATGAGCGTCTATTATGAAAAATCTAATGTATATATATTATGGTTTAATTTTATTTATTATAATATTCTATTACGAAGTAGAAAAGAATGCTGAACAAAGTGTTAAGCATATTAATCATGATCAACGTAATTCATCGAAAGACTTGTACATCATCTTCAGCATACAAGGGTATTTCAGAAAATCACTGTCAGCTGCATGTCCACAAGCCGTCCTAGAAGCAGGATGCCAAACAGCATTTTTACATTTCAACAGTTATCCAGCTTCAGCTGCTTCTCAGATCCTACCAGCTCCAGCTGCTTCTCGTTCAGCTGCAGCCCAAACAAACAGGCATGTAGTCTCCATACTCTTAAACCTTAGCTACATCTAATCTCACGAAGCGCATATGTAAGCTTGACGAGATCCATCTGTGATAGTCTTTGTACATCTTGTGATGACACCATGATTAAGGGTCTACTTCATCATCGTTGTCATCCAAAAATTGGCTCGAGACCCTACACCATATCCGAACATCATTTGTGGATTCAGATATCCTTATCCATCGGTTTTTCGAAAATCAGATATGGATTTCTTAAAACGGATTCAACGCCGGATTTGGTATGGAAATTATCCTATCCATTTAGACCAAGCCGCCGACATCGTAGAAGCTACAAATAAAACTGTAGAAGCATCATCATATGGAGATGAAGGAGATAAAATCGCCGCAGGCCCCCAACACTTCATGTTATGTAGGCTAAGGACGGACTATGATCGGGTGAGAGGGTTTGTAGGTACAGGAGGAAGCGGGGACAAGGCCGCTTGTAGGATGGTTCAGGGAGCACATGAACATGCCCGTGATGAGCTTCTACATGCGGAGCAACTGGCGGCTATAGGTGGGAACTCCGTAGAGTGCAAGAAGGAGACCAGGGGTAATAGAGTGTGGGGCTTACAGTGGAGATTCTTTCGTTCAGTCTTCGCCACATCGATGCACATATCAGTGGGGGTCCATATGAACGAAAATGGAGAGGTACCTTTGTTTATGGTGAACCAAAGGCGAGTGAGCGTCATAATATGTGGACATTGGTGCAACGTCTTAAACCTCGTTCGTTGGAACCATGGGTGATTATGGGTGATTTTAATGAAGCCATGTGGCAGGAAGAACATTTCTCGCGCTCAAAGCGATCTGAGAGGATGATGATGGACTTTCGAGAGGTCTTGTCTCATTGCGACGTTTTCGACATTGGCTTTACCGGGACATCATGGACTTCTGATAATAAACAGAAGGGTGATCGTAATGTCAAGGTTCGTTTGGACAGTGGTGGCGAGTACGGCATGGTCAGCGGCCTTTCCAGATTTTAGGCTTCGCCATATTGTCTCGTCCAGGTCGGATCACTGCCCAATCCTTTTAGCTGCAGATGATTCGGTTCAGGGCTCCGGTGCCCCTATAAGGAGATATGAAGTGGCGTGGGAAAGGGAACCATCACTAGCTGCAACAGTAGAGGAGGCCTGGTCAAGGAGAGTTCCAGGACAGGATTTAGGCGATGTGCATGCTGCGTTGAGCTCTGTCATGTCAAGCATGCATTCGTGGAAAAAGGAAAGTTTCAAGTCGGTTCCAAAGGAAATTGAGAAGATGCGCTCTCAGCTGGACGAGATAGCAACTTTGACAGATACAGAGAGTATACAGAGAAAAGGATTAACATGCTGAGAGAGATGGAGGAGTTATTATACAGAGAAGAAATAATGTGGTTGCAACGCTCTAGAGTGGACTAGTTACGTGAGGGAGAACGAAAAAAAATCAAATCTGCAAATTGAAGAAGTCGGATGGGTCCCTGGCAACACATGCACATGAGATGGAAGAGCTAGCTCGTGAATTCTTCCAAAATCTCTATACTCGGGATGAGGAGGTTGAGCCTAAGATTATTCTGGACCAAATGGATGCGTGTGTTGACAATGACATGAATGGAAAATTATGTGCCCCTTTTAGTGAAAAGGAAATTGGTGATGCGCTTTTCCAGATAGGTCCCCTTAAAGCTCCGGGCCTGATGGTTTTCCAGCTCGGTTTCTTCAAAGAAATTGGGGTATCCTATGTGATGATGTTGTTCGAGCTGTGGAGCGTTTTTCTAGGAAGGGATGATGCCGGAAGAGGTAAATGATACTGCTATTATGTTGATTCCGAAGAAGAACGAGCCTGAAGAATTAATAGACTTTCGCCCCATAAGTCTCTGTAATGTGATATATAAGGTTGTTTCAAAATGTCTAGTTAACAGACTAAGACCGTTGCTCAAGATATAATATCTCCCACACAAAGTGCTTTTATTCCGGGACGGCTCATTACGGATAATGCTTTTGTGGCTTTTGAATGTATTCATGCTATCCAGGAAAAATCCACAGCAAGGGCAAAATTTTGTGCGTACAAGTTGGATATGGCTAAGGCGTATGATCGGGTGGACTAGAGGTTTTTGGAAGGGGTTTTAGCGAAGTTAGGCTTTCATAGTCAATGGTTTCGGTGGATCATGGCTTGTGTTACCACCGTTTGATATTCGATTCGCTTTAACGGTCAAGCCAAGGTGATCCCTTGTCACCATATTTATTCATGTTTGATTCTGATGGCCTATCTTGTTTGATCAGAAAGGAAATTGAGGATAGAGCTCTACATGAATTAAATATATGCCGCCGAGCACCTGGAGTATCTCATCTTTTATTTGCTGATGACAGCCTCTTGTTTTTTGAGGGATCAGTGCAGCAGGCCCAAGTAATAAACTGGATTCTCGATCGCTATGAAAGGAGCACCGGCCAGCTGGTGAGTTTGGGGAAGTGTTCGATCATGTATGGAGATAAATGCCTACCTGAAGTTCAAACTGAAAGAAAGGAAATCTTGCATTATGAAACAGCTAGTTTTGAAGAAAAGTATCTAGGGCTCCCGGTTCCAAAAGGGAGGCTTAAAAATGGGAAATTACAACCCATCAAGGAAATGTTTCGGAAGCGGGCTAGTGATTGGTGCGAGAAATATATGTGTGGTGCAGCAAAGGAGGTCCTCATCAAATCGATTCTGCAGTCCCTTACTACTTATTCAATGGGGTGTTTAAATTTCCCACAGGGCTGTCAGATGATTTATCTCATATTATTCGGGACTTTTGGTGGGGAGATGGGCATGATCGGCGCCGCATGCATTGGATGTCCTGGGAGAAGCTGGTTCATCCTAAAACACGGGGGGGGGGGGGGGGTCCGTGATCTCCGAGTGTTCAACCAAGCGTTACTCGCTAGACACGCATGGCATCTGATCAAATTCCCTGATAGTCTATGTGCTCGACTTTTGAAGGCAAAGTACTTTCCGGTGGGGAATCTTTCGGATACTGCGTTTGTGAAAAATTCCTCACAATCTTGGCAAGGTGTTATGCATGATCTAGAGTTGCTGAAGAAGGGGGTTATCTGGAGGATTGGCTCGGGCACCAGTGTAAAGATATTCCGTGACAACTGGATCCCAAGGAATGGCTCTCTTAAGTTATCAGGGAAAAGAGATAAGTCAAGGAGGCGATGGGTTTTAGAACTAATTGATCATATCACACGTAAGTGGAATGAACCCATCATCCGTGAATGTTTCTACCCTCATGATGCTGAAGCGATTCTTGCCATTAAGCTACCAGAAAGACAGTGTGAAGATTTCATAGCGTGGGAACCTGAAAAGAATGGTACATTTTCGGTACGATCGGCTTATCGGCTAGGTCTCCAGCCCGTCTTGGAGAGGCTAAGCCCAGGCCAATCGAGTACAACACCAGAGGGAGATAGAAAAATATGGAAGTGTGTGTGGCAAGCTCGGGTGCCACCTAAGCTGAGAGTTTTTTTGCTTGGAAAGCATCGACGTCAACTTTGGCAGTTATGTCCAAGATGCACCGTCGGATCCACACGGTCAGTCCAATATGCAAAATCTGTGGCCGTGAGGAGGAAGATGAGCATCATGCCTTGGTGAAGTGTACACTAGCTAGGAGATTAAGGGAAGAGCTAAGGAAAGTCTGGGACCTCCCTACGGAGGAAGCTTTCCGCAATACGGGAAGGGAATGGTTTTTGAACCTGATCGGTAATATCTCTGAGGATATAAGGTCAAAAGTAATTTTCCTCTTATGGCGAGTCTGGCATCACACGAACAACGTCGCCCATGGCGATGGGAAGGCGGCCATTTCATCCTCAGTATCCGATTTAAGCAACTACGTGGCTGCCTTTGCTGACCCCAAACCAGTGACTGGAGATCGCAAGGGAAAGGTGTTAGCTCACCCTGGTCGAGCTGATATTTCTGCTAATATAACAGCTGTCTCGAATTGGCGTCCGCCAATGGAGGGCCATTACAAAGTAAACGTAGATGCAGGATGGGATCACCATAGCAAGGAGGCTGATCTTGGGGTGGTTATTCGAGATCATATGGGCAAGGCCATCCTGGCTGAGTCAAAGTTCGTCCAACGTTGTACAAGCTCGGAGGAAGCGGAGGTCCTGGCTTGTCTAGAAGGTTTGAAGCATACTATCCATCTCCAGGTTTGGCCTGCTACCATTGGGTCAGATTGTCTCGGGCTGGTGAAGACCATCCAGGAAGAAAGCAAGGATAGGTCTCAATGTTGGATAAGCTATCATGAAATTTCAGAGTTGATGAAGGTATACGAGGGTATTGAAGTCTGCAAGATAGATCGTGTGAGCAATGGACTAGCGCATACAACTAGGCAAAAGTGGTGTGAGTTTTGTGTCATATGGTGAGGTCCCGACCTGTGCGTTGCAGATCCTTGCGAACGATTGTAGATATAGCTCATGGCTCCCTCAAAAAAAAAGAGTGAGGGGCTCACCACGACAAACAAGTGGTTGCAGACGGCGAGGAAGCACGGCGGAGGGCGAATGGACTGCCGTGGCGCTTGGCCGGACTTAGAAAAGACAAGGGCATATTGTCGCCATTTCTAGGCATCGCATGCCAATCTCTTTAGAGGGGTAGAGAGGCGGGGCTGCAGATGTGCAGGCTCGGGGCATTCGGTAGCGACGACGGCTTCGTTACCATTCCTAACCCTTCGTCATCGGTTTCGGCTGCTACCCTGCTTACGACATCCCGAGATTCCAGCTCGAGAGTAAGGACTTGCGGCCATTCGTCACCGTCCCCAAGCCCTTGGCCATTAACCTAGGCGGTGGCTATAACCTTGCGGCAGGCGAGCCAATGAATCTACCTCGACTCCTCGAAGCCTTAATCAATAGTGTGTGAGAGAGAGAGAGGAAAATGAGATAGACTAACATGCGGGACCCACATCCACATCAGCAAATCAACCCTGGCATGTGCAGGGTCCGAGCTGCTAGAAATCGTGTGCTAGAAATCGTGTCAATTCGCCTTCAAATACTCCCTCTAACCCATAATAGTTTAATTTAAACTAAAATCCCAACACTTACTATGGTCACAGAAAAAGGGGGTCAATCAAGTACTCCGTATATGGCATTTTTTTGTCCGTCCAGATCGCGGTACATGTTCGAACTGCTCTAGATTGTCACGGTACATGTTCAAACTGCTCTGGATTGTAGATGAACGAATTTCAGACTACTTTATTAGATGGAGTGTTTATTATGGATGGGAGGAATTAGTAAATTTAGCCTGGTTTTATGCTATTCCCTCCACGCATTAATTTCAGGTAACTTCATTGGGGCTGCACCCTCGAAGACGGCAGCACGGCTCTGCTTGGACGCGCTGTCTCCTCCGTGCGGGTGGCGCGACGTCCGGCTGTCCTAGCACATGGACTGTGGTGCCAAGTCGGTGGTGTCGCCCGCATTCTTCGCGATCTGCTCAAGCTCGCCTACCACCTCACCCATCGTTGGGCGTTTGGCGCCGGCCTCCTCAACACAGCGCAGGGCCAGGTCCACGTACTGCTCCAGCCCGCCCAGCGAGGAGGGCGACGCGGCCAGCACCGGGTCCAGAAGCTCGTGCAGCCCGTACATGTCCGTGCTCCGGTCTAGCGCCGTGCGCACCTCCCTGACAATGTACCGCCCGCGCTCCAGCGGCGTCTTCGCCGTGATCATCTCCAGCAGCAGCACGCCGAAGCTGTACACGTCGCTCTTCTTCGTCAGTTGCTCCGTCATGTAGTACTCAGGGTCCAAGTAACCCGGCCTGCCAAGTTTTTGAGTTGTGTCAGATTAGGACTCTCCAACTTCCCACAATAGCTTAAAAGCTTTCGTATGAACTGGTCGGTGCATGAAACTAACCATTGTGCCCTTCACTTGAGTGGTGACATGTCCTCTGCCATCCTCGCCTAGAAGCTTGGAGAGGCCAAAGTCAGCGACCTTAGCGGTCAATCGCTCGTCGAGGAGAATGTTGCTTGATTTTATGTCCCGGTGGACGATCGGAGGGTCTGCATGCTCATGCAGGTAGGCGATGCCCTTCGCAGCACCGAGCATGACACGGAGCCTCCGCTTCCAGTCCAGCAGCAAGCCCGAATTTCCTTAAGAAATCTCCACGAAACATGCATGAGCAATGATGACAGGTGATGCATCTCATATATAGTGTATTGATGGGCTGTGAGAAATTTCACCTGTGAGGCTCTCTTTCAGTGTGCCATTGGGGATGTACTCGTAGACTAGCATCTGCTCACCCTGGTCAAGGCAGAAACCGACGAGGCTGACCACGTTCTTGTGGTGAACCCTGGACAGAAGCTCGATTTCGGTTCTGAACTCTAGGTTCCCCTGTTGGGATCCCTGCTGGGATCTCTTGACAGCAACCAGTTGTCCAGTGGAAAGTGTGCCTCGGTAAACCTGCAGTAAGGATTAGAGCAAGTACAATAAGGTACAGTCAGCTGGCTATAAGAGATAAAATATTATAAACTTGCTTAGTTGGAGGAGAGAGAAGAGGAGTGGGCTCTTATCTTATAGCCAGCTCTAGCACGTGCTCCTAGGCACTATGTGAGGCTAAAGGTGGGACACTATTATAATAGCTCTACTATTATATATATGTTGGCTCTAAGTTAGCTATAGATGACATGGCACTTGGCTTATAGCCAGCAGCTGGCTACGCTATTGGAATTGCTCTTAAGAAGAGCTCTGATATCAATCAATTCTGACATGTATGAAGTTAAATGCATGACATGCTAGGAAGTTAATCAATTCAAAAAGCCCCTAATACGTTGGCATGCAATGGTATCTTATTCCATCATCTAAAGTACAGTTTTTCAATTAATGGTCTTACCAACTGGAATAGGGTATTGTGTGCCAATGAAATAGTATGGCCCGAACGTAGGAGGTGGCTTATATGTCTGCTTACTCAGAATGAACCCAATGTCAGAAATGTCTTCCTCCCCAAACAGTATCTTGTTGCTGGGGAAGACCGCAAGATTCATCTGCAAGTTGTTGTTCACATTGAAGAATGGACTGCCAATAGAAATTGAGTCCACCGGAATCTTGTATACCAAGAATTTTGCCTCCATGGTCTGCTCTAGATTAGTATAGTATGAGCTATTGGTGA
Source organism: Lolium multiflorum (assembly GCA_030979885.1). Taxonomy (NCBI): domain Eukaryota; kingdom Viridiplantae; phylum Streptophyta; class Magnoliopsida; order Poales; family Poaceae; genus Lolium; species Lolium multiflorum. The sequence goes on from CM061751.1 coordinate 16,408,800, forward strand.
GGTCGGAAAATGATGGTGCCCTGAAGAACAGTGTGCCTTTGTAAGGAACAGCACATGTACAGCTTGGGCTCAGAAGCTGGCTTGGGAGGCATGTGGGTGGCATCCCAGCACAGTTATTCGCAGTAGTATACGACAGGTTAGATTGCGCTGTCGTTTTGCAGTATAGTTCCTTGCTCCCCTGTTTGCAAATTGGATTTCCTGAAAGTCTGAAGACAGAATTCATTTGAGCAGAAAATCGATCAGAGAAATGTAAGTTTTGACAAAAGGCATAGTGCCCTTACATGAGTTTCTTATTGTATTGGAATCCCCCAACACTGATGTCTGCAATCTGATTGTCCTGCAAATCGATTTTTTGGAGCTGAATACTGAGGTCTAATCCAATATTTAGCGTGCCGTTGAAACGGTTGCCTCGAAGCCTCCTGCATTGTCAGTTAGTAACAATTTAATTGATCCATGAATTTTATGATCATAATCTATTTGTAGATCTTTCTTCACTTAATCAGCTAGCGGGAGACACTAGCACTATGTTGCAAATTAGCACGTAGTAACCACTCACAGTGTCTGAATTGCAGGAAGGCTGAAAAGAGCTTGTGGTAGCTGTCCGCCAAGGTGTAGATTTTCAAGGTATCTGCAGTGGAAAGAACTCAGGTAAGTTTTCCTGGTGAATTAGCACAAGTGAGAAGAGAAGATTACAGGGCTACAGACTTACAATGAAGTCAACAACGGCAAAGAGGTTAACCAGGATGGAGCATCAGATGCAATGAAGCTGTTGTTGCTCATGTCCCTGCAACAACGTTGCAAGCGATGCAGAAGTTAGATACTAGTATGATTTAATCATGAATCTGGGGAAGTAAAGATAAACTCATCACTTACACAAAAGCTAGGGAATTCATTCCTGTCAGGTCTGGCAGTGGACCAGTTAGCTGATTGTTTTCAAGATGGCTAGAATAGATGAAAATGGAATAGAGGTAAGCCTTTTCATATATAGGATTGATACTGGGAACAAGAATACACAAAGGAGACATGCGGCTCACAGTTCAGAAAGTCTGGTGAGGTTGTTAATGTTCGTGGGTGTTGTGATTGAGCAACTAGTATTCACTGTGGGCCAAAGGCCAGTACATGTACATGTGATACAATATGCAGGAAAGCTCTCATACACTAGAAATATACAGTAAAGGGGTCTATACATCACTAACGCCTCCCCTCAAACTCATGGTGGATCAACAATGCTGAGTTTGGAGAGAAAGAACCCATGTTGTGATCTAGTCTGGGCCTTCGTGAAGAAGTCAGCAAGTTGTAGCTCGGAAGCACATAATTAAGGGCCATAACCTGATCCTGCACCGCATTACGCACATAGAAGGCATCAACACCAATGTGTTTGGTGAGCTCGTGCTTCACCGGATCACGCGCAATGCTGATGACACCAGTACTGTCCGATAAAAGAGGAGTCAGAAACACCAAAATCCGCAAGTAACCAGCGTAACCAAGTCACATCTGCCGTCAAGAGAGCCATCGCTCGCAACTCAGCCTCGACACTCGAACGAGAGACTGCAACATGCTTCTTGGTCTTCCAAGCAATGAGAGGACCACCAAAAAAGACACAGTAGGCAGAAAGAGACTTGCGATCCGATGGATCACTAGCCCAGGTAGCATCTGAGTAGGTCTGGAGCTGTAAGGAGCTGGAGCGACAAAAGAAAAGACGACGGAAGATAGTGCCACGAAGATAGTGGAGGACACGAAGGAGATGACTATAGTGGACACTAGTGGGAGCAGACATGAACTGACTGAGAATGTGGACCGGGTAGGAGATGTCAGGACGGGTGACAGCAAGGTAGACAAGGCTCCCAACCAAGTGACGATAGCGAGTCGGGTCCGGAAGAGGATCACCATCAGTGGCACGGAGACGGACATTAAGCTCCACAGGAGTCTCGACAGTGCGCTCATCACCAAGAGCGGCACGAGTGAGAAGGTCCTGAATATACTTCTCCCGGAAGATATAGAAGCCATCGGAGGTAGAGGAAACCTCAAGCCCAAGAAAGTAGCGAAGAGGACCAAGATCAGTCATGAGAAACTGATCACGAAGACGGGCCTTGACAAAGGCAATGTACTCAGGGTCGTCACCTGTGATGATCATTTTATCGACATAAAGAAGAAGGAGAGTCCAACCACGAGAAGATGTGTGGACAAAGAGCGCAGAGTCATGTGCGCTAGGGATAAATCCAGCAGAGGTCACTACAGAGGCGAAACGATGAAACCAGGCGCGAGGGGCTTGCTTAAGGCCATAGAGAGAGCGCAGGAGACGACAGACCATGCCATCAGGAATAGAGTAACCAGGAGGTGGCTGCATGTATACCTCCTCACGTAACTCACCATTAAGAAAAGCATTCTGCACATCAAGCTGAGAGACAGACCAGTGACGAACAGAAGCAATGACAAGAACAGTACGAACAGTGGTCATGTGAGCCACTGGAGTAAAGGTCTCATCATAGTCACGGTTATGCTCCTGCTGGAAGCCGCGAGCGACAAGACGAGTCTTGTAGCGCTCAAGAGAACCATCAGAGCGAGTCTTGATCTTGTAGACCCACTTGCAGGTGATGGGACGAACAGAGGAAGGAGGAGAAACAACATCCCAGGTGCCAGTATGCTCGAGAGTAGCAATATCCTCCGCCATCGCTAGCTGCCATTCAGGATGAGCAAGAGCATCCCGATAAGAGGTCGGGCTCAAGGACAGCACAGAGACCGTAGTGAGTGGGAGAATAGCGATCAGGAGGAGGACGAGGGCGAGCACAAAAATGATGAGTCGGCTCGAACGGAGAGGGCAGCACACCAGAGGTGGAGGGCATGTTAGGAGGAGCATCAGCATCCTCACGGAGACGACGGGAGTAGTGAAAATGGTAGGGAGGGACCACCGTAGGCGAGGAAGGTGACATGGGAGAGGAAGGTGTGGAGAGTGGGGAAGGCGGTGAGGTAGTAGAGGGGTGTCTAGTGGGTGAAGAAGGAGTAGAAGGTGGGCATAGAATCGGCGTAGAACCTGAGGCACAGGAGGAGGTGAATCAGGAAACATGAGAAAGGAGATATCATCCACCGAAAAGGAAGAGGAGGAGGGACGCGGGTAGAAAGGATGAGACTCATCAAATGTGACGTCCCGAGATATGCGCATCCGACGACCAATAGGATCCCAGCACTTATATCCCTTGTGCTCTGAACTGTAGCCAAGGAAGACACACTCAACAGATTGAGCAGTCAGCTTGGTGCGTTCGCATGGGCCGGCCTGAGCTTGGCCGGCTGGAGGCAGCGGAGCCGGTATTGAGCTCCGAATCGATGAAAAGGGCTAAATCCCGACAAGAACGGGAGAGGAAGAAGAAAGTGGGGCAGCGGCGGCCGGAAAGATCATCGGCAGCGCGGATCGAGCACGTAGTTGCAGCGTGCAAAGAGCTAAACCATGAGCTCTGATACCATGTTGTGAATGAGCAACTAGTATTCACTGTGGGCCAAAACCCACTACATGTACATGTGATACAATATGCAGGGAAACCCTCATACAAAGGGGTCTATACATCACTAATAGTGGGAACTGGCCCAGACAACTGATAATTGTTATCGAAACGATGCACCAATAAAACTTCATGACCAGAATCATATATGCATGGTAGTATTGTAACATGTAAATAATTTACTTACAGAACTTGCAGCCGAGTAAGAAGGCCTAAAGTACGGGGAATGCTGCCGGAGAAATTATTGTTGTCAATAAGCCTGGAAAAGATGGAACAATCAATGGATTCGCCTCACCCTAGTTCAGGCAGTTAAGAGGTTAAGATTTGTGCTATTCTTACAGATGTGTCAGATTCATTTTTGAATTGAAAATCTGGCTCGGTATGGTGCCAGAGAGTTGATTCAGCCCCAAGTTACTGCAGAAACATGGTGCATACATGAGATGCAAAATCTTCAGATATCAAGAAGGTTCATTTATGAGAATGCACTTACAAGTGCCTTGTACTTGTCAGATTATCCAGTCCAAGATTTGTCCCATCATATACAGGAAGTCCTCCGGTGAGCCTATTGTCAGCAAGATCAAACAAGTATAGCTTTGAAAGACCACCAACTGATGGTGGTATGAGACCGGTGAACAAGTTGGAATTCAAATATCTGCAGGCAGGATGCAATGACCAATCTTATTTTACTGAAACTAATTAAAGACATAACACAATCTCGATGGCTACGTGAAACCCTAATACATAAACACATGACTCGTTAGAATATATGAAAGGGATTTCAGATAGGGAAAACTATGCTTGGTTAAAGAGAAGTTTATAAATTGCAAATATGTCATTCCCTTATGGACAATTAATAATAAATGGTCCATAGTATTAGTTAGAAGCCCTTACAGCAATACCAGATTTGAGAGCTGTCCAATCTCTGTAGGTATTTTACCAGTAAAGCTGCAGCCAAAAAGGGCTCTACAGAGAAATGAGAGAGTAGATAGTTAAATAAGAATCTATGTACTGAAATTTCGGGCTTGTGAACCAGTTGGGTTCTCCTAGTTTAATTACTCACAAGCTCTGGAGGTTGCTCAAGCTTCCAATGGATGAAGGAAGAGAGCCGCTCAAGTACTTGTTGTTGGATAAGTCCCTGGAGCCAAACGAGGCAAATACCTCATAAGTTTGCATACAAACTGAAATGCAAATAATATCCATGCTGAGGCCTGATACTGAAATTGTTCATCAAACTTTGGCGAAAATACCAATTGAGAATTGAAGAAGAGATGACTGAGTAATGTTTTATTTTTCATATAGGTGTTATTTGGCTTGTTGGTTGGAACAAAGTAAGCAACCTAAAGTGCTCAAACTGAAGTAGAGAACATATTGCTTACAAGTACTGCAATTCCGACAAATACTCAATGTCCTCTGAAAGACTCCCGGACAGCCCATAACTTGACAATTTTCTGTAAAACATCCACCAAAGCAGACCAAACGCAACAATTAGCGATTATTGCTCTTCATCATATCAACGGACGATTCCAAGTAAATAACAAATCCATAGCCATATATAAATCTCGGGTATTGGTGCTAACATTGATGTGACCCGGTTCAGGGTGCAAATTATCCCAGTCCATTTGCCATGGCATGGATCAATGCCAACCCAGCTTGATGGTTTACTGTTCCATGAAGCTGCAATACCTATGAGGCCAGCAGCTGTAAACATAGTGAGAAGAATAAAATGAGCAAATATGAACTGCAGTAGTACAAAATGAAAGAAAATTCGAATGTTACATACTGTCTTGTGCATTTGTATAGGCCAAGATGACAGAAGCCTGCACAAGACCACTGAAGAAGATGAGCCATGGAGAGAGCTCCATGACCACACAAGACCCTGAAATCCTTTTAGCCGTTCATCTGTTTCGAGGTTAGAAGCTCTTCTTTCATTGCAATATGAAGGAGAAACCAATTTTCTATTTATGGTGAACTGGTCAAGGACTAGAACCGTTACTCTCAGCTTTTTTTTTTTGAAGCACATACAGTAGGGAAGACCCCTACTGTGCCATTTTTTTCATTTATATGAGCCAAGAAGGCAATATGTACATAATTCAAAAAAAGCTACATGATAATCATAAGGTATCTATCCATTGTTGCATATCCTCCCTAAGGCTAGGTTTAGCTCTATGCATGATAAGAGCAAAAGATTCCTTGAACATGGAAAAGCATCTGTCCTGACTAATGTTTTCATTGTCAAAGATGATTTTATTCCTATGGTTCCATAAACTCCAGCATCCAACAATCTTACTCTCAGCTCATCCAGCAAATAACCATCTTACGGCTACTTGGCCAAACAAAACGCGAGAAGAATAAATGTCGTCAACGGCTCTGCCACTTGCGTTAGGACAATGATATGATTTTTCGTAATTTGACCCTTGATTTAGTGATTAGGTGCTACATCGCAATTTCTTAATCTGGAAATAAAATCAATCAAGGAGTTATTGTTGAAATATATTGGGCATACAAGTCTTTGACCCAAACGAAAGATAAATTAAGGAAGAGGAGAAATTGTGCCGTGCTGGTACATACAAGGACGACAGCGAGTAGATTAAATGTGGAAATTCCCTCCTTCAAACTAATGAAGGAAATTCTGATGTCGGCGCTGTTTCTCATTGTGAGTTGCTTAGTCTTTTACTTTGATGTCCAACATTTTAGTTGTTTATCGCCAACGTGAGCTCAACCCACTGCAGGCCAACTCATACACAACCAAATGCAAGAACATGCCTCTTACGGGGCAACTGGCATTTGTCTGGAAGAGTAAACTATAATGAAGTTTCCTAATTGTATCAGTTGGCTCCTCAGCAAGCTTTTTTTTCGATAAAGAATGCTTTATTACTTTTTAATAAGCAATTACATCCAACCTCTGCATAACCAGATGCACACAGCCGCATAACCAGATGCACATAGCCGTTTTATGAGTCATAAGTCCAAAAAGATGCCAAACTAAAAAAAGAAACTAGGCGAAATACATATCGGAACGATGAATCATATAACGCCTAAAGTGTGGGTGGGGCTTCAATCCGTAGACTATACTGCCACCCATGTATGGAAAAAATATCTCTCTCCGTAGCCTCCAACCGTGTACAGACCTCCGTAAATAGGTATCGGTTCTTCATGCGCTGAAGAGGTAACCACAAACGGAGAATACCTGTACATCTGTAGATGACCTGCAACAAAGAGCAATTTTTATCATTAAAAATCTTGTCATTTCTACTCAGCCAAAGCCCAGATAACTGCTAGCGCCCCCACCCTAAGAAGCAACTTGAACCTTGAATCTATACCATGAAGCCAATTGCCAAAGACATTGGCCACACTAGTCGGAGGATACAAGGTAGACGCTACTTGGATGACAGACCAAATAGATCCCGCGAACTGGCAATGAAAGAAAAGGTGTTTAATAGTTTCATCATGATGACAAAAAACACATCGCTTACTTCCGTGCCAATTCCGCTTAACAAGATTGTCTTTGGTGAGGATGACACCTCGACGAAGATACCATCCACATATTTTTATTTTTAATGGTACCTTCATCTTCCAATTTTTTTATTATTATCAACTGGTAAATCATAATGAAGTATGGTATTGTATAAAGATTTGACCGAGAAAGAGTCATCTACATGTAAATTCCACCTAAATTCATCTGGTTCAGGTGATAGATTAATATCCCCCAGCCTTTGAATTAAGGCATTCCACGCCAATATCCTTTGTCCTAGCAAAACTCGTCTGAACGTCACATTCGGTGGAGAGGTAGTCATTACTGTAGCAATGGTATCTCCTTTGCGATGAACGATACTATACAACGCAGGATACTGTTCGCTTAGGGGTGCATTGTCTAACCAAGCATCTTCCCAGAACCGTATCTGTGCTCCATTCTTAATTGAGAAAGTTCCATGGAAAAAAAAACATTTTTTGTCGCCATTAGACCAGCCTAGAAGTGTGAATCCCCAGGTTTCCAAACCACTTGGGATAACGTCTTGGAGCCGATATATTTTCTCCGAAGAATAGTTTGCCAAATCCCATCCTCGGTAAGGAGCTTAAAGAGCCATTTACCCAGAAGAGTTGATGTCAACACCCGGATTTTTAAGTCCAGATGCCTATTATGCCATACATCGCAATCCCATGAAGATTGTTTTTGCGAGACATAACAGTTGAATATCGTAGAGTCATCATTTATTACAACACATAATCGTCTTACAGCAATAGATCACATGATCCAATATTACACAAATATTTGATCTAATGATCAACAAACATAACAAGTAGCGGAAGCGAAGTAGTAGTGGACTATCTATTCCACAGGCAACACTTGACGTTAGAAGATGCTCCTAGTTATCGTAGACGTCTTGTTGTCCGTCGTCTTGATCTGTTGCTCTCTTCATAGTCGGCATTTGAATAGCAGGGACAGCCATGAGTACTTTAAAGTACTCGCAAACTAATACTAATGTAAGTGCTTATCAATTTTAGTAAGGGGGTGCTAAGCTCTAGGTTTATTTGCATAAAGCCAAGTTTAGTTCATAAACATTTAGTAAAGACTCTTAAACTAACTCAAGTGGGAACATTACTGTCATTCCCACAACTCAGTTGTGATTCAAGTCAAGTCACCTTTCAATTCATCATTCCTTTTAAGACAAAAGATCTGACAACGGAACAGTATGCATGGCATTTCCAATCGTCTGTAACCGTGGACACGGCTATTTGAATAGGTTTAACACTCTGCAGAGGTTGTACTCTTGTGCAACAACTTTTGATTACATCCGTCAGGGATAACCCTGAATCATCGTAACTCTGCGGATCATCAACCATAACCTTTCACTTATACCCTAGTATAGGCACCTCTCCCCATGAGCTTGGCCTCCCGGTGAAGACAAACCGTCTCCGGGAAGCTGCACAGGCTTGGGTGACATTCACCTCATATTCACGTCATTTCACTTTCAACGGAGGCAGCCTCGGCATAACCCCTATGACGCTTGTTCAGAGGGAACCCATACTAAAATACATAAACTTCTAGTTAACCCCTACCCATAATCAGGTATTATGGGGGTACTTGTATATTGGAATGGTATCGCATCCGAACCCAATCATCAGTTTTTGTCAAAATTCACCAAGTCATTCATGTCACATTCACCTTCAAAATCTTTTAAAGTCATTTCATTTCACAAGTTCCCATCTAGAGTAGTCAATTTTATTTGTTTACAACTAGTCATGAGGGGTGGTATCTAGTTTTGATTGCTCTAGGCTAAATTTGATGCTCTTGTTCTATTCTAGACCAAGTGAATCATGAATCAAAAAGTAAACTTTGATAAACCATAAGCAAAATAATTGAAAGGTAAAAGCATGGGATAGGATCATTGAGCATAAAGTAATCATGTAAAGCTGCCTTGCCCTTGTAGAGCTTGGCATTAGGGGGCTTGCAAGAATATTAGCTTTCCTTCAGTGGTGTATTGATCAAAGTGGTCTGCTTCTTCCTTAGAGTAGACCTCCTCCTCCTGGTACTCCTCGGTACTAGCGTCTATACACGGATACGAGGTATACAATCACCAAACAAATCTTAAGTGATATACTAAACACACCAAAGGTTCAGACAAGCTTATTCTAGCATCACATCATTATTAGCATGGTGATTGACTTTGTTTTCTTTTAAAGAAAAATAATTTCCTCTCATTACAAATATTGATTAAGATTTTTATTTAGTTCTTTGGAGAAATAATTTCCTCTCATTGAATCTTATTAAGATTTAATCTCATCAAATAATAGGGTATGAACACATGTTGACCAAGGTCAACACTTCATATCTATCACTTGGAAGAATGATTTAAATGAGGTGCTACACCTCATGCAATTTAATACTAGCATATTAATGATTTAATATCACTAAGTAATAAAATATGGGGTTCATTAGACCAAGGTCATTACCACTTATTAAATTATTTAGGACCAAGATTTAAGTGAGAGAGTAACTCTCATACTATTTAGATAATTTAAATGGACTAGAAATGGCCACATAGCCATTATTTTGCTCTAGCCCATGATCATAGTAAACAACTATACCATATTTTTACATAATCACGTAGAGTATTTGAAATGAGATTTATGAGAGTTGGAATCAACTCAAAATCATTTATGGTTAATTTTTAATAAATGTTTGAAGTTTGAAAAGGCCATGCCTTGTTATTTTTACTATTTGAATTCTACAATGAATCTAAAGATGAGACCAGTGTGGTTGTTTAGATAATTTCATAAGCTTTCAAAATATATAAAATTTGTCAAATTTGGTTTAGTGGATTTCATTCTATTCAAATTTGAAAAAGGGTCCAATATTGAATTTGAATTGAAACAGAAAAACAAGATTTGAATTTTTGGGCCTGGCGGGAAAGCTTAACGGACCACATGGGTGAAAAACAAACGGGCCAGCCCAGCAGCGTGGCTCACACGCGTGGGCTGCCTGACAAGGTGGGCTCCACCTGTCAATGACTCTTTAAACACGAAACGGTATGGGTGAATGTGGGACGCAGGATCAGAAGGGGATCGTGCGGCGCTGGTGCGTCGTCGTCGACGGCGAGCACAGCTCACTGGCGCGGTGAGGCTAGGGGGTCGGCGGCTTACCGGCGGTGCGGCAGTCGTCGGCATGGTGCTGCGGCGGCGTTGTCGAGGACGGGGAGTCGCCTGGTACCGGCGGCGTCGCTCGAGGAGGCTCCAATCGATGGCGATGATCTGCGGGTACTGGTGGGCTCCGGCGTCAAATTGAGGTGGCTCCGGCGAGGATGTGGCTAGGGCTTTGGTCGAGGAGAAGCGGGTATGGGAGGAGAAGCGGTGAGTGTGAAGAATGGAGGCGCGGGAGTGCTCTATTTATAGCTGGGATGGGGTGCTGCGGCGGTGTGCTCGGGTCTCTCATGGCGTGGCCGTTCTGGTGCGCGAAGAGGCGAGACGAGGATGGCGTGAGATGGCCAGCATCATGGCGATGCTCAACGGCTAGCTGGCGCAGAGAAAAGGTGATGTGATCGCTCGGGATCATGTCGATGCTGCCACGGTACTGGCGGAGGAAAGTTGAAGAGGACGACGACGACGGTGCATGCGCAGGCGCTCGAGCGGGTCTACGCGCTAGCTTGAGAGGTGGTGGTGCTTGATGCAGAAGGGGAAGAGTAGGGGAGGACGGAGGTGATGGGTCGGGCTGTCGCTCTGGCGCGTCCAGAGCGCGGTGAGCGCGCACACTGGCATGCCTGGGATGCTCTGGGCGTGTACTGGCCTGGCCAATGCCAGCCTCTCGCGTGCCAGGGCTGGGCATGGGCGTGCTCAATGATGCGCAAGGAAGCTACTGGACACGATTAAAGTGCAAAGAGAGGAGCAGAGAGGGAGAGAGCATGATGATCGGCATGGTGCACGGCATGGCTTAGTTCTGAGCTTCTCCATACTTTAATCACCACGGGCAAGTACTTGCTTTGGTCCAGGAGACACAGGGGAACAATAATCATCACAAAGCAAAAGAGGTTTAGCCCAAGATCCACTGGATAATGAGGTGTGTGTCAAATCCAGATTGGTGTCTGCCAGGTGTTCGACACAATGGCCGCTTGAAGAATTATTTTGAATTTTGCAGAGATTTTTGGTGGAGTTGATTTGAATAATATTTGGAGTAGAATGGTGGTGGTGGTTTGAAAAATGGTGTTGGTTTGTGAAATTTCAAAAAGTGGATGATCTTCTCTTTGTTTCAATGTTGCCACTTGTCACTTTTATATTGAGCAATAGATGCAGAGTCAACTACGGTGGTCAACACAAAAAGTGTTCATCTTGATATGGTCTTGGATGAGGTGGAAAGAATTGAGAAGGTTTAGTTTAAGAATCTCTTAAACCAGGGGCTCAAAGTTGGTAACATTTTATTATGGGCAGATTTGACCATTATCATATGTGATGAGAATTTTAATTTTCATTTGCTTTGATTTGTGTTTCTTTGATGCAAAAGTGTTTGTTATTGATATATTGATGTTTCACAAGCATTGGCACAAGCCATTGTGGCCTTGGTTGATGATTTTCAAATTTGGCCATACTCACATAGAGGTGTTATTTGTATTTTTCTTATTTCCTTATTTTATTTCTTTGTGACCTCTATTAGCAAGGTTTAGGGTTTTAGAGGTATTGGCAGCACTCAAACAAACAATCATGGCACAATTCAAACCAACCATGCATGATCACAATGCACACTATGCAATATAATAAAAGTTTTTGTTAGTTCCAAATTTTGAGCAATTGGATTTCTTTGTTTTTATTAAGTTGAAAAACTTGGGATGTTACAGCTGAATTCTTGACCTCCAGGTCATGAACTCCAAGCCCGCCTTGATCTTTGGGACTACAAACTATACTCCATTTAACCAGTCGATATTTCTTTTTCTCGATGTCCCCTTGCCAAAAGAATCTGGATCGATAATAATGAGTTTGTGCAGAATTCCTTTTGGCAATAGGAAGAATGATAACATATACAGTACCATATTTGTCAGTACCGAATTAATGAGTACCAATCTTCCTCCTAGGGACAGCAATTTACCTTTCCAACTACTAAGGCGCTTCTGTAATCTTTCTTCCACTATTTTCCATTCAGCAATCGTAAGTCTCTGATAATGAATCGAAATACCCAAATAGCGAATAGGAAATTGGCCTTGCCCACAACCAAACAACTCTGTATAAAGAGTTGTATCATCTTGGGCATCACCGAAACAGAACAATTCACTTTTATGGAAATTGATTTTCAATCCCGACAACTGCTCAAAAGCCGCCAAAATTAATTTCAGGTTGTGAGATTTTTCGAGATCGTGATCCATAAACAGAATTGTATCGTCGGCATATTGAAGGATAGATAAACCACCATCAACCAGATGTGGAATCACACCTTCAATATGGCCATCAGACTTGGCCCGCTCTATGAGTATAGCCAGCATATCTGCCACAATGTTGAATAACATTGGTGATAACGGATCCCCTTGGCGTAACCCTTTTCGTGTTTGGAAATAATGGCCGGTGTCATCATTAATTGCCACACTACCTCCATACACGAAATCATATTAAAGCGCGCCATTCAGGAGAAAAACCTTTCATCCTGAGTGTATGTTGAAGGAAAGACCAATGATACGCGTAGATGCACACGTCCGTTGGGAACCCCAAGTGGAAGGTATGATGCGTATAGAAGCAAGTTTCTCTCAGTATGAAACCAAGGTTATCGAACCAGTAGGAGCCAAGAAGCACGTGAAGGTTGTTGGTGGAGGAATGTAGTGCGGCGCAACACCGGTGAAACCGGCGCCAACGTGGAACACAACACAATCAAAGTACTTTGCCCCAACGTAATATGAGGTTGTCAATCTCACCGGCTTGCTGAAAACAAAGGATTAAGCGTATCGAGTGGAAGATGGTGTTTGTTTGCAAAGAACAGTAAAAACAGTAGAATGTATTCAGATGTAAAAGAATGGACCGGGTCCACAGTTCACTAGAGGTGTCTCTCCAATAAGATAACTAACATGCTTTGGGTGAACAAATTAGGCGGGCAATTGACAAATAAAGATTCAATACATATCAACGATGATTACTATGTGATTTAATCAGGGCATTACGACAAAGTACATAGACCGCTATCCAGCATGCATCTATGCCTAAATAATCCACCTTCAAGTTATCATCCGAACCCCTTCGGTATTAAGTTGTAAACAATAGATAATTGCATTAAGTATGGTGCGTAATGTAATCAACACAAATATCCTTAGACAAAGCATCAATGTTTATCCCTAGTAGCAACGCACATCCACAACCTTAGAACTTTCTGTCACTGTCCCAGATTAAATGGAGGCATGAACCCACTATCGAGCATAAATACCCCCTCTTGGAGTTACAAGTATCAACTTGGCCAGAGCCTCTACTAGCAACGGAGAGCATGCAAGAACATAAACAACACATATATGATAGATTGATAATCAACTTAACATAATATTCTATATTCATCGGATCCCACCAAACACAACATGTAGCATTACAAATAGATGATCTTGATCATGTTAGGCAGCTCACAAGATCTATAACAATGATAGCACATGCGGAGAAGACAACCATCTAGCTACTGCTATGGACCCATAGTCAAGGATGAACTACTCACGCATCAATCCGGAGGCGGGCATGATGATGTAGAGCCCCTCCGGTGATGATTCCCCTCTCCGGCAGGGTGCCGGGGCGTCTCCTAATCCCGAGATGGGATTCCGCGACGGCGTCTGGAAGGTTTTCCGTATCGTGGCTCTCGGGAGGGTTTCGCGACGAAGGCTATTTGTAGGCGGAAGGGTAGGTCGGGGGCCACGAGGGCCCCACACAACAGGCGGCGCGGCCTGGGCCCGGCGCGCCGCCCTGGTGTGGCATCGCTCGTGGCCCCACTTCCTTTCCACCTCGGTCTGGAGAGCTTCGAAAAATAGGCCCACAGGCGTTGATTTCGTCCAATTCCGAGAATATTTCCTTACTAGGATTTCTGAAACCAAAAACAGCAAAAAACAGCAACTGGCACTTCGGCATCTTGTTAATAGGTTAGTGGAAAATGTATAATAATGATGTAAAGTATGTATAAAACATTAAAGTATTGTAATAAAAGTAGCATGGAACATACGAAATTATAGATACGTTTGAGACGTATCAAGCATCCCCAAGCTTAGTTCCTACTCGTCCTCGAGTAGGTAAACGATAACACAAATAATTTCTGAAGTGACATGCTACCAACATAATCTTGATCAACATTATTGTAAAGCATATGAGATGAATGGAGTGATCTGAAAAAAAGATTGCTAACAAAGATAATGACTAAACAAATGAATCATATAGCAAAACTTTTCATCAATAGTACTTTCAAAACAAGTATTAATAAGAGTTGCATAAGAGCTAACTCATAAGCAATAAATTCTAAGTAGAATGCATTGAAGCAACACAAAGGATGATTAAGTTTCAGCAATTGCTTTCAACTTATAACATGTATATCTCATGGATATTTGTCAACATAGAGTAATATAACAAGTGCAATAAGTAAACTTGTAAGAATCAATGCACACAGTAACACAAGTGTTTGCTTCTAAGATAGAAAGAAGTGGGTAAATGACTCAACATAAAAGAAAAGGCTTCGCAGAGGGAAGCATTGATTACTATTTTTGTGCTAGAGCTTTTGTTTTGAAAACATAGAAACAATTTTGTCAACGGTAGTAATAATTCATATGTGCTATGCATAATACTTCCTACAAGTTGCATGTCTCATGCATAGATTACTAATAGTGCTTGTCCTACTTAGCTCGGAAGACACGGATTATCATCGCATAACATATGTTTCAACCAAGTGTCACAAAGGGGTACCTCTATACCGCCTGTACAAGTGTCTAAGGAGAAAGCACGCATTGGATTTCTCGCTTTTGATTATTCTCAACTTAGACATCCATACCGGGACAACATAGACAACATAATGGACTCCTCTTTTAATGCTTAAGCATTCAACAACAGTTAATATTCTCATAAGAGATTGAGGTTGTATGTCCAAAATGAAACTTCCACCATGATACATGGCTTTAGTTAGCGGACCCAATGTTCTTCTCTAACATATGCATACTCAAACCATTTGATCATGAAATCACACTTACTTCAGACAAGACGAACATGCATAGCATCTCACATGATATCCAACAAAGGTAAAGTTGATGGCGTCCCCAGAAACATGGTTACCGCTCAACAAGCAACTTATAAGAATTAAGACACATAACTACATATTCATCACCACAATAGTTTTTAAGCTATTTGTCCCATGAGCTATATATTGTAAAGGTAGAGGAATGAAATTTTAAAGGTAGCACTCAAGTAATTTACTTTGGAATGGTAGAAAAATACCACATAGTAGGTAGATATGGTGGACACAAATGGCATGGGTTTTGGCTCAAGGTGTTTGGATGCACGAGAAGCATTTCCTCTCAGTACAAGGTTTGGGCTAGCAAGGTTGTTTGAAGCAAACACAAGTATGAACAGGTACAGCAAAACTCACACAAGAACATATTGCAAACATTATAAGACTCTACACTGTCTTCCTTGTTGTTCAAACACTTTACCCGAAAATATCTAGACTTAGAGAGACCAATCATGCAAACCAAATTAAACAAGCTCTAAGGTAGTTCTTCATTAATGGATTAAACTACATGATGCAAGAGTTTAAACATGATCTATGAGAGCTCAAACAATTGCCAAGTTGCCAAACCATATGCAGCATTTTCCGATTCCAACCAAATAGCAATTTAACGAAGCAATTTCAGCCTTCGCCATGAACATTAAAGCACAATTAAGAACACAAGTGTTCCATATGAAAAAGCGGAGCGTAATATCTCCAATATAAGAATGGTGGGATCCAACTTTATTCAAACCAAAACAAAAATAAAAGCAAAGCGACGCTCCAAGTAAAGAACATAGGATGTGTGGAATAAAAATATAATTTCACTAGAAGTGACCTGATAATGTTGTCGATGGAGAAGGGGATGCCTTGGGCATCCCCAAGCTTAGATGCTTGAGTCTTCTTAAAATATGCAGGGATGAACCACCGGGCATCCCCAAGCTTAGACCTTTCACTCTTCTTGATCATAGTATATCATCCTCTTCTCTTGACCGTTGAAAACTTCCTTCACACAAACTTCAAGCAAACTCATTAGAGGGTTAGTGCATAACCAAAAATTAACATATTCAGATATGACACAATCATTCTTAACACTTCTGGACATTGCACAAAGCTTCTGAAAGTTAATGGAACAAAGAAACTCATTCAACATAGCAAAAGCGGCAATGCGAAATAAAAGACAGAATCTGTCAAAAACAGAACAGTCCGTAAAGATCAATCTGGCAGGGGCACTTAACTTGCTCAAATGGAAAAACTCAAAACTAATGAAAGTTGCGTACATATATGAGGATCATGCTCGTAAATGTGCAGATTTTTTCGATTTTTTTACAGAGACTGCGAGAATTCGTGACAGACAGCAATGCTGTTTCTGCAGCGATCCCAAATATAGCATCAACTTTAACATAAAAACTTTACTTGGCACAAAAACATGATAAGGAGAGGTTGCTACAGTAGTAAACAACTTCCAAGACTCAACAATACAGTAACAAAATAAAACATGGGTTATCTCCCAAGAAGTGCTTTTCTTTAACGCCTTTCAGCTAGGCGCAGAAAGTACAAATCAAGTATTTTCAAGAGATGGAGCATCAACATTATCTCCAGGGGTGTTTGAAGTTTCTTCCACAATGCATGTTATCTTATCTATGTAAGTTTCAGAGGCTCCTTTTTCATTACTCTTAGGCTTGCTATTCTCATCAAATAAATTTTCGGGAACAATCCAACATAATTCTTTTCTAAACATTCCTACATTCTTGCTTGGGTATTGATGTCTTAATATCCCCTCCATCATTAACATTATTAGTGTACTTCATCCTATCAATGTCCATCTTTTTAAGGGTACTAGCAAAGTTGGTGTGAGAACCAAGCATTTTATATTTAGTAAAGACTTTTCTAGCCTCTCTCGCTACACCACCAAATTCTTTGAGAAGAGCTTCTAAGACAAAATCTTTCTTTTCTCCTTCCTCCATATCAGAGAGTGTAAAAAACATATGATGAATTATAGGATTGAGATTAACAAATTTAATTTCCAACATGTGTACTAAAGAAGCAACAGCAATTTCATAAGTAGGAGCAAGTTCTACCAAGTGTCTATCTTCAAAATCTTCAGCTATACTAACATGAGTGAAAAAATCTTCTATATTATCTCTTCCAATTATAGACCCTCGTCCTACCGGTATCTTTTCCAAAGTAAACTTAGGATGAAGCATGATGAAATAAGCAAAAAGTAAACTAGGAAAATAAAGTAAAGACAAGTAACAAATTTTTTTGTGTTTTTGATATAGAGAACAAGACAGTAAATAAAGTAAAGCTAGCAACTAATTTTTTTTTTGTGTTTTGTTTAAGTGCAGCAAACAAAGTAGTAAATAAAATAAAGCAAGACAAAAACAAAGTAAAGAGATTGGAAGTGGAGACTCCCTTGCAGCGTGTCTTGATCTCAACAACGCGCCAGAAATTTAGCTTGATACGTGTAGATGCACACGTCCGTTGGGAACCTCAAGTGGAAGGTATGATGCGTATAGAAGCAAGTTTCCCTCGAAACCAAGGTTATCGAACCGTAGGAGCTAAGAAGCACGTGAAGGTTGTTGGTGGAGGAATGTAGTGCGGCGCAACACCAGTGAAACCGCGCCAACGTGGAACCTGCACAACACAATCAAAGTACTTTGCCCCAACGTAATGGAGGTTGTCAATCTCACGGCTTGCTGAAAACAAAGGATTAAGCGAGTGGAAGATGGTGTTTGTTTGCAAAGAACAGTAAAAAGCAGAGAATGTATTCAGATGTAAAGAATGGACCGGGGTCCACAGTTCACTAGAGGTGTCTCTCCAATAAGATAACTAACATGTTGGGTGAACAAATTACAGGCGGGCAATTGACAAATAAAGATTCAATACATATCAACGATGATTACTATGTGATTTAATCAGGGCATTACGACAAAGTACATAGACCGCTATCCAGCATGCATCTATGCCTAAATAATCCACCTTCAGGTTATCATCCGAACCCTTCCGGTATTAAGTTGTAAACAACAGATAATTGCATTAAGTATGGTGCGTAATGTAATCAACACAAATATCCTTAGACAAAGCATCAATGTTTTATCCTAGTAGCAACAGCACATCCACAACCTTAGAACTTTCTGTCACTGTCCCAGATTAAATGGAGGCATGAACCCACTATCGAGCATAATTACCCCCTCTTGGAGTTACAAGTATCAACTTGGCAGAGCCTCTACTAGCAAAGGAGAGCATGCAAGAACATAAACAACACATATATGATAGATTGATAATCAACTTAACATAATATTCTATATTCATCGGATCCCGCCAAACACAACATGTAGCATTACAAATAGATGATCTTGATCATGTTAGGTAGCTCACAAGATCTATAACAATGATAGCACAAGCGGAGAAGACAACCATCTAGCTACGCTATGGACCCATAGTCCAAGGATGAACTACTCACGCATCAATCCGGAGGTGGGCATGATGATGTAGAGCCCCTCCGGTGATGATTCCCCTCTCGGCAGGGTGCTGGGCGATCTCCTGAATCCCCGAGATGGGATTCGACGGCGACGTCTCTGGTTTTTCGTCCGTGGCTCTCGTGGGTTTCGCGACGAAGGCTATTTGTAGGCGGAAGGGTAGGTCAGGGGCCACACGAGGCCCCACACAACAGGCCGGCCGGCCCAGGCCGCGCCGCCTAGTGTGGCGTCGCCTCGTGGCCCCCTTCCTTTCCCCGATCTTACGGAAGCTTCGTGCAAAAAGGGGCCCTGGGCGTTGATTTCGTCCAATTAGAATATTTCCTTACTAGGATTTCTGAAACCAAAAAAAAAAACAGCAACGCTTCGGCATCTTGTTAATAGGTTAGTGCCAGAAAATGTATAATAATGCTATAAAGTATGTATAAAACATTCAAGTATTGTAATAAAAGTAGCATGGAACATAAGAAATTATAGATACGTTTGAGACGTATCAACCACTTGACCTTGTCATAAGCCTTTTCGAAATCTAATTTTAAAATAACCCCATTTAATTTCTTAGTATGCATCTCATGTGTCGTCTCATGCAAAACCGCCACTCCATCAAGGATATTTCTTCCTTGCATGAAAGCGGTTTGTGATGGCTGAACGACATGATCCGCAACCGTATTAAGTCTAATGATGGCCACTTTCGTGAAAATCTTGAAACTTACGTTTAAGAGGCAAATAGGTCTATATTGTTGAATCCTTTCTGCCTCATTAACTTTCGGTAACAAGATTACTTCACCAAAATTTAGATGAAATAATTCTAGTTGTCCTATATGCAGAGCACTGAACAAATCTAGAAGATCCGCTTTAATAGTATCCCAGAAAGTTTGATAAAACTCCGCTGGAAAACCATCGGGACCTGGTGCTTTGTTGCATTCCATTTGGAAAATAGCCTTCTGCACTTCTTCCTCAAAATAAGTTGCAGTTAGTAAGCCATTTTCTTCTATAGAAACTTGGGGTATATCAGCTGTTGAGTCCTCATTTAGAGAAAATGAACTTTCATCTGGAGGACCAAACAAGCCTTTATAATAATTAGTAATGTAAGATTTGAGTTGCTCATGGCCTTCAATCAACCCTTCATCTTGAGTAAGAGAGTAAATACGTTTTTTTCGATGTCTCCCATTAGCTATGCCATGGAAATATCGCATATTTGAGTCTCCTTCCAAAATGAATTGGGCTTTGGAACGTTGATACCATTTGAGTTCCTCTTCGCAAAGGAGACTCGCCATCTGCGCATTGGACTGATTCTTATGTTCAATCTCACGCGGAGACAACGGTCTTACCTCAGCAACCGCCTCTAGCTCATCAATCAAAGTTGTCGGGGGGATGGCCCCCGGTAGGCCAAAGGCATGGCAAAGTTGCCATGTTTATCTCTTGAGATGCCGGATTAAAGGTTAATCCGGATGGTTCTCTTAAGTTGGCAAGTGCCAAGTTAAATCTTACCGGTATCCTAGGAGGGGTATACCGGAGTTCGGTAAACATGAAAGAGACCGGAGTACCGGCATGAGTTTCACTGTAGCCTGTCGGCACTCTGGTCAAAGATTCTCTCCAGGACTAGAGGACAAGGATGAGCGAAGCAAAGTAGCTTTAATCGAAGCCCTGGCGCCAAAGGATCAAGATGACGTAAAAGGTGCCGGAAGAGGTCATCTCCTCCTGATTAAAGTCAAGACCGGAGTCATCCGGGCCAAAGAAGCTTTATAAAGTAGTTTACATCATACTAGATGCCATTAGGGTTCCTTCCCTTGTAAGCCACCCTCTCCCCTATATAAGGAGAGGGGCACACTGATGGCGGGACGGACAACGAGTAGGATACGAACCAGATAGAGCAGCACTTGTAGCAAGAGCTTGTACTGTTCATCTTTAACCCCTGGCCAAGGCCAAGTTCATCAATAAAGATACTGGTTTCCACCCAAAATCCTTCCCCGTGTAAACCCTCCCCCAAATCCTCTAGCGCACATTCGGCCCCAACTTAAGCCATCCCATGGCATCTGTCTATTCACCACGACAGGGCGCCCACCGTGGGGCCAGCAGCTGCTCTTGCTGGAGTTCATATTCGGGCGGGCCTCCTCACCGTCTCCGGCGAGCGGGTGGTGTCTGGACTTGTTTAGCGCCTCTACTCGCTGGACGACGACAACGCGGGCTACTTCGCCAACGGCGGCAAGTTCCCGAAGAACGGTCGCATCATCGAGTTCGGCTCCATCCGCGTCTACTACGGCACCGTACTGGAGCGCCAGTACCCCTCGCCGGTGCTGGTGGCGCCGGACCCGCCAAGGTCTTCTGCTGCTCCTGGGCTACGCGCCGGTCGCGCCGCCGGCAGCGTGGAGGTGATGATGGCTGGCGCAGGAGGCACCGGCAAAGAAGCTGCTGGAGAAGGTGCTGGGCAAACAACGTCCACGCGCGCGACCAATCAACCGATCGAGCGCGGCGAGGGCGTCGCCGGAACATCTTCCGCACCACCGGAGGCAACCCCGCTGCAAACGGCCATGAACGTGCTGGCCACGTCCATCGCGCAAAACACCGATGTGGCGGTCACCCAAGCTAAGCTGGAGGCTCAGCAGCAGAAACTGCTCTCCGGAAGCGCGGACATCATCAAGGCGCAGCGCGAACTGAACCTGACCCTACGTGAGTACAACGCTGCCCATGGCTTTTCTCACGCCCCGAGACCGGGCCTGGACGAGACAGCCGCCGCGCGCCTATAAACCGAGAGGCTTATACTCGCGCAAGGCTAAAATGCAGTCGTAAACCAGCACAGTGGATCTCGAGAAGCTCAACTATTCATTTTACATGTTTATTTACAATTACACCAGAAATACAACTAAATTCTCTACATCGCTTCCCACCCACTGGTTGTGCCTAAACCTCCGCCGACGAGGTCTTCTTCAATGATGACATCTATGTCTAAAAAAACATAGGGGAGCTGATGAGTACGATGAGTCATACTCAGCAAACCGATTATACACAATCATATAAATTTAAAACAGAAATGCTTTTCTCAAAATAAAACATGGTTAAGTAATTAGGCATTTTAAAAGTCATGGTGCCACACATGAAAGTAAGTTTCCCTACCCGGGAATCACAGGGTGAAATTCACACTTTTACACTCTGCAGAGGGGTACTCCGACATCGACAGCCTCAACTAGCACCACACAGGCGCTAGAGGAGCAAAGCCCTTTAGCCCACTAGAACCCGGATACCTGAACCTACTGATGTCGATCGCTCCTACGGATCCATCATCGACACGTTCCACAACAGGGCCGTTCCCAGCGGAGAACTCAGTCAGTCTCATACATGAACTGTGATCGGTACAATATGTTTACCTTCGTAACACCAAGTTTTTTCTTATAAAACAATCTTTTTCTCAGTCGATCACTTTCTATCGATACTCGTGCTAATACCCAATTCGTACCGGTGACTCCAGCGGATCCATCACCGTGTAACGACACCAGCGAATTATCCCACGGATATCTCATATCTTAGATCAAATACTAAATCATGTATTTAGCAGCAAAACCTACTTTACAAAATATGTAAAGGGTATAAAGCAGCTTGGCTGAATCATCACATCAGATGATATGTTCTCCAAGAGACTATCAGAAAATATAATCCAAAAGCAGTACAATATCCTCGCATCAGCCCTCCTCTACGATTTAACGATAGCGTCATATATACACGCTCGCTCCCAAACTCAATCGCCTCCAATAATATACACGCATAGCTGCATCCTCTCTCACTCACTAATTCTGCAGGTCTCTCTGGCCTCTTTCTCTCTGGATCCACGTTGTACATTCAGGCAAGGAAAGGCCATCTATTTATAGGAGAGCTATGACGGTTTGCCCAAAATATCTAGCTACCGCTTTGCCGATTGGATGGAAAACGTCTAGGTGCTGTGTAATATCCCAGGTTTAGAGACGACCGAGGGGTAGATTTTAGAAAGGGATGTGCACTGCATCGTAAATTCTGGGGAAATTTCGCGCTTTTAAAAGAAAGCTGCATCAAAGGGGGACAAGTTTCTCTCTCGACACCTTACAGGGTTAGGGTTTCGAGAGTGCGACAAACTTGTTTCTCATTCAACTAAGTTAGGGTTTTGTGAAGAGAGGAGAGGTATTGCATTATTACTTAAGTTGCATGATTGAATTCAAATACTAGAACATTTGAATTTCAAATTCAAACATCATATGAATATATCATAATTAAAAATTGAGTCAATTCATTAAACAAATATGAATAAACATGAGTATAAACATTTCATTTATTAAGTAAAGCTCATTAGAGAAACTTTGAGCTTTATTGATAATCACACAAGATACATTGTTTTTACCATATTCAGAATTGGAATATAAAAGATTACAACACATTACATGAATTGATTAATGGAAAAAGAGAGAAAAATAAAGAAAAATTACAACTTAATGAAATTTCCTAAACTACAAGTTGATCTTCATGAATTCTTGGATCAAGATGAACTTGCACTTCATCTTGATCATCTTCTTGTTTTCCCTGCACACAAACACAACAAAACCCCAATTATGCCAAGTGGCATTGCCACTTGGCAGGTTAGTAAAAAAATGGCATTTTGGAGTGAATATTATCAAGATCAGCCGAGCTGATCTTCTCACAGCTCAAGTCCCATGCCTGGTACACACACACATACACACAGGCAGCAGACACAGCATGTGTGCATGCACAACACCAAGCCACTGTGTGTGCATGCTTCACAGCACACACACAACCAGTGAGTCACCAATCAACTGCTAGGCAGTGCTGTCGACCAAGAGAGCAAGGAGAGGGCCATATATAAACTTTTTCAAGCCAAACCCTAGCCATTTCATCGGCAGAATCTCCAGGGTAAGAACACAAGCACAAAAATAACAGGAAGAATAGCCACTGTTGTTCAACCTATCCCCAACAGCAACAACAAATTAATCAAGTACCTCAAGCTGGCAAGGAGGAGCAGGGCAAGCAAATCAAACCACCAGAAGCAATCCTCTACACCAACAACTTTATCTAGGAGCTGGAGTGAGGTATACCAACACAACATGAGCAAGCAAGGTTTTGCTCATACTAATCCATCATATGCACAAGTCACAGAAGCAAAAGAGGGTAGAACCTTGTTTGTATCATCATGTGGCTACCAGCCATAGGATGCAAGCAAAATAAGGGTAAAGCCATTAGGATTGTATCCAAGGGAACACTGATTAAGCCAACAGAATTAAAAGTGCCATAACCAGGGAAATCCAGCAAGGAACTAAACCCTATCTAGCCACCCAGATTCATGTAGCACCACACAGCTAGTAAAGCCATCAGAATATTGGACAACTACCTGTCCAGCATAATTTGAACATCAAATAACCTAGCAGCCCATGGAAGACTACCAGGATATTGCATAGGAGCATCCATCAAAGGCAGGAGCAACCATTTCTAGCAGATAAAGTCTGCTAGGGTCACATCAGCTACCTAGCCACCTAAAAAGATCACCAAAGCATCACATCATCACCCAGTAGGGCTCAGGATGAGCTAGGGTACCCAACCAGTGGTTGGCATCCCTCTAGCCTCATTAATCCATCCATGAGATCATTACTGCTAAGCAGTTCACATCATTTATCCATCTAATAAAGCCAGGAAATACAGATAAATGAAATAGACAAGTAATCAAAGCACCAGCATCTTGCCACTGCAAGCATCAGTTGATGCTTAAGCAAGCATCACCATGCACCAGCACAAGCTATGGTGTCACACAAGCCCAAGAATAAGCACCAGAGAGGCACAGACAGTTGAATAGCAAGCAACCAACAAGCAACTGATGATCACAGGATCATCAGAGCTTGACAGATTATGCAAGTGCTTGTCTGAGACAAGCCTGGCATCCATCCATGAACCATATAAATTAAATAGCCACAGTTAAGCAACAATTGAATCACAGATAATCATATAAATCATTTTATGATTGTATCCAGAAGCACATCAACAAGGAATTGATGCATATGGACAACAATTAAGCAAAGCAGAGCCTACCATGAGCCAGAAATCTTTAATCATCACACAAACAGCACTAGCACTTGCAAATTGCAAGGAATACACACAGTAATCAAGCCAGGGCAAATTAACTGAATACACTTGATGATTTAACAGCAATAGCATCAAGGACAAAGTCACAGGGATTGAATTTAGCAAGTAATGCAAACTTGATCAAGCAGAGCCTAGGGAATCTTGCGAGAAGCGAGCAGGGCTGCACACGATAACACAAGCTTTGGCATGGTCATGGCGGCAATGGCCAGACCAGTGGAGCACAGCTGACACAAGCGGAGCGGCCCATGCATCCACGCTAGCTAGGCGCGATGGCAGCGCATCGGCCATCTCACGAGGTGGAGCAGCGTGGCCAGAGCTAGAGGATGGAGAAGAAGGACGGTCAAGAGAGAGAGGGTGGAGCACTTACGGTGGCGGGAGGCAGTGAGCGCGGCAACGGCGGCGGCGGCACACGCCGAGGCGCGGTGGCGCAGGCCAGGCCAAGCCCGCAGGCGCCTACACCGCACCACACGGCCGGCACGCGGTTCGACATTGGACGTCGGCGGCGGCAGATCGCCACGGCACTCCACGCCGGCGACGAGGCGAAGGGCGAGACGAGTGGATGGCGCAGCCTGAGATCGCGCGGTGGATCTGAAGCGCCGTTAACGGCGGTCAGATGCGCCTCATCTCGTGCGGCGACGACCGGAGTTGGCGGAAGGTCGAGCGCGGCGCCACCACGGGAGTCGCGAGAGCGGGGGCTAGGGTTCGCGAGCGGATGAAGGAGAAAGGGGGCGGTGTGTCCGACCGAGCCCAAGTGTGGCTCGGGTTAGGGTTAACCGCTGGGCCACCCTGACAGTGGGCCTAGGGGCATTTTTGGTATTTCACAATTCCAAATAAGGCAGAAACTTTGAAAATGCATAGAAAATTGCTATTAGATCTAAAAAAATAATTAAAAATATGAAAACCACTCAGAATAAAATTCTCTACCATAATAAAATATAAAATAGAATTTTTGAGACAAACAAGATTAAACCAAATTTGATGATTAAAATAAACATTTAAATCACACCTTATATTTTCAATAATGAAAATAAGTCCATTAATATATTTGGACTTTAAAAACACATTGACAACATTTCAAGGTAATATTTTACCCTAAACAGAGTATCCTTAAATTATTCTTAGTATTAACCTCTCACATGAAATAATAAGTCATCGGAAGGGGGGGACAAACCCTAAAAATTGGAATGCATGCATAATAGCTTCTTTAACCATTGCCCTTATCGGACAATGATGCTATTTTTAGAACAGAGGACAAGGATCAGTCCACACCATCCAACTGCAACACTTTGCAGTGTTCAAGCAAGTTCATCGCTTGCTCATGTCATTTGAGTATTTTTATCAAATTACGAAGTACTATGTTTATCACTATTGCATAAAAGCAAAACCACTATTTTCATAATTATGAATATGACTAAGTGGTGGGCAATGGAACCATGGATTGTGTTGATATGGTGGAGGTTCCGTTGCAAGGGTTTATATCCATCTAGGATTAAACAACAAATGTCGTCCCAGTGATTCTTGTGCCGTAAAACCCGTGTTCACCATAAGATCTGAGTGGGACGGAGTAGCCAATTGTATTTCCACCTCTCGTACATCAGCGGACCGTAGACACTTGATTCCATGGGTGCATTTGGTGGCTGGGGAAGCCTAAAGTCCCCACGGCATTGTCTGTAGACACTTGTAGCCCGAGGATCATTTGGTGGCTGGGGAAGCCTAAAGTCCCCACGGTATTGCGGTCTATGAGGTTGCTACGGCGAAGGAGTTTGGTTCGATCCCAAACTGTTGTCGTGGTCGGGGTCCACCCTATTATGGGAATAATGGGACCGGCGAGGACCCAGGGTCGGGGATGCAACAAAGGGTGGGTGTGCGAGGTAGCGGAGGAATATGAAGGGCTAGGACCTTATACAGGCCTCACCAAAGGAAGTGTGGGAAGGAAAAGGCTCGGTTGGCACCAAGGTTAAGATCTCTTATGGGTAAAGCAACACACCTCTGCGAGTGTAACAATCGTGACCGATCACTACATTCGGGATATGGAGCGAACGCGCTGGAAAGGAACTCCATGAAGTTCTAGTAAACCGGTGAAGGCTGACGGACATAGTTCTTCTGAATAAAAATAACCTTTTAAAGAAATGATTATCAAAACCTGCATGGTATCAGACTTTCTGGTCTGGTATCGTAGATAGTACATTAAACACCTCTTTCCTAATATGAACTTGTTGAGTACGCTCGTACTCATACCACTCTTAAATCTCCTTAGATTGTCTGAATCGGAGGAGGACAACGACGACCTTGAAGGAGCCGAAGTCATCGGCTATGATGAACCAGACCTCTCGGGAGGTGTTGAAGGCGTGAACTATCTCATAGTCTACGGAACCGGGGAGGGTTCCGGAGGAGAGCAAGCTTAGGCCTAGTAATAATCGTAGTAGTACCGAGCAGTGCGAACTCATAGTATTTAGCTTCGAGGAGAATAAATGTATAATCTAGTAAGACTCTTATATTGTAAGTTAAGTTGGGTTCGCCTCGAACCAGGAGTATTCTCTTAGGACCCAAGAGGAGCTCAGGACGATATGTACATATTGCTTGTAATAATAAATGAATGAGTTATGGACCTGCTATGTTCTGTTGTACTACTCTGAGGATGTAATATTTGCGGATTGGTGTAATGTTATATCAACGACGGCATACTACAACATGCAGTGGTATGCAGGTCACCACAGTTGGTATCAGAGCAAAAGCTTTGACCTTAGGTTGGAACCTAGTAAATGGGACGAGAACGTTAGGAGTCAAATAGGATTAGTAAAGAATTCTCTAAAAATATGGTGTCTATTCACTTGAGAATAAAACAATCATATCTTTTAGTGCGAAAATTATTTATTATCTCTATTATGATGCATTATTACTAATATTATATTCTTTCTTTTCTACAGCCAACTATGGCAAGTTCACGTTCGGGACGTAACGTGAAAGTGATGGAATCAAACCTGAGTGAATATGATGGAGGACTCGCGGATATTCTTCGTGTTATGTTGCTTGAATTTGGGTGCGATCCCCAAATCCAAGTAATGAAATACATGTACTACGATGGTACAGTATTAGCGAAGTGTAGGGTAGGACTAAGACTTCAATCCCTAGGAATGAGTGTAGTGATGCCAGCAGGTGAGGCTAGAACTATACAAACAGCCTACCATATAGCCATAATGAGAGCCATCACTGATATTCGGGAACATAGGACGAAGGAGCTTATTGGTTCTGAATTCTCTCATATCCCTCATATGGAGGAGGAAGATGATCCTATGCTTAACCACTTCAAGTATGCTAAACGCAAACCAGCAGAAGACGCTAAGTACATGGATAATAGTCGCAACCTACTGACATTGTTCTTTCAGTTGAACCGACATTTGTCGGGAGCAATTGACACAATGTTGGAAGAATTCCTGAGCCCAAGGAGGAGACAAAAGGAAAGGAACCCATGGAGGAGTGGTTCATACAGTTTATTCAGCTGGTGACTTCATTAGTATTGACCATCCAGAACAACAACCCACACCTATTACACCTAGGTACTTTCCTAGTAATTCCTATGGAGGATACGAGGGTGGAGAGGAATCCGGAAACCATCGTTCCGAGACTCCTAGAGAACTCAACAGTTGGCGTTGGGGGTCAGACACGGAAACCATGGCGATCCAGTCAGGTAATTCGAGATGGAGGAGGACGCCACAACCCGGTTCCAGAACAATCAGTATAATAGGGAGATGATGAGGAGTATCCTATACTGATTGAGTCTGATACTGATGGAGGAAATACCTATGGCGGAGTCACCGGGGAGTACACCCGATGGGTGGATTATGATGCACTGAATAACCAATTCATGAACACAGATTTCTCCCTGGGATCATCCTCAGATTCCGACTACAAGCCTACGGGAAGACCCTATATTCCAGATTCTGTCAGGAGGACTACACGTTCGACCGGATGGAAGCATGGGATGTACCGGGAGTGAAGCACGACTAGAGACCACCAAGGGAGGCGTGACTACAATACAGTTGTACCACATGTATTGTAGTATGTAATATTTGTAGAAATTTGTACATATACTTCAGTAAGTGAGTTTGCATACTCACATCGCTACTGAGTATTGTAATAAACCGCTTAACTATGTATATACATGGTATATGTTTTGTATGATCTGCATTTGCTTCTTGATTTCCATTGCGTGACTAGTTCTGTGCACAAAGTTGAGCTTAGAAAACTTGCGCATGGAGTAATTATGAGTACCACTTTGTGTTGCAGAACTAGGATATGTCGGGAGCGGAGTGAGAGAGCGAAGAACAACGCCTCGAGCGTGAGGCCAAGCAGAAGGAAGAGGCTGATGAAGCAGCCAGAAACCAGTTTCCACCACCACCACCGATGACGCAGCAGAATTTCCTCCAGTACATGCAGATGATGGAGGAAAGACAAAGGATCACTATGGGGCCTCCGCAGCCAATGACCGCTGTGGTCGTCTATTTATTTAGAGAATATAATATAGAGCCGCTCTTATATATGGCAGGTGACTATTTTCGCAGCTTAATCTAAAGTGACTCTTATGCTAAACATTGTGCATCCCGACGTTGACCTAGCAGTGGCGGCGAGCATAGCCGTTCTGACCATGCCGATATCGGCATCGGCATCGGCATCGTTTGGAGGATGTGGTGCACGAATAATAGTGGAAATGCGATATTATTTTTTACATGCATAATATATAGAAAATAGCTAGATCTCTAAATCGATGCATATGAAGCTACATATATATTCTTGGTCATAATCCCCTTATCTAAAGGGGATGGATGCATGGCTTCACGTCGTCGTCGCTTTCATCGTCATTATCTTCGTCGTCTGAGTAGTAGTACCTCCTGCACATTGTTCCGTCGAACACCTTCACTGTGAGCACATCATCGCCTTCATTTTTGATGTGTCGGCGCCCACCGAGATCTACACCGTGCGCGATGGCGAATTTCTCCCAGCCCTTGTCGAGGTACATCCGGCCTTGTCCGTCAAATAGGACCTCCACGGTCCAGAGACGAGGACCGCAGTCAGCTGCTCGCAGATACACCTTAGCTGGCTCCTGGCCATCAAGATAGTCCGCAAATATTTTTGGGAGTGCCTGCAAAGAGATCGAGCGCTGATCGTTTGAAATTAAAGGTTTTTTAGAACATGCACATAATTAATCACATGCATCATATATGTGGGAACGCGTACATACCTTCTTGACCAAAGGGTCTTCATAGACGACGATGAAGAACTCCTCTATGATCAATGGCAGTGTTGACGGTGGTGGTGGCAATGATGATGATCCACTTCCCTTCCCCTTCCCCTTCCCCTTCCCCGTCCGCGTCGAGGCGTGGAAGCCATGGCAATGGATCAAGTGTATGTGAGAAGGAGAGGCAGAACCTATTGACACAAGGGATGGCCGTGTGGGTGTTTATAAGGAGAGATGACCGTTGTAGGGGTTTACACAATAAAATAAGGAGGAGGTGAACGTTGGTGGGGGTTTACACAATAAATTAAGGAGGAGATGACCATTGTGGGAGTTTACACAATAAATTAAGGAGGAGATGACCGTTGTGGGGGTATATATCTCAACAAAAAAGTAATGCGGACTATCTTGACGGAAATGGAACTTCGTGATATAGTTTATCATTTTACCGTGGAAAGTAATGCCTCAAAGAAATGGTAATTCGTGATAGTTTATCATTTTACCGTAATGGCTACAACAAATCGTTGATGGTTTATCATTTTTTATGTGAAAAGTAATGGCTACAAGAAATGGGTGATGGTGTATCATTTTTGCGTGAAAAGTAATGGCTACAACAAAATCGGTGATGGTTTATCGTTTTTGCGTGAAAAGTAATGGCTACAAGAAATGGGTGATGGTGTATCATTTTTTGCGTGAAAAGTAATGTCTACAACAAAATCGGTGATGGTTTATCGTTTTTGCGTGAAAAGTAATGGCTACAAGAAATGGGTGATGGTGTATCATTTTTTACGTGAAAAGTAATGGCTACAACAAAATCGGTGATGGTTATCATTTTTTGCGTGAAAAGTAATGGCTACAAGAAATGGGTGATGGTGTATCATTTTTTGCGTGAAAAGTAATGGCTACAACAAAATCGGTGATGGTTTATCATTTTTTGCATGGAAAGTAATGGCTACAAGAAATGGGTGATGGTGTATCATTTTTTGCGTGAAAAGTAATGGCTACAACAAATCGGTGATGGTTCATTTTTTGCGTGAAAAGTAATGCCTAAAAGAGTTTATAATTTAGCTCGTGAAAAATAATGCAGAAAACCAAACTTTAGGTAACCGCCCTTTCGCATACATAGAGGGTGGAAGCTAACCGACGACGAGAGAGAGAGGGGTGGTGGCCCGGCCAGAGAGAGAGATAGGGGTTATCCTGCCCGTTAGATCATACGATCAACGGTCGGCGGGCACGATCCGCGTGACATGGGCTAGACCAATCAGGGCAATGTTGGGCGTCTGTGAGAGTTTGTGAAGGAGAGGAAAACCGAGTAGTATCAACAAACCAAGGGCAAGTGTAAACAGACTAAGGATTCAAATATGAGATTTAAAAAATGAAAAATGCGTGTTTTGTACAATGAAACCCGTCTTGGCCTACCTCAAACTATTTGGAATACAAATCTACATGAGTGTGAAAATTATGGCCTCATTCAGACAAAGTATGTTTTGGGGAAAGCTGTTTTGGGTAGGGCTTAATATGGAAAACCATGCACCTTCATAGCTACTAGGTGATTTGAGAAGTGGCAATTTGTGGTAAAACTTGATTTATCTATGATTTGAGAAGTGGCAATTTGTGGTAAAGACTCCATGAGTAAGTGCCAATCTTTTTCAAAAAAATTTGCACATTAAATAACTCATTTAACTAGTTAATCCCATTTGTTGACTCTCTGTTGACCAGCCACTTGAGGGTAAAACTGAGTATATTGCACTAGCCAGTATTAGCACTCAAGGGCTGAGCACACAAAAAATGCTATATGACTCGAGGTATACCTGAGTATATCTAAATTTCCGGGGTTAGACTCGAGGGACGCGTGTTGCGGTGCAGAAGTGGAAGACGTGCCATTGTTGACGCGTGTCGCGGTGCAGACGTGCAATAGTGGACGCGTAGGACGCGGGTCACATTTAGCACGCGTAAGCCCTCCCTCCCTCCCTCCCCTCACACCTACGTCTCATTCTCGCTCATGCACGAAACCACCCATCTCACGTCCCATCAACTTCTCCAAATCGAAAAACCCCAACCGCCGTACGCACGCTACCCTGCCGGCGATGGAGAAGAAGAATGCGCGGCGCCGCCGCCCGAGCCTGTCGCCTCCGAGCCCGTGCCTCCCGAGCCCGTCACGCCGCCGACCGCCGCCGAGCCCGTCCCCCGGGCCGCGTCGCCTCCGAGGGCGGCGCATCCACGCGGCCTCGTGAATGGCCTCTTCGGCGATGGACCACTTCACAAGATCGGCGAGTGCTTACTAACGAGGAGTACGCGGACACCTACTCTGCTATGAGGCAAGTACGCGAAATTGGCGCTCAGGTTTTCCTGAGCCCGACGTCACCCGGACGAATGGATCATGCTAGACCACGCCCTTCCACGCGTCGCTGAGTTCACCTTCCTCCAACTCGGCACATCACACTACGTCACCATAGATCTATCGGAAGTTCATACAAGGTTCAAATTCCTCCATATCTATAGGGTTAATCTACCTTTTTATTTTCAATCTTAAACATCTTAGTGCTGAATGTTATCTTCATCAAAATATTTTAGATACTACTTCCGGCTGCCGTGGCGTCATCGTGCTTGCCCGAAGAACCCGCGCACAAGATACGGCTTCAACCCACTCACAAAGAAATGAACACTATGTTTGAGGCGCAGATGCCATCTGTTTTTCTGGATTCAGTCGATGTAATCAAATCCCCGACTATGGTCTTCGTTGGCGCACATTACCCGCCAGAAATTGGTTGGGTCGATGAGAGCACTCCAACTAAGGATATACATGAAGATTGGGGAGAAGAAGATTTTCGATCAAGAACCATTGTCTGCGTTGCATTACCCCGTTCAATGGTGAACTGTATGCGAGCTGCGGACAATTTTGAGTCCGGAAAAATAGTGTGCACCAATGTACGGTTGCAGCAGCGCGGAGCATTGTCAAGATGGAGACACTAATTTCATTTCAGGAACTTGGACATCAGTTCTACCTTGTGAAGTCGGATGGTGATCTGCTGCTTGTGTTGTTGGTCAACCGGGCTTTGGCGGGCAAACTATTGGTGTACCGTGTGGACACTCGAGCCGCTCTCTCCATCCGGTCAATAACATTGGCAGTGCCTTCTTCGTGAATTATATCCGGTGTATCTCGTCGACACGAGTGCACCCGACACTTCGACATGCTGCATCTACTACACGGATTTGGGTTATATCAGAGAGTACTCTCATGATACAAAGGCCTGGGATGAGTGGCCACTACGTGTGGATAGAATAGGAAACTACAATATGAGAAATGAACACAGGCCATACCGTTTGGAAGGAGTTCAATGCATATTTCCTTGGGGTAATGCACGAATGGAGGGACGAAGAAATATATGAGGAGGAATGAAGAAAAAATTCATTCATCCTGGGGTATCCTAATCTTCTTGTTGTCCATACATTGTGTGCATCTTGTATATTTTTCATCTTAGTTTGTCGTGAACATTAACAACGTTATTGGCTGCTTTTGGCTGTTGTATGCAGTTTATGTTTTATACTTAGTTTTATGATTATGCTGTTGTGAATTTATCATATACTAGCTTCTAGATTTGCTACTAGATTTGCTGCCATATTGGGCAAAAAACGAGGGCCAAAAGGCATAAATAATTGAAGAAAGACAGAAATAGAAGCTTCTCTAGATTTGATACTAATTTGGTGAAAAAGACAGAGAGAGAAAGAGGGGAAATGGTGCTCTTAAAAATGCCAATTTGGGCCGAGAGAGAGACAAAACCCAGCTCCTGCTCACGTGCAACCAAACGCTTCTCGTCCTGTCCCACGCGGTCCCTTTCTACCAGCCCCACGCGACGCAGCCCCACACGACGCGGCCCCTGCACGCGGCGCAACACGTCATCGCTAACGTCCAAATAAACGGTTCCTTCCGTCTGAGCTCCTTGTGCGGGTTTCAGACATAGGCTTAAAAGCGAGGAAAAAGGGGGGGAAAACTGAGTACAACTAAGGACCCGAGGGCACGAAAATAGAAATCCCTAAAAGAAAACATGCTACAGCCAACCCACACTACTTTCCACGGCATCGTTCTGGGGTTGTCTTGCTCGCCCATGGGAAAAGTCCGGGTGGATGTGTCTTTCGGAGGACGTGACAATTGTC
Organism: Lolium multiflorum; assembly: GCA_030979885.1. Taxonomy (NCBI): domain Eukaryota; kingdom Viridiplantae; phylum Streptophyta; class Magnoliopsida; order Poales; family Poaceae; genus Lolium; species Lolium multiflorum. Next base: position 16,442,961 of record CM061751.1, read on the forward strand.
GGTTGGAAAACCTTCTGTTCGAGGTGGTTGATCTGCACAGCCCATACCATGCACTGCTGGGGAGACCGGCACTAGCGGCCTTCATGGCCTCAACTCATACCGCATATCTCAAGATGAAGATGCAGGCACCCAATGGACCACTGACTGTGGTGGGAAACTACAAAGTGTCGCTGGAAACTGCTTCTGTCGGATCAAATCTGGCTGAGTCGCTGGTGATAGCTGAGGAAAAGAAGAGGATGCAAATTGTTGTGGCACTGGCTCAGTCCTCCCAGCTAAACTTAGCAGCCATGAGCGGCAACTTGGGCACACCGGCGTTCAAGCCAACGAAGGAGACCAAGGACATCGTGCTGGATACGGCATGCCCAGAGCGCACCGTTCGTATTGGTGCCGGCCTGAGCCAGGCATAGGAAAGCGCGCTCGTCAGCTTCCTCCGTGAGAATCGGAACATCTTCGCCTGGTCTACTGCTGACTTGGTGGGTGTGCCGAGGGAGTTGGCTGAGCACTCGTTGAATGTCCGGAAGGATGCAAAGCCGGTACGACAGCCTTTACGCCGGTTCGATGAAGATAAGAGGAAGATTATCGGAGAGGAAGTTACCAAGTTACTGGTTTCCGGTTTCATCGTGGAGGTGCTGCATACTGAATGGTTGGCCAATCCGGTGCTGGTCGAGAAGAAAAAAGAAGAAGACCCCAAGGCTCCAAAGGTGTGGCGCATGTGCATCGACTACACCAACCTGAACAAGACGTGCCCGAAAGATCCTTTCCCTTTACCTCGGATTGATCAAGTGATCGATTCTACCGCTGGTTGTGAACTACTGTCTTTTCTGGATGCTTATTCCGGATTCCACCAAATTCCCTTGAAAAGGAAGATCAAATAAAGACTGCGTTCATTACCCCGCACGGGGCTTATTGCTATTTCACTATGCCTTTTGGTTTGAGAAATGCCGGCGCAACATACCAGCGCTGTATGCAAAATTGCTTGTTCGATCAAATCGGCAAAAACGTGCAAGTCTATGTAGACAATGTAGTGATAAAAACAAAGGTAAAAGACACCTTGATCGATGATCTGAGGCAAACGTTTGACAACCTAAGAAGGTTCCGGATGAAACTTAATCCGGCAAAATGCACCTTCGGTGTGCCTGCCGGAAAACTTCTCGGTTTCTTAGTATCCAGCGGTATAGAAGTTAACCCGAAAGATCCGGCCATCGAGAAATGACCATACCTCAGGACCTCAAAGACGTCCAAAAGTTTACCGGTAGCTTGGCATCGTTAAGCCGGTTCATCAGCCGGTTGGGAGAGAAGGCCTTGCCTCTCTATGCCCTAATGAGAAGATCGGACACTTTTGTCTGGACACCACAGGCAGATGCAGCTTTCAAGGAGCTAAAAAACATGCTGGCCACAGCTCCAGTATTGGCTTCACCTTTGGAAAGGGAACCCATGTTGCTTTACATCGCAGCAACCAACCGGGTGGTGAGTGTTGTGGTTGTGGTAGAAAGAGATGAGGAAGGAAAAACCGTGCAAAGACCGGTATACTACCTGAGCGAGGTGCTCTCCTCTTCAAAGCAAAACTACCCGCACTTCCAGAAAATGACCTACGGCGTGTTTATGGCCGCCACAAAACTCAAGCCCTACTTTGAGGAACACCCGATGAAAGTGGTGAGCGAGGCACCCATCTCGGAGATCATGGGCAACGAGGATGCCAGTGGCCGGATTGCCAAATGGGCAATTCATCTATCACCATACGTGCCGGCGTATGAGAGAAGAGACGCCATAAAATCATAGGCTTTGGCGGATTTTCTGGTTGATTGGGCTGAAATACAGTACAAGCCGCCTAAACCGGAAATGGACTACTAGAAGATGCACTTTGACGGATCCAAACTCAAAGAGGGTCTAGGTGCCGGAGTAGTTCTTACCTCACCAAAAGGGGATCACTTGAGATACGTGCTGCAGATACATTTCAGGGCATCAAACAATGTCGCTGAGTATGAGGCTTTGGTCCATGGGCTAAAGGTCGCAAAAGAAATCGGTGTGCACCGGATCATTTTCTATGGTGATTCGGACTTGGTGGTGCAGCAGTGTTCCGGAGATTGGGATGCAAAAGATGCCAACATGGCCGCATACCGGTTCCATGTGCAAAAGATTGCCGGATTCTTCGATGGATGTGAGTTTCACCATGTACCGCGGGCAGAAAACGAAGCCGCAGATACTTTGTCCAAGCTGGGTTCATCCAGGCAAGAAATTCCTTCCGGAATAGCCTTAGCTCACCTGAGAAAACCATCAATCACACCAACTCCGGAATCTGAATCAATTTTCGTACCGGAATCTCACATCGTACCAATGGATATTGACGAAGGAAACTCGGGGACTGTTCCGGCAAACCCGGGGACTTCGGGATCAAAACCGGAAGAAACTATGATGGTAGATCGCATGGAGATAGACGTACCGGTGTTTACAGTTCGAGAAGCACCAACCTGGGTTAAACCTATTAAGGAATTCCTGATCAACGACGGTTTGCCGGATGACGAAACTGAGTCGCGGAGGATCCAGAGGAGATCCAAAGCGAACACCATCATCAATGGTGAGATGTACAAGAGAAGCATTACTGGTGTCCTCCAATGATGTGTGGAACCGGAAGAAGGAAGAGAAATGCTCGTGGAGGTTCACCAAGGAGAATGTGGGCACCATGCCTCATCCAGGGCATTGGTGGCAAAAGTGTTCTGGCATGGGTTCTATTGGCCCACTGCTTTGGAGGATGCTGAGGACTTAGTCCGAAAATGCAATGGGTGCCAGAGGTATGCCAAGCGAAATCATACCCCAGCATCCGGTTTAAAAACTATACCGAGAAGGCCCTTTGCGGTTGCCTGGACATGGTTGGACCATTCAAAACAGCAAGAGGAAGCATGACTCACATCTTGGTGATGGTCATAAATTCACTAAGTGGCTAGAGGTAAAGCCAATTGCAAAATGTGATGGGCACACAACCGTTAAGTTCTTGAAAGATGTCATCTTGCGGTATGGATACCCGCACAGTATCATCACAGATAACAGAAAAAACTTTGCTCAAGGAGAGTTTAAGTGGTTCTGTGACGATCACAATATCCGGTTGGATGTGTGCTCTGTGGCACACCCACAAGGCAATGGGCAAGTTGAGAGAAAAAATGCACTCGTGCTTTCCGGTATCAAACCGAGGCTTATTGAGCCACTCGAGAAAACGCCGGGATGTTGGCTTGATGAGTTACCTTTAGTGTTGTGGAGCATAAGGACCACACCAAACCGGTCTACCGGATACACGCCATTTTTCATGGTATACGGAGCAGAAGCGGTCATACAAACCGACATTCTCCATGATTCGCCAAGGGTGCAGCTCTATACCGAAGAAGAGGTAAAAGAGGCCCGAAAAAATGATGTGGATTTTCTTGAGGAGCAAAGAGAAATGGCTCTGCCAAGGTCAACCATATACCAGCAAAACCTCAGATGCTATCATAGCTGGAAGGTAAACCCGAGAGTGTTCCGGGAAGGAGATCTGGTGTTACGTGCAGCGCACTGAAGGACGGCACAAACTCTCACCTTCGTGGGAGGGGTCATTCATTGTGAGCAAGGCTCTGCACAATGATGCCTACTATTTGATCGATGCACAGGAATCCAAGAAGGGGAAGAAGGACAGGTAAGAAGAGGAGACCAAGCGCCCATGGAACATAGCACTACTCCGTCCTTTCTATTCCTGAAGATGTGGTGTAAGAAGTTCCTTTTTGTACCTTATATGCTATGAATAAAATGCAGCACCTCGAATGTATCTCGGGGACTGCCTCTACCAGAATTGCGTGCAATGTGTTTATTTTTTCGCTATGCCGGTTTGATTGTTGGAAGCTTCCTTTTCCGGTTTAGTAACATGCTAAACCTAAAGGATTCTTCGACTTGATGCTGTCCGCAACCCGGCTTCATGGCAAGCAAGATAAACCAGAAGGATTTAAGCACGTGAAAAATGTAAAGAGAAACCAAAAACAAACAACCCGATGAAATTTAAACTAACCCCGGTCGTACCGGTTTTTTGTGAAAAATTTCGAATTTTTTCTAAGTTCAAGAAAATGCTTTAAAAGAACTTTGTGTCTCATACGCCAAAACACCCAGAGAGGTAGGCAGAGCCAAAGCAAAAGAACCAAGTGTGCATCAGATTGAACTCGGAAATAAATCCGGAAGATTCACCATGCAAGATCAAAGCAAACCAAAACAAACCAGAAAGGTTTAAGTCACATAAGTTACCAGATTAATATTTAACCATGTTGGCCTATCGGCAAAGTTAAGAGTAGCATCACCAAAAGGACTTAACTGTATCAGATTACATTTCCCACTCGGCATACCGGGGAAATTTCACGATGTTGTTTTTCCTTAAGGACAGGATCATGGGGTACGATACATGGGAGATGAGGAATCTTGGCCCGGCACGACAGGGGGCTCAGAGGGAGTTTCTGGGGCAGCCGGCGTTCCTGGAGCTTGCTTTGGAGGCGCGTCAGTTTGTTCTTCAGGAACATCCTCCTCAGCATCGCCCTCGTCCTCGTCGGCATCCTCTTCCTCCTCGTCCTCAGATATTTCATCAGCAAAGTCAGCTGGAGGAGGGATGAAGGTGCTGGTAGAGGCACATTGGGCGATCCAGTAGGCGCGGTCGCGGCTCTTGGCAGCTTTGGCCGGATCAGTATTGGTGGGTGCGTCCGCACGCATGCTGTGGAGGGCGTCCAGGTCCAGCTCATCATACCAGGAGCAAGCAACTTGAAGTGCTACGTCAGCTCCGGCACGGGTAGACGAGCGTTTCCACTCGCTGAACCTTTGACCGGCATCCTTTAGCCGTCGAGCAAGCTGAGTCAGGTCTTCTGGCGCGGCTTCCCCAGGCCACGGGAACTTAAACACCTGAAGGGCGGCTTCCGGCACATCGCCAAGATGTCGGTCGACGACCTTCATATGAGTGATCCGGGCGAAGAGCGCAACCAGGTGATCATAGGCATTCCATGCGGCTTCCGGATCGGAGACGCCGTGCTCAGTGCGCAGCTCCATGACCCTCTTGTGTGCAAGCGGCTGGGAGTCCGGGAAAAGCTCTGGAAAGAGACACAATGGTATAAGAATGTATGCCGGAAAGTATAAACTAATGAGCATAAGAAAAGAACTTACTGAGCGCCTGGTTATCGGCTTGAGCAATCAACCGGTCGAACTCGGCTTGGTCTGCGAGCAGCGTGGCGTTCCGATCCTGCGCCTCCTTGAGCGCCTTGGCCTTGTCCTCCAGCTCCTTCTCCAGCTTCCCCGTGGCCTCGGCAAGCTCCTTCTGGACCTCCTTCACCTTGGCCTCATCGGCAGCTTTGGCTTCCTTAAGCGCCTCGGCGTGTTGTACCTCGCCCTGGATCAGCTTCTGCTTTAGCTCAACGAAGTTGTTCCGCTGAGCTTCCAGAGCGTTGTTGTGCTCAAGGGCAAGCTTTTCCTTCTCAGTTGTAATCCGGAAGGGCAAAGGTTCAATAAAAGAAGCCGGTATGCTCGATCAAGCAAGATAAACAAACAAGTGAGGCTTACCCTTGAGGGCCGAGATTTGGCCGGTAAGCTCCTCAAGCGAGGTTTCCGGGAGGGCAGCTGCACAAGAAAAACTTATAAGTAATACGAGCCAAAGAGGAAGCCGGTACAAAAGAAGCCGGAAGATCGAGACTAACGTTGGCACTTGCCGTGGGCCTGCTCAAGGGTATTGAAGGCTTCGTTGAGGTCCCGGTACTCCCACAGCAGCCCCTCGAAGAGTTGCTTCCGGGCGTCGAGGGTGCCCTGCACAAGTTCAAAGCTACAGTGAGCTATGCCGGTTTTTTGCAGTTTCGCGCTAGGTACTTCGTGCTTAACCCGAAACTCGGGGACTAGCTATGCCGGTTTTTTGCAGTTTCGCGCTAAGTAGTTCGTGCTTAACCCGAAACTCGGGACTAGCTATGCCGAGTTTTGCGGTTTGCTCTCGTGCTTAACCCGAAACTCGGGGACTAGCTATGTCGGTTTTTCACTTCAAGAAAGTTTCACGCTAAGTACTGTGTGCTTAACCCGAAACTCGAGAACTGTGAGGATATATCTATAAGCTGGAAAATCAAAAACTGGCATCGATGCAAAAGAAAAGAGTTAAAGTTTTAAGTGTTGAGCTTACCACCACGTTGGCGTTGGCGTCGTGCCAGGCCGTGTCGACCATGTTCACGGCGCGCTTGAGCCGGCTGAGGTGCTGCGTCGTGCTCCGCGGGCCGGAGTTGTCCACAACCGGCAGTTTGTCCTTGCCCAGGCCGCAGGTGGCGGGGGAGAGATCCGCCCAGTTCCATTTGTCCACGTACTCCCGGAGGCCGCCCAGATCGACCTCGCCGCGGGTCACTTGAACGATCCGGCCCAGCTGAGCTGAGGCCTTCTCGCCAGCAGAGACCGCGGCGCGGCCGGCATGAAGTACCAGAGATTGGCCCTGGGAGCCGGAAGGTGGCGCGGTCGCCGCTGTAACCGCCGCAGTGAGCTTCTACGCGGTGATAATTGTGCCCTTCGATTGAGTTGGCTGTGGGGCTGGAGCAGGTTTACCGGCTGGAGGTTCCGGCGGTGGCGCAGGAGCGTCCTTTGCCGGTGGCGGTGCAGGAGCGTCCCTTGTTGGTGGCGGCGCGGGAGCGTCTTTTGCCGGTGGGGGCGCAGGAGTATCCTTGGCCAGCGAGGAGCTGCCAAAGCAGAGGTTTCCGGCAGAGGTTTGGAGGGGGAAGCAGTGGTCTTCTTCTTCTTGGTCTTAAGGACGGGCGGAACCGGGGGTTCCGACCGCCCGGCATCTTCGGTGCCGGCGCCCATGTTGCTGGCGCCGGTGTCTTGGTAATCTGGAGGGGAGATAAAGTCCTCCGCGCGGGAATCTGGCAGATTAGGGGCCGCGCACCCCGAATTTTTTTTCCCCCGCGAGGGGAGGATAGAGCTTTGCCGGCACCAAAGCGTGCCGGACTTGGCTGAGGAGGAGGAGAGGTCCTGGCGGGATCCTCGGAAGCTTCCGGCGGCATACCGGGAGCGCTCCTGGTGAGTGACAGGGGAGCCCTGGAAAAACGAAGGAAAAAAGTTAACCAAGCGAAACAAGTATAAGAGTTGAACCGGAAAAATATGATGCTACATTATTACCCAGTAACGACCGGCATCTTGCGGCGGCGCTTCCTTCCGGAAGGTCCGGTGCTCCCTTTCTTCTTGTGGCGCTTAGCGGGCGGAGCCTCGCTAGTACCGACATCTTCAGCCGGAGCCTTGTTTTCCCGGGATCTTGGGACTTCGCCCTGGGCCAAAGTCTGCTCGAACTCCGGGCCAACTTGGGCGGCGAGGGGAGCCACGTGCTCCAGCACCTGGGGGTTCGGAGCAGCTGAGTGGGAAGCTACAAAGAAGCAATATATAAGACAAAGATGTGCAAAATACCTCAAGTATAACGACCTCATCATCGGTATCGGAATCATCTGCGGAGTCTAAGTCGGAAAGTTACCGGGGCGTCGGGAGTGTGTTGGCCCCATCGGATGCAGTCCCCTCACGTAAGGATCCGGGTCCACGTCATCGGGGAACTTGCGCTTTGGGTCGTATGAAGCCGGCTTCTCCTTGGCGATCCGGGCGAAGTTCTGTTGCATAATAAAAAACAAGTCACAACAAGGATTTACAACTGTACCGGAAGATGCTTTCCGCTAATCCCGAGGTCTTACTTGGGGCGGGGGATCGGAGCGGCTGTAGGGCTTCAGCCCGAACTTCCCGTCAGGCCGGAAAGTATTCTGGCAAATTTGCTTGGCCTTCAGGATCAAGTCTTGTGGCTCAGCGAGAAAGTGGTGATCCGGGTCGGGTCCCTCCGGCCTGACATCTCGCTCATCTTGTGAGCACGACGCTGAAGGGGCAGGACCCGGCGTGAGAGAAATAACCGGACGATGTCGTCCGAGCAGAGGTTGGTCTCCTTCTTGGACATCTCGACGTAAGTGGCGACCCGCTTGGATTCTTTGTGGTTCTTGGGGTTGTGAAGCCAGTTAGTCATGGCCGGAGGCCCGGGCACATATTCCGGAAGGTTGATGAAATCTTCCGGGCCTCCGTTCCGAACGTAGAAGAAGGACTTTTGCCAAGTCCGGACTGATTCCAGACCGGAAAGCTTGTAGAAGACGCTCCCTTGGCGGGGCGAGAGGATGCAGCCCCCGCACCTGACAAAGGGCTTGGGGTGCGGAAGACTCGTATCTTGGATAGAGTTCTTCCGGAGGTTGTAGAAGTAGGATAAGTTATCTACAGATGGAGTGATACCGGCGTATCCCTCCATGAAAGTAGTAAAAGAAGAGAGGGAAAAGATGGAATTGCCCGGAAGGTGGTGGGGTTGAAGTTCATAGAGTCAAGAAAGTGCTGGAAGAAATCTGACACCGGAAGGCCTAAGCCGCGCTAAAAATGGCCGGCGAAGACAACATATTCACCTGGCCGGGGCGCAGGCTTTAGCTCTTGGCCGGGGATCCGGCAGAACACCCCTTCCGGTATCCTTTGAGACCGGTAGAGCCAATCTATTTCGGCCTGGGTAACGTCGGAACCCATCCAGGCTCCGCGCGTATAGGCATCCAGGTCGATATCGGGAAAATCCGCGTCAGCGCCTTCGCCCGGGCCGCCGGCGTGTTCCTCGTTGTTGCCGGTAAGCTGCTCGGAGCCACCGGCTTCTTCTTCAAGTTGGGCGAGGTCCTCCTCAAGCCCATCATCGGATTGGTCTACCGGAACTTCCCCTCCCGAGGTTTCAGGGCTCTCGCTATGCCGGGTGCTGGCGGAGAGTTCCGGAACGGATTCTTCGGATGACATTTTGCTAAGTGTTGAGGTTGGTTAAAAACAAGTTTCCCGCAAACTACTCCTTCCCGAAGATCTACGAAAGGAAGAAAAACAAGAAGAAAAGGGGGATAAATACTCTACCGCGCCATAACGAACAGTAAAGAGCAAAGGAATGCGGGATCTGCAAGGCTGACCTGAGGGCAGCGGCGGAGACCCTGAGGCTCGACGGAGTTGATGATCCGCCGGAGTTCGGAGAAGAGGCGAACGACGGCGGCGAACGGAGAGGAAGAAGAGGATGTCGTGTTGAGGAAGAGGCGCACTGCCGCAGATCTCGGCGGGGACGAGCGAGCAAGCTCTGCCGCGCTTCCTCGCGGATGTTCGCCGGAGAGCTTGGGGCTTGACGGTGAACGGAGGAGCAGCGAACTCAAATGGCACAGGGCGCAGGAGTTCTGGAAGTTGAAGATGGAAGACGAAGTGGGAGCGTGGGCGATGAGAAGGAACCGTCGCCCCCTATTTAACCAAAGAGTTCGTGGGCCGGGGCGCAGCGAGGCCCGCTCCACTTTTCCTGTGGGCCGCCACGTGGCCTAGAGGTACACGCACTGCGGGCGGGGTGCCACACGGAAGTCACAGAGATCCGGTGCGGCGCGAGGATCCGGTGCGGCGTATTAATTATATGCGCGGGAGTCGAAACGATTTGACCCCTGACACTGGTGCGCCAGACACAGTGCGCATGTCTCTGTCAGGCGCAGTTCCCGAGATATTCTCGACTTCGCCGAGGAGACTTTAAAAGCGACGCTACCGGAAAAATATATCGGATGGTTTAGTTGAGAACGGTACGATGGTCTAAGTCCGGCAAAGAAGCCGGAAGAGTTTAAATGGAAATCGGAAGAATTAATCCGGTACGTTTGGAGTAGGAACCTGGCATGGTCCGTCAGATAGAATCTGTCGGACTATACCAGCTTGTTGTCGGGGATGGCCCCCGGTAGGCCAAAGGCATGGCAAAGTTGCCATGTTTATCTCTTGAGATGCCGGATTAAAGGTTAATCCGGATGGTTCTCTTAAGTTGGCAAGTGCCAAGTTAAAGCTTACCGGTATCCCAGGAGGGGTATACCGGAGTTCGGTAAAGATGAAAGATACCGGAGTACCTGACATAGGCATCCCCAATGGGCCTGCCGAAGAAGGTACCCGGGGTTTACTGGAGGCCCACGACCCGAAGTTTTACAAAACCAAAGGCCCAATCGGGAGATAGTTTGGAAAGATAGAATTGTATTAGGAATATTAACTTGTAACTATTGCGGGACGGGTCAGAAACCCTCCCGGACTCTGTAACTTGTGTATCACGAAACCCTCGGCTCCGCCTCCTATATAAGGGGGAGTCGAGGGACAAAGAACGGATCGATTCATTGCTTCACGCAACCCTAGTTTTCATAGCAGTCAAGTACTTTTCCGGCTGAACATTCGAGATCTACTTGCCCTCTACTTCCAACTAAACCCTAGTCTACAACTCGTACGCATTGATAAGTTAATCCCTTATCAATTGTCGTCGTCTGTGGGAAACTGGGAATTAGAGGCGACAAGGTTCTGATCTCGACGGCACGTTCAACATCATCAGCATCTTCGGTAGCAAGCAACGCGATGGATCGAGGTAAACAGATCGAAACCATTCTAGTCGATTTTGTTCCTCGCCCACCCTCCCGTATGGATGCATATACATATATGGAGGAGCCCATGGACATGGCGTTCGAGAGGTTCCACTTCCGCGTCGGGAAGGAAGGATCCCATCGACTCGCAAGATCAGATTCGGCGAGATCGGTTGCAGCTGGTTCCGATTCATCGGGATTGGTTTCATCGTTCAAATCTGGCGATGAGGAGGTTTCGTCGGCAATTTCCTCCAAGCTTGCATCAAGCGACGAGCTCATCAAGATATTCGGCAACATATCCGTCGGGTCGTCTAAGGACTCAAATATAAGCAGCGACTCCGACAGCGTCGACGCTTTTGATTTCATCGACAGATCTACTTCTATTCGTGAGGTCTTCGCCGATCTATATGACGGTGTCACCAATATCGATGACAATCAAGCTTCAACACATCGCCAAGTGTACGCAATTGAGGAAGCAAGCCGAGCAGAGCCGGAAACATCATAGGCTTTCGACAATTTGGGAAATCCATACGTCGATCCCGCTGATCTCACGAGAGGTTTGGGCACCAAATACATAGTCCCGAACATAGAGACAAGTGCAACTCCCGCAAGAAGCTTGGGATAGAGTGACAAGAGCCATGAATGGCACGGAGCCGATGAATACCACTGCAACAGTCGTGGAGTTACAGGCGTACCAATATAGGCTAGCCCGCAAGGGAAGAGAGCTCGAAAAACAAACAGTTGACCTCGAAAAGAGAAGAGCCGTTGCTTCTGTGTCAAGCAGGCGAAGGGCTGAGCTGAGCCGACATTCAGGAACTTCGGGAGACAACCACAGAGATGGCCGTAACAGGGCAAGGTCTCGACCGAGAATATCTAGGAGGCGATAGGAAGAACTTGATCCGAACCTCGACATGTCTTTCATGTCGATTGACACAAGAGGGAACATTATCCCAAAACCCGGAAGCGGGATATATGGCGACACGGGCCTTTATACTTGCCAGGCCACTGGGAGATCCAAGAGAGGCATTGTATAATATGGCTTTGGCAGGAGTTGGAGTTTCGCAGGAACAAACACACCTCCCGAAGGTGCTGCAAGACAAAATAGCCTGCAACCTACGGCAGTACAACCACCTCCAGAACGTCGGCAAGAGATACGGTGGCGCGAACACGGGTCGATAGGGCGCGACAAGAAAGGAGAGAACGTCACCTGAAGTAGATGACGAAGATATGTGTGGACTCCCTGTTTCACTCGACGAGTCCGCAAAACGCGAGTACCGTCAGATTTCAAGTTGCCTGACAGTTACAAAAAATTCGATGGATTGCAAGATCCCGAGGATTGGTTGGTTGATTACTGGAGACAGTAAAACTGACGGGTAGAAGTAAGACAACGGCTATGCAAACTATCCAGGTGTATCTAAGTGGCGCAGCCCGATCATGGATCAAGAAGTTACCACCTGGATCTATCGACAATTGGGAAACCTTCGAGGACCTGTTCGTAAAGAATTTTCTGTCTACATGCAAGAAGCCTGCGTCGATAGAAGAGTTGAGAGCCTGTCGACAGAGGTATGACAAATCGATGAGGGCGTATATACAGAGGTGGAATATTATCAAAAACTCGGCAGAAAACGTATCTGACGAGAGAGCAATAGATGCTTTTGTCGGAGGGATCCGAAGGAAGGACTTCATCGAGGATCTAGGGAGAACTAATCCAAAGACAATAGCAGCACTCATGGAGATAGCAAATCGTTGGGCAGATGGAGAGGATGCCGTCAACAACAAGCGACATAGGTCACCCGAGGAAGATCGTAACAGAAACTTCCAAAATAGACGGTGTTTTCCTCGCCAGTATTCAGATCACAACGGTCCCGGCAAAATATTGGCCGGCTTCCGAGGAAATAATGAAGGAAATAATCGAGACGATTATCAAAAGAGTGGTGAGCAGCGCGGTGACTACAAGGATGGCCCTCGTCAAAATAGGCAAAATAATGGTGTTGACGTCAGAAACCCACCGGCGGGCAGTGACTGGTCAACACCGTAGAGCCGGGAACAACTAGGGCTGCGGCTGGCCCCAGTCCCTCAGAGCGACGGCCCGCAAAGCCTCTGGTCGCGCCGATGCAAATTGGGGCGTGCCACCTGACCTACCCGGTGGGGAAGGTGTGGATGTTGCCTCGCTTAGTTTCTGCGAGGGCACACACGTACACGTTAAATAAGAGCCTCGATCGGCTCGGGTTGTCTGTGAATCGGCTCATGGAGCCGATCCACCCATGATTCGCCCAAGGTGGCCGAATATATGGTGGTCCTGCTTGATCAAGATAAAGCATATGAGATCCACGACGATCTGGGTTTTCACCGCATAATCGGATCATCCTACTCACGATTGGGCCTCGCGCTCACGCACGATGATCGTAAGCCAGCCCTAGACAAGGCCTAAAAACCAACACTAGGTTGATCCTCGGAACGTCCTGTCTAGGGGCAGCAAACTACACCCTACATGCCGTGGATCCTCCAACCCTTTGTAAGGCCTAACTATTAGATATTAAACTAATCCTTGATGAATCAAGGAGCGATCGTAACGGATCAGATCTACTTAAATAACGATCAGAGCAAGGGGCGCCTTTAAGAACAATGCTAACCCATGATGAAAAACGTGCGGAGACGGCTAGATCTTGAGATAGTCCAAGGGACTTTCTAATGTGGGCATGCACCAAACCGTGCACGGGTAAAACTCTAACTTCTAAACTAAGATACGATCTAATATTTTACAGATACATGGGCGATTTAGCCCAACTTGGTATAAAAGGCCGATTCACGTATTTCTTCCATGTACATATCTTCAAGTCCGTCTTGATCGCGGCCCACCTCTGGCTTGGTCAAATCCTGGTGATAACACATGCCCCCTGGTTTTGGAAATGACATTTCCAAAATCATTACGCTTTTCTCTCGTAGGGTCATGTCGTGGCAGAGCAGAACCGTCGCAGAGTCCTTCATCATGATAACTTGTCTTCTCAACTTCTCCGCACGATTTGACGGTTCGGGCACCATGTCCTCGGAAACTGCTTGAGCATTAAATTTCCACTATATCCCCTTTATTTAACCGCATCAAACAGTTCTCTCCCTCATCCTCTTCGCATTAGCCTTCGAAAAACCCTCCTCTGCCACCATGTCTTCGTCTTCTTCGTCTTCCTCCTCATCGGCTCCTTCCTATGTGTCCTCCCCCATCCGGGAGTCGACGCCTGAGTGGGGTACGCTGGCGGCGTACGACATTCTTGCCCCAACTGCGTGGGACCAAGAGGACCACGACTTCTCTCTCTGGCGAGGATGACAAATCCCTGACCGACGGGAGAGTGACCCCCTCCTCCTTGCCGACGGGGACCCGGAGGAGGAGAGCGACGACGACCGCCTCTCCTGGGCGGACTTCACCACCTCCGAGGAGGAGGAAAAGGAGGAGAGCAGTTCCTCCGACGAGCCCCGGCCAAACGATTTTGCCCCTGGCCGGGAAGCGACCGATAGCGACGACGACGCTGACGAGGAGGATGAAGACAACGAAGGCCCCGCCGGCGCCGGAGTAGCGACGAAGAGCGGCAGGGAGCAGCGCCGACAGCGGTGATGACGGCGACGACGAGGGCAGCAATGGCCCATAGATGGGATCCCTAGACTAGGATCCGCAGTAGTAAATAGGGCATTGTAGCCCCTAGCACCTCCTTCTCAGAGCAATTTTAGCTCTTTATGTAAGAATCTGGCTATCAATGAAGAATTCCCCTTAATCTGATTTTGCCGATTCCTTGTATGCTAATTTAGCCAATTCTTCCTCATTCAGCTTTGCCGACTGCTATCCTGACCCATGCTTCATGAGCCGATGGCAACGCACCGGACTCTTATGAGAAACTCTGAGATAGATTAACTCAGACCCAAGGCCCCCGTCGATCAGGACCAAACCGTAGTCGCGCAAACCTTAAACCTCGGAGATCCAAAGCCCCTGAGCTTAATGCTAGCTTAAATCGGCAAGACTCTGGATTCCACGCTTTCAGGAGAATTAGTGGTTCTATTCTGTAAGAATTTCGCCACCTTTGACCAAACTGTAATACAGCCGATTCCAACAAGATTGACTCCTTAGAATGAAAGACCTTTCAGGACGAGTTGCCCCCCGAGCCTCAGTCAAGGCGAGAACCGTAATGAGCCACCAGATACGCCAGCATTGGCTTCCTTGTTATACTACAGAAACAGCCGATCCGAACGCAATCGGCTTCTCATGGTATTCCGGAGCAAACTGCCCTCCGAGCTTCTTCAGCTTTCATCAATGGCTCTCCAACTCTATTTTGAGTCCCCAGGTCGTGATGCAGCAACCAATCGATTCTAACCTGGTCGGCTTTCAAGAGCAAAGAACCTTCAAGGTGAGTTGCCCCCCGAGCTTCTTTGGTTCAAAGCGGGAGCTTCTCGACGAGAGCGTTGCTGAAATTGCCGCTCCCTGATCATTGGCTGATCGTCGCCCTGATGAGAGTAACCTGCCAACTAAAGTGGCCCTAGGCTTCCATTTGCAATAGTTGTATCCCTTGAGTCGATGGCCATGCATCGGCTGTGCTCAAAAAATTTCAATTTTTTACGGCCGACCTGTGAGCCGGCCCCAATGCTTGCCTCATATATATCTAATCCATCCAGATGCCCCCCGAGCCGATTCTATCAAGAGAATTGATGGTATCGGCTCTTTGGGTAGTCCCTGCTGGGTCAGATGTCGATCCCAGGCGAAATAGATGGTGGGTATAATTATGGCCGATTGCTGGAATCGGCCTCCACATTGCTTGCTCGGTGAAGGTTTTATAATGTTCCTCCACAAATTTTTGGGGCCGATCGCAAGGATCAGCCTCAACACATTTGTCCATCGATGTTGTTCTCGTTATACGGTCAGTCCGGTGGATAGAACCAGCCTTACCCCGTTCTTTGTCACATCAATGCGTTCGCAGTCGTCCAAATTGATGCCCGAGAGCGGTTCTTGACCTGATGCCTCCCAAATGCCCATGCCGGCTGTTGAAATCTCGGCTGAATCATCGCGTGGACGACCTCCACTTCATCTCCATCCCACCGTATTAGGCATTGGTGCATCGTGGATGGGATGCAACAATTGTGGATCCAATCCCTTCCTAATATTACAGCATAGGTGCTTTTGCTGTCGACAACAAAGAACGTCGTAGGGATAGTCTTCCTTCCTACGGTCAGATCCACGTTTAGAACACCTTGCGCGTCAGATGCTTGGCCGTTGAAATCGCTCAATGTTACATTGGTTCTGATTAAATCCGAGGTGGAGCGTCCCAACCGCCGTAGCATAGAGTAAGGCATAATGTTGACTGCCGCTCCGGTGTCCACCAACATCTTATTGACAAGCTGCCCATTGATGTAACCTCGTAAGTACAGGGCCTTCAGATGCATGTAACTTCTTTCTCGCTTTTCGAAGATGACCGGCCGTGGCCGCAGTCAATTGTGCCACAGGTGCTTCAAATAACCTCGGAGCGCTAAATTCCGCAGGAAGGATGAAGACCATGTTTGTGCCAGCCGATGTTTCATCATCGGCTTTCCTCTCCTTAGGGCGCCACTCTTTTCTTTGTGGCCGACCTTCTTCATCCAGGGTTTGCTGAATTTTGGCGGCCAGGTCAGGCCGTGCCTTCCTCAGCGCGTGCAAATATAACCTTTCGGCTTCTTCCAACGCACGTAGTCGCTGAACCCTTCATTTTTGGGAGCGGCTGAGCCCGTCAGGACACCATCTTGGCCGATGATACTTATCCTTTTCATCATCGTCCTCTAGCTCCTCGCGATCTCCCATCTGAACGGACTCAGTATGCTTGCTCCAAAGTGGGAGATGCCCTAGACGCTCGAACACGGACACCTTAGCTGTACCCTTCTCCTTTTGTTTACATTCTGGGCAATTGCCGATTGTTGGCAATCGGCTCATTCCGGAATCCCAGCAGTGTCAGAAGGGGCAGTCCCAGTGCCTATCCACGTTGTCCGGTTCCTCGACCCCCTCGGCGCGACGTTCGTACCCGCCGTCGTGGCCGTTGTTCCGACGATACCTCCCGCCCGCATCAGACCGATGATTTCTTTGGTCGTCTTCGCCGTAGCGCGCGTCGGTCGTATGGCTGATCATATTTGCCGAGGAGATGCTCTAATGGGCGTGGATGCCGTATGCTTCTCACCTCCTCCTCGGCCAGGTACCGTTATAGTCGTCTTGGGGCCGGTCACATGGAACGGCCTCCTTTCTCTCTTTGCCACGCGCGTGGCTGCTCTCTGCTTTGTCCGCATCACGGCGAATCACGAACCCTGCCATATTGGCATCGAAAGAGAACCCTGGTTCCCTTATGGAGTGGCTGAGATCGACCGTGTTGACGCCAGGCAAAGGACGCGTGTCTCCGTTGAGCTTGATGCCGTGCGAACGGGTCTTTCACAGGAGCCGAGTTCGGTTCCGAGGGCCGCCTTGGCCTTGTTATGCTTCTTCTTGAGCTTGTCAGCCAGGTCCTCATGCTTGACCGGAGTGCTTTCCGCCATCTCCGATGTAGATGGCGATGTGGTGGATGTCGAAGATGTGTCCCACCGGGCGTGCCAAATGTGTTGACGTCGAAACCCACCGGCGGGCGTGATCGGTCAACACCGTAGAGCCGGAACAACTAGGGCTGCGGCTGGCCCCGCCCTCGTAGCGACGGCCGGCAAAGCCTCCTGGTCGCGCGCCGATGCAAATTGCAGGGCGTGCCACCTGACCTATACCTGGTCGAAGGTGTGGATGTTGCCTCGCTTAGTTTCCTGCAGGCACACACGTACACGTTAAATAAGAGCCTCGATCGGCTCTCAGGTTGTCCCGTGAATCGGCTCATGGAGCCGATCCACCCATGATTCGTCCAAGGTGGCCGAATATATGGTGGTGCTTGATCAAGATAAAGCATATGAGATCCACGACGATCTGGGGTTTTCACCGCATAATCGGATCATCCTACTCACGATTGGGCCTCGCGCTCACGCACGATGATCGTAAGCCAGCCCTAGACAAGGCCTAAAAACCAACACTAGGTTGATCCTCGGAACGTCCTGTCTAGGGGCAGCAAACTACACCCTACATGCCGCTGGATCCTCCAACCCTTTGTAAGGCCTAACTATTGCAGATATTAAACTAATCCTTGATGAATCAAGGAGCGATCGTAACGGATCAGATCTACTAAATAACGATCAAGCGGGGTGCCGCCCCACCCATGATGAGGTACCAGGACGGCTAGATGCGCAAGGGTTGCACTACGACAGCATATGATACTAAGAACAATGCTAACCCTAACACATCTATGATAACTACGTTGCTCGCCATCAAAAAGGCTTCAGCACGAGCAACGCATGAACAACTAGGCAGGCTCGTGCTGCCTAGATCGCGAGATGCGATCTAGGCAGCATGGTGCTTACCGAGGAACCCTCGAGACGAAGGAGTTGGCGATGCGCCGAGATTGGTTTGTGTTGAACGTTGGTTGTTGTTTATTCCATAAACCCTAGGTACATATTTATAGTCCAAGGGACTTTCTAATGTGGGCATGCACCAAACCGTGCACGGGTAAAACTCTAACTTCTAAACTAAGTTACGATCTAATATTTTACAGATACATGGGCGATTTAGCCCAACTTGGTATAAAAGGCCGATTCACGTATTTCTTCCATGTACGTATCTTCAAGTCCGTCTTGATCGCGGCCCACCTCTGGCTTGGTCAAATCCTGGTGATAACAAATGGTCCAAGGTTCCAGAGGCTGTACGTATCTCCCGAAGATATATGATGAACGGACCATGCCAAATGCACTTTTACCTCGACAACAACGGAAAGAGGCAGTCAGGTCACCTGCAGAAAGACTGCCGAACTTTTCAGGAGTTAAACAGATTCACAGGGCATGCCAACGCACAGGCAGCAAATAGATACCCTCAGGGGCCACGAAGTGAGGTTCATCTTCCGCCTCCTCCCGCAATTACGGACGAAAATCGACACCAGCTCAGAATAGCGGCAGCACCACCACCGCCTCCGTATATCGACACCAACGGTGCGGTCTCGATGATTCAGAAGGCGAGGCCATCCAACAGAGCTCAGAAAGTGATTTCTCGGCAAGTTTTCATGGCAGAAAAGATACCTCCACCAACTATAGAGTATCTAAATTGGCCGGGACAGGACATTGGCTTCACCATAGCGGATCACCCACAGCAAGTTCCTCGACCAGGGCAATCAGCTTTAATCTTACCAAGTGATCACGGATTCGATGTGCGCGAGTTTTTATAGATGGAGGCAGCAGTCTAAACCTTATGTACGCAGATACATTGAGGAAGATGAACATATCCTTGGCGAACTTAAAACCAACGGATACGCGTTTCCATGGTATCACACACAAGCCAAGTTATCCATTCGGAAGATTAATCTCGACGTTCGTTGGAACCCGAGAAAACTACAGATCGAGAGATTGGAGTTCGAAGTCGTGGATTTCCCATCAAGCACCATGCTTTATTGGGACGACCCGCGTATGCCAGATTCATGGCAGTACCCCACTACACGTACTTGTTGTGGAGGCTCCCGGACCCAAGGGACCAATTACAGTGAAAGGTAGTTTTGCGCTAGCCGATAAATGTGACAAGGATTTCCATCGCCTGTCAAAAACTTTTGGGATGCAAGCAGAGTATATGGCGTCAAAACTGACAACAGACTACGACGTGTCGCCAGATGTCGGGAGGCCGCTTAAAGAACCAACCTTTGATACTACTAAGAACTCGAAGGAAGTGCAGATACACCCGACAGATCCCAAGAAGACGACAGCTATCGCCACAAACATTGACCTCGCATAGGAAAGCGCTCGTCGAGTTCCTCCGTGAGCGCGGGAAATCTTCGCATGGTGTCCAGCCGACATGCCAGGAGTACCCAGGGAACTTGCCGAGCACCCCTAAACTTGGATCCATTGGCTAGGCCAATCAGACAACCTCTGCGGCGTTTTTGAACCAAACCGAAAAGCTATGCTGTCAGAAATCAATCGACTCAGAGAAGCTGGGTTCATCAAAGAGATACACACAGAAGCCACGTGGGTAGCAAACCCAGTGCTAGTCCCGAAGAAAAACACAGAGGTCCTTCGCATGTGCGTCGACTTCACGTGTCTAAATAAACATTGTCCAAAGGATCACTTTCCCTCCCGAGGATCGATCAAATTATCGACTCCACGGCAGGTTGTGAACGTCTTTCCTTCCTGGACGCATACTCTGGTTACAAACAGATTCTACTGAAGGAAGAGGATGAAGTAAAAAACAGCTTTCATCACCCCTTATGGCGTGTTTTGCTACAGAAGGATGCCTTTCGGGTTGAAAAACGCGGGTGCCACATACCAGCGGATGATGCAGAAGTGCTTGGCCACGCTGGCAAGAACGTCCAAGTGTATATTGACGATGTCGTCATAACAACAAAGGAAGGATCAACACTGATCGATGATCTTAGAGAAACTTTCGACAATCTCGACAAATTCTGCCTCAAGCTAAACCCGACAAAATGTTCCTTCGGCGTGCCTGCAGAGAACTTCTCGGGTTCCTGGTGTCAGCCAGAGGAATCGAGGCTAACCCAGAGAAAATTCAAGCCATCGTGACAATGCGAAAGCCAACAAAGTTAAAGGAGATACAACAGCTAACTGGGCGACTCGCAGCTTTAAGCAGATTCGTCGCCAGGTTAGGAGAACGGGCGCTGCCATTTTACGCTTTGATCAAGCAAGGGGAAAAGTTCGAGTGGAACGAAGAAGCAGACAGAGCTTTCGAGGATCTCAAGCGCACGATCTCGACACCTCCCATATTGGTGGCACCCAAGGAAAAGGAACCTCTCCTGTTATACACTGCGGCTACGCCCCAGGTGGTCAGCACGACACTTGTGGTTGAGCGAGAGGAAGAAGGGAAACTCCATGGAGTACAGAGGCCGGTATATTTCATTAGCGAAGTTTTATCGCCTTCAAAACAGCGGTACCCGCATTATCAGAAGCTAGCGTATGGAGTGTTTACAATGGCAAGAAAGCTACGACACTATTTTTCGGCA
The DNA here is from genome assembly GCA_030979885.1 of Lolium multiflorum. Lineage (NCBI taxonomy): Eukaryota > Viridiplantae > Streptophyta > Magnoliopsida > Poales > Poaceae > Lolium > Lolium multiflorum. The sequence continues at coordinate 16,463,425 of CM061751.1, forward strand.
CATCCGATAATAGTGGTCAATGAGGCACCACTGTCAAATATATTGAATAACCGGAAGCTACGGGCCGTGTCTCCCTTTGGGGAATAGAGCTTTCCCCTCGGGACATCACATATGAAAAAAGAAAAGTGATCAAGTCGCAGATCTTACCAGACTTCGTCGCAGAGTGGACGGAGCTGCAAAACACGGGACCCCCTGATTTATCGAGAACTTGGACTATGAATTTCGATGGGTCCAAGAGGTTAGAAGGAGCGGGAGCAGGTGTGATACTGGTTTCACCCCAAGGAGACAAGCTGAAATATGTACTACGGATGACGTTTCCCAACGCATCTAACAATGAGGCAGAGTATGAGGCACTGATACATGGGATGAAGATGGCGAAGGCTTGTGGTGCGACCCGACTAAAAATATACGGCGACTTTTGGTGGCTCAACAAGTGATGAATCAATGTGACGCAGTCAACGATAGCATGATAGCATACAAAGAGCTGTACAATGAACTCGAGAAACTATTCGACGTGTGTGAAGTAAATTATGTTAGCAGGCTCAGCAATGACGAAGCCGATGTTCTGGCAAATATCGGGTCGCAATGTCTATCAATACCACCAGGAGTATTTTGGGAGGAGATAAGTGAAAGGTCGACTAAGGCAAGGAAACAACCAAAGAGGAAAGAAAAGGTCGAGAAAGACTCGGGGGCTCCGGCAGCTCTCGAGGCAGGTGCATCTGGAGATGAGGAAGAATCACACGAGGTAATGGTAATACAAGTACCATGGATGCAGGCTTATATTGCATATATTTCACGACAGCAGATACCCGACGATCCAGTAGAAGCAAGGCGAATTATTCGAAGATCTAAAGCCTTTATTGTGGTTAAAGGCGAGCTTTACAAGAAGAGTATATCGGGAGTCTTACAGCGCTGCGTCACAGCTGAAGAAGGTCGGGTACTTTTAAAGGACGTGCACGAAGGAGTATGCGGACACCATGCCAGCAGTCGAGTTATTGCGGCTAAGGTTTTCAGAGCAGGGTTTTATTGGTTAACAGCCATCAAGGACGCAAAGGACATAGTGCGCACCTGTGATGCGTGTCAAAGGTTTGCCGCAAAGCCTCACTCTCCGGCAGCGGAACTGATGCCAATACCTTTGTCGTGGCCTTTTGCTCAATGGGGTCTTGATATGGTGGGCAAATTGCACAAGGCGTGGCCAGGAGGATACGAGTATATGCTTGTAGCTGTCGACAAGTTAACCAAGTGGGTTGAAGCAAAGCCGATAAACTCGCCAGATGCAGCATCAGCGGTCAAGTTCATTAAGAGCATCGTTTTTCGGTTTGGAGTTCCTCATAGCATCGTCACAGACAATGGTAGCAATTTCACATCAAAGGAATTTAAGGCTTATTGTGCAAAAGTAGGTATCAAGCTACATTTTGCGTCGGTTGCGCACCCGCAAACCAATGGTCAAGTCGAGAAAGCAAACGGCGTCATCTGCAACCGCATCAAGAAGCGCTTGTTAGGACCATTGGAAAAAGCTCGGCACACTTGGCCGGAGGAGTTACCCAGTGTGCTATGGAGCATACGAACAACACCCAACACAGCAACACAGGAAACCCCGTTTTTCCTGGTTCATGGAGCTGAGGCGGTGCTGCCGATAGAAATAGAACACAATTCCCCGAGAGTGGCGGAGTTTAATGAAGAAACCTCGAGAAAGGCGCTGGAAGACGACGTGGACGCACTTGACGAGGCTCGCGACGAAGTACTGCCAAGAGTCGCCAAGTATCAGCAAGATATGAAAAACTATCACAGTCGACGATTGCGACCAAGATCTTTTCAAGTTGGCGACCTAGTTCTTCGGCTCACACAAGATAGCCATGAGAAATTCGAGTCGCCATGGCTAGGCCCCTATATTGTCACTGAAGTAATTGAAGGAGGAGCATACAGGATAAAGGACACGAAGACAGGGATTGCAGAGCCAAATCCCTGGAATGTGGCGCAACTTAGGCGTTTTTACGCTTAAGTCAAGATATATATGTAAACATACAATGTACTGAAACGCCCGCGAGTTTTCAGACACACTCTTTTCCTTTCAGGGCACCGAGTGGGGCTGGAAGGTTTTTGATGAGGCGGGCTCGCGGTGCTGCAATATAATAAAGATATTGGTGATATACATCTTTTTCTTTGATAGACTCGGGGTTTCTTACCCGACAAAGTTCGTCTTACTCAGGACATCCATACAACATATAAATTTACAACGATATTTGCCTTGGTTTAAAACACCTCGCAAGAAAAATAAAAATAAAAACACCAGCCACCAAAATACTCGGGGGCTAAGAGAAAAGAAAGAGATATTTTTGTTCTGCAATATATACAGAAAAGTTACAGGTTTCTCGACAAGATAGTTAACCATTGAAGAAATAGATTCAGTCACGACCTAACGGGTCGTCTATATTGATCCTATCTTCTTCATTGGAGGCACCTAGAAAATCGGCATAATGGCCGTCTGCAAAAAAGTCGGCATCCATTCGAAGAAGGTCACCAATTATTTCTTCAGCCACTGGCGTAACTGCTTCGTCAATTCTGTCGACACCCCTCCGTCGTTGCCTCAGCTTGTTGTGGACCTTCTCAACCACTTTGGTCATGTCCAATTTGGAGTGGCAGATCTGAAGCATAATGAGGGCAAATCTTGCACCAGCTACTAGTTGAGCTCTTACAAAACCATGGATTTAATGCGAGTCTTTAAACTTGGTCATCAGTTCAGGAAGAGTCTTAGGTTGAACATTTCGAGGGAACATGGAGTTGTAAACCATGGACAATGTTTTGGTACAGAATTCAAGGAACTCACGAATTTGGCACGCCCGATCTTGAAACCTGACGATTTGTCGGGTGCGTTCAGGTGTAGCCCAAAAGAGGGAGCCATGGTCCAGTGCCAGATTAACAAGAAAATTTGACCTTGTATCAACCCGTTGATCTTCGGCAGTAGTGTCCAAAAAGGGACCTGTTTGTTGACAGCACACCAGTTGGAGAAAGAAAACAAGCAAACAACTGAAGAAGTTTAAGTTTGAGAAGTTTACCTGCCATTTCCAAGCTTGCATCAGTCAACAATTCAAGCATGAAATTTTCTCGGGAAGTGGCTTGTGTAGCTTCAGCAACTGCAGCCTCTTTTGCGGCTATAGCTTCCTGAGCTTGCTGCCGTGCAATTTGTTCCCTTGATACGTCCAAAACGTATCTACTTTCCTGAACACTTTTGCTATTGTTTTGCCTCTAATTTGTGTATTTTGGATACAACTAACACGGACTAACGCTGTTTTCAGCAGAACTGGTGTCTCGTTTTTGTGCAGAAATCCAACTTTCGGGAAAATCCTCGGAATTTCTTCAGATGGCCCTATTTTACCAAAATATTGACGGAGCCAGAAGGGCAAAGGAGGTGGAGGCCCGAGGCCCCACACCACATGGCGGCGGCGGCCCAGGGCCCGCGCGGCCATGTGGTCTGGCCCTCGGCTGGCCTCCGACGCCCCCTTCGGACTACTTATTGGTTTCGACCAAAACGCACGGGGAGAAGTCGACATCGCCGAAACCCTCCGAGAGCCGCCACATCGCGAAACTCCGTCGCGGGAGCTAAGTCTCCGTTTCGGCACACGGGGAATTGGAGGAGATCTTCACCGCCATCACCGCCAACGCCTCTCCATCAACCAGCAATGTTTCCATCCATGTGTGAGTAATTCCCCCGCTGTAGGCTGAAGGGGATGGTAGGGATTGGATGAGATTGGTCATGTAATAGTCATAAGATTGTTAGGGCATAGTGCCTAGTATCCGTAGATGTCACTTTTATGATATTGTTGCAACTTGTTATGCTTAATGCTTGTCACTAGGGCCCGAGTGCCATGATCTCAGATTTGAACATGTTATTGATTCATGAAGATATTCGTTGTTTATGATCTTACCTATAAGTTGTATACACATGTCGCTGTCCGGAACCAATGGCCCCGAAGTGACAAGAATCGGGACAACCGGAGGGGATGGTAGTGATGTGAGGATCACATGTGTTCACGGAGTGTTAATGCTTTGCTCTGGTACTCTATTAAAAGGAGTACCTTAATATCCAGTAGTTTCCTAAGATGTTGTGCAAGTTTCTCATTGCGAGCACGTACGACTATATATGGAACACATGCCTATTGATTGATTAGTACTTGGATACCGTTTTATTATTATCTGCAAATGCCCATGCTTTGATTGTTACATGAGTTTCTCTCATCCATGCAACGCCCGTTAAATCCGTCCCTGTGCCTACAGTATTTTAATCCTGCTGTTTACTATAATCACTACTGCTGTCTTTATTTCACTGCTGTTATTTCACTATTTCCACTGCCATAAAACTGTTACTACTGATAAACTCTTGCGAGCAAGTCTGTTTCAGGTGCAGCTGAATTGACAACTGCTGTTAAGGCTTACAAGTATTCTTTGTCTCCCCTTGTGTCGAATCAATAAATTGGGTAATACTTCCCTCGAAGACTGTTGCGATCCCCTATACTTGTGGGTCATCAAGACTATTTTGGCGCCGTTGCCGGAGCATAGCTTTATTTGGAAGTTCACTTGGATTGATATTGTTCGCTGCAAATTCTCCATTATGGGTAAACCTCGCGATACTAAGATCGCCATATTACCATCCACTACAAGAAAAGGTACAACTCTGAGTACCTCTACTGCTCTTGATTCACCCTCTGTGATTGATAAACTTGTTTCACCGCCACATGCTTCACGTGCTGGTACTTCTGCTGAATCTGAAAATTCTCATAATATTGATAATGTTTCTGCTGTGCTTGATGATAGTGGTTCATTGGGATCTTTTCTAGATGCTACAATTGCTAAGTCTAGACAAATTGAAAATACTGAAACTCCTAATGAAAATGTTGCTACACCTGTTAATTCACCTGAGTCTGTTGAATATTCTAGTGATGATCTTGATGAAGATTATGTAGAGCTTGATAATGATTTTATTGAAAAATGCAAGGCTACTACTGATGCAAGAAAAATTAAAAAGTTGCTTGCACATGCTGTTAGATATAAACCATCTCCTGATCCTAAATTTGCCACATCTCCTATAAACATTAGGGATAAAGATTACGATTTTTCTCTTGATCTATCTCATATAGCTATTGTTGAGAAAACACCCTTTTGTGGTACTGAAAAAGAGTGCTGTTGAACACTTGACTGAGTTATCTACTCTTAGTGGCGTGTTTTCTGATGATGTCAAGATGCGTACTTATTTTGTCGCTAAAATTTTTCCGTTCTCATTAAAGGATGATGCTAAAACTTGGTATAATAATTTGCCTCCTGGTTCTATTAAAAGTCCAATTGACTTGCGTGATGTTTTCTTTCGAAAATACTTTCCTGCTAGCTCAACACGCTGCTTTGCAGAGAATTTATAATTTTGACCAGGAAGATGGAGAGAAATTGCCTGAGGCTTGGGCTAGATTTTGCTCTCTTATTAGAGCTCAGCCTGACCATGATTTAGAAAAGCATGATTTACTTGATATATTTTATAGTGGACTAACTATTGAGTCTAGGGCATACCTGGATAGTTGTGCTGGTTGTGTTTTCAGGAAAAGAACCCCAGACGACGCTGAAGAATTATTGGCTAAAATAGGCCGGAATCATGATGATTGGTCTACACCTGAACCAACCCCGACACCGATAGTGAAGAAGAGGGGTATGATTAAATTGAATGATGAAGATATGAGGGAAGCCAAGAAGTCTCTTAAGGAGAAGGGTATTAAACCTGAAGATGTGAAGAATTTACCTCCTATAGAAGATATATGTGAGACAATTCCCCCTTCATCCATGATTGAGGTACACTCGCTTCAACACTTTACTAGGGAAGATATTCCGTATTCAAAATCTCCTGCTCAATGCTTAGATGAATTTGATAATTATATTGTTAAGCAAGAAAACTTTAATATGAGAGTAGAGAATCATTTAATGGAAAATTCCCGAGCTATTAGTGAATTGCATGGTATTGTGGAGAGAACCTCCAATGATGTTAAAATACTTGTTAAACATTTTCAAATGGTTCAAACTCAAATTGATCAACTTACTAAAGTGCAAAATGACTTGTTGGGAAATAATTCTAAAGAAAAACATGCTTGTGAAGTGACAACTAGAGGTGGTGCTTCTACCCAGGATCCTCTATATCCTGAAGGGCATCCCAAAAGAGTTGAACAAGATTCTCAACTAATTAAAACTAGTGCTCCATCTAAGAAAAAGAAAAAGAAACATAAGAATGTTGTAGAATCCTCTGAACCTGTTAATGATCCTAATAGTATTTCTATTTCTGATGCTGAAACTGAAAGTGGTAATGAACATGAGGAAGATAATGATAAGAATGATACTCCGATAAAGAAGAAATTGAAAAGGAACCTGAAAAGCCTGCTAAAAATAAAAAGTACACTAAAGAAGACTTTATTACTGAGAAGCATGGTAATGAAAGAGAACCTTGGGTTCAAAAGCAAATGCCTTTTCCTGCTAAGAAACTAAAATCAAAGGAGGAGGAACATTATAATAAATTTTGTGATTGGATGAAACCTTTAGGCAAATCCCTTTGACCGATGCTATTAAATTGCCTCCTTATTCAAAGTATATGAAAGATATTGTTACTAACAAAAGGAAAATCCCCAATGAGGAGATTTCTACTATGCTCGCTAATTACTCCTTCAATGGTAAGATTCCAAAGAAGTTGGGCGACCCAGGTATACCGACTATTCCTTGTTCCATCAAGAATAATTATGTTAGAACTGCTCTATGTGATTTGGGAGCAGGTGTGAGTGTGATGCCTTTTTCTCTTTATAAGAGACTTGATTTAGATAAATTGATACCAACTGATATATCTTTGCAAATGGCTGATAAATCTACTGCTATTCCTGTTGGTTTATGTGAAAATGTTCCTGTGCAAGTTACTCAGCATTGCTTGATATTAACTGATTTCGTTGTGTTGGAAATGCCTGAAGATGATAATATGTCCATTATTCTTGGAAGACCCTTTCTTAATACTGCAGGGGCTGTTATTGATTGCAATAAAGGTATGGTTACTTTCAATGTTGATGATAAGGAACACACTGTCTATTTTCCCAAGAGGATTGATAAAGTATGTGGAGTCAATACAATTTTTAATGTGAAAACTATCAAAGTGGGATCCATTGATTGTCCTATATATGAGCCTAAAGAAGAATATCAAACTCTTGTGATTGGATCCATATCAATTCAATATAAGGTAACATGATTGATTTGAGGTTTATTTCTTCTTATGTCATATAAAATTTATTTGGTAGCAAGACTTGATCAACCTTGTTAACAAGTATATTTTATTGCATAAAAGAGCTAAACAACATTTCTTTCTTTCTTTCTCCCTTCACCTATTTTACTTGCTGTAGCACTTTTATTTTGCAATATGCTTTAGTCATTTAAGATTTTAGAAATCATTTTCCTGCGCAGTAATCATTAATTTAATACCCAGAAATGTGCATTTTTCAAAGTTCTCTAAAAATTACAAAAATTACACCGTTGGTCCTATTTTTCGACGAGGCACCTGGGAGCACCAGAGGATGACCTGTGGGGCACCAGGGGTGCCACACCATAGGCTGGCGCGCCAAGGGGGCCGCGCCACCATGTGGTGTGGGCCACCCCTAGCCCCACTACACCATCTCTTCCTCCCAGCACCTTCTCTCTCCCGAAAAAACTCGTACCAAGTTTCTCTCACTCGTGTTTCTGCTCAAGAACTCGCGATTTTTCGATCTCCTTGCTCAGCCCAGATTTTGTCTGAAATTTGGCACATTTACTCCTTGGTATGTGACTCCTTTGATTGTCCAATTAGAATTTCATTTGGTTGAGTATATCTTGAATATTTTGCTGCTGTAGATAACATGTTTAGTGAGCTTGCATGCTTGTTCTAAGTGGTAGAAATTAGTTTTGATGCATGTGTAGTACTCTAGCAAGTTCCTATAGTAGTTCCCTTCAATTACACACCTTGAAATCAAATTTTATAATGATTGTTGAAAATTTCAGAAGGGGAAGATGAAGAAATTCAAGTTTGGAGAGTTGTTCAAGAAAGCAACAACCAGCACCGGTAGGCCCTCAAGGGCGTCTACTCAAATTAGGCGATCCTACAATGAGGATATCATCGCGCCTAGCTTCGCGCCCGAGGAGGACCATGGGGCTCCTAATGCTTCATCTTTCCCTTGTTATGAGTTTCTGACCAATGCAGGGATATTGGATGACTTCTTCACCCTCGTCAACAGGGCAGGCCTAGCCACCTACGTGGGAGACGAGAGGGGACAATATTGGCTCACCAAAGTTTTCGTTGAGAGCTTCAAGTTCCACAACACGGAATATGAGACAGTCGCATTCAAGATTTATGATATTCCTGTTACCATGAAATTGGAGGAATTTTGTTGTGCATTGGGTATTGCCCTGTAGGTACAGCAAGGAGGATTGATGACAACCCTCGGGACTTGTTGGAGCTCTACCGAGGGATCACCGGGATGATTGCCGCACCATCCAGCGAGGGAAGATAAGAAACATTCAACTCCCCGCTATTAAGTATTTCGCATATTACATTAGTACTAGCATTTTGGGTAGAGAAAATACTAGTAACATCTCTAGCTACCATCTTGCTTTCTTGAATGTTGCACTTACTGGAGAGACACCTTACCATCTTGGTTCTCTTATTGCTCGCCGCCTGTCTAGCAGGGGGCCTATTTTTGGAGGAACTATTGCACTGCGCATTTTAACACATCTAGATATTCCTCTTAATTCTAATGATGTACCATTAACCCCTAGGAAGCTAGATATTGCTGCTATGAAGAGCCATCGTTTTGTTACTACTAACTCCACTATAGATAATATTGTCTATAAAATGTTGTTTGCTGATGGGAATGAGAAAGAAATCCCTCTTCCCCAGCAAGGTTTGTTTAATATTGACAGGCAATCATGGTCGCTAACAAAGGAGGTGGTGGAGGAGCATATGAAGATACAAGAATTCCACCAGCAACATGACTCCGAGAACGCCGAGCCCTCCTACGATTACACCGTCACGTACCCCGACGTTTCCTCCAGCACATACATGGAACCGGGTCGTTCTTCGTCATATTACGAAGACACCACTTCATGGGGACCGTGGGAATGAACTCCACTTAGGCCAAAAGCCTAAGCTTGGGGGAGGTATACCGGCATCACTCATTCTTTGCATATTATGGTTGCTGGATACTTGTACATATTTGTTTAGTCTCTAGAGTGGTTTTCTAATGAGAGGGAGATGATATTTGGGGAAGTGCTGTCCAAAAACAGATTCTGTGCTGTTACCAAAAAATTCGTACGCACAGCCAGAACGTTATTTTGAGTTGCCAATTTTTGAGCATGTTCCCCAGGTTGTTATCTAACTTTCATTAGTTGAACACTTTTTGGTCTGAGCAATGGAAGATTTTTGTTAAAATCGATTTCTGTACTGCTGTCAGGATTTGGCAGATTTCTGTCATCCTGCTTTTCTGTGTTTCTGTTAGTTTGCATTCTTTTGTTTTCACTTTGTTTCTTTCCTAAAACACAAAAAGACCAAAAATATTCTGTAGTTTCTCTTCACCATTTGTTTATTTGGTACCTTGCTCTTAGTTTGCTTTATTTGCTATCGTTAGTTTGCTATAAGAAAACCCAAAAAGATTTTGCTTTGTTTGCTTGTTTTCTTTCGTGCTTGTTTCTAATTCGAAAACACCAAAAATATTTGCTGTTCTTCTTTGGTTTGTAAAGTTCATCATGAGTTCAATGGTGTTCGGTGGCTGGAGCGTGGTTTTCATTTCATACTATCCAAGCTACACAAGTGAAAAGGCAATAATGACGATCTACGACAATCTGATTGCGGTGAGAGGCTGGTATGAACTATATTTGCTTTCATTTTTGTACATATACTCATCCATATGAGCATGCTTAGTTGGTTCATGTGAGGTATATGTTATTTGAGAAAGTCTAGTAGCTCATGATCTCTCATGTTTAGTTCCAATTTATTAATATGAGTAGCATGTCATGGATGTTTGCTTGCATTGTTTTATTCATAAGTAAGTATGGCATTGTGGTATCCTCCTCTGAATAATTCATTTATATCGACTTGGCACATGCTCACGCATGCATAAGACTGAACAAAAAAGGTCAATTAAGCCTCGATGATTTATATTGCTTCAGAGTTCTTGTATCACTTTTATGCCTCCGTTAATTTATTTTGCCGCAAGCATAATTATGACAGTTACTGCTCTCTTGATTTGTCGAGTCTTTTGCTAGCCTTCACTTGTACTGAGCGGTGACGCCGCTCGTGCTTCCAAACACCTGAAAACCAAGTTGTTCCAAAAGTGTCCACCATAAATACCTATGCATGGCATTTCAAACCATTCCAAGTAAATTCTCATGCGCTACCTTTAAAACTTTCAAAATGCTTCTCAATTTGTGTTAATGTTTCATAGCTCATGAAGAAGTATGTGGTGTTTAGCTTTCAACCTTGTCATTTACTTTTGACGGACTCTCATATGGACTAGTGGCACATCCGCTTATCCAATAATTTTGCAAAAAGAGCTGGCAATGGGATTCCCAGTCCCAAATTAATTAACTTAAATAGACACTCCTCCATGGTTTGTGATTGTTGGACGGCACCCGAAGGATTCGGTTAGCCATGGCTTGTGTAAGCAAAGGTTGGGGGAGTGTCATCATCATAATAAAACTTAAATAAAAAGGCACTCCTTCATGGTATGTGATTGTTGGCAGGCACCCGAGGATTCGGTTAGCCATGGTTTGTGAAAGAAAGGTTGGAAGGAGTGCCAACCAAAAATAAATAAAATGGGAGCCGCTCTTGTGAGTCCGGTTGATGAGGTAGTTAGTGTACCCATTACCATTCGTTGACAACAACAAACACCTCTCAAAATAATTTTACTCCTGCTTTACAAATGAAAAGCTCTAGCGCATGTTAATCCCTGCTTCCCTCTGCGAAGGGTCAATCTTTTACTTTTATGTTGTGTCTCCATTCTTTCTTTGAGCACTATCTTGAGAGCACAACTGTCATTCTTAGTATAATATGCTTGTCTCAAAATATGATTGATTGTGGTATAACTTTGATGCTTTTATCTTTGACAATCACTACTTCTAGTCTTTCTATGAACTCAAGAGGTGCCTCGGCATTTATGTTTTGCCGATCAAATACAGGCAAGCGAGATACCACTTTATCATACTCTCTTATGAACATTGCAATCCTGCTTATATACATGATTCATGGTGCTTATTATTAATTGTTGGTACCTCTCCATGATTGACATAGCTGTTGGATGATCTTATTTGCATGTATCTCATTATGAACTGCTTAAGTATTAGCCATAGCATGAGAATATATACATCATATGAGCAAATGTGTTCGTGAAAGTTCTTTTATCGCTCAGTTGTTAACTGAATTGCTTGAGGACAAGCAATAAGCTAAGCTTGGGGGAGTTGATACGTCCAAAACGTATCTACTTTCGAACACTTTTGCTATTGTTTTGCCTCTAATTTGTGTATTTTGGATACAACTAACACCTAACGCTTTTCAGCAGAATGCTCTTGTGTCTCGTTTTTGTGCAAATCCAACTTTCGGGAAAATCCTCGAATTTCTTCAGATGGCCCTATTTTACCAAAATATTGACGGAGCGAGAAGGGCAAAGGAGGTGGAGGCCCGAGGGCCCCACACCACATGGCGGCGCGGCCTGGGGCCCGCGCGGCCATGTGGTCTGGCCCCCTCGGCTGGCCTCCGACCCCTTCGGACTACTTATTGGTTTCGACCCGAAACGCACAGGGAGAAGTCGACATCGCCGGAAACCCTCCGAGAGCCGCCACATCGCGAAACTCCGTCGCGGGAGCCGAAGTCTCCGTTCGGCACTCGCCGGGACGGGGAATTGAGGAGATCTTCACCGCCATCACCGCCAACGCCTCTCCATCAACCAGCAATGTTTCCCCATCCATGTGTGAGTAATTCCCCCGCTGTAGGCTGAAGGGGATGGTAGGGATTGGATGAGATTGGTCATGTAATAGTCATAAGATTGTTAGGGCATAGTGCCTAGTATCCGTAGATGTCACTTTTATGATATTGTTGCAACTTGTTATGCTTAATGCTTGTCACTAGGGCCCGAGTGCCATGATCTCAGATCTGAACATGTTATTGATTCATGAAGATATTCGTTGTTTATGATCTTACCTATAAGTTGTATACACATGTCTGTCCGGAACCAATGGCCCCGAAGTGACAAGAATCGGGACAACCGGAGGGGATGGTAGTGATGTGAGGATCACATGTGTTCACGGAGTGTTAATGCTTTGCTCCGGTACTCTATTAAAAGGAGTACCTTAATATCCAGTAGTTTCCCTAGAGGCCCGCTGCCACCGGCTGGTAGGACAAAAGATGTTGTGCAAGTTTCTCATTGCGAGCACGTACGACTATATATGGAACACATGCCTATTGATTGATTAGTACTTGGATACCGTTTTATTATTATCTGCAAATGCCCATGCTTTGATTGTTACATGAGTTTCTCTCATCCATGCAACGCCCGTTAAATTCGTCCCTGTGCCTACAGTATTTTAATCCTGCTGTTTACTATAATCACTACTGATGTCTTTATTTCACCGCTGCTGTTATTTCACTATTTCCACTGCCATAAAACTGTTACTATCGATAAACTCTTGCGAGCAAGTCTGTTTCCAGTGCACTGAATTGACAACTCCGCTGTTAAGGCTTACAAGTATTCTTTGTCTCCCCTTGTGTCGAATCAATAAATTGGGTAATACTTCCCTCGAAGACTGTTGCGATCCCCTATACTTGTGGGTCATCACCTCTCAATTGATCTTCGGGATTGCTCCATTATTAAGAGTGCATGTTTCTTCATTGATTGAAGTTGCTGGCGGAGATCTTCCAAGTCTTGTGATGGACCCGTACCCGAGGAATCTTCAATGAATTCATCATTGACAGGTGTTTTCTTCGAGTAGGAGGAAGTAGGTAAAGCATTGGAAGGACGAGGAGTTGAAGTGTAGTTGTCAAATACCAACTGGAAATAAAATTTCGACATCAATCATCAAGCAAAATAGACTTCCATTGATTTTCAAGATATTTACATAGTCCTTACAAATGGTTGGATCCTAGTGAACCAATCACACGCTGTCGCAAGCTACATCTATTGCGACAGGCGTCAAAAGAAAGAAAACAAAAAAGATAGGCAGGGTAATCTACTTGACCTCCGGTTTGGCGGAACTGGAGGAGGGCGTTGGCTTTGTACTCGAGGAAGGCCAGGATTTTCTTCGAGTGGGGCTTCGCAGCCCTGATTAGAGATGGCCATTTGTCCTGCTTCAGCTTTGTGGCTTCGCCAACCTTCGCCCAGTCGACGTTCTGCTGGCTTTCAGCAACCAATGCTATAGTGCCCTCCACGCCAATCTTCAAATTTTCTTGGCGAAGAGCAAGCCCAAGATCTTCTTGGGGGACGAAGCTTTTGGCAAGGGCAGCAAAGGTGTCGGGTTCCTTTTTCTTCGGGAAGAAATAAGGAAACAACCGCGAAAACGCGGCTTGGGCGTCAAAGATGCTACGGCGCACTAAGTCCGCATGAATCTCGAGGAGGGACAAGGCGTCGAGAAGGCGGTCGTCTTCAGGATTCTCTAGTGTAAAATCTTGACTCATCTTCCCTGCTGAGACAAAAATTCGGGTCTTCAACAAAAAGAAGGGACGGCACACCACTGAAAAGAAGGGAGATGGACTAGTGAACTTACTGACAAACCACCGATTCAAGGATTCAAGGCGGGAGGCGACGTTTCCTTCACGAGCAACATCTTGAGTGATTTTGTCACTAAGCGCAGTTTCTGCTTCGTGAAGCCTCTTCCGCAGATCTTCAATGCAAGAAGCATCCTTTTCAGCTTTCTCGCGAGCTTCTTCACTTGCCTTGAGTTTGTTGGCAAGGTCTTCAGCCCGTTTGTCTGCCGCAAGGAGTGATTCTGTCGAAAAGATAGAAGACAGAAGTTACATTTGCACAAGGGCCAAGGATGTTTTCAAGGAGCAAAAAAGATAGGTCATCCAACAAGTTTACCTTTTAACCCTTCAACAGTGTTGCGGTACCCAATAAATTGGGCGCCAAGGTTAATAAAGGGCTGCATCAAAGGCTGCAGAAAAGAAAACGAAAAGAAAGGTTCAGAGTCGTGAAAAAACTCGACAAATAGAAAAGCAAAGATAATAGACTTACATCGTCCAAAGCTGGAGTCGGTGAAACTCCGGCAAGGAAGAATTGCTCGCCTAGCTCGATCCTCGCTCTCTTTGGCGAAGAGGCTCGGGGGCTAGTGGCAGGAGTCGACCTTTGAAGCTCTGGATGAGGATCCGAGGTTTCCTCCGCCGTGCGGTTTGTCTCTGATAAAGCCAACGTATGAGACATGCTCACAGGAACAGTCACGTTGGCGGCGGGTTCTTCTTCTTCCTCGCCACTGGGTACAAAAATAGAATGAGATTATTTGATAAGGAATCAAATTATTCGGTACACAATGACTAAAAAGTGGGAACAGAGTAACTTACGAGCTGACAAGGGCGGACGCGTAGGCGTCGAAGGGTTGCGCCTCTTCGGGAACAGTTTCCTCGACAGGAGAACTGTTCAGCTTGGAGGTGCCAGAATCTTCCGCGTCACCCTTTTCCGTTTGTTTTTTGGAGAAACAGCGGAGGGGATGGACTCGGTTGACTCCGAAGCCTCGGATTCGACTTCTTTTTCAGAGCGAGCCGCGGATTTGTGAGAAACCGCGACTCCACTCTCAGGTTGATTAGGAACCTGGGTGTCATCGGCAACAATTGCCCGTTCATCGACCTCTCCTCCTTCGGGAAGGGGCGGAAGAGGCGATGCAGTTTGGTGGTTCTGTACAAAGGTAAAAGTATATCAAGGCACAGCAGTACAGTAGTCGAAATAAAGAGAAAAGCACAATGACAGTCAACAAAGGGTGGACAATAAAAAGTAGTCGACAAAAGATAAATTACCTGGGGTAGGGCGTTGGTACCACTGTATGGTACCACGCGACAAGTTGAAGGGACGGCATCTTTCTTGTTCAGCGATGAGATCTTCCGGACAAGTTTTTCTAAGTCCTTGACAGAAAGATCTGTCGACATACGATCCACGTCCTTGTCGCCAGCGTACATCCACATGGGTTTTGGCGAGCCTGCAGAGGCTGCACCCTAATCCTAAGGAAATATGCTGTTATTTGGATACCCGACAGCTCTTGGCCGCGGGTATTTTGGAGCTCATGGATACGGGACATCAGCGCTTCTGTCACCGCTTTTTCTTCTTCAGACGCCTCTGCATCCCAAGATCGGCGACGGAGAATTTTGGCGCTGTCGTCAAAAGGAGCGATGTTGTACTCCAGCGAGTCGGGGCAATCCTCGCGGACGTACAACCATCTTCTGCGCCACCCTTGGACGGAGTCGGGAAATTTGACGTCAAAGTACTCGACATCAGGGCGAACGCAGATAACAACACCGCCAATGTTGTAGGCGATGTTGTGGGAGCCATTACGGCGAATAAAAAAGATGCGCTTCCACAGAGCCCAGTTAGGCTGGACTCCGAGGAAGCACTCGCAAAGAGTGATGAAAATAGAGATGTGGAGGATGGAGTTGGGAGTAAGATGGTGAAGTTGCAGACCATACACAAAAAGCAATCCAAGCAAAAAATCGTGGATCGGTGCAGAGAGGCCGCAGATCAGACGGTCGACAAAACTAACCCGATATTCCATCGGAGGAGTCGGGTAGCTTTCCTCGCTGGGGAAGAGGAGCGCGTCCTTCTTCTTGCTCAGGCCGAGCTTCTTCAGCAGGTTCACATCCTGGGGTGAGATCTTGGACCTCTCCCACTCCAGGTTTCCCAGATCTTGCGCCGCCATGGATGCTTCGGGAGTGTTGTGCCTGGTGAGCCTTGGCCGCGGTGGCATCAGCAGCGGCGTCGAGGAAGCGGAGCAGTACGTGGGCGCTGGAGCTTTGGTGGTTGCAATGGGGATTGTAGCAGAGGATATGAGAGCAATGACGCGGCGAAGGGGATTAACCGAGGAGGAAGATGAGTATTTATAGCGAGCTCAGCCGAACTGACGCACCGTTGGATGGTATGAGAATGGACTTGATGCTTTACACATGGATCAAGGGGTAAAACGGTATTTTTACCACGATGGAACTAGACAGGCGCTGCAGCGCGTGTGCCAGAAAAAGTGGAGGACGTGTGTCCCCCACTTGCGTAACGTGTCAACGTGTCACAGATTTCGGGCCCGCAGGTCAGTGCAGGGACAGCTCTCGCGTCTTCCCGATACAGTGGTCGTGGCTATCGTCAGCACTGATGTCACTTTATCAATGGAATTTTTTTGGCTATGATGATCTGAAAAAAGGCGACAATGAATGACGACTGGTAATCTCGAGAGCCTTTGACCAAATACAAGTTTTTGTTCAAATGCTCGGGGGCTACTTTATAAAGGAGTTTCGGAAGTTTTTCTATTTGGAATCGTCTTAGGCCTAATTCCTATAAGATTGATGGAGATGATTTAGAAGGGTCCGATTCAAAATATTGTGACAGAGACAAATTGGAGCCTACCGCCAAGTATAAATCCTCGACTGTAGCCTCGGGGGCTACTCCCATCGGGAGCGCTGTTCGCGCACACGATAAATATGAACAGGAGCATGAAAAATAACAATATAATGGCTACGATGCTAAAAAGGTGACCCTACAACCAAGTACAAGCACTTGGCTGTAGCCTCGGGGGCTACTCCCATCGGGAACGCTGTTCGCGTGCCCGATGAAATTTAATAAGTTTTGATGAGTATATTTCGAGTTATCAAAATAACTCCTCATATACTCCCATCGGGAGGATAAGTTAAAAGCAATATAAGTCATATGTTGACTCGAATAAATGTGCTATCCCAACAGCCGGAAAAAGCACTCGACAATATATTCTCAGAGCGCCTAAGTCGCGAAATAATCTCTTAATGCCGCAAAACTCTGCGAAGGTAAGTCCCCGGGATCCGTCATGTGCGGCGTGGCACCGCCTCTGACGGCGCTTTGCTACTTTTTCCGTGTCAACAGATACGAAGAAAAATCCTAACGGACGCGTTAGGTACCCGATAAAACATGACAGGAATTCGGCATCTGGTAAGACCTTAAGCGGCACATGTCGAATTACACCAGTATCCCGAGATCATGTCCAGGACGTGATCTTGAAGTAGGTTTTGGCGGATTGCTACGAGAGCAGTTAACTGGTACCTGATCTATCAGACGAACCAGCCCCAATTACCGTTATCCCTGTACAATATATAAATCCTTTGTAAAGATTATTTGTCGAGTTGAAGAACTCATGTGCAGATTGTAAAGATGGAGATTTTCCCGATTCTTCGATTCAAGCAAAATCTCGGGGGCTACTGACATAGGCATCCCCAATGGGCCTGCCGAAGAAGGTACCCGGGGTTTACTGGAGGCCCACGACCCGAAGTTTTACAAAGACCAAAGGCCCAATCGGGAGATAGTTTGGAAAGATAGAATTGTATTAGGAATATTAACTTGTAACTATTGCGGGACGGGTCAGAAACCCTCCCGGACTCTGTAACTTATGTATCACGAAACCCTCGGCTCCGCCTCCTATATAAGGGGGAGGGACAAAGAAAGGATTGATTCATTGTTTCATGCAACCCTAGTTTTCATAGCAGTCGAGTACTTTTCCGGCTGAACCTTCGAGATCTACTTGCTCTCTACTTCCAACTAAACCCTAGTCTACAACTCGTAGGCATTGATAAGTTAATCCCTTATCAGTACCGGCATGAGTTTCCCTGTAGCCTGTCGGCACTTTGGTCAAAGATTCTCTCCAGGACTAGAGGACAAGGATGAGCGAAGCAAAGTAGCTTTAATCGAAGCCCTGGCGCCGAAGGATCAAGATGACGTAAAAGGTGTCGGAAGAGGTCATCTCCTCCTGATTAAAGTCAAGACCGGAGTCATCCGGGCCAAAGAAGCTTTCTAAAGTAGCTTACATCATACTAGATGCCATTAGGGTTCCTTCCATTGTAAGCCACCCTCTCCCCTATATAAGGAGAGGGGGCACACCCCTGCGCGGGACGGACAACGAGTAGGATACGAACCAGATAGAGCAGCACTTGTAGCAAGAGCTTGTACTGTTCATCTTCAACCTCTGGCCAAGGCCAAGTTCATCAATAACGACACCGGTTTCCACCCAAAATCCTTCCCTGTGCTACCAAAACCCTCCCCCGAATCCTCTAGCGCACATTCGGCCCCAATTTAAGCCATCCCATGCATCTGTCTGTTCACCACGACGACAAAAGTTGATAAGCGGGCCTTTTCTTTCTTAAGAATGCCAGTCATATGGGCAGCCCAACCAGAGAGATGTATGCGCATTGCACGCATCTTATTATTCCATCTCAAAATTGGAGTGCTACCACCAACTGGCCTTCCCAAACCGTCTTAACCATCGCATGGAACCCTTCTCTCTGTAGCCAGCCAAGTTTAAATTTGAAAGACCGCTTACAAACAGGTCTGGGATTTCCAGTAGTTAGGAGGATAGGAGCATGGTCAGACAATTTTTTAATACGTTCTAGTGCACGGACAGACACCATAGAGTATTTATCTTCCCATTCGGTATTCATCAACACGCGATCTAGCTTTTCGTATGTGGGTTCAGGCAAGCTGTTGGCCCAAGTAAACTATCGACCGGACATAAACACCTCTCTTAAGTCAAGGCTATCAATGACAGCATTAAACAAGAAAGGCCAATGTCCATCAAAAAGACCTTTACTTTTTTCATGAGGAAATCTTAGTAAATTAAAATCTCCACCGATCAAAATCGGGTAGGGATTATCTTTAGTAAGATTTACCAACTCACGTAAAAAGTCAGCCTTAAAAGCGTCTTGGGCGGCACCATACACGGCAACCAGACTCGACATGAAACCGTCAGCCTTATTCTGAATGTCGAGCTTAATGTGATACTCTCCATCAGAACTAGCTAGAACAGTCATGATGTCTATGCGGACGCCAAGTAAAATGCCACCAGACCTACCACGAGGCGGGCGAGAAAACCACTGAAAGTTAATCCCACCTGATAAACGGTCGAGGAAACTCTGTGAGAAATTCCGCCTACCCGTCTCTGATATTGCAATAAAATCTAAATCATACTCTCTACAACCGTCGGCAATGTGAGAATGCTTAGCCAAGTCACCAAGACCTCTGCTATTCCGAAACATGCCATTCATTGAGAAACTATTTTAGATTTAGAACTCTTGCTATATCTACGAGACTTCTTTCCAGCTGAAGACCGAGAACTGCTGAAGCTTTTAGATCATAGACTGAACTAAGCTCCGAGTGTTCTAAGTCGACTTCTGAGATATTACCAATGATAGCCGAGAGAAGCTGACCATCTAGGATGTCATCCTCTTTATCGTCGTCTATCACGGGAGTTCCAAGCCCAGTGGAGAAGTTCGGAACAACCGTTTAACGGTCAAGTTCCGTCTGTCTCAACACATTAGCCGAAACCGAGATCTCATCAGACGTATTACCCAATGAGACCCCAAGACTACTCAAATTAGAAGAAATACGTGAATCTGAAAAAGAAGAAAATGACTTGGATGGTTGTTTCGTACCAGCCGTGTTGAGGTTCATCTCCGCCTTGTGTCGCATGGCTCGCTGCATGACGTCCTCGTCCGTCACCCCCGACCCATCCTCCGCAAGCGCGTACCTCCCACTCCGCCTCACCGTCGGCTGAACGACAGGAGGAGGGACAGCGGGAGGAGGCTGCTGCAAGGTGGAGACCGGCGAAGGTGAAGCCGAACGCGGTGAAGAAACCGTCGAAGCGGGCGTATCCGGCGTTACAGGGGAAGATGTCGGTGAAGCCCCCTGTATCGAAATAAACCGCGGCGAGCCCCTCTCCAGAGGCGAAGACGGCGTGGACGTAGGAGCCTCCTCCGCCCCGTGGAGGCGGCACTGGCGTCCCGAGCGGCCCGTCCGCCCGGCTCCTCAGTAAGCTTGCAAACGATTATCCCAAAATCGTTTCCCTGGTACGGACCTGCATTCCATCCTCAGCGTCGTGGACGCGTGCTGGGCAGCTTCCGCCGCCCGTTCTCGCCTCCCACGCGGCCGTGAACTTGTATTGGCCGCCGCAACATCCTGTTCCCGTTGGCGGACCCTCGTGTCCAGTCGTGCTCGTGTTGCTATAGTTAGGCCGACCCGACGGAGATAGCGTCACGCCGCCGCCAGGGAACATTCGGCCGGCTGGCGCCCCACCCTGACGCCGCTGCCGCTGGCCGGCGACCCCCTGTAACACACGACGGCTCCACGGCTGAAGCAGGGAAAGACACGGGTACCTCGCCCCTCGGCACAGTCGTTCATATTTCTGTCTGTCCCTTATCGAGCTTTTGTTCGCATCGGTGAAGTCACCTCAAATTGGATCAACACCTGGAATACCAGATACATGTTCGTGTGTTGTAGTGACATGTCCGCCAGCAAGCTTTACGCTCTCCATCCCAGGCGTTGATCCAATGGAGTGGCATTTCGGAAGACAAGGCTCCTCAATTTCATATCCTCCTGTTTATGGTCAAGCAGGCATTGAAGCAAGGAGAGAGGATCTTGAATCCCATAAGGAGAAAGGCACATGCCTATTTCTAATCTCAGTCTCATTCTACAGTTACAAATGAGGGTGGAGACATATATATACAAATACAACCAACAACGAAATAGGGATAGCTTAGTCATAAAAAGGGATTCCGATGGAGTATTGCGACACTAATACTCTTTGTGCCGTTTTGTGAACAGGTCACCATTGGATATCAAAATTCTTCTTAACGGGCTTGTTTAACTCTATTCTGCCCCTCTTACGCTAACGGGCTTATTTCAACGTTACTCTTCCAAACAGGGAGGTTGCTAACCTGTTGATCTAGAAAAAGAACTTATCTAGAACGGAGCACCTAACAGATACATGGTTACAGAATGCTCCTGCTTTGGCAGACCTTTTGGCTGCTGATTGTAATCCTATTATTTGAATGATAAAGCTCTCGTCTTCATCGCCAAAAAACAGTTTACCCTCAAGCATGAACTACAGTCCCAGATTTGCAAATTACAACCGTTTACAAACCTAAAAACAGGAACATATTGGTTAAACACTTGAAAATGTCGAATAGCTTATTATATGCACATAATCACCATGTACCAAAACAAGAAATTAGATCATTATATGTACCTTGTTTAAAAAGATCGTTACATATTTTATATTTATATGTACAAAAATCGCTAAAACAAAATCTTGGAAATAAAGAGTGCATCACTTATTGAGTTATTCCTTGAGAACAAACTTTTAGAGGGATAGTTTACTATATGCACAGAATCACCACGGATGGAAGCAGGCAATTAACCTATATCACCCTGAGACAATTTTTATTACCTAAAATGTGGATTGCCATCAGAAATATGGAGTCTAGCTTGAGAAGTCGACCGATCTGATTACAAGATCTGCAGATCTTCTTGACTCCATGATGAGCTCGGCATTCGGACGGTCATTGTATGAAATCTGATTCACAAGACAATTTTTCAGACGGTAGGGGATCTCTGCGGTTAGGAACATGTGAGAAAATTACATCTTCCCTGAACAGGGGTGGTACCAAAAACATCCCTAGCAAATAGATAATTATGTAAATTTGCCCTGTGGTACAGCAATATAATCAAAAGATACTAACAGGCAACGCAGAAAACCATTTTTTCCATGAATGTTTACTAGATGAAATATGGAAGTCTAAACTAACAAATAGGTGATAGGTCAACATAAGGCAGCCTGCGTGACATGAAACAGAAGAGCGTTTTTTATCTGTCTGTGCATGAGCAGAGCATATTTGCGCTTGTGTGGGAGGGGAGGGGGGAATAGAGGAGAATAATTACCCGCCATGCTGCTACATCTGGCTCTTTTCCTGGCAAAGAACAAACAAAGCGGAAAATGGAATTACGTACATAAATTAGGATGCATCTGAAAGGAGCAAAACAATTGTGAATAGGACAAACCTGTGCCGATATGTCGCTGTAGCACCCTTTGCATGGAGATATCAATGTCAATGTTAATGAACCTGAGACGGTAGGTTCAGTCGTTAAAAACACAGTTTATCCCTTTTGAGATGAACAAACGTGTGTATTATGTTAGATGATACTGAAGAGTATCAACAGATTTGGAACTCGTGGCCGATGAAATTATATTTTTCTGAAAGATGGTTGCAAAGCCTGCATACTCACCATCTCTCATCAAACATGTCTCTAATTTCCCTCCAAATATCTTCTTCCAGTAATAAATAATTCCCTTCGACTATCACTACTTTGTGTCTGCCAAAATCACAGTAAGTAGCAAAGGCCTGGGTCACCACATATACTCATGATAAAATGATGAATTAAGAAACATGTAAGAGTATACGGCAAAATAACTTACTGCGGCTTTACAAATATGTCATTCTCAACTGGGTCACCAACACCATGATCAAATGATGGAGCATAAACTGACCCCTATAAACCAAGATGTTTCAAGGATAAGTCGGAATACATTTATTGCTACAGGGCTCATAATTATTTAACATAAAATTGGTCATACCTCTTTCCTTAGGGTCTGCAGGCATTTCAGAAATAGTGCTGGATTGAATGTCCATGGTGCTAAATTTATCGAATCAAACGTCAGTACTTCGTGAAACCATTGTTATATTAAAATATATCAAAGGGAAGACCCTTCTCACCTCCCCTTCTTGCATGTGCTTCTTTTGGATCCTAAAAGTACCATTATGTCAATAACTTCAGAAGAAAACAAATGTCAGAAAATGGATTTCTCAACAGAGAACTAACC
The DNA here is from genome assembly GCA_030979885.1 of Lolium multiflorum. NCBI lineage: Eukaryota > Viridiplantae > Streptophyta > Magnoliopsida > Poales > Poaceae > Lolium > Lolium multiflorum. The sequence goes on from CM061751.1 coordinate 16,486,309, forward strand.
TCCATTGCATCAAGCTGGGATCGATAAAGGTGGAAACCATCCATGGGAAGCATTGTCGCAATATCTTCGTTTGAATTAAGTGAACAATCTTTTCTGTGATTCTGAGACCAACGCATATTGACGCGTCGAACCACCTCGGAGGCAACAGTAGACTTGCCTGCACCGGGTGGGCCAGCAAGACCAACAATATATCTGTTCAGATTTGAGAGCAGTATTAATTATTGGATCAGCAGAGTAGTAATTCAAGCTCACATAGAGCTATTGTAAACTGGTGTTCTGGTAAGACTTTATTCAATTAGCATCTTAATTTTCTAATGTTGCAGTTGCCCCAAAAAAAGGGAAACAAGAGGAGAAGAAAAGGACGGGGGGCCAATCTAGAATCATAAGGTTCATTTTTACACCTGAAATAAAAAAAAATATATAGAATTTCTTGTTTCAATGATATTCACAGGTCCACTGTTTTTAGACTCAACATGTTTGTCCGACTAGCTGACTGCGAGGTACTGAACAGGAAGAAACTACAGACTCTTCTAATACAGTGTTTGGCCAAAATCTTCTGTTCAGATACCAGTTCTGTTTGACACTAAAAAGGTTGAAAATCATGAATAGCAAATAGCAGATAGATTCACTATGTCGCAAACAGCATTGCTAGAAGCAGCTTACTTTGAATCGATATGATCAACATTCTTCAAGACAGAAAGAAGGTGTTCGGCCAAAGCATCATATACTTCCTCCATTGACCTTCAAATTTAAAAGCAGAGACAACATTATTAGCATCCCAAGTCATACAAGTCAACAGTTGTCGATAATTTTTTGAAAAATGTACCTACCACAATCTGCTACTCTAGATCTAATGCAGTTTAAATTACAGCGTAGAAAAGTGAGGCATTTACAACATATTAAGTTTACCACTTGTTTAAAATTCTTTAAGGCAGCTCAGCCAATTATGAGAGTGAACTAATAGCCTAACATATATAGGTGGATTACTTCCATCAATGCCAACACTGAATTCTAGACAACGTTCTTCATACTTCAGACATACTTTCGAAAAAGGGAAAACTCGGTTGAAACTGGCTGGTGCAAAAATAGCAAAACTCGATTTTTTTTTACTTCACTGGTGGCATCAGCTAATTTTAATATGTTTTAGAAATTTATCTCCCCTTTGAATCAGGATTTCTGGTGCTAGTTTGGGAGCTCGAAATGAAAGAAAACCAGCAACTCACTTGGCTTCAATCTGTGGAGATCCTTGCCTCTGGTGGCATATAACCTGCAAAATCATATGAACTCAGACATTGAAAAAACATGCGTAACAAAACTGCATAAGAAAAGGCCGCTCACATCGTGTTTGTTCTTCTGTGTATCCCGAACAACTGGTTGAAGAAACGCAGATTGAAAGCTCACACTAATTGAAGGCATCACCTTCATCACTTGGCTTTGCAAAGCAAAACTACTACAAGATATATATCCTGAAGAGGCAGAGAAATTGTACTTTTGAGCTATACGTCAAAGACATAAAAATAGGGAAAATATCAGTGAATAAAAAATGTTTTGCTGGCTTAGAGTAACAAAGAGAAAATGTATGCAAGCCTGTACACTAGCTAAGAATCAAAAGCAAGTATCAAGAAGACGCCAGAAGTTAGAAGTAAAGCAAGTGTGATAAATTATGGGTATGTGTTCAAGTCAACAGATAACATCTGCTTCTTCCTTCAGTTAAATTAAGCTTGTGTCACTGCGCTAACCGCTAGCCGGTCACTCATCACAGAATCACACTAGTTGACCCCAAAATAGCACTCCTCTGTTTCAAATTACTTGTCCTTTCAGGACATTTGGTCTAGGAATTTAGCCGCCGCCAACTAATTGAAACCGGCGCCGAGAGAAAATTGGTCAATCGCGGGTCTAGTTGCTGGTTGGGGAAATCGAGAGAGGGGCAGATGGGTTACTTACGGGGCGACCCGAGCCGGCGACAATCGGCCGTCGGCCGGAGCAGCCGTGCCTGCGCCGTGGCGTGGGCGATGGAAGCTGACAACTCCATTACTCCGGAGTCTGGATCGAGGAGGGCCTGTGTGATGTTCTTCTAGAGTTAGATTATTAGAGGATAAAACGCTATGGTTTGTTAGTGTCTGGATTTTCGAGAGGATTAAGTAGATAACGACTTCTTTCAATCCATATCCTATTCGCAGACTCAACTGGGTTTTTATTCAGAAACCGAACTTTTTCCAGAACAAAAATTGTCAAAACCGTATGTCTTTTTAAACCGAAATTACCAAAGAGACCAGGTTGAACTTTCCATCTAGGCCCTCAGATACTAATTTTCACTACACATTGATCCATGTGACGGATGTATACACATTGATCCATGAGATGGCAATTTTACCCACGGGTACGGGTATACAGTACCCGCATGTGCAGGTCTGGGTACACTTTTATACCTATGGGTAGTAGTCATACCCTACAAGTTAAGTCATGGGTAGGACACGGGTATAGCCACGTACTTGTGGGCATACACATACCTTGCCCGGTTATTATCAATTTCTTACGTGAAATGTCTACTTTTGATTTATGAGTTAGAATATGAGAATGTGATTTTATATTTGTTAATTGTTATGTACTTAACTACCTATTATTGATTTAAGATAGTTCATTTTTCAATCAAATTTGTTATCGATAAATGTAAAATTGTAACTGACTTGTGTACAATTTGACCGGCCCACCTGGTACCCAATGGGTACGAGTACTCGTCGGGTATGGATATGGGTAAAATTTTATACCTGTGGGTACAAATATGGGTAGAAATTTGTGCTCATTGACTATACAGGTATGGGTATTGTATTGGTCTATCCTACCCATACCATACCCATTGCCATTCTTAATATGACCCATCCGCTAGTTCTTTTATCTTAGCTCCTACAATGACGACAACAACAATAAAGCTTTTTTTCCTGAGCAAGGTAGGTATTTTATAGATCAAACCTAACAAAAAAAGGTGTTAATCAAGTGGTGAAGAGGAAGACAATAAATAAAGAGTCAAGTCTAAAATAAACCTTGTATTCATATTAGGTGTCAAAATCAAACCTCAAACTCTTAATTCTAGAAAACAGTGCCCTGAACTTAGCATTCCCGGTCTTAATTGGCAGGGGATCGCTCCGTCCTCTCATCTCTATCACTGAAATCTAAAGCCCACTTGTCATATTTGTCTTCTTCATCCCTTCCTTTCTTATCTTCTAATTTTGATCTCTGTCTATTTCGTACACAGCAAGGGTGGCGCTTCCCAACCGAGCAGCAATTCAGGTGGTGCTCCCCGTCCCTCCCGCGTCCAGAGCACTTCCCATCCAGGACACTCACATACTGAATTTGGCTTGCTTGATGTGAGACTTGGCTAATCCGTAGACAACTAGTGGCGGATCAATCGACTAGATATTAGACATCAATCAGCTAGCTAGCTTCTTGCCTTTCGATTACTTACTAGAAAACGGCATCTGACAAGTAATAACCGGGAAGTGGGAGTTTGGGGTGCTAATTTTAGGGATTTAAAGTTCAGGGTTTGATTTCGTTTGGGTCTACAAACTCAAGGTTTCACACAGACTTTACTCATAAATAAAACATAATAAAAAGGTAAATTAAGTTTTGAAACGGATTGATGATTTCCATGCATTCATATTAAGACAAATCTATAGGTACATTTGAGTTCACTTTTACCTTTTTCTCCCATATCTATTTTTTTCTAGCACCTTTAAAGTCGGATTATTCACTAATGCTCCAGAAGGCTATTTTCGGATATCAAATGCAGAACCAGTCTCGCGTGAGGTCGGTCGGGCCTCTTCATCAAACAATGTTGCAGTAGTAGACAAGTACATGTGGGAGAGTAACAATTATAGAATAGATGCCCACATGTAGCATACTACGCATAGATTGGCTCTAATGCCATTGTTGGTCTCATAGCAGAAAACAAATAATTTCCTACTTTGACACGAACCCTAATACTTTTAAGATCTATATATGTGATAATGTAGTAACGGAGGTGATATCGGTAAATGATGGCTCCCAAGTGCAGGAGATCAATTGTAGTACTTTTCAATAAAAAAGTTGTCGAACCCACGAGAAGTTGAAGGTATTGGTTAGCAGATTTGACAAAGTAACAATAATAATGAAGCAGTAGTTTTGGTGTTTTGTGTGTATAGTTTGCAATAAAGTAAAATACAGAAAGTAAATATTGCAGTATGTAAAAGCTCTCAATGAGAGAAAGTTCAATCCTCTATGCAGCAAGAGGACAAGCTCAAGTGTGTGTGCGCTTATATGAGACAAATGTTCCCGAGGGCGGCATGAATTTACTAGCATCGGAGTTCTACACAACATGGTAAATATTTTATCAAGTTTCATTTAATTAGCGGCGGAGCCTACATTAAGTGCAGCCATAAATATGAGAAAGTGCACACCTTATGATGGGCCCTAGAGCTATTTCATGAGCAAATATAGAAATCATTAAGATATAAATGTCCCACCATAGCAATAAGATCATTGTTCCCCGACATAAACCCCTCTAATGCAACTCATAGTATTGGAAAATGATTTCTGACAGTTTGTCCCTTCCAACACACATTTGTTACATTAAAGTGCAGCCCTATGAGCACATATAGGTGAAGTAATAAGCAGTCGATGCTCGCATAAAACCGTCATAGAACAACATAAAAGATAGAAAAGTAGACCAAATACTCATTGCACATCATATAGAATCATAGCTATATCATCCTATGCGGCTATGCCCTCAGGAACGTGTGGAACTACTCACAAGTGTCAAACATGATATGGAACAAAGGCATAATGATTACAACACAATCTGAATATATAATCTCTCCACCAAATAAAGATAAAGTACCAATCACAAACATGCAATAGCCTCAAAACAATATCCGAGGTTCAATTCAACACAAAGTATGAGGGGGATGAAGTCGATCTCGTAGGTGGAGATGGTGGTGATGATGGTGCTGATGGAAGTATTTGGATGCCTCCCCCCCCCCCCCACCCCAAGCCAAGGAGGGGTAGTGATAACGATGGCGTCGATTTCTCCTTCACCGGAGGCACCGGTGCGGCAGGATCTGCCCTCTCCCGGAGTAGGAGAAGACCTTCGCCTCCGCCGCCGCCTCAATAAATCTCTGGAAAATATGGCTTGGGTTTTTACGCGAAACGGAGCCTCTGGTATAAAAGGGGGGTCGAGACGATACTCGAGGCGCAAAGGAGCCAGGGTGGCGCACCCTACATATCTAGGTGTGCCACCTGGTGCCGTTTGGCCCTCGTGGCATCCGCTTCTTTCGCTCACGGTCCTTCTCCGGGTGAAAAATTGATCAGGTATTTTTTTCATTGATGTTTAGATGTCCAGAAATCCCCTGAAACAATAAAAACAAAAAAGGAGGTTTTCTGCCTCCCATGAATTAAATACAAATAAAGGGGACTTTGTAGGAAAACCCCGGAAATCAACTAAAAATGCATAAATAATGGTGTATGATGACATATCAATGTAAACTAAACATATATGTAGCAATAGTGATGATGTAAAATGCACGTATCAGTAACGTACCCTCGTAAACCGATAGAGGTTAACGTCCGCTAGAACGTGGATGATGTAGACGAACAGTCGTCGCCGACCTCGGGGTCGTGAAGAAGTCCTCTCCCTGACCTCAAGTGTGGCAGGTGTAGCACCTCGTTGTTTTGCACATGTACGGTGTTCAACAACGCTCCCGGCTTCGATCCAGCGAAGTTGCAGAAGTAGGTCTTCTAGATCCGGATCCGTGCAGCGCTCCCGCGTACCGAGTGGATCGCAGTTGTCTCCTCTCTATGCAGTTCTTCGGGGAACCGCATGGAGTCGAAAAGTAGAGAGAGATAGTTTTCTATTTAATTGAGTACTTACTTTGCCCCAATGGACCAGAGTTGGGGCAAGGTGGGACTAAACAAAGGAGCCCCTCCCCCCGCTCGTTCGGTCACCCAGGTGGGTCGGCCGACTCACCCCTTTCCTTCTTTTCTTTCTCCTTTTATTTTATTTGGCCCTTCCATATGGGGCCTAATAAAATAGAGATGACCTTTTAAATTAAATAAAATTCATATTTTTATTAAATTAATATATTTTAATATATTAATTCATTTAATCAACATATTATACATATCTTTTAATTTTCATTAGTTTGAGACACCTCCCGAACTATTCAGAACATCTTTCGGATTTCTCTGGAACCCTATTCCGGATATATCTCTCAACTCCGATGAATCCAAAACAATCTTGAGTTTCGTTGAACCCTTTAGTGTGTTACCCTATGGTTCGGAAATATCATATCTTTGACCGACTAGGTTACCGACCATATGATCACTAGGGGGTTTGGAGAACCATAGCGATCACTATGTATTCCATGAATATATGATCACCGTTTGAACATATATGCAATTAGTCTTATTCTTTTTGTTCATTCGATATGGCACTTGTCCTAGACATGATCATCGGTATCTCGATACCTAGTTCGGTCTCGTTACCGACAAGGCTTTTTCAGCTCATTCACATGTGATTACATCCTCGTGATCTAGTCATACGCTGTGCAGCTTTCATCGATGTAATCTCACCGAGTGAGCCCTTTATAAAAGTATCTTGCCGTCACTATGACGGAACAAATCCCGCTCTTGATAACATAGGCCTCAACCATTCCATCTAGAGCACTATCTACAACATGTACTCTGTCTTGGTCCTGCTAAGTTTAAACCCCTTTGACTCCAACATCTGCCTCCAAAACTCTAACTTCCTGTTTACGTCGGCCCTAGTTTCATCTACTAGCACCACATCATCAACAAAGAGCATACACCAAGGAATATCTCCTTGTATATCCCATCACCAAGAAAACATATATGGGCTCAAGGTTGGCCCTTGATGTAGTCCTATCGTGATTGGGAAGGTATCGGTCTTAGTATCACCTACACGAACATTTGTCACAACACGGACGTACATATCTCTTATGAGGGTAATGTACTTTGTTGGAACTTTGTGTTTCTCTCTAGCGCCCACCACACATGACCGCCCTTGGTATCTTTTCATACGCCTTCTCCAAATCGATGAAGACCATATGTAGGTCCTTCTGTTGCTCCCTATATCCCTCCATAAGTTTGCGAAGTAAGAAAATCGCCTCTGTAGTCGACCTACCGGGCATGAAACCGAATTGGCTTTTAGTGACATTCGTCACTCTCCTCAAGCGATGCTCGATGATTCTCTCACAAAGTTCCGTAGTATAGCTCATAAGCTTAATTCCTCGATAATTAGTAGAATTTTGAATATCTCCTTTATTCTTGAAGATAGGTACTAATATGTTTTTCCTACACTCTTTGGACATCTTGTTTGACCGAAAAATACGGTTGAATAGCTTAGTTAGCCATACTATTATCACGTATCCAAGGCTTCTCCACACCTCAATTGGAACATCATCAGGGCTTAGTTAGCATGGAAGAAATGCTGTTACGAAATAATAATAATAATAATAATAATAATAATAATATGCATCTTTAACTTCTCCATCTATGTCTTACATAAGGATAAGTGAAGAAATCTATTATCCTTGTAGAGACATGACTTTCCTCACGGAGACGGATGTAACTAAGAGATGCTACAGATTTTCTTGTTTTGTGTATCTTTCTTTTTATTTGTGTATTCGTTGCCAAAATGTATGTATGCATATGATGTATTAGATGTGCAATATAATTAATATATGGTATTGTATTTTTACGAGTGTTTAGCTACGCATGCATCTGCTGCTATGGTTCTGTATGTACAATACAACTAGTCGGTTCTATCTAAAACGTTTACAACGTATATAATCAGCATACGAGAAAAGAAAAAATATCGTTTGCAATCATATTAGATACCAAGGGTGCGGTGTATCGCACGCCAACCTTCCTAGTTTCATTTACACAGATTATGTTGGCATTCCTTTGTAAAGTCCATGCCATACCCTAGCGCCGTCTAGCCAATATTTCATTTACACAGATTTTGTTGGATAAATGGACTAACAAATACGAGAACTCGATATCAATTAGAGTAAGTCATTCAGGTGGAAGTGATCCAAACGTTTGAGCTTTTGGCTCTTGTGTTTGGGTCTTTGATAACTATTTATCTCCAGTTGTGTTTGTGTGTTGGTTTCATCCGTTTTATCCTCGCGAACCATATTAACTAGGCTCGCAAGAACTTGTTAGAGCTCACATCCACCTTTTATTTTCACTAGGAAGAAGAGAAAAAATAGGGACGATGGTTGGTGTACCCAAAACATCTCGATGTTGGTGGATTATCATTATTCCACGATTTTGTCAATGGGATGCAGCGAATATTGATCCGAGGTAGCACGGGACATCCGCTGGTCGACATGCCATATCGACATGTGTTTAGCTTGGCGATGATGCTCTTTTGGATCTAGCCATGGTGGAGGCTTGGTGTCTCTTCCAACACCCATCTAGGCAGTGTTGGAGTTTGGCGGTGGCCACTCACTTCAACAAGTACAGGAAACCCTAAAGATAGTTTTGCAGGACAGTTATTTTCTCATAGTTTGTGTTAGTTTACATGTTTGTTTACTCATGTTATTTGATTTTCTATGAAGTAGGGCACCCCTTTAAATACCAAGATGGGGCAAACGTGGGGATGTTCTAAGGCATTCTTTTTTCTCATCGTTATTGTAGCAACATAAGCCATGCCAGAACAAAAGATCAAAAAAATCAATAGGATCATGACAAAAGATTGTATATGATTTCAGCAATAAATAATCATTTATGTAAACATTATTTTCCTGAATGAATCAAGGATTCTTAGCACAAGCTAGGTTTACAACAACATACCATGCCCTTATTGTCCTACAGAAATCAGTTGGGAAGAAAGAAAATATCACATAAAAACAAAGAGCAAGAATCTTGTACAGTTTACAACATCAGGCTACCAACCAAATTATGTGAGATCTCAACCAGCCTTCTACATTACAGCCTCACTAATCTTCCTTTCATGTCGACCAAATAGGACTGCTAGCTATTCACCCACCTCTGCAAGTGACTACATTGCTTCACTTCAGATGAACAGTGCATTGGCTCCGCGGTGATCCTCCGGCCTTGTCATCCTCAAACAGCTGAAAAGGGTTTTGCGTTCACAAATGTGAGTGACCAATGTCCATGGAGAACAATGAGCTGAGGAGTTTAAAGATGTGGGTGAGGATTGCGGGAGGGCTGCAGCCTTGCAGGTGTAGTTCATACCTGCTCTATCATGAAGTGCGGGACTTGCACCCGCTTCGAGCCATCCGCTAGGCGCTTGCAGGGCATGCGAGGCTCTGCTCCAGCAAATTCATTCAGAACCTGGAAGAATTCAGAGCAACTGATTAAGAAACAGAAACAAGAGATTGTTGCAATGGTGCCCCCACAATGTCAAGGAGTTCAGGAAGCAACTTGGCAATGAGATTATTACAGCCAAGACACTTATCATGCAGACAGTTCAATTTGGGAGTACCTGGTTTCTGATTGCTCCGATCAACATATCACGGCATCCAGACACATGAACATCTTTCAAGTTTGGACACTGAAGAAGCAACCGCTCTGCCGAAAGTTTCTTAGGATGTAAATACTTGTGTACTAATAATCCAAGTTTGTACAATGAAGAAGTATCCACTTCGGTACCAAACAAGAACAGTATATCACACCTGGATTGAGATTTGTGCAAGAGTTGAGGTTCAGATCATTCAGCTCTGGACAACATACATATAGGGCCTGTCATACATTAAGAAATAGTAATGAGAACACAGCTTCAATGTGTAAATGAACCAGAATACAAATTTTGAGCACTTACATCTACCACCGAGCAGCCCCAAAGACTTAGCTTTTTCAGATTAGCATGCTTTATAATCAGCTTTTGGAAAGTAGGTTGTTGCTTCCGCGCAGTTTGTTGTTTTGAGCAAAACCTAACCCCTCCATTGAGATCACCAAAGTATGATCTCCCTTTTTCAGGCTGCGTGTTAGCACATAAGCTCTTCCCACAATCCATGAGCTGAAGAAGTGGCAACTGTGTTGCAGCCACCTGGACTCCATCTACATATCACATGAGCATGAAATTTAGATATTTACAGCCATCACCAATTTAATATTTCTAAAATTAGCGGGTCAAAGGAACACAAGCTGGGTGAAGGTTGAGACTTACATGAGGTAATATTTGGGCACATAGCAAGGAGCAGCCGAGTTAGAGTATCAGGGAATGCTTTGCAGACCATCCCAATCCCATTATCAGTAATACCAGATCTGGAGTTTAAGCATGTACAATTTGTTTAGGTATAATTTTGCATAACTTTGTGTAGTAAATAAAATCGAATTTTATCATCTCCAAACAATTAGACTACGTTAAGACAGCACCTACCCGCTTAAATCAAGCAACTCCAAGCTCGTATAAGAACGAACAATAGATGCAACAGCTGCATCTGTTATTTTTTTGCCTAGAAGCAATGAAAGCATGCATAATCCACTGATGAACAAGAAAAAAAATAGTAAGGTCATTAAAATCAAATAAACTGGAATCTTATATGTAGCTTAATTACAGAAGTTTGGGCAGCAATGCATAAGAATAATAGAGATATGAATTTACCTGGGATTAGCACTACCAAGAGCAAACACAGCCTCATTGCATAAGTGAACTGAGGAGATGTGCAGGTTTCTTAAATTTGAGCAGGTACGTCCCAGACTATCCATCAGACTAATCAGATCGGTAGAATCATCATTATTTTGTTGCGAAAAAATCAGTGAGAGTTCACTCAAATTAGGACAGTTAATGACCTGTAAGAAATGAACAACCCAGTCAATTTATAGAGCAGCAAATCAAATATAACTGGAAACAATTGTTACAGCCTGCTGACTTACCGACTTTGTTAGGGGAGAAAGATCTGACAGCCACAGGGTTGTGAGGCTTGGAGAGCTTATATTAAGAAAACCAAGACTACCACATCGATCAACTTTGAGAACTGTGAGAGACCTCTTCTCCGAAACAAACCTAGTTAGCTCATCCCTGTTTCGAAAAACAAACATTTGGTTCAAAGATCACTCAAACTTAAAATTGAAATTTAACATCTAATATATCCATAAACTTTCATGCAATAAAATATTTTAAAGGTAACATGAGTGTTTGATAAGCACGGCAACACAAGACAGCATACTACAGCACAAAACAACTGAGTAGTATGCATCTTCAAGCACTAAGAATACAGTTTGGTAGTAAGATATTATGAAAGAATGTGTACTAACTATTAATCTTAAACCAAGGCATATCCCCATTCAACATATACCATTAGAAATGATAGGTAACTAGATTTCAGAAGACAAAATGAACGGAAAGATAAGATGATTTGTGGTTTAGCGTACCCAGTCATCCGGTTGACTGCACCATCAGCCATGCTTATATCCAGAGATTGCAGGTTTGGGCAGGAAAATGCAAGGCATGCAAGCATGGTGGCGTCAACATCACTGTATCAAATGCAAAAAGGACATGATAATTAGAACATAGCAAAAGAAATTGAACAGAACATCTGTGATCTAATCATATACTTAAGCCGACATAGAACTATATCAAGTAAACAGCCCCGCTGCGAGCAATTCCATATTACGTTTCTAACGCTGTCTGAAGCTAAATCAGGAGAAAAACTATGCATTGATTCACATATCGTTGCATAGTAAAGAGGCTACAAAATCCCTTAAAGACACCAAATCAGGAAACATGTTGTCCTAGACTAAATCTGTGACAAAGCTAACCAGAAGTATGTATTCAATTGCACAAATTGCAGAGCAAAAGTTACTGTCTATAGGAGAGCTGTGTACCGGATGGCATCACGATGGATTTGCCAGCCCATCCCTGATCTCATTGGCACTATCAGATCTTTGTTTCCTACTCACAAACCAAGCCAGGCACCGGTCAGGGATCCATATAACGATCTCACGGCACGATGACAAGATCTACGCCTAAGAACTCGCATCCAACCAGAACCTAAGTTGAGCCAAGCAGATCAGGTCGCCACAGCAATCCATTTCTAACATCAACCATTCGGGATATCGTTTGTTCTGGGGAATTGCTTGTGTACAGGATCCAATCGAGCACCGGTCAAGGATCCCGCACGGGGGCGGGATCTCACGGCGCCAGATCGGATCACACATCGGCAATTGGGGATCGGCCAGCGGAAATGATATGCGTCTTGTCGCTAGTGCGTCGGTGCGGTGGTGAATTAAGCACGAACGTTCTGCTAGCCGTCCCATTCCGGCCAAGGTTGGCGGTGTTTTTACGTGCCGTTATGGGATCCTTCGAGGGAATCGTCGATGGAATCGGATCGGGGGTCCGTTTGTTGTTGGTTGATGGTTTTGGTCCTGACCTTTCCATTCGTAGCACGAGGGTGGAGAGCGCGGGGCAGCGTGGGAGGAGCGCGCCGACGGTGGTGACGCTGTTGGCGCGGAGGCGGACCTCGTCGGCCCCGCGCCAGACGCGGCGCGAGCAGTCGCGCCATCCGCGGCTGACGGCGGCGGCGGCGGCGACGCCGCGCGGGGCGAGGCGGCGGAGCACCTCCATGAGGACCTCCCCGGGCACGCGCCGGCCCGGGCCGACCGCGACCCAGCGGTGGCGGTCCAAGTCCACCACCTCCACCCGGGCCCTCTTCTCCGGCGGGCGCGGCGGGGTCGGGTGCGGGCCCGCCACCGCCAAGGGCGCGACGGCCAGGACCGCCGCCTCGTCGAAGGAGAGCGCGCGCCTGGGCTTGGACTCGGCGGCGGAGGCGGAGGGGGGGCCCGGGATGGAGCAGACGTGGCCCTTCTTGGGCAGCCCGCACCGGCCGCAGTTGTAGCTGCCGCGGCGCTTGGCGAGGGGAGGGTGCGCGGCGGCGTCGGGGTCGGCGGCGGCGGTGATGGGGTGGGGCACGCTGGCGGAGGAGGCGTCGGAGGTGGCCATGGGAGATCTGGGGCGGAGGATTGGATCGGGTAGCTGGGCTGGGGTAGGGTTTGAGAGGGTGGGAGTGTGGAGGAGGAGAGGTGAGGAAATAGAGGGAGACAGGGCGGGAGCGGGGCGCGCGGTTGGCGCCATTTCTCGGGCGCGCGAGCGAGCGAGCTCTCTTTGGGTTTCTTTTTTTCATTTTGCCATTTTTGGTTTGGTTTTGCGGCTTGGCGCCGCGCGCGGGCGGGGTTTGGTTTCGTTTTTTGGTTTTGGTGGGTGGTGCGGCTGCGTGTGACGTGCGGAACGAGTCAGACACGCGCGGGGAGGGGCGGCTGAGATGGGATCGGAATTCGGACACGGGTCTCGGTGTTGCGTGCGCTGCAGACGAGCCGTTCCAGCTGGTGTGGGTGATGATGAGTGATGCACCTGTCCTCTCATGGTGCTCCATGCTGCTATTTCACCTCCCTTGCAAATGCCATTTTTTCTACGTTCAAAAGAAGACATCACAAAACTCGGGCGACCACAACCCCCGCATCGCCCTCCTCTGGCGACACGGAGGAACCCAAACTGCTGCCGCCTCTTGCGGCCCCCACCACCCTCCCCCTCTTCGCCGTCGCCGGAGGGGCCGCCGGCGAAGCCATGCAACTCCCAAGGAAGGTGGCGGCGGGGCACCTTTCTCCTCCCCGTGTGGGAGCTCTCCATGGCGCGCGAGCGCGACGACGATGGGGACAGGCTCGCCGGCGGCGGGCGGCGGGAGGCGTGGAGCGGCGGCGCCGGCCGGGGACGGTCGGGCGGGCGCGGTCGCCGACGGGGGTGCGGGGATGGTTCGGAGCGCTGTGTTGGCCCGTTTCTGGCCTCGCCGGGGTTCCAGAGGGCTTGTGCAGTGCGGAACTTCGGCGGTGCTGGGCAGCGAGGCGGTTGCCTCGGGACCTCGGCGGTGGCTCCAGTGCGGAGGTGGCGTTGTCGCCACACATGAGGTGTGTGTGTCAGTGGAGTGCGGGATGGCGGAGTTTCTGTTGTCCGGTTGCGTGGGGATGTGTAGGCTCCATTGCTCCGGGCGAAAGCCTGACCGCGCGGCGTCCGCGGATGTCGTCATCTTCTTGGGGGCGGTCGTGGAGATCTTCGACCTTCACTACCTCGGGTTCACGTTTTCGGGTGAAAGCCTAGATCCTGCATTGTGGGATCGAACGACGGCGTCGTTCCATCGTCGCTTCCCCTCTTGAGGGTGTCTGTCTTGAAGACGGTGATCCCCTTCATGCACTCCGGCGGGCTGGCCGCACACGGCATCTGGGTTGGCAGGAGGTCAACCGGAGATGCGGGTGTTCCGGGTGGAGGCTTGAGAGGCAACGTCGATGGTGGTGACCAAGGTTTGGTTGCAGCAAAGTCATGTTAGTCGGCCCCGTTCCGGCGTGTCTGAATGTCTTCGTGGTGGTACCCTCTTGCTGTGAAGTCGAAGCTGCCCTTGGCGGTGTACAATGACCTTTGTGGGGCGGTCCGGTGAAGGTCCTATTCGGCACTTGTCTTGTGCATCTCCTCTCTAAGGCTCGTCTTTAGAATCGAAGTTGTCGGTCTCTTCTCGAAGAGCCATCTGTTTGGCATAGGTCGACTTGAGCTTCTTGTGTAGCTTTTGTGGGTAGCCAGGGTGGCTAGGTGTGCCCCTTGTGACGGTGTGTGTGGTTGTGGGTGTGCTTTGGCGTTGTTGTTGGTTTTCGCCTAGTTTTCTCCTAAAACCGGGCACCTTCTGCTTAATGAATGGATGAGGCAAAGCTTTTGCCTCCGTTTCAAAAAAAATCACCGATAAATTAATAATTATAAACAAGTCTTAAAATTACAAAAACTCATTGTACCACCACGAACCAAAGACGCGTCGCCGTCCTCGCCCGTCCATCACCGGAGCCATGCAAATCTTGTTGTATTAGATAAACGAGAGGTCCTCGTGCTAAGGTCCCAAAGAACCAACGCACCAGGGTAGAAACCATTGCCAATCATAAGAATTGTATATCGGAAGAGTCAAACCTAAGACCACAACAAAAAAAACATGAAAATTGATCGGATCCATGAGATATGCCGGACAAACAACTCCATGCACCCTCCGTGCTCCGTCTATGCTAGGTGCACCACCGGGGTGGGGATAGGGTTGGAGGACCTTATTATAACTCCAGAATGTTGCCGTTGTTTCACTATCCCTAAGAAGACACTACAAAAATTCTAATGCAAGAAAAAGGAACTCTCTCGCCGGCGGGAGACCCGGATCTTCCACACCTCCATGGCCTTAAAAGACCATTGAAAGCGCGATAGACTTGAGACAACACTAACGGAGGGGATGGAAACCCTAGTCATTTAGGGTCGCCTTCTTTTTCTCTTGGCCCTCTCGTACCAGTTCGTTCTCTGTAGGATTGGAAGTTGGTTCTTGCAAGTGCTATTAGACCTGAATATTTTGTTGTACACAAATATATGTATTCCATTGGACATGTTATAAGGCTAAACTAGACAGAAAGTAAACCTCCCCTCGGATAGCTCCCCTAGGCGACGTCGGGGTGAAAATCGCGTCGCCTAGGGTTACTCCGTCCAAACCTATGTCCATGGTGGTTGACCAGCTTGTGGGTCGCGGCGGTGGTCATAAGTGGGGAAGTCGAGTCGGTGGTCTCGGGTCGAGGTGGTGGTGATAGTGACTCGCAAGCTTGTATGGTGTGCTGGCGGTGGCCTTGCTATGCTCGGGGCGGATGGGAAACCTCGGTGTGGGGCATGGCTTCCCAAATATATATGATGTGGCTAGTGTTGTGGTTGCGCGGTGTGGTGGCTCGACAACGTGCAGTGACCTAGGTAGTCGCCCCATCCAGTGGTGGTCCTCTCCCACATCCTTTTTTGGTTATGGTCGTTGAGAGGTCGGTAGGGGTGTGGGTGGCGGCATACATGGCATTCCTAACCTAGGTCCGGACGTGGCTGTTTTCGATGGTTGCGGCCCTATGGGTGGGGTTGGTGTTGGCGAGGCGTTGTTCTCGTGTGTGTGAGGAGGCCAGGATGGCGGCCCAAGGAAATGTTGAGGCATCGTTGTGGTATAATGGTGTCTCGGGCATGTGACAGGCCAGTGTGCGGTGGTTGTGCTACATCATCGAATGTGTCTATGCCCTACAGCCAGTGAGGAGGATGTCGCGGGGCGCGGCCTGCGTTCAACACGGAAGATCAACAAGGCCCGGCTTGGCTCGTATCTATCACTCTAGCAAAGGGATAAGCCACTGACAAGTCATGTATGTTGAACCTATTAACACCCCATAGCTAAACTTATGTAAGCATGGTAAATATCCAAATTGAAAATCAACATCTCTAGAAGCGTTGTTCTTCATGTCTAGGCACTTGAACTGGGTATCCCACCAGATCTTGTTGTGATAATTTTTATGCCAAATCTTATTACTTCTAGCACTCTTGTGTTCTGAATAAAGAACCTGGCAATGCTAACATAATTTCTCTGAGATGGAGGTCAAGGCCTTCTATGTGACATTGATACGTGCATTTTGCATCATCATTATTGCTACATATAGGATTAGTTTTCATTGTTATTTGCCTTCATATATTGTTATTTATGCATTTTTAGATGAATTTCGGGACTTTCCTGCAAAATCCCCTTCATTGGTATTTAATTCATGGGAGGCAGAAAACCTCCTTTTCGCATTTTATTTGTTTCTAGATCGCTAAAAATCAAGAGAAAAATATGTGATCAGTTTTTCACCCGAAGAACGGTCATGAGCGAAAGAACCACGTGAGAGGGGCCACGAGGTGCGAACGGCACCAGGTGGCGCGCCCAAACAGGGAGGGTGCGCCACCCATTCCCGTTCGCCCCTTGAGCATCGCCTCGGGCCCCCTTTTATTCCAGAAGCTCCGTTTTGCCCAAAAACCTAAGCCATCTTTTTCCGAGATTTATTGAGGCAACGGCGGAGGCGAAAGTCCTCTCCTACTCCGGGGGAGGGGCACATCCTGCTGCACCGGTGTTTCCGGTGAAGGGGAAATCGACGCCATCGACATCCCCACTCCTCCTTGGATTGGGAGGTGGCATCATAATGAACTTCCGCTTCATGCACAACCAAGGAGGAAGGTTGTAGATGCATAGAGTCACGGGCCAGGTGCTATGGCTGGAGCTCTGCTCGCCAAAAAGATTCATGCCATCCGTACTTATACCAAATCTTATGTTCCTTGCGTCAGCTGCAAAATCTTTAAACTCTCTCGTCGATCTTTCTCCATTGCGTTCCATCTGGGTGTCTCAACTCCCCGTCCGACTTACGGTCCTCTTTGTGCCATCGCAACAACTTGGCATGCTCTTTGTTGGAACAGACGTTTCAACCGTGGTATTATAGGAGCATACCACATCACCTTGGCGGGAACCTTCTTCCTGGGTTTCTCGCCCTCGACATCGTCACCGGTCATCGCCTCGATGTTATAACGCAATGCAGTGCATACCGGGCATTCATTCAAATTCTCGTATTCACCGCGGTAGAGGATGCAGTCGTTGATGCATGTATCTTCGAACCTCTAAACCTAGAGGGCAGACAACCTTCTTTGCTTCGTACGTACTGGAGGGCAACTCGTTATTCTTTGGAAACATATTCTTCAACATTTTCAGCAAGTTTTCAAATCCCGAGTCAGCTACACCTTCCGTGCCTTCCATCTCAAAATCCAGTGCAGCCCAGCTTTTTCAGACCATTATCGCATCATGGGTACATCGACTTTTTGTGATCCTCTAACATGCGATCCAAATTCTCCTCTCCTTTTCAGTTTCGCAGCGACTCCGTGCATCAGCATTGGTCCGACCAAGATCATCAGCAGGCTCATCACGTGCCTCTTCTTGATCACCTTCCCCTTCACCTTCCCACCTTCAGCATCCTCCATGAAAGTATCACCTAAATGATCAAGATAGCTGTCATCGATGTCATCCCCTTCTTCATCTTCTTCCATTATAACCCCTCTTTTTCCATGCTTGGTCCAACAATTATAGATTGGGATGAAACCATGCCGAATCGGGTGCAGGTGAACTTCCCTTGAGGAAGAGTAACCCTTCTGATTCTTACAGCCAACACATGGACAGATAACAAAACCCCCCGCTTGTTCGCATTAGCCACTACGAGGAAATCTTTCAAACCCGTAGTGAATTCGCCGGAGAGTCGGTTAGCGTACATCCATTGCCGATTCATCTGCATTATTATAATACAAAATATATAATTAACCATCATGCATTTGTTAAACTAAATAGAAATTAAACAATGAACTACACACATATGCATATTTTATCAATGACACATATATATGAAAGGTTCAAGTTGCTAACCGCGATCGAGGAGGAAAAAATAAATGAGGAAGCTCGATCAAGTGTGGCTCCGACACTTCATATCATGTTTGTTTCATGCTCTTGGGGCATTTCATCAAACACCTTGTGTGCATAAGAGGAGTCAAAAGCAAACCTACACCCCCTTGTGAAGTTTGTGAAGGGAAGTGGCACCAAATGGCTAAGTGCAGTGAGCTGAGGCCCTTTTATATAGGGATGGGCCTTTAGTCGCGGTTGGCTTGGCCAACCGCGACTAAAGGCCTTTGGGCCATGCCAACCGCGACTAAAGCCCCTCCCGTCCACCAGCTGGCCACCGAGCGCGCTGGGCCCAGGCCTTTGGTCGCGGTTCGCCACCCGAGCCGCGACTAAAGGCCCCATTGGTCACGGTTCTTACATTTTCGCGACTAATGGGGCTGGACGGAAGGCTTTTTTTCTACCAGTGGACTCCTCCAACGCCTTCTCCTGCCCCTACACAACCTCCTACCGCACCAACACTGTCGCCGCCACCTTAGTAGGCTCTGCACTGGCCTTGCTCTTGGGTGCCTCTGATCTTCGTCGACCTCATCGACGACGACAACGAGTAGGCAGCCATGGTGTGCACCCTAGTTAGATAGGGTTTATTTCTAGTATTTTTATTTAATTTTCAGCACTATGTAAATTTGTTCTATTAATTAAAAAATGCTATTGGAAAACAAAATACGCCGGGCCTCTAGGACTACCTGACCCAAATAGACACACGAAGCAACGAGGCCAATTTGATGTCCGCGGTTCGACCCAAACAAACATAAATGGATACTTTTTTGTTTGAAATGGGTTGAGCTTAATCCGTATTAATAATCATCAGAGCAGGTCGAGTGCAACAGCTTGATATTACTATTCCTCTTCTTAATCAAAACATTCTGATATTACTACTACTCCAGCTTTTCTTTAGATGATGTGAAATATGATCAAAGATCTGTGCAACGTTACCAGCACTCTTTTCTTTAGATGATGTGAAATATGATCAAAGATCTGTGCAAGTCTAAGCAAGATGTTGACTTCACTTTGCAGTTTTCACAAGGAAGATGATGCGTGCACGCAGCATCAATGAGTATACATGCATGCATGGCCGGGAGAACTAATGCACCTTGAGTCAATACAAGAATCGTCGCTGTTAGTTTCCTGCGAAGGTGAAATAGAGAAATCAACCCGCAAAACCATGTAGAGTCCCGCGATACTAGCGTGGACGGGATACAACCCCATTTTCTCTCCTTCTATTTCTTCACAATTATATCAGTTTCTCTCTCTCTCTCTCTCTTCACAATTATATCAGTTTCTCTCTCTCTCTCTCTCGTCACTCTAGAGGATCTAATTGTCAACTTGAAAGTTTGGTAGATTTTAAACCATAAATCCAATTTGAATATTTGGGTTACTGTTGAATAGTGCTTCAAAACAATACCCCTATTGAATACATTTTTCAAACAACATTTAAAAATCAAAATTTGAAATATAGTGAAACTTAGAAAAACATTATGAGACCAGGCAAAAGTATTTATTTGAAACAATTTGTTTTGCCGCTTTTAAAACTTGGTTCATCCGAGTTGAGGAAATAATTACCAATTGACTTAAAGTTCAAACCGTAATATATAATGAAAAACAAGATGAACAAGTTTCTTTGGGTTTCATTGCCGATCATAATGTTTCATTGTATTTCAAAATTTAGATACTGATTTTTTTAATTTTAGGTTTGTTTAAAATACTTTAATCTAAATAAATTCACATGTTCAAAAAATGTTAATTTTGTAATTATCCCAACTCTTAAATCTGGGATTTAAAACTAAATGAATGGTAGAGAAAGTTGTCACCTATTGTATCATGTGCATGCAAAAGATTTTATATCTGTCCAAATCTTAAAACAAATGGATCAAAATGGATGTCTATGACATACACGCTGTGCCAGATATGCATTTCTCTGCATACGTACTATTACTGCAGTACTCCCTCTGTGCCAGAATATAGTGCGTTTTAGTTTTTTCTAAATTAAACCATGTAAACTTTGACTAAGTTTACATGAAAGATATTAACATCTACAATTCAAATTGATACTCCTAGAAACATCATGAGCTACATTTTAATATGCTGTGCATTCGTTACTATAGATACAGGTAATTTTTCATAATAAATCTGATTATATTTAGTACAGCTAGACTTTCGCATGAACCAAGCGCACTATATTATGGGGATGGAAAGCGGGAGTATTACACACTTTCCGTGGGACTGTATCAGTATATATATACACTGCATGCCAATATGATCGGAGAAAAGCACCAACTGGAACCGCGACCGCAACAGCGAAGGAGTTCGATAACGCCATCCTCCCGGCAGCCGCCGGCTTCCCATCTCCCCTTACGTACGGACGCCATGATCTAGCTCGCAAGCTACAGAGCTCCTCGATCTTCCTCGACTCCGTGCGCGCGCAGCAATGAAGCCAGCGCGCAAGGTCGTCGAGTACAGCCCCGCCTTGCCGCCGCGCTCGTGCCGATGGCCCCTGGTCGCGGTGCTGGCACCGCTGCTGCTCTTCGTGGCCGCAGCGCTCACCTTCCCGTATGCCCTCCGCCTCCCGATGCATTTCCAGCTGCGCGTCCCCCTGCAGAAGCATTCTCCCGTGGCGCCTCCGCGAAGCGGGCGCGTGGCGGTGTGCCTGGTGGGCGGGGCGCGGCGGTTCGAGCTGACGGGGCCCTCCATCGCGCGGCACCTCCTTGACGCGCCGACGCTCCACCTCCCCGGCGGCGGCGTGGACGTGTTCCTGCACAGCCCGCTTGATGCCGACGCATACAAGTTCTCCCTCCTCGCGCGCGCCGTGAGCAACTCCTCCACGCTGGCCGCCGTGCGGGTGTTCCGGCCGGAGTCTGTGGAGGAGACACCCGAGCGCGCACGCGTCCTCACCGCTAATGGCTCCCCCCACGGCATCCAGGTTCGAAACTCGTCCCGTCCTGCATCATGCGCGCTCAGGTGTTTTTATTTGCTGCTCCAGTCCTACAACCCTTTGCATCGTCTTCTTCCCTGCTCTGCTCTTGGTCTCCGCGGATGGAAACAAACACCACAATTTACAACGGATCACAGCGGCATCCATCCGTGTCTTTTTTTCTGACAACACTCAAATTTAAATATAAAGTGCTATATTTCATTCAAATTTAAAACATACTTTATTACGATTCTAACAATGCTGATTTGATATTACAGATGCTGATATTTATACAATTAGTAGTGTAACTAGATGATTTTTACGAACGAATTAGTTAGAAAGAAAAACTGCTGATTAAAACGGGTATGTATTAATGTACATGTGTCATTATTGTGTCCTTCGTGTACATGATATGTATTCGTGTGTGAGCGGTTAATATTCTGTTATGTCCGTCAATCAAATACAACTACCAGGGTTTTGATTGCACACGCATTTGGAAAGAACCCAACCCACAAATACCCCCTCCACCCCAAAATATATAAGACGTTCCTAAATTTTGTAGGTTAACAATTTATAACTTTGACTATGATTTGTATGTATAATATATTCACAAAAAATGTATAAATGCATATGAAATGAAAGAGATTTGCAAGACAAAGGCAAATGTAGCATTAGTACAATTTCAATCCATATAATTTAGTAAGTATTAGTGGTCAAAGTCGTGCATTAAGGACCGTGCGAAACAACATTTGAAAATTAGTTCTAATCACTCTTGATTAGCTTGATCTAATTTTTGTTAAGCTATCAAACTGGATTAATATATATTGACCATTTGCAACTATTCTGCAGGGTCTTCTCCGGTACTTCCAACTGGTGGAGGGCTGCCTTGATCTAATCCGAGAGCGCGAATCGCGAGGCAACTTCACCTACACGTGGATCCTCCGCACCCGCGTCGACGGTTATTGGAACGCCCCGCTCTCCGTCGACGATGCCTTCCCGCACTCTGATGTTGTCTACGTCGTACCGGAGGGCACTGCGTTTGGCGGCCTCAACGACCGGCTCGGTGTTGGGAGCCGCAACGCCTCGGAAGTCGCATTGTCCCGCCTCTCCATGCTGCCTCGGCTCGGCGTGGCCGGGTACAAGAACCTCAACTCGGAGGCGGCATTCAAGGCGCAACTAGATGTGTCTAAGGTGATAGCAAGGGAGCGACGGCTACCGTTCTGCGTACTGAGCGACCGCCGGTACAAGTTTCCGACGAGGGGTACTGATATCCCCGTGGCATCAATTGGGAGCCACGGCCCCCTCAGCGGGGTCAAGTGTCGGCCATGCCGTCGCCCTGTGGCTTGCGGCATGGAGGGGAGGTGCGTGGTAGAGCTGATGAGCCGCAAGTGGAGCGGGACGGAGTGGCGTAACGGGACGCTGGAGCTGTGCGACGCGAGTGGGGCGTGGGAGGACGGGTGGGAGGTGGTGTTTGACCAGGCCGCCGGCGAGGTGGCGGCGGTGCAACGACGGAGAGTAGCAGCAATGGGGCTCGAGGAGTGCAAGACGGAGATGGAGGCTCTCAGGGCACGGACTGAGCGGTGGGACGCACCTAGCAATGACGAGATCTGCCGCTTGGGTCTTGGCGGCGCAGCCGTTCCTGCGAGCCAAGCTCCTGGCCCATCCCCCTACTCTTCTTCAGACAATAAACAACAATTGATCAAACAACCTTGACATATTTCTTGTATCTACTTGAAAATCATAGTACTCCCTCCGAGATAGTAGGAAGATATATCCAAACTTTGATAAAGTTGAGACACTTTTGGTGCGACGGAGGGAATAGAAAATTTACACATATTCATTTGAGATCAACGATGAATATGTGAGAGACAGAAGTACCACTCAAAGTCTTGTTAGCGGTGTGGGATTTTAGCAACAATGTTTGTATGAATCAATTCATCCTATGTAACGCCAATCCACAAAAAATTAAAGGGTGGCCTATGACGGCGACCCGGTGGTGGTCTGGCCGGGTGGAAGTACCATGATCGTTCCCTAGCAAGGTAGGTGATCTCCCTCCCAGTGCCCGGCGTGGTGGACCGGTTCCTGGCATGGCACGTGTATCGCCACACTGGGAGGGAGTGGACAGACAGGTGGGGAGGAGAGATCTCCTCTCCTCTCTCAAAGGGTTGAAACAAAGTGGGGGTTATTTAATGGGCATCCACCTTGCCTTCTCATGAGGTGTCTTTATATAGTGGTTGGTGGGATGAGAAAGAGAATATTGTTTCCCTACTCACTGGAGGGAAATATGTAGCTACCTTATCTACATAGCTTAATTTCTGGTCCCTCTACCTTATCTCATGTATTTACACTAAGCACCCCTAACAAGTTTGGTATAGTACTTATTACATAGATGCCCATGAGGGTGTTTTTTATTATCATATCTCCCTCCCGGTGACTTGTATGGCCACTCCACCTTCTTTAGCAGGTTAAGTGCTTCGTGAAGAGTGTCTTAGTGGGTTTCATATAGCGCTATCTGGCATGTGAGGGGGTCATTAGGAGCTACCATAGAGGGCGCGCCAAAAGTGAGCACCTCCTACACCCCGTCGGTGAGGTGCACGCTCATGATGGTGGGGACCTTTGGAGCTATTCCTTCCGTGGAACCCGATCATGGTGGGGACCATTGCCATCTGTTGGAGGCCATTGGTGGGACCTTGGGATGGCATACCATGCTCCTGGGCTGACGAGTTTATGCTCCTTGCTCCTGGTCCCCTGAACCGTGTACTCTCGTACATTCCCTCTCCTAGTTCATCATAGATCAATGGGCCCCTCTTGCGATTATGGTTTTCTGGCATGACATAATCATGGGGAATCATGGCAAGTCCCTTTCATGCGGCATGGCATGTAATGTATACATATTTGTGTTGATTGCTAGTCAACCCAAAATTTTGTGTCACCACAAATGTTTTGCTGGCATTTCTTAGAACAGTCGAAAAAATATAGAAAAGAGATTTGTATTTTTGTGCCCTCGGGTCCTTAGTTGTACTCAGTTTTCCCCAGCTCCTTAGTTTTTCCTCAGTTTCCCCAAGCCTTGTCTGAAACCATCACAAGGAGCTCGGACGGGAGGAATCCCGTTCAGTTGACCGTTCCGTGCTGACGAGTGGGGCCGCGTCGTGTGGGGTTGGTAGAAAGGGACCGCGTGGGACAGGACGAGACCGTGTTTGGTCATACGAGCGGAGCGGGGGTCGTAGCGTGTGGAGCTGTGTGGGTCCGAGACGTGGGCACGAGTGGTTTTTTTCTCTTTCGCCCAGATTAGCAGTTTTCAATGCATATTTTTCCTCTCTCTCGCTCGAGCTCATTCATTATTGATTGCCAAAATTGGTAGCAAATCTAGAGCAGCTTCTCCTTCTGTTTTTTAACGCCATTCATTTCTTTATGCCTTCATTTTTAGTAGGAAATCTAGGACACAAATCCAGAGAAAATATAGGATAAGTTGCATACAGCAGTCAACATAGCATAAATATATTCACGACAGATCCAACAGTACCACCGATAGATCCAATATAAGCTACATTTTACATGAATTTAAGCTGCTCTACAGAAAGAGTAGTCACATACAGAGAGTGCAGTAGGCACATTCAACGCCTCCAGGTAGCACATGTGACTCGCTTGGAGGCTGCGCAGGTGAATCCCAAGTGCTTTGTGTTGGGCCATGAACGCATGCACGTTCACGGTCATTGATACGTCTCCAACGTATCTATAATTTCTGATGTTCCATGCTTGTTTATGACAATACCTACATATTTTGTTCACACTTTATATCGTTTTGATGCGTTTTCCGGAACTAACCTATTGACGAGATGCCGAAGTGCCGTCTGTTTTTTGCTGTTTTTGGTTTCGAAATCCTAATAAGGAAATATTCTCGGAATCGGACGAAATCAACGCCAAGATCTTATTTTTCCGGAGCTTCCGAACACCGGAGAGAGACTAGGGAGCACGGGGGCCAGGACCACGGGCGGCACGGCCAAGGGCCCGGCGCGCCCTGGTGTGGCCCCACCAGGGCTCCACCGACATCGATTCTTCGCCTATAAGAAGCCCCTAACCTAAATCTTCGAGAGGAATAAGCCATGGTACGAGAAAAGTTCCAGAGCCGCCGCCATCGCGAAGCCAAGATCTGGGGGACAGGAGTCTCTGTTCCGGCACGCTGCCGGGACGGGGAAGTGCCCCCGGAAGGCTTCTCCATTGACACCACCGCCATCTCCATCAACGCTGCTGCTCCCATGATGAGGAGGGAGTAGTTCTCCCTCGAGGCTAAGGGCTGTACCGGTAGCTATGTGGTTAATCTCTCTCTCTGTACTCCAATACAATGATCTCATGAATTGCTTGCATGATTGAGATCCATATGATGAGCTTTGTATCGCTACTAGTCTATGTGCTACTCATGTGGTGTTATTAAAGTAGTCTATTCCTATTGCATGGTGTAATGGTGACAGTGTGTGCATCGTGTAGTTCTTGTCGTAGATTATGATCATAATCTCTTGTAGGTTATGGAGTTAATTATCGCTATGATAGTATTGATGTGATCTATCCCCCTTCATAGTGTAATGGTGACAGTGTGTATGCTATGTTAGTACTCGGGCTATTTTGCAAAGATCTATTATGCTCTAAGGTTACTTAAATATGAATGCTGAATGTTGTGGCGCTTATTAACTCCGGCTTGAGGGAGGTCTTGTAGCCCTACACAACGAATGGTGTTTGTCATCCAACAAAAGAGTGTATATAGCACAAATGAGAGAAGTTATTATTTATTATGCGATCAATGTTGAGAGTGTCCACTAGTGAAAGTATGATCCTAGGCCTTGTTTCCAATCGCAAACACCACTTACTTACTGTTCTGTTGCATGTTTACTCGCTGCCATATTTTATTCAGATTGCTATTACCACTCATATACATCCATACTACTTGTATTTCACTATCTCTTCACCGAACTAGTGCACCTATACATTTGACAAGTGTATTAGGTGTGTTGGGGACACAAGAGACTTCTTGTATCGTGATTGCAGGGTTGCTTGAGAGGGATATCTTTGACCTCTTCCTCCATGAGTTCGATAAACCTTGGGTGATCCACTTAAGGGAAAACTTGCTGCTGTTCTACAAACCTCTGCTCTTGGAGGCCCAACACTGTCTACAGGAAAAGAAGCGTGAGTAGACATCACTGCTCCTCTAGCGCCGCATCTGCCAATGGATTCAGCATGGTTCACCAGGCAGTTGAAGTTGGTGGCTCGGAGCTTCCTGTTGCAGAAGGGGCACCTGTAAACGCCTAGAGCAAAGTGGCCATCGTAATGGCCGGACTACAGCCTCATGAGGACATGACGAGTCTTGGTGTGGAAGGACTCGTCGTCGCTGTCGACATCGCTGCTCTGCACGTGTCACGTAGCACCAAAGATCGTGCAAAAAACACGGAGTCAATTACAACGATGATGGAACAGAGAGTGAACAAAAGATCATGCATGATAATATGGGCACGGAAAAAAGAGGTAGTCTCAGTTACATTGGACACACTTATATCCAGGATTTGAGTCAGTGAACCAAAGATCATGCATAACAAATTTGTACACACCAATTGTTCACTAACCAAAACCTGAATCAATTTGTGTCCAAATATTCATCATCATCGGCACAAATTAACCGGATGAGATAGATTACTCACATAATTTAACTGAATCTTAAACAAAAACAGATCACAAACATTAATAACGCAAGATCCAGAACTAGGAATAGACGGACTCTAATAATGCAAGATCTAACACGAAAGGATTGAACTAGGAACAGACGAACCCTAATAACGCAAGATCTAACACGAAAGGATTGAACTAGGAACAGACGAACCCTAATAACGCTAGATCTAACACAAAAGGATTGAAATGGGATAAGAACAAGGGAACAAAGGGTTACCTCTAGCTCGTCGTCGACGATGCTGGTGTCGTAGGGGTTCTCCGACGCAATGTACGACACTGGTTCGTACGGGTCCCAAGCGACGGGGGCCTGGACGGGGGCGGGGGCCGATGCACCGGTGGCTACGTTGGAAGCAGCGACGGGGATGGGGGCGGCGGCCGATGCGTCGGCGGCTATGTCGGAAGCGCCGACAATGGGCATCTCATTCTTCTCCATCGCCGACGGTTTTCTTCGGGGTTTTTTTCTTCGGTTGTGGAGAAGATGATGGGACAGGAGAGGCGGTT
Organism: Lolium multiflorum; assembly: GCA_030979885.1. NCBI lineage: Eukaryota > Viridiplantae > Streptophyta > Magnoliopsida > Poales > Poaceae > Lolium > Lolium multiflorum. The sequence goes on from CM061751.1 coordinate 16,513,729, forward strand.
GCAGTGAGAATGAGAGAGTGGACGAGCGTTTAGGGAGAGAAAGAGGGGCTCTATAAAGACGAAGGTGGCGTGTACCGCAACACGCGTCCGCTATGCATGGCTGCAGCATGCACCGCGACACAAGGCTAACCCTGGGATGTTTGGTGTACTCAGTTATAACCTCGGGCCTTATACATAAATTTTATTTGTACTCAGTTTTCCCCTCGAGTACTTAGACTGTGCAATATACTCAGTTTTACCCTCAGGTAGCTGGTCAACAGAGAGTCAACAAATGAGATTAACATAGCTAATTGACATGCGCAAAAAAATCCAAAAAAATAAAAACATAGTGGCACCTACTCATGGAGTCTTACTACGCAACTCGCCACCTAGGAAACCTTAACGAACATAGATAAATCAAGTTTTATCATAAATTGCCACTTCTCAGAATCACTAGTAGCTATGAAGATGCATGGTTTTCCACTCAAACCCCTTTGCAAAACATCTTCCCCAAAACATAGTTTGTCTAAATGAGGCCATAATTGTCACACTCGTGTATATTTGAATTGCAAATAATTTGATGTATCCCAATATGAATTATATTGTACAAAACAAGCATTTTTTATTTTGTAATTATTTTGTTTGAATCTCTTATTCTATTTACTATTTACGTGCCCTTGGTTTCTTAGTACTACTCAGTTTTGCCCTCAAGTACTGTTACAAATGCTCACAGAAGCCCAAACTTATCCTGATTGGTTGAGCCATTGTCGCACGGATCGACTCCACCAACCGTTGATCCACTGATCTAACAGGCAGTATACCTCTCTCCGTCTCTTCGTGGCCACCCCTCTCTCTCTGTTCGTGGCGACCCCTCTCTCTCTGTTCGTGGCGACCCCTCTCTCTCTGTTCGTGGCCACCCCTCTCTCTCTGTCGGTGAACAGTGACACCCCTCTATTTATGTGCAATAACGAGTTTGCCACATAGCTATATTCCCTCTATTTATGCATTATTTTCCACGATCTAAAAATGTTAAACTAAAAAGTGGTATAATTTTGGTGTAAACAAGAGACATACATATTTGCGGATTCGGTGAATGCATTATTTGTTACCCGTCTAACAATTATCAACTCTAACTCTTTAGCATTCCTTTTCTTTTAGGGAATATAGTTTGGGATATAGTTTTGGTAATTTGAAACGGCCCAAAAGTGGTATAATAAACATGAGGCATACATATTTGAGGGATTTTGGTGAATGGATTATTTATCACCCCTCTAACAATTTTCAACTATCTTTAGCATTCCTTTTCTTTTAGGGAATATAGTTTTGGTAATTTGAAACAGCCCAAAAGTGGTATAATTTTGGTAGAAACATGAGACATACATATTTGTTATATTTGGGGGATTTCAGTGAATGGATTATTTATCACCCCTCTAACAATTATCAACTTTCTTTAGCATTCCTTTTCTTTTAGGGAAGTTTGGGATATAGTTTTGGTTATTTGAAACATCCCAAAAGTGGTATAATTTTGGTATAAACATGAGACATACATATTTGTGGGATTTCGGTGAATGCATTATTTGTCACTGCTCTAACAATTATCAACTATCTTTAGCATTCCTATATTCCCTAAGATTTTTTTTTTGTAATTTCGGTGAATGTACACACTAACTTTGAAAACAATTACAAGTACATGTAACTGAATAATGGATTTGTAACAAGGGATCCCTTGTAACAACTTCTAGCGCCTGATGAGCAATGATAAGAATCCGATCGCAATTATACAACAACAAAAAACCATCCATCGGATTAGCTTGTGTCGTTGCCTAATCGACAATACCTCGGAAGAGGGATCCTCACGAGGGGGGAAAGAAGTAGGGGCCATAGGGCGGAGTGCACACGGGACGGTGGTACGCGAGTTACCCAGCTTCGGAACACCTGCACGATGACAGGGCCTACTGCTGCTTGTCTGGAATTATCTGGCGCTTGCGCGTTGTTACAATGGTTGTGGTTGTGCCTCTAGGGCTCCCGGATCCGGCTTATAAAGGCGCACGGATCTAGGGTTTACATGGAGAGTCCTAGCCGGAATACAAGTTGCCTAACTACGTACAATATCTTGCCGTGTACGTCAAGGATCCGCCTTCCTCATGGTCGTCTGGATCCGGATACTTTATGGGCCTCCACGGATCCGGCCTCCTTCGTAGGTCGGTTGGGATCCGGCTCCATGTTCCTGGGCTGGACTTCATCCTTCATGATCAACAACAACTGGGCCGCCCGATGGGCCATATGCCACCATCACCATCTGGGGCCACCCGGGCTGTCCGGATCCAGGCCATGTCGTTGATATACCCATAAAGTATACCCACAACAGTATCCCCCGAAGTTCTCCGAGATTCATCATTCTTCCGTCTTTAAACTACTCGGAACCGAAGAGAATCTTGAAGAGCTTCCAAACTGTCTTGTTTCCGACATCTTATGCTCGGAAATCATATGTCCTTCAGTAACGATAAGGTAACGGAGTTTCCATCTTTCCCGCGCACAACATCCTAATTTCCCGCACTAAATTTTCAGATGCGAATCTTCAGCCGGAAATTTCGGGAGCGCACAGTTAAATTACCTCCACGTCATTTTACCGCTTTTAACCTAAGACACGCGTCATGTATCCAACGGTGAGACCGTTCAGTTTCCCGTCGGATCCGAAACGCAAATCTCCACGCGAGGTCTATAAATACCCCCACGCGCGGTAACTTCCCATTCTTTTCACCTCCTCACCACTTCATCTTCTTCCTCGCGCCGCGCCGCCCATCAGATCTCAACTCCGGCGAGCCCCGCCACAGAGAACTTCGCGCACCGCCGCTCCAAGCTTCCCCTCGTGCCAAGATCGTTTCGGTTGATCGGGAAATTTCTCCCGCCGCCGATTCGTGGTCGCGCGGGTCGCTTCGTAGCAAGTTCGGCGACCTTCGTCCTCACCGGAGCATCGCCGGTCCGCCGCGCCATTGACGGTACGTGCACCGGACTTGTAGAAGAAGAAGTAGACTAGAGTAGTTTCCGGTTACTCAAATACTTTGGATGGGTGCAGCCGGAAGCATGCCAATCGATTCACACTGTACTGGTAGTTCTCCGAATAGCCCGGATCCCAGTTCATTAGAGCCAATCTGTCCGGATCCCATAGCATATCTACCACCATATGTTTCCGACATTAGACTTGCTCAACCATTCTCCGCCTCTTCCAGTACCAAACTAGGCCGGATTCCAACCGCTCAAGAACTCGAAGAAGAACTCCAAGGTCAAGCTAGAATGGCAGCCAAGGTCCAGGAGACGGAAAACAAGAAGGCATCCAAGGCTCGGATCCGCGAAGGAGAGCGGGGTCAATGGTGGCCCTGCGAAACTACCGACACGGAGCTTAGAGAGCTTCAAAACGAGGGTATGATCTCCGCTCACTGGAGCTTCATACGCGACACCGTCGTCCCCAAGCCCGGAGCCGGAGAAGTTGTCATGACCAAAGCTTGGGTGGAACGCGGATTATCGCTCCCCTGTTCGGAATTCTTCCTCTCCATCCTCAACACGTACGGGCTTCAGCCCCACAACATCTGCCCCAACTCATACCTTCTGCTCTCCAACTTCGCGACACTTTGCGAAGGGCATCTCGGAATCCGACCAGATGTCAAGTTATGGCAGTTTTTCTTCCGAGTGAAGAAGGAAACGAAGGACAAAGCCATGCTGAACTGCGGGAGCATGACGTTCATGCTCCGACCTGGCCGCATGTATCCACCTCACGACTCGCACGAATCCGTCCGGTACTGGAACGCCGGATGGTTCTACGAGAAGAACGTTTCAGTTCCGGAGATCCACGACGGTCTGCCCAAATTCAACAACGAGCCTCCGGAAGAACTTGCGAGCTGGAGCTTCGTCCCTTCGCTCGCCCTAACTCCTATCTTGGAGAAGGCAGCGCGGAGAATCTCCTGGCTAGTCCATGACGGGCTAACCGGAACTCAGCTGACACTCAGCTGGTTCACCCGGCGGATCCAGCCACTACGGTACAATGCACGGTTAATCTGCGCATACACCGGGGCGGACGACCAGCTCCGAGCTACCCGCCATGACCTTCCGGCTGATTCTCTCAAGAGGAGATTCAAGACGCTCGTGAAGATAGGCCGGGGTCAACCGATCCCGGAATTGATCAAGGATATTTATACAAACAACCAGTGTCCTCCGGTAAGCTCTGATCCCTTCGTTACTTTTAACTTCACAAGTTTTTGGATGTTGACTAACATACAATAGCTTTCCCTCCAGCTCGATACTTTGGCGGAGGAAAACTTTCGCGCCATACTTCGTGTCCCCGTTGGCGGCGGAAGAGGTTCCGGATGACGAAGAGGAGGAAGAGGAGCAGGCACCCCGCAAGGCCCCCCGACCTTCGAAGCGTCCCCGCGCCAAAGCTCCCGGCCGGAGCCAGCGGCGAGGCCTCCGCCAAGAAGCCCAAGACCATCAAGCCCCCTCCGCTAGACTCAAGGAAAGCGGAGCGGGAACGTTTGAAGATGCTTGCCACAGCAGGCAAACGCTCGCGCCCCATCATCCCCGGCGCCCCGTAAGTTTCCGAGTATGGCACGTCTCTACTTTGATGCAATTGTTTCTTATGCGATCTTCTTTTATTTGTTCGCAGAATTCCGACTACCGCTGCCACCCGAACCACCAGCCAAGAGCCCATCACAAAATATATGAAAAAGTCTCCGGCTGTTGGTCCTCCAACTCCAGCTCCGCCAAGCACTTCCCACACTGCTCCACCGCCATCCCCTCCTCAGGCGGAACAATCTCCCCCTCCTGCCGCAAACACTCCACCGGAAGTAATTCCGGTCGGCAGCGAAAAGGTGGGCGGAGAGGATCCTAAGGCCAAAGGCCCTGCCCGAGAAACAGAAGTTCAAGGCCAAGGAGAGGCTGAGGTTACTTCCTCCGAGAAGGTCGGAGCCGGCGCTGGTGACGTCGTCGTTTTTCCGAAAAACTTTGGAGATCCGGCTGACCTCACTTCCACCCCCAAGGCATATGCTACCAAGTTTTTCAACAAGCTAACTGAAGCGGAGAAGTGGGAACTTGAACAAGACCTGCTCGACGCCATGCTGAACAATGCCTGGGGGAAGCCGGATGCCGCGACGTCGGAAATCCAAGATTTCAAGAAGAACGTCGGCCAGTTCTTTGACAAACTTATCTGCAAGCAAAAGGTACTCCCCAGTAGCCCCCAAGCATGTAGGCGGAAACTAGATACTAGTTATCGCTTAGATGCTTTAGAGTAAACCCACTTTTGGAAAAAAAAATTAAATTGTCGCAGTAGCCCCCAAGCATGATGTCGGAGGGATTCCGGCAATGATGCTTCAAAGGACCCTACTATAGTAGGCGGAATTTTTACTCCTGCTCGATCGTTTTTTACAGAACAGCAGCGCTGCACTATGAGCTACACAAGAATATTGCCCTTCAGCGCCGCGTTACCTTGGGTCAAGCGGAAAATATCCAGACCCTTAAGAATGAAAACGCAGAACTGAACAAACAACTGGCGGACGCCCAAGGTTGGTTTCCGCCCTCTCTTGTTATTAATTCACATTCCGACTTTGAACTTGTATTTGACTTGAATCCTTATAGGCGCATCCTCTTCCTTGGCTACGACCTCCTCCGAACTTGAGAACCTGCGCTTCTCGTACCAAGAATTGGAAACGAAACTGATGGAGGCGGAGCAAAAGAAGGAGCAGGCCGAGAAGCAGCTGGAGGAGAGAAACTCCGAATTCATCAAGGAAAAGGGCGAATTCGTGCTAAAGAGAAATGCTGATAGCGAGACCATCAAGCGGCAGCAAAAAGAACTCAATGGACTCCGGAAATACATGGAGACCGCGGAGCGCCATTGGGACTTGCTGACCGAAAACATCCTGGGTACTTTTAACCGGAATTGCTTATCTTGATGTATATTTTTTATTCTCAACTTTTATACTTATTTTTGTATCTTGTGCAGAGCCGCTTGGATACCCTGAAAGACGTCGGAATCAATTTCCCCGGGACGATCTCCTTACTCTCGCTGGCGATGATTGCAAGGATCTCATCTCCGCCTCACGGAAGATATGCCACAATTCGCTGAAGAAGAGGCGCACCTGCGGTCTGCGCAAACTTATCAAGAAAATGGACATTCTTCCGGAGCTGGTGACGGATCTGCAAGCTTCATCAGCCCGAGGCGCGGCTGCCATGACTTTGACTATGTGCTTGGTGCATAACCCGGAGATGGATCTTGACCGGGTAACTACTGGTGTTCCCCCGACAGCAGATGTCGGGGCGCTTCTAGACGCAGTAAGTGGCTATGACACCCGCATCGCGCGGAGGATCCGTCATGAAGAATTCTACGACAAGGTGGTTCTTCCTGCGGACGAGCCCCTTGAAGCCGAACTTCAAAAAGAGCGCGACGCGGAAGCCCGACTTGCGGAATCCGGAACTCAGTTTACCTGGACCAGCTCCAAGGATGCTCCCCAAGAGGAACCCAAGTCCAGCGCTGCAACTTTCGAAGAAGAAGAAGAGAGCGAGGAAGATGTATCGTCTCCGGCTGAGGACGCCAAGGAGAAAGATCCAGAGGGCAATGCTTCTCCGTCCAAGGCGGAGTGAAAACTTTTATGTCCTGCGGGGAAAAATAATGCATCATTTTGGCCCCAGCGAGGGTTTGTAATATAACTTAAATTCTTAAGTAGTTAGGGACGAAACAATCATGCATGCGTGGGCGGAAAATACTTATCCTGCTATCCGTTTTAAGATTATTTGCATGTGTTGTTTCTTGAAAGCAAGTGCTGGTTTTAAAATTTCCGGCTTGCCCACTTGACCTTCCACGAGCCGGAAAACCCGTGCCGGAAACGCCAGCGGCGACGAAGCCCAATGGCAATCCGTCAATAACCGCGAAACAAGCCCCCAGCCCAAGTGCCGGAAGTCGCTACCAGGAATCCATGGGTTTGCAACAAAAAAAATTCCGCCAGAAAACTTAAGCTTACGTCCTAAAGGACGATTTTGAAAATCACAACTGTCATACACGCCTAGGCGGAAAGCTCTGCGGTTTTAGTCGGAAAAACGTACACGATCCAGAAATGAAAAATTAAAGGAGGTAAAAGACTCTAAGAGTGAACCAAAAGCTTTATTTCATTGATCATGTATTCATAGATATTACAAGGTATGTAATGCGTAAAGCGCTAAGTGTGGAAAGGACGTAGTTGTGCTATGTTCCAGGGACGATCTGTTTCATCATATATGTCACCCGGATCCTCTCGTTTTCGTTTCCGGTGCCAGTTGGTCTATCCTTCAGCTCCCGGAAATCAACGAGATAATAGGATCCGTTGTGTAGTACTTTGATGACAAAAGGTCCTTCCCATGGAGATTGCAACTTGTGATCTTTCACCTGGCGAAGGCGGAGGACTAAGTCTCCGACCATGAACGAGCGGTTCCGAACTCGACGGCTATGGTAGCATCGGAGCTTCTGCTGATAAATGGTGGAGCGTTGGTCACTAAATTTCGAGCTTCTTCGATCAGGTCCACAGATAGCTGTCGAGCCTCGTCAGCATTTCTTCATTGTAGGCGGAAACTCGCGGTGAATCATGGATGATGTCGGTGGGGAGCACAGCTTCGGATCCATATACCAGGAAGAAAGGAGTAAATCCTGTTGACCTGTTAGGGGTAGTTCGTAAACCCACGAACAGAGTCTAGCTCATCAGCCCAAGCTCCGGCTGCGCGACGCAGCGGTTCTTCAAGGCGAGGTTTGATTCCGGCTAGTATAAGGCCATTGGCTCGTTCGACCTGACCGTTAGATTGTGGATGGGCCAGATGCAAGGTCAAGCCGGATCCCAACTTCCTCGCAATAATCCTTGAGTTCCCCTTGCGCAAAGTTTGTGCCATTGTCTGTGATTATGCTGTGTGGGATGCCGAATCTCGTCACGAGGCTGCAAACAAATTTTAGTGCCGTAGCACCATCGGCTTTTCTCACTGGCTTTGCCTCGATCCACTTACTGAACTTGTCAATAGCGACCAGGAGGTATTCATAACCACCGGGAGATGATTTCTTTAACTTACCAACCATATCGAGCCCCTGACCGCGAACGGCCAGGTGATAGGGATGGTCCTCAGCTCTTGGGCTGGAGCGTTTGGTTGAGTAGAGTATACTGACAACCCCGGCAAGTTTTTACCAGCTTCTTAGCATCTTCTTTAGTTAACCAGTAAAATCCTAACCGAAAAGCTTTTGCAACGAGGGACCTGGGGGCGGCATGATGCCCGCAATCCCCTGCATGGATCTCTCTGAGGATTTCAATGCCATCTTGACTAGAGACGCATTTGAGAAATACCCCGTTTGCACTTCGTTTGTAGAGCTGTCCATCAACAATTGTGTAGGATCTTGCTCGTCTGATGATCTGTCGTGCGTGGACCTCGTCCTCCGGCAACTTTCGATCAATGAGATAATCCAGAAATGGCTGAGTCCAGGCCGGAATGATTGCCATCACTTCCTTAGCCGGAGAAACTGCCAGATCAGGATTTTCCGGTTTGCGCCCTTTACAGAGGGTACCCGAAGATGCTCCAGGAAAATGCCAGGCGGAATTGGTTTCCTGCCGGATCCGAGCTTGGACAGCATGTCTGCTGCTTTGTTATCATCTCTCCTGACGTACTTGACTTCGTATCCGAGGAAGCACTTGGCGATCTCGTCCACTTCGTCTCTGTAAGCCGCCATGACGGAGTTTCTGCGTTCCAGGTTCCGGCTACTTGTTGTGCCACCGATCGGAATCTCCGCAGCATATGATGTGCTTGATCCCAATTTCCTTAGCGATGCGCAGACCATGTAGTAGAGCCTCGTATTCCGCCATATTGTTGGTAGCTTCAAGTGAATCGCAGAACGCATCAGTTCTTCTCCGGTAGGTGACTTGTGGTAACTCCACCCGAGCCTTGATGTTGCTTGGATCCGTCAAAGTGCATGACCCACAGGTTCCGGCATAGGGGTGCCCTCCGGTGCTTCAGTCCAATCTGCGATGAAATCCGCTAGAACTTGAGACTTGATTGCGGTTCGGGCTTCGTAGTTGATGTCAAAGGCAGATAATTCGATGCCCCATTTTGCTACGCGTCCTGTTGCGTCGGAGTTGTTGATGATCGTTGCCAGGGGAGCCTTGCTCACCACTGTCATTGGATGCTCCTGGAAGTAGTGTCTCAGCTTCCGGCTGCCTAGGAAAACTCCGTATGCCAGCTTCTGAAAGTGAGGGTACCTCTGCTTGGATTCCGTCAAGACTTCGCTAATGTAATAGACAGGCCTTTGGACTCCGTGCTCATATCCTTCTTCCTTTCGCACCACCACGATTACGAGGCTGATAACTTTGTTGGTAGCCGCCATGTAGAGGAGCATAGGCTCTGACTCAGCTGGAGCTGCCAGTATTGGTGGGGAGGAGAGTATGTTCTTCAACTCCTGAAGTGCTTCGTCTGCTGCCTCATCCCTGACAAATTTGTCTGTTTTCTTCAGCAGCTTGTATAGAGGTAAGGCTTTCTCGCCAAGACGGCTAACAAATCTACTGATTGCCACAACGCAACCAGTTAATCGTTGCACATCTTTGAGACAAGTTGGTCTTTTGATGTTCAGGATAGCCTTGATTTTTCCGGGTTAACTTCGATGCCCCCGTGAGAAACAATGAAGCCAAGGAGTTTTCCGGCTACGCACGCCTTCAGCGGATTTAACATCATCTTGTACCGTCGGAGATTATCAAAGGTTTCCTTAAGGTCGCTGAGCAGGTCGGATCCCTTTCGGGTCATGACCGCGATGTCGTCGACGTAGGCGTGCACGTTCCGGCCAATCTGGTCCTTCAGCACCGCGCATCGTACGTTGGTATGTGGCACCTGCGTTTTCAAGCCAAAGGGCATGGTAACATAACAGTATGTGCCAAAGGGTGTGATGAAAGAGGTCGCCTTTTGGTCAGACTCCTTCATCAGGATCTGATGATACCCGGAATATGCGTCAAGAAAACACAGAAGTTCCGCCCCTCGAATCAATGACTTGGTCAATGCGCGGCAAAGGGAACGGATCTTTCGGACAATGCTTATTCACGCCGGAGTAATCGATGCACATTCTTAGTATTTCAGAATTCTTTTTGGGTACAAGGACGGGGTTTGCGACCCAATCAGTATGGATGATACGTCCAAAACGTATCTACTTTCCCGAACACTTTTGCTATTGTTTTGCCTCTAATTTGTGTATTTTGGATACAACTAACACGGACTAACGCTGTTTTCAGCAGAATTGCTCTGGTGTCTCGTTTTTGTGCAGAAATCCAACTTTCGGAAAATCCCAATTTCTTGATGGCCCTATTTCACCCGAAGGGCCCGTGGGCAAAGAGGCCGAGGGCCACACCGCGGCGCGCGGCCCGCGGGCCCGTGGGTGGCCCTGTGGCCCCGGCTCTCTCGGATCGGTTCGACTTATCGGGTTGACGAGAGAAGTCGACATCGCAGAAACCCCAGAGAGCCACATCGCGCTCCTCGCGGGAGCCAGTCTCCGTTCGGCACTCCGCCGGACGGGGAATTGGAGGAGATCTTCACCGCCATCACCGCCAACGCTCTCCATCAACCAGCAATGTTTCCCCCATCCATGTGTGAGTAATTCCCCCGTAGGCTGAAGGGGATGGTAGGGATTGGATGAGATTGGTCATGTAATAGTCATAAGATTGTTAGGGCATAGTGCCTAGTATCCGTAGATGTCACTTTTATGATATTGTTGCAACTTGTTATGCTTAATGCTTGTCACTAGGGCCCGAGTGCCATGATCTCAGATCTGAACATGTTATTGATTCATGAAGATATTCGTTGTTTATGATCTTACCTATAAGTTGTATACACATGTCGCTGTCCGGAACCAATGGCCCCGAAGTGACAAGAATCGGGACAACCGGAGGGGATGGTAGTGATGTGAGGATCACATGTGTTCACGGAGTGTTAATGCTTTGTTCCGGTACTCTATTAAAAGGAGTACCTTAATATCCAGTAGTTTCCCTAGAGGCCCGGCTGCCACCGGCTGGTAGGACAAAAGATGTTGTGCAAGTTTCTCATTGCGAGCACGTACGACTAAATATGGAACACATGCCTATTGATTGATTAGTACTTGGATACCGTTTTATTATTATCTGCAAATGCCCCTGCTTTGATTGTTACATGAGTTTCTCTCATCCATGCAACGCCCGTTAAATCCGTCCGTGCCTACAGTATTTTAATCCTGCTGTTTACTATAATCACTATCGCTGTCTTTATTTCACCGCGTCGTTATTTCACTATTTCCACCGCCATAAAACTGTTACTACTGATAAACTCTTGCGAGCAAGTCTGTTTCAGGTGCAGCTGAATTGACAACTCCGCTGTTAAGGCTTACAAGTATTCTTTGTCTCCCCTTGTGTCGAATCAATAAATTGGGTAATACTTCCCTCGAAGACTGTTGCGATCCCCTATACTTGTGGGTCATCAAGACTATTTTCTGGCGCCGTTGCCGGGGAGCATAGCTCTATTTGGAAGTTCACTTGGATTGATATTGTTCGCTGCAAATTCTCCATTATGGGTAAACCTCGCGATACTAAGATCGCCATATTACCATCCACTACAAGAAAAGGTACAACTCTGAGTACCTCTGCTGCTCTTGATTCACCATCTGTTATTGATAAACTTGTTTCACCGCCACATGCTTCGCGTGCTGGTACTTCTGCTGAATCTGAAAATTCTCATAATATTGATAATGTTTCTGCTGTGCTTGATGATAGTGGTTCATTGGGATCTTTTCTAGATGCTACAATTGCTAAGTCTAGACAAATTGAAAATACTGAAACTCCTAATGCTGCTACACCTGTTAATTCACCTGAGTCTGTTGATTATTCTAGTGATGATCTTGATGAAGATTATGTAGAGCTTGATGATGATTTTATTGAAAAATGCAATGCTACTACTGATGCAAGAAAAATTAAAAAGTTGCTTGCAGAACATGCTGTTAGATATAAACCATCTCCTGATCCTAAATTTGCCACATCTCCTATAAACATTAGGGATAAAGATTATGATTTTTCTCTTGATCTATCTCATATAGCTATTGTTGAGAAAACACCCTTTTGTGGTACTGAAAAAGAAAGTGCTGTTGAACACATGACTGAGTTATCTACTCTTAGTGGCTTGTTTTCTGATGATATTAAGATGCGTACTTATTTTGTCGCTAAAATTTTCCCTTTCTCATTAAAGGATGATGCTAAAACTTGGTATAATAATTTGCCTCCTGGTTCTATTAAAAGTCCAAAAGAATTGCTTGATGTTTTCTTCCGCAAATACTTTCCTGCTAGTGCTCAACATGCTGCTTTGCAGAGAATTTATAATTTTGACCAGGAAGATGGAGAGAAATTGCCTGAGGCTTGGGCGAGATTTTGCTCTCTTATTAGAGCTCAGCCTGACCATGATTTGGAAAAGCATGATTTACTTGATATATTTTATAGTGGACTAACTATTGAGTCTAGGGGATACCTGGATAGTTGTGCTGGTTGTGTTTTCAGGAAAAGAACCCCAGAAGACGCTGAAGAATTATTGGCTAAAATAGGCCGGAATCATGATGATTGGTCTACACCTGAACCAACCCCGACACCGATAGTGAAGAAGAGGGGTATGATTAAATTAAATGTTGAAGATATGAGGGAAGCCAAGAAGTCTCTTAAGGAGAAAGGTATTAAACCTGAAGATGTGAAGAATTTACCTCCTATAGAAGATATATGTGAAACAATTCCCCCTTCATCTACGATTGAGGTACACTCGCTTCAACACTTTACTAGGGAAGATATTCCGTATTCAAAATCTCCTGCTCAATGCTTAGATGAATTTGATAATTATATTGTTAAGCAAGAAAACTTTAATATGAGAGTAGAGAATCATTTAATGGAAAATTCCCGAGCTATTAGTGAATTGCATGGTATTGTGGAGAGAACCTCCAATGATGTTAAGATACTTGTTAAACATTTTCAAATGGTTCAAACTCAAATTGATCAACTTACTAAAGTGCAAAATGACTTGTTGGGAAATAATTCTAAAGAAAAACATGCTTGTGAAGTAACAACTAGAGGTGGTGCTTCTACCCAGGATCCTCTATATCCTGAAGGGCATCCCAAAAGAGTTGAACAAGATTCTCAACCAATTAAAACTAGTGCTCCATCTAAGAAAAAGAAAAAGAAACATAAGAATGTTGTAGAATCCTCTGAACCTGTTAATGATCCTAATAGTATTTCTATTTCTGATGCTGAAACTGAAAGTGGTAATGAACATGAGGAAGATAATGATAAGAATGATACTCCTGATAAAGAAGAAATTGAAAAAGAACCTGAAAAGCATGCTAAAAATAAAAAGTACACTAAAGAAGATTTTATTACAAAGAAACAAGGTAATGAAAGAGAACCTTGGGTTCAAAAGCAAATGCCTTTTCCTGCTAAGAAACTAAAATCAAAGGAGGAGGAACATTATAATAAATTTTGTGATTGGATGAAACCTTTATTTCTGCAAATCCCTTTGACTGATGCTATTAAATTGCCTCCTTATTCAAAGTATATGAAAGATATTGTTACTAACAAAAGGAAAGTCCCCAATGAGGAAATTTCTACTATGCTCGCTAATTACTCCTTCAATGGTAAGATTCCAAAGAAGTTGGGCGAGTATACCGACTATTCCTTGTTCCATCAAGAATAATTATGTTAGAACTGCTCTATGTGATTTGGGAGCAGGTGTTAGTGTGATGCCTTTTTCTCTTTATAAGAGACTTGATTTAGATAAATTGATACCTACTGATATATCTTTGCAAATGGCTGATAAATCTACTGCTATTCCTGTTGGTTTATGTGAAAATGTTCCTGTGCAAGTTACTCAACATTGCTTGATATTAACTGATTTCGTTGTGTTGGAAATGCCTGAAGATGATAATATGTCCATTATTCTTGGAAGACCCTTTCTTAATACTGCAGGGGCTGTTATTGATTGCAATAAAGGCATGGTTACTTTCAATGTTGATGATAAGGAACACACTGTCTATTTTCCCAAGAGGATTGATAAAGTATGTGGAGTCAATACAATTTTTAATGTGAAAACTATCAAAGTGGGATCCATTGATTGTCCTATATATGAGCCTAAAGAAGAATATCAAACTCTTGTGATTGGATCCATATCAATTCAATATAAGGTAACATGATTGATTTGAGGTTTATTTCTTCTTATGTCATATAAAATTTATTTGGTAGCAAGACTTGATCAACCTTGTTAACAAGTATATTTTATTGCATAAAAGAGCTAAACAACACTTCTTTCTTTCTCTCTCCTTTCACCTATTTTACTTGCTGTAGCATTTTTATTTTGCAATATGCTTTAGTCATTTAAGATTTTAGAAATCATTTTCCTGCGCAGTAATCATTAATTTAATACCAGAAATGTGCATTTTTCAAAGTTCTCTAAAAATTACAAAAATTATACCGTTGGTCCTATTTTTCGACGAGGCACCTGGGAGCACCAGAGAATGACCTGTGGGGCACCAGGGGGTGCCACACCATAGGGTGGCGCGGCCAGCAAGGGGGCCGCGCCACCATGTGGTGTGGGCCACCCCTTGCCCCACTACACCATCTCTTCCTCCAGCACCTTCTCTCTCCCGAAAAAACTCGTACCAAGTTTCTCTCACTCGTGTTTCTGCTCAAGAACTCGCGATTTTTCGATCTCCTTGCTCAGCCCAGATTTCTGTCTGAAATTTGGCACATTTACTCCTTGGTATGTGACTCCTTTGATTGTCCAATTAGAATTTCATTTGGTTGAGTATATCTTGAATATTTTGCTGCTGTAGATAACATGTTTAGTGAGCTTGCATGCTTGTTCTAAGTTGTAGAAATTAGTTTTGATGCATGTTTAGCACTCTAGCAAGTTCCTATAGTAGTTCCCTTCAATTACACACCTTGAAATCAAATTTTATAATGATTGTTGAAAATTTCAGAAAATGGAAGAAGGTGTGCCCCAATTGAACCAAGAAGAATTGGAAGTCCAGCAAGTTTCAAGAGTCAATCGTGAGGAGGGAGTATACCCCTCTTACTACCCATGCGTGGACTTTATGAGAAGTGCGGGGATTTTACAAGATGTGCAAACTCTAATCTCTCGTGCAGGGCTGAGTGGTTTTGTTGAAGGAGAGCCAAGACAATATGTAAAATTAACTATGTCTTTTGTGCAGGACTTCAAGTTCAATTGGTCGCGGTCTGACCCCATGGTCCAGTATAAAATTTACAATAAAGCTGTCAACTTGCCATTTAGTGTTTTTTGTGCAGCAATTGGAGTACCGCAATGGGGATCCTGCGAGAAGATCAGGGGAACACCGCGGGAGCTCTCAGATCTTTATACAAGGATTTGTAATGGGAGGAGTCTCTCCAAGGATGATGGTAAGATTAGTAGCATTCAACATCCAGCCATCCGCTACTTTGCCTATTTCATTACAAAGTGCGTCCTTGCAAGAAGGACCGGAGGTAAATTATCTGTCCCAGACTTGGCTTTCTTAGCTGCTGCTTTGCAACAGGATAGGACTTATAATTTGGGTGCTTTAATAGCTTGTAGACTTGCTACTAACCGTGAGAAAGGAGGAATTTGTGGAGGTCTTATCGCCTCTCGCTTATTAGCTATGCATGGTGTAGAACCTCACCATTTAGATATTCCTCTTTCTATAGAGAAGCTTGATGTGGTTTCCATAATTAGACATGAGTTTATTTCAGATGCATCTAGTTTGAACAACCTGCATTATAGGATAACTTTGTATAAGAAAAGTTGGAGTATAACTAAGAAAATTGAAAAACTAGTACGATTGCCTGCACCTGCTTTGTTTAACCTTGATGCCAGGAACGGGTGGTCGATCACAGAAAATGAGCTAAATGCATACATAGAAGGAGAAAGCCGTCGTGCGAGGGAAAATGTGGAGGAGACCGAGGAGCATCCCGACTCTTCATCCGATGCAGCAAGCTCCTCATATCAACATCATGGTCACGTGGAGCCTCCTCGATATTCTTCTGCACAGGGGCCTTATTACCACTCCATGTATGATCCACCGGCGTGGAACCCCGACCCTCGTTGGGAATGAACTCCACTTAGGCCAAAAGCCTAAGCTTGGGGGAGGTATACCGGCATCACTCATTCTTTGCATGTTATGATTGCTGGATACTTGTACATACTTGTTTAGTCTCTAGAGTGGTTTTCTAATGAGAGGGAGATAATATTTGGGGAAGTGCTGTCCAAAAACAGATTCTGTGCTGTTACTAAAAAAAACGCACAGCCAGAACGTTATTTTGAGTTGCCAATTTTTGAGCATGTTCCCCAGGTTGTTATCTAACTTTCATTAGTTGAACACTTTTTGGTCTGAGCAATGGAAGATTTTTGTTAAATTCGATTTCTGTACTGCTGTCAGGATTTGGCAGATTTCTCTCGTCCTGCTTTTCTGTGTTTCTGTTAGTTTGCATTCTTTTGTTTTCACTTTGTTTCTTTACTAAAACACAAAAAGACCAAAAATATTTCTGTTGTTTCTCTTCACCATTTGTTTATTTGGTTCCTTGCTCTTAGTTTACTTTATTTGCTATCGTTGGTTTGCTATAAGAAAACCCAAAAAGATTTTGCTTTGTTTGCTTGTTTTCTTTCGTGCTTGTTTCTAATTCAAAAACACCAAAAATATTTGCTGTTCTTCTTTGGTTTGTAAAGTTCATCATGAGTTCAATGGTCTTCGGTGGCTGGAGCGTGGTTTTCATTTCATATTATCCAAGCTACACAAGTGAAAAGGCAATAATGACGATCTACGACAATCTGATTGTGGTGAGAGGCTGGTATGAACTCTATTTGCTTTCATTTTTGTACATATACTCATCCATATGAGCATGCTTAGTTGGTTCATGTGAGGTATATGTTATTTGAGAAAGTCTAGTAGCTCATGATCTCTCATGTTTAGTTTCAATTTATTAATATGAGTAGCATGTCATGGATGTTTGCTTGCATTGTTTTATTCATAAGTAAGTATGGCATTGTGGTATCCTCCTCTGAATAATTCATTTATATCGACTTGGCACATGCTCACGCATGCATATGACTGAACAAAAAGTCAATTAAGCCTCGATGATTTATATTGCTTCAGAGTTCTTGTATCACTTTTATGCTTCCGTTAATTTATTTTGCCGCAAGCATGATTATGACAGTTATTGCTCTCTTGATTTGTCGCTCCCTAGTCTTTTGCTAGCCTTCACTTGTACTGAGCGGTGACGCCGCTCGTGCTTCCAAACACCTGAAAACCAAGTTGTTCCAAAAGTGTCCACCATAAATACCTATGCATGGCATTTCAAACCATTCCAAGTAAATTCTCATGCGCTACCTTTAAAACCTTCAAAATGCTTCTCAATTTGTGTTAATGTTTCATAGCTCATGAAGAAGTATGTGGTGTTTAGCTTTCAACCTTGTCATTTACTTTTGACGGACTCTCATATGGACTAGTGGCACATCCGCTTATCCAATAATTTTGCAAAAAGAGCTGGCAATGGGATTCCCAGTCCCGAATTAATTAACTTAAATAGACACTCCTCCATGGTTTGTGATTGTTGGACGGCACCCGAAGGATTCGGTTAGCCATGGCTTGTGTAAGCAAAGGTTGGGGGAGTGTCATCATCATAATAAAACTTAAATAAAAAGGCACTCCTTCATGGTATGTGATTGATGGCAGGCACCCGAGGATTCGGTTAGCCATGGTTTGTGAAAGAAAGGTTGGAAGGGGTGCCAACCAAAAATAAATAAATGGGAGCCGCTCTTGTGAGTCCGGTTGATGAGGTAGTTAGTGTACCCATTACCATTCGTTGACAACAACAAACACCTCTCAAAATAATTTTACTGCTTTACAAATGAAAAGCTCTAGCGCATGTTAATCCCTGCTTCCCTCTGCGAAGGGTCAATCTTTTACTTTTATGTTGTGTCTCCATTCTTTCATTGAGCACTATCTTGAGAGCACAACTGTCATTCTTAGTATAATATGCTTGTCTCAAAATATGATTGATTGTGGTATAACTTTGATGCTTTTATCTTTGACAATCACTAATTCTAGTCTTTCTATGAACTCAAGAGGTGCCTCGGCATTTATGTTTTGCCGATCAAATACGGCAAGCGAGATACCACTTTATCATATTCTCTTATGAACATTGCAATCCTGCTTATATACATGATTCATGGTGCTTATTATTAATTGTTGGTACTTCTCCATGATTGACATAGCTGTTGGATGATCTTATTTGCATGTATATCATTATGAACTGCTTAAGTATTAGCCATAGCATGAGAATATATACATCATATGAGCAAATGTGTTCGTGAAAGTTCTTTTATCGCTCAGTTGTTAACTGAATTGCTTGAGGACAAGCAATAAGCTAAGCTTGGGGGGAGTTGATACGTCCAAAACGTATCTACTTTCCCGAACACTTTTGCTATTGTTTTGCCTCTAATTTGTGTATTTTGGATACAACTAACACGGACTAACGCTGTTTTCAGCAGAATTGCTGTGTCTCGTTTTTGTGCAGAAATCCAACTTTCGGGAAAATCCTCGGAATTTCTTCAGATGGCCCTATTTTACCAGAATATCGACGGAGCCGAAGGGCAAAAGAGGTGGAGGCCCGAGGGCCCCACACCAAGGCGGCGCGGGGGGGGCGCGCGGCCCTATGGTGTGGCCCCCTGCCGGCCTCCGCCCCCCTTCGGACTACTTATCGGGTTCGACCTAAAAACGCACGGAGAGAAGTCGACATCCGTAAACCCTCCGAGAGCCGCCACATCGCGAAACTCCGTCGCGGGAGCCAGAAGTCTCCGTTCGGCACTCCGCCGGGACGGGGAATTGGAGGAGATCTTCACCGCCATCACCGCCAACGCCTCTCCATCAACCAGCAATGTTTCCCCCATCCATGTGTGAGTAATTCCCCGCTGTAGGCTGAAGGGGATGGTAGGGATTGGATGAGATTGGTCATGTAATAGTCATAAGATTGTTAGGGCATAGTGCCTAGTATCCGTAGATGTCACTTTTATGATATTGTTGCAACTTGTTATGCTTAATGCTTGTCACTAGGGCCCGAGTGCCATGATCTCAGATCTGAACATGTTATTGATTCATGAAGATATTCGTTGTTTATGATCTTACCTATAAGTTGTATACACATGTCGCTGTCCGGAACCAATGGCCCCGAAGTGACAAGAATCGGGACAACCGGAGGGGATGGTAGTGATGTGAGGATCACATGTGTTCACGGAGTGTTAATGCTTTGTTCCGGTACTCTATTAAAAGGAGTACCTTAATATCCAGTAGTTTCCCTAGAGGCCCGGCTGCCACCGGCTGGTAGGACAAAAGATGTTGTGCAAGTTTCTCATTGCGAGCACGTACGACTAAATATGGAACACATGCCTATTGATTGATTAGTACTTGGATACCGTTTTATTATTATCTGCAAATGCCCCTGCTTTGATTGTTACATGAGTTTCTCTCATCCATGCAACGCCCGTTAAATCCGCCCCTGTGCCTACAGTATTTTAATCCTGCTGTTTACTATAATCACTACTGCTGTCTTTATTTCACCGCTGCTGTTATTTCACTATTTCCACTGCCATAAATTACTACCGATAAACTCTTGCGAGCAAGTCTTCCAGGTGCAGCTGAATTGACAACTCCGCTGTTAAGGCTTACAAGTATTCTTTGTCTCCCCTTGTGTCGAATCAATAAATTGGGTAATACTTCCCTCGAAGACTGTTGCGATCCCCTATACTTGTGGGTCATCAATAACTTCTACTACAAAACCTGCCTCTAGTAACTTTGCTAATTCCATTCCTATGGCGCGGCGCTTCTTGTCTCCAAAGCGTCGCATAGCTTGCTTCACCGGTTTTGCACGCGGATTTATATTGAGGTAGTGCTCGGCGAGTTCCCTTGGTACTCCGGACATGTCAGAAGGTTGCCATGCGAAGATATCCATGTTTGCTCTGAGGAACTCGACGAGCGCGCTTTCCTATTTGGGGTCCATGTTGGCTCCGACTGAAACCTGCTTGGAGTTGTCACCTTCGACGAGGTCATGCTTCTTGGTTTCTATCGCGGCCTTGAACGAGGTCTTCTGTTCGGAGATCTGCTTCTTGGTGGTCTGCATCTCAGTCGGATCCACCGCGGCTCGTAGCCTTGCAGCTCCTCTCCGATATGACGGATTCTGCAAAGGCGGCCTCGCCTTCCTCGCAGTCCCTAGCTTTCTTGTAGTCTCCGGACACGGTGATCATACCGTTAGGGCCCGGAATCTTGAGCTTGTTGTAGATGTAGCATGCCCTGGCGTGGAACTTGTGGTAGGTGGGCCTGCCGAAGATCACGTGGTAGGAGCTTTTGAAGGGCACTACTTCGAACGTGATCATCTCTTCGCGGTAGTTGTTCACATTGCCGAAGGCCACGGGAAGTTTGATGCTGCCCAGAGAGTTTGCCTTCTTACCCGGAACCACACCATGAAATTCAGCTGTTCCTTGGTGAGGTTCATCTTCTCCAGGGTCTCCAGGTACATGATGTTCAGGCTAGCTCCTCCATCCATAAGGCACTTGGAGAAGTCATACCCGTCTATGCGGGGACTTACAACCAGAGCGTAGCACTCTTTTGGGATGACGGCCGGGTGATCCGACCTGTCAAAAGTACAGCTTTCTCCGACCACTTGACATACTGCGGCACAGCCGGAATGTGGCGTTCAAGATCCGGAGCGCCGATTTTTTCGCGCGGACAGTTGGGGTTCCGAGGAAGGTGTGGTAAGTTCCGACACTCTTCTTACCAAAGGGGTTGGACTTGTTGGCTGCGGTACCCTCCTTGGGTTCCGGCGAAGCGTCATCCTCATCCATGGCCTCGGAACTGTCCTCCTCTTTGTCCTTGTTCTTGCCCTTGCCTCCTTTGCCGCGCGGCGGTGCTTCCGGGCTCGCTTGTATCCTGCCTCCGGGTCGTTCTTCAGATCGTTGACCCACTTGCAGTTGCGATTGGTGTGGGTGGATTTGCCCGTAGCCGGATCCGGATGAGCCAGGCACGGCATATCCCTGTATTCTTCGTACGTTTGGGGCGCGGGATCCGGCTGCGGTGACCTCGCGCGCTGCTGGCCCCTGCCGCTCCGCCTCCACGTCCGCGGCCTCTTCCGCCTCCTGAACCTCCGCGTTGGAACGTCATGGCGACCATGTCGGATCCTCCGCCCTTCTGGTCTTCAGGGGGGTTCTTCCGCTTATTGCTGTTGCCGACGCCGTTATCACGGTTTTTCTTTTGTTGGTGCAGGGGTATGGCTGTAGCTGCGAGATCTCCGCCTGCGTCGTCATCGGCGGCAGTGTGATCACTGGCGATGTTTATCATCCCGTCAAGAGTGAGCTTGTTTGCGTTCACCAGGCAGGTAAGCTTGTGGCGCAGCAGCCCCCCGCGCTGCAAACCACCAATGAAGGCGTGCATCGTTGTGCGGTTATCTACGTTTTCGCACTCGTTTCGGTTGCCAACCATCGGGTGAGGAAGCTCCTGGATCCTTCTTCTGTATGCAAGCTTGGAGGTCGCTGGTGGTGGCCGGTCTCTTGTAGGTGCCCCTGAAGTGGTTCTCGAAAGCCTTCTTCAGGTCCAACCAGCAAAAGATAGTGTTTTCCTCAAGGTCACTGAGCCAAACACGAGCTGGACCAATAAGGTACAACTGGAGCATGCGGCAGGCTATATTCGGGGTCCTCAGGTTAATGTATTGTAGTAATCCTCAATCCGGTATCCGGCCCTCGCTGCCATCATAATGCTTCAGGTTTCCGGTAGCTTAAGGTTCAAGCTTCTTGGCTTTGGTTCCTCTCGGATCATCCGGCCAAAGCACCTTGGACCAATGTAGTCGGATCTGTACTCGTTGAGGCGCTCCCGGGCATCGCGGGGACCGCCGCCGGTGATTTTGAGCGGGAACGGATCTCGCTCCGCCTCCGCCTCCACCTCCGCCTCCACCGGGTGGTGGCGAGGGAGATCTGCGAGGGGGCCTGTAAGATGATCTTCCGCCTTCGGACTCTCGCGTGGCTCCCGCGGCTGGCTCCGGCTTCGGTGGCTCCTTTCCTCTTGGTGGTGGTCGCCTCCGCTGCTCCGGCTCCCTGCTCGTGGCCGCGCTCTTCGTTCCGGCTCCTCCTTGGTTCGGCTCGCGTCCTTGGCTTCTGCGAGGCTCGCTCGCGTTCTTGATTCCGACGAGGCTCAGGCTCGCGGTCTTGGTTCCGGCTTCTGCGTGGTTCCGGCGTGCGCTCCCTACTCCTGTCCCTAGGAGGCGGCATGTTGTCGCGGATGTTGATTCCGCCTGGCCCATGGGGCCTGGTGTTTCCGGCGGGACTACGACGTCGAGGAGGTAGCGGAGGACGCGAAGCTCGGGGTGGCGGTGACGGAACACGATACTTGTCTCTGCCAGTATACATCGGGTCCTTTCCCTTGCCGGGTTTCTCGGGGTCGAATCCGAGGTTACCGGGATTGGATTCGGATGTTCTCTGACTTTCCTTCTGCGCTCCGTGGATCCGGTGCACGATGCTCCATCACGGTTCGACTTGCTATGGCGTCCTTCTGCGCGGTGGATATGCAATGTTCCGGATTGGATTCTAACCTGCGCGAAGTGTCGCCTTGCTCTTTGCTGCATTGCTGAGGCAACGAGCTTCCGGACGTAGTTGATGTCAATCTCCTCGTCCTTCTTTTTCAGAGCTCCGCAGCCTTCTTCAATTTATCCTTTGGAGTTGCGAGCGGCGTTGTTGTGGGTGTTGCAAAGGTAATCTTGCGGGGAGGGATGGCTTCTCGAGCGATCCTATCGCCTCCGCCTGCGCAGAGGCTACCCTTTCCTCCCACTCCTTTCGGAGTCTCTTGACTGTCGCCAGCATTTCGTCGACTTCGCGATCCTTTTTTAGGGAGTGGTCCACAAAGTTTGCAGCTAAGGTTCTTTCTTCCAGCATTGCGGCTGCGGTCCTGGCGAACTTCTGAGCTGTTGCCAGCATCTCCTGCCGTTTGGCTTCTAAGGCCTCCGGGTCTGCAGCCTCCTCGGGAGTTATTGGTTTGTTGAGAATATCGACTGCGCGACTAAATCCATGCGCGCTTGCTCGACCATCTCTTCTGGTGACAGGACATCCTTTTGTGGTCGTGCCCGATCTAAGGGAGACCTTAAATTGGATGGTCCTGGGTCGGAAGTGGAGTCTTCATCTTCCGTTTCCTGCTGATCCAGCGGTGCCACGGTTGCTAGAACCTGCATCGGCTGGGCGGATTCTACGTCAGCTTGCTCACCGCCTCCGAGTTCCTCGAGCTTGCGGTTGAATTCTTCTGTATTCATGGATGAGGCGCCGTCAGCTTCTTCCCCGATCTCGAGCTCCTTCGTCAAGCGATTGTATTCTTCTGTGCCTGAGGAGGCATCGTCGGAAGTTGGGCTCAAGTTACCGAGGATTGATTCCTCGGGTTTCGCTTCCTCTTGCCCTCCAGATCGCTTCTTGCAGATCCGGAGCGACGTTGTTTCCGGTGCCCCAACCTGCAAAGGATCGGCCTCGTCCTGGTGGAGGGCGTCTCCTGTATGGGCCAAGAAGTGCACGAAGTGACACCTTTGCTTCTCTAGCACCTGGGAGACCCAGCGGATCTGCATTGGTCTTCCACCGTTTTCCTGCTCAGGGCGGATTGGGTGGGCTTTGATTTTTCCTGATCTAAGGCGAACCTTCCTTAAGAAGCCCTGCGACTCGATCGGATCTTCGCGACGGCGTCCAGCTCGCGGCGGACGCGTCAGCGTTACTACCATGCGTTTCGTCGGAATCGACGGTCTCGCCGATGAAGATGTGGATGCCGCCGATTGGGACGATGGAGAGCTTGACGGGGTTTGACCTAGCCGGAATCTCGTCCGAGGGACGATCGAAAAATTCCCGGCGTAGAGTACGCGCGATCGAGTCGTCGTAGCTTCCCATGGCGGAGCCCTCCCGGTTCCGGCCTCCACGCCTTAGGCCCCACGGTGGGCGCCAACTGTCGTTGCCTAATCGACGGTACCTCGGAGGAGGGATCCTCACGAGGGGGAGAATAAGTAGGGGCCATAGGGCGGAGTGCACACGGGACGGTGGTACGAGTTACCCACCTTCGGAACACGCACGATGAGGGCCTACCGCTGCTTGTCCGGAATTATCGGGCGCTTGCGCATTGTTACAATGGTTGTGGTTGTGCCTCTAGGGCTCCCGGATCCGGCTTATAAAGGCGCACGGATCTAGGGTTTACATGGAGAGTCCTAGCCGGAATACAAGTTGCCTAACTACGGTACAATATCTTGCCGTGTACGTCAAGGATCCGCCTTCCTCATGATCGTGCTGGATCCGGATACGTTATGGGCCTCCACGGATCCGGCCTCCTTCGTAGGTCGGTTGGGATCCGGCTCCATGTTCCTGGGATGGACTTCATCCTTCATGATCAACAACAACTGGGCCGCCCGATGGGCCATATGCCACCATCACCATCTGGGGCCACCCGGGCTTGCCGGATCCAGGCCATGTCGTTGATATACCCATAAAGTATACCCACAATAGCTTGCTTCTTCAACTTGATCAGCTACCTTAACTGCTTGTTCATTTTCTTTAGTTCTTCCTTCACTTCCACCAGTTCTGCATTGGGAGCATTAGGCATAATCGGAACGGCTCCTCTCTCCACCGCATTCTCTACAACAAGTCCCCCCCTCCCAAATTGCGCCAATTAATTCCTTCAACTGAAGCCTCTGAACGTACACATCGATCCACTCGAAATGCCTGCATTTCTTCAGGATCTGAAAACAACAACGTGAACCCTAAACCCTAAATCCTAAATTCGAGGGAATAACAAGGAAATCGAGAGAAAACAGAGCAATTGGAGCAAGATCTAACCTTATCCCCTCTCTATATGACAAGCTTTCGCATGCAAGGAACTCATGTCCACGATTGCCGTTGTTGTTCGTCTTACAGATCAACCGCTTCAGAGGCTCTTGGCGTGGGCAGTCAGGGCATCTTGTCAAAGGCACGGGTCCATACTGCGGCCATGAAGAACGGGATGTCGAAGAGAAACTAGACATCACCCGCCTGCCGGAGAAGGGCTACCGCTGGCGGAGAAGAAGAACAATAGGCGCGGGAAAATAAAGGGGAAGCAATGACACAGGCACGGGCGCGGGGCTGGCTCGGGCTCCCATTCTGCAATGGTCACCTGGGTAAGCTGTGGGTCCGACGCGCTAACGTGGACAAGTTGTGGGTCCCACGATGATCTGGATAAGTGGAGACGTGTCCACTGCGGGGCACTAACAGCGGTCCCATTTGCCAGCACCAACCAACGGTCAACTAAACGGGATTCCTCCCGTCCGAGCTCCTTGTGAGGGTTTCAGACAAGGGCTTAGGCAAAACTGAGGAAAAACTAAGCGACTGGAGAAAACTGAGCACAACTAAGGACCAGATGGCACGAAAACAGAGATCTCTATATAAAATGGGTCAATCTCTTTATCATTGTTTTGCTTGTCCATTTGTAAATGTATCTGAATAAAAACCCCCGGTTTCAAATTTACCAAATGCATATCCTAACATATGCCATCTATTGACTTGTAGGTCACGAAGGAAGATGGAGCTCCTCGGTACAGGAGTAAGACTGTGTCTAAGTTTGATGGTACTAATCATCTTTTTCCACTGAAGCAAAGCAATTTACAGTTCATTTTCTTCCTCAGTCAGGAGTTTGCCGTAGAGGGAACTAAAGGCTAAGCAATCAACACTTCATCGTAGGACTTATTACCATGGGCAGAATAGTTTTCCTTGTGGTCGAGGGAAAACTTCCTAAAAACGTAGGTGATGGATTGTGTTAAAACTGATTAGGATCGCTTTTGACTTTATGGTACTACGATATATAAGTTTGATATTATGTTATATGATATATTTGAGCTTGTGCTAGGATGTTTGGAAGCATTATATGTGATATATGTTATGATTTTCTATGATTTTATAGTATTTATACGAACCGTGAATAGGTAAATTGCAGAATAAAATATTGCGCTGAACAATATCATGAGGGGCTCTAGTTTGTGTTGTGTAGTGAAGTACAAAGGCAAACACCAAATACTGTCAACATACACACACCTGCCACGATACCTAATATGTGCTTCCCAGTAATGTTCCTGTGGCCCTCGCCGCATCTGCCGCACCACAACTAGCTCGGCGACGCACTATGTGCTGTGAAAAAAGATGTTGGACGTACACTATTCTAACGCAATTATCCCTAGCTGTTTGTAAATACC
Source organism: Lolium multiflorum (assembly GCA_030979885.1). Classification (NCBI taxonomy): domain Eukaryota; kingdom Viridiplantae; phylum Streptophyta; class Magnoliopsida; order Poales; family Poaceae; genus Lolium; species Lolium multiflorum. Next base: position 16,540,002 of record CM061751.1, read on the forward strand.
ACCGTAGCTCAATTGTGACCTTTAGGCGTCCGCCTCGACATTTAAAAGTATCAGGTAACACCTGCGATTTTGTAGCGCAAACTATCTAAATCCACATTAGAAAAATTGAAATCTTTATCATTTTTCTCATCTTCAGAGACAGACTCAGGATAAGAGCAGACATTTCTATATACTCCATCATGAAAACCAGAACCATTTCTATTTTCATTTTTTAAACATAACTCACATCTAGCGCTCTCTGGTTTCAGGATAGCATCAACGGTGCTATTAACTTATACATTCTCTCTACCCAAACCTACTCTTACTTTATTCGCCCATGTTATGTGAGCAACGACTGCATATATTTAGACTAGAAAGTTAAGATAATTTACCATTTGTGCTGTTGAAATTATTCTGCTTCGCCAAGTTTTCTTTCTTCTCCATTGTATGGTGGGAAAGTCCATTTGGCCACTGCTTTAGGTTCACAAGGCTACGTATGCCCATTTGGCTAGGCACACCAACAGTAAGTTCCGGTTCTGTAACATATTTCCATTGCACGAAGACGATGCACTAGCCCAAGTCATCGGCCAGCTGCAAGTCAAGCCTCGCTCCTGCTTGATACTACTGTACTTTTTACGCAAAGTAGCATCCGATTCCGATCGAACAAATAACCACATGGTGGCTCTGTACCCAAGTCAACATTCAGCTTCACGCAAAGCAGCATCCGAACTAATAACAGACGCAACACGACCTTACACTGAGCCGGTGGATCCTACGTACGCACACCGCACTGCAACGTGAAAGGTTAAACAATGATGATTGCACTAACGCTGCGAATTACTGACGCGATTAAGTTCTTTGTTTCTTTCTACACAAGTGTCACCAATACTCGCCAGGCCACCATTCCACAAGAGGCCAAAGAGCAAATAGCAAAGCTTCAAAAGAGGCCAAATACTTCTGAAGTTGTTGTTTTCATGAATGATATTAATACATGGTTTTGATCACTTTCTTGAATCTATCAAAATTTAACTATTTTTTTAGATAACGCGAATGTTGTAATTTCGTGAAGATACAAATTACATTCAGCACCTGCAACACCATAATACTCTAATGGCACTACGGATACACACAGCTAAAAAAAGGAAACAAAAAATCCCTCTACGGAGATCTAGACCTAGTGGCAACAGTACAAACATCACAAAGACAACATCTGAAGTCCAATTCTCCAAAAGGGAGCCCTCCAAGAAGAAAATAGTGCACGATCACCGTTGTCACCCGATCATAGATCATATGATTTCACCCTGGAGAAAGTCTACACTTTTAAAATAATGCCTTCAATAAGATTATTGCCAGATACAAACAATTAAGGTCGAAACTTGGATTTTCACCTGAAAGTATGAACTTCTCATGTGAAATCGCCGCCATTTGCGTACCACTGCTACAAGTTCAAAATCATGAAGCAAATTCCTCATCATTGCAAAGACTCGAACCACCATTACTAGTCCTCAGATCTCGGCTTTCATGACATTCTTAGCCTCTGACTTCACCATGGAACGTACAGATCGATGCTAGCAAGCATGAAGCAGAACTTCATCTTGGTGCAAGAGTCATCCTAGGACCATCGCCTTTATTCAGCCAGCCGACCAACACTGGTGAAGAAGCAGGCCGCCACCGCCATGCCCGGGGCTGATGCCCAAGGCTTCCTCGTGCTATGGGGATGAACCAAATTTATATCTGTGTGGCGGCATCGGAGACGATGAGGTGCTACATGGGATGTGACACAATTGTTTTTTTATGACAATTCCTGGATAATATTTTCAGATACACCTTCTCCAGATTAATTTTTTTTTCTAAAATGGGGGAAATATCGCCCCAGCTTCTGCATCCAAAGGATGCACACGGCTTTTTTTATTAGATTATTCACAACACCTTACAAGAGCAATACAAAAAATCAAACTCGAAGCCACCTCGCTAAACCTACAGAGCGATGAAGGGGGTGATAATTCACCAACTCACATCAACTAAAAACCAAATGCCTTCCCAGGCCGCCCAATAGCAGATGAGAAGCACATCCAGTCAAGTAGACTCTCAGCATACGCCAACGCACACGCCATAGAAGTTGCTACCACCGTCTTCCTCGACTCCATCTTCAAGAGATCATCGCATTGACCATGTCAGGCCTGCCATCGATGCCGCCACGGCGCCGACGACTCCACCATCCTGCGCGAGTCCATCACACCGCATCCGTCCCGAGACACCACTGCACCATGCCGCGGCGACTCGACGACGCCGACACAGCAAAAGCACACCGCTCCACCTCAGCACCACCGCCATCCGTTGTCTGCTCCAAAAAACGATGCCCCCAACAAGGAGAACGGCGTTGCGTGCCGCCATCGTCCGATCCGGGAGACCCGGGTCTAGGGTTTCCCCTGAAGCAGCCCAGGCGAAGAACGCAGGCTGCAGAGACCTGCTCTACATTAATTGAAGTTCTGGTTTTAGTCTAACTCAGAACTTATTTAAGTTTGGTCAAGTTTATAGAAACATTTTTCGTTTCATAACCAGAAAAGACAATGCTATGCATGCAAGCCCATGGCTTCCGTTCTCCCAGTCTTGCAGAAACGCTTCAAGATAAAGCATAGTATGCACTTTGCTCGTCTAACAAAAAAAATAATGTGCACTTTGCTTGCTAACACAAGAATGCACTCCACTTTGCTCATCAGTAAAAAATTACTCAGACTTAAGCAGCTGTACTACCAGGGTAACCAGATGTTAAAGTAAGCGTTAGCAAAGACTATTTAAGACAAACTGTACCCCTCCACCCGTTACACACTTCTAAGCTCGTCTGTCCATACATTTCCCTCGTGTGTGTGCTCGTTGCTTCCTCCTCACGAGGATTTTTCTTCAATCCCTCAAGGCTCAAGCATCTCTCCTCTCCTGGGCGCCGCTGCCCACCCATACCAGAGCGCGCGCCACGCGATCCGGTTGGTAAGGCGCTCCTCCCGTCTAGCTGCTCCTATATTGGATCGCATAGTCAATAAACTGTTGCTGAATAATATGTTTATGAAATGTTAGAACCAGTAAAATTTTATGAAACCATGGGTGCTAAGACTTGTTTCATGTCTATCACTAGAGTCTGCGTAACCCAGTTTCCTCAAATGTTTCATGTTGCTTATTGAGTATCACAAGTGTTCCACAAGCGTTTTGTCGGCATATTTTTATCTATTTTCATCCAGATTGATCATGTTATGCATTATTGTGTTACACTGCGCTTCAAACTTGTTTCACCGAAACTAAAAAAAATATTTCTATAAACAATATAAAATCCAATCCTTATACTATGGATACTTATACCTAGTAAATTGTATACACTGTAAATGTCCATCATCACGAAGATGCAAATTGCTTAACTATTGATAATGCTCTTCTCACCTAGATAGTACTACATGATAACAACAAATCAAACACAATAATTTCTTGGCAATTGTTGTCATAGCACCAACAAATTGTAGCAACAGTTTTGTCTCAATTGTCTGCATTTAAGCAAGGATACCATAGATAAGGAAATAAATATCTGAATCAACTCACGCTCGACATAAGTAATGGCAAAAGAACAATATCAACATCATGCATTTCAATTCATGCCATCAGTCCAAGATTCAAATTCTTTTAGAAACGAGTAGCTTTGTGGAGTAGCTTTGATTGTAGATACTATTGTGTTTGAAATTTTTGGAAACAAGGCAAAAGACTGATATTTTCATTAATTAATTAGAGGATAGTTTGGCCCGTTAATTAGCAGGAAACCAGCCTAAGACCGTAACAACCCTTCACCGACCGTCAGGGGATACGACCGTCGTGAGGGTACATAGCCACCCTGGCTACAGCTTAAATGACAAAAGAGAAAACAGACATGTTAGCATTCCAACCCACCATCCAAGTGAAGTAATTGTCACGTATAAAATACGATTAAGTAACATTAGGGAGTTTGTGACTTGTGTTCGATGTAGACTATTCTTATGTACAAAATAAGCAATGACCTGTACTAAGGTACTAATGTGTGCAGGAACACACTATTCGCTAGCTACATGATAGTGCTCATATTTCATAAAAATGATTTGCAATGCAAAACCAGTCTGTCGATACCACGAGAACCCCAAAACACTTTGTAAGCTTGCGGATAAGAACAAAATTCTCATGGAATAATATAAAAAAATGTGTATGCAACAAGAGAATAAACCTAATTTCCATCAGTTTCACCGATTAAAAATTGAAATTAAAGAATCTTAAATCCAAATATATGTTAATACTTATCCAATGTTGAGGAGAAGAGAGGTTGCGGGAGCTGAGGAAAGGATGAGAAGTGTGGGGAATAGGTGACAGGGTGACACGATGTAATCGGGGAATATATACTTTTTGGCAAATGGAACATAAAAGAGAATACGAGCCCTGGGTATCCAAATCATTTCTCATCGGTTCTATGTTCTTCTCAGTACCTGGTTGTTCTATAATGTTTCATGTAATTTTACTTGATGGAGGAACAGATATGCTTCCTTGTTTTATCAATAACTTTGAAGACATGTTTGTGAGAATAATCACTCCTAGTGACATCACTGTTGACACATAGCATGTTGGATATTTGCAGGCGAACATGGTGACTTATGAGCCCAAGAACATCCTCATAACTGGTGCTGCAGGTTTCATTGCGTCCCATGTGGCGAACCGTCTGGTTAGGAGCTACCCTCACTATAAGATTGTTGTCCTCGACAAGATTGACTACTGCTCCAACCTGAAAAACCTCAGCCCTTCCCGATCATCGCCAAATTTCAAGTTTGTCAAGGGCGACATTGCAAGTGCTGATCTGGTGAACTTCCTTCTCATCAGTGAGTCAATTGACACCATCATGCACTTTGCCGCTCAGACTCATGTGGATAATTCATTTGGAAATTCCTTTGAGTTCACAAAGAACAACATATATGGTACCCACGTTCTCCTTGAAGCATGCAAGGTTACTGGCCAGATCAAAAGATTTATTCATGTGAGTACTGATGAGGTGTATGGAGAAACTGATGAGGATGCTCTGGTTGGTAACCATGAGGCCTCACAGTTGCTTCCCACAAATCCATATGCAGCTACAAAAGCTGGTGCTGAAATGCTTGTTATGGCTTATGGAAAGTCTTATGGTCTTCCTGTGATTACAACTCGAGGCAACAATGTGTATGGGCTAAATCAGTTTCCTGAGAAGCTCATCCCCAAATTTATTCTTTTGGCCATGAGAGGTTTGTCCCTTCCGATTCATGGTGATGGCTCTAATGTCAGGAGCTATCTATATTGTGAGGATGTTGCTGAAGCTTTTGAGGCAGTTCTTCATAAAGGAGAGGTTGGGCAAGTGTATAACATTGGTACTTTGAAGGAGAGGAGGGTGATTGATGTGGCCAGTGAAATATGCAAGCTTTTTGGCTTGGACACCAAAAAATTCATCAGGTTTGTTGAGAACAGGCCCTTCAATGATCAGAGGTACTTTCTGGATAATCAGAAATTGAAGAAGTTGGGATGGTCAGAGAGCACATCATGGGAAGAGGGTTTGAAGAAAACAGTTGAATGGTACACCAACAATGCTGATTACTGGGGGGATGTTGCCGGTGCATTGCTCCCTCATCCAAATATGCCGATGACGCCTGGAGTTGAAGGGAATAACTGGATTGAGGAAATAAAATCTCTTGCTTCCTCACCGGGCAAAGCTAAGGAACCTAGCACAATAACTCCTACAACCACTTCCAAGAGCACCAGCAGTGGCACTCAAAAAACCAACTACAAGTTCTTGATATATGGTAAGACTGGATGGATTGGTGGTCTACTAGGGAAGATATGTGATAAGCAAGGAATACCTTATGAATATGGGAAGGGACGCCTGCAGGAGCGTTCTCAACTTTTGGAGGACATAACAAAAGTAAAACCCACTCATGTTTTCAATGCTGCTGGTGTCACTGGAAGACCAAATGTGGACTGGTGTGAGACCCATAAACAAGATACTATCCGCACCAATGTTGTAGGCACCTTGAATCTTGCTGATGTCTGTCGTGAGAAGGGATTGCTCATGATCAATTATGCCACAGGTTGCATATTTGAGTACAATGCTGGACACCCTGAAGGATCTGGGATTGGTTTTAAAGAGGAAGACACACCCAACTTCATAGGTTCCTTCTATTCTAAAACTAAGGCCATTGTAAGTTCAGGTCTTTACTTTATGACATTATCATTTTCCCTTTTACTTCTCTTGCAAACTAACGCATATGTTTTAAAACAAAACGCAGGTGGAGGAGTTATTGAAGGACTATGAAAATGTCTGTACTCTTAGAGTCAGAATGCCCATATCATCGGATCTAAGCAATCCTCGTAACTTCATCACAAAGATAGCTCGCTACGAGAAGGTAGTGAACATTCCCAATAGTATGACCATTTTAGATGAACTCTTGCCTATCTCGGTTGAGATGGCTAAGAGAGATTGCAAGGGTATATGGAACTTCACCAACCCTGGGGTTGTCAGTCACAATGAGATTCTGGAGATGTACAGGAAGTACATCAATCCAAACTTCAAGTGGAGCAATTTCACACTTGAAGAGCAGGCCAAGGTTATAGTTGCACAAAGAAGCAACAATGAAATGGATGCATCGAAGCTGAAGTCTGAGTTCCCTGAGCTACTATCCATTAAGGATGCTTTGATTAAGTATGTCTTTGAGCCGAACAAGAAGGTTGCTACTGACTGATGATCAAACCACAGGTGGAGTTGGAAGTTACTTTGGTTGTCTATTAATGACGCTGATAATAAGCTAATGTATTTCGGGTGGCAGTGATGGCCAAGTCTGTTGTGGTAGCAAGCGTACTTTGTACTATTTTCACATAATATTTTCAATTTCAGTATCATCATATGTACTACGTTGTGGTAGCTATGATTTATCAACAGAAATAAATGTTTAAAATTGATTTATGATTATTACTTATTAGGTGCTATTCGTGTATGGCTTGCATGTGCATTCTGTTTATTTATTCTGTTTTTTCGTATTTGAAGTTTGTATCGGCGAAGTAATAAGTTACTATATGAGAGTAGATTTTTTTTTGTTCAGACACCCCTAGAATTTCCAAAATATGTAAGTTCAGAAAGCCAAGGCAGTGCAGGCTGTCATCGTGACATTTAATTTAGGGAAAATTTGCTACAGGACACCGTTATTTTTTGGCATTTTCTAAAACACACCGCTCGATTGTGTCTTTGTCAGGTACCATTACAATTCTGTGGCACATTTGCCAGAACACACCACCTGGCCGAAAACAGAAAGTTATGCATTTTGTCTTCAAAACCAGTCATCCCAGTTAAAAGTGCAAAACTTTCCGTTTTCGGCTAGGTGGTGTGTTTTGGCAAATGTGCCACGAAATTGTAATGGTATCTGGCAAAGACACAATCGAGCGGTGTGTTTTGGCAAACGACAGAAAATAACGGTATCATGTAGCAAATTTTCCCTTTAATTTAGCATCATGCGCTGAAATCTTTGTCCTGCCTCAGATTAGTTTATGGTGCACGGTAAAACATGTGTCATGGTAGGACTAAAAGAACTGCCTTCAAGCCAAATAATCTAACACAAAAACTTCTGAAACCACTTCCAAAACCACCATTAGCCCACTCAAAGAACCACCAGTATGTTAGTTTTTTTTTACATTCAGAAGAATAATCTTGTGACTTCAAAACTGGTACAAGATTTGCCCCTCACGGTACAGACATACAGTGCAACATGACCTCCACTTATCTTCATTTAGGTTCAAACAACACACGCGCCACACGAAAATATAAGGGAACACACTCGCCACACGAAAATATAAGGAACCCGTGAGCGAAAAGAGGGATGACATGAAGTTTGTGTTGATTGTAGATGGCCTGTAGTAAGACAGCTCATGTAGCCTATAATTTCTGAAATCTCAAGACCCACCACGTTAGCAGCTTGGAACAGTCTTGGGGACAAAGTTTAGTTCCACATTGCTAGTTGGGAGGGAGTTGGAGCGGTATGTAAGGGTTGTTGTTCTAGTCCTTCCAAGTGAGTGAGAATAGAAGGAGCCCTCGTGCACTCCTCCTCCGCCGCCCGCCTCGTCACGCATGTCGCATCGCGTGACTCGAGTTCGAGTCACACTCAAGGATGTCTAAATTTTTGCTTGGTGCACCAACTGAGTCGGGTCAGCTCTCCTCACATGCTATACCAAGAGACAGAACATATCTGGAGTCTCATGTCCAGAACTCTCTAGTCTGTCTCTCTCACGAAGAAGTTCCTTTTGCTGTGCTACTCTCTAGTTTTCCCCATCTCGGCGACTGCGTGCACAGCCGTCCGGGAGAGCAGGCCTCCGAAACCCCGTCCGTTGAGATCCTGCACCGGGAGGCGGGCGATAAAGTTTTTGGGGAGCGTCTCGGCGCGACTGCTCGCTGATGTTCGTGCTCTTCTTTGCCGGTTCGACTGCTTCCTCGACGACTCCGACTACACCATGGTCGCGATGTACATGCTTTTCCTCTCCCACCTTGCACTGCTACTTGTTCCATGTTCAGATCTGATGCATGTGCTTAGTCTGATGTATGGTTAAGTATGCTAGTGTTTCTGTCATATTGCTTTCGGTAATTAACCTCACACATAAATTGCCTAATATTCTAATAGTCTGTCTAGAATAATCTTCAAGACAATGCATGAAGCTATCTAAAATAATCTTGAAGAAGATGCATGAAGTCTATTATAGTCTTCATCTTCAAGACGATTTTAGCCTTCTCTCCATAGTCATAACCGTGCAACTTGATATTGAATGCCTTTCGGAAGCCATGGAGCACAAGCTGGCAGCTGCTGGTGCCTAAGAGCATCTCCACCGGCGTCCCTCATAGCGGTCCCGATAGTGTATTGGGGGGCGGGAGCGAAAATGGGTTCCTACCGGTGCGCCCCAAATAGCGGTGGCGGTTTTTCGAGCCCAATAGAAGCGTCGACAACCCCGTGCCAGCCCCTTCACGAAGGCGCGAATCGGACGCGCCGGCGCCTCGCGGCACGGCGGTTTTCGCTGGTGGGGGTGCCTTGTCAGCGAGAGGACGCGACGGTTCGCATCGGCCGCGACGCCGGAAGGTTGGTCGTCGGCGTTTAATGGTCTTCCGCATGGAAACCGTGGCGGCGACGAGGGTAGCGACTGGCCATGCGGCGTCCACTCGTCTACGCCACCGTTAATGCGGGTAGTTGGCACCCCTATTTAGTATGTACGCCGTCCACTGCCGTGGTGCTATCCTCTCATCTCCACCGCCGCCGCCGCGCCAGTCTCTCCCCTCCACCTCAACAGTTCGCGGTGTGGCACGAGGCCTACGTCGCAGACGCGGAAGCTAAGGCGGCGGAGGAGGCGGGGCAGTGGCGCGAGCAGCCACAGACCCCCACCGACCCGGAGCAGGCGGTGATCCTGACGTCTTTGAACGCGTAGCGATTTCGGAGGTTGAAAGAGGAGGAGCGGGAGTTCATCAACGACGCGAACCTCGAGCACGCCCTCGAGATCTCGCGCCAGTGAGCGCCAACGGAGGAGGCGGGACGCCTCCTCATGGAGGCGGAGCGACAGAAGCTCATCGAGTTGAACGCTCATCGCAACTACGAGACGTTCGCCCGCGAGCAAGCGAGGCGCGCCGAGAACGAGACTTCTCGCCAAAGGCTGGCAGCGCGGGCACAACACCGCCGGCAAGCTCCCGCGACACCGGCCGCCCTGTTCCACCGCCAGATGCGCGAAGCAAGGGCCGAGAGGCGGGCACGGGCGCAGGCAGCAAAGGCGAAGAACGACGATGAGGAAGGCCCGTCGCGCGCCCCAACCGATGGCCAATTGATTAGGGTTAAGTTTAAGTTTTATTTAAATTTAAATTTGAGTAAATTTTGTATAAATTTTGTATAAATTTCGGTTTTAATAGAGGATGCTCCCCAAATAGAGGATGCTCTGCCGGCGACCCCCATACGGCAGTGCCAGCGACCCTGACGGTGCCTATTAAGGAGCCGCCGGTGGAGATGCTCTAATGAACTGGCCAGCGTCCATACAGCATAGCTGTAGCTGGTAGCTCCATGCCGATCCGGTGCTGATCTTCAAATGAAACCTTTAGACAACAGCTGCTGGGCTAGAGATAGCCCTTGCGGCTCCTCCAAATGGCTTCTGCCGATCAGATACATTTGTAGATTATTGATTATTGATAGCCTGTGGGTGAACTTTCCAACCTTGTTCTTTCAAAGCTGGTATGAAGTCCCGTGAGATCACATCTAGAATTTTCATGAATCGCGGTCCATATCTCTTGTGAAGTGCAAACCCAGCCATCTTGAGGCAAGCATGTAGGGCAAAAGCAGCGGCTGTGGTGTGTGGAAGAGTATTGAGGAACATTGCAAGCCATTTCCATCCCTCAGCTGAGGGTGACTTCTTTTGAACTTCTACCCCAGCTTCTAGGTCTCAAACCGCTGAAGCCCAAAAGATCAGCCCAGTTTCTGGACAGCTTCCTCCCACTGTGAAGCTCATTTTGTGTGTGTAGCTAGAAACTGCTCCCGAGCAGTTTCCCAAGCTTCTCCACTGTGCCGAATCGGTAACACCTTTTCTTTCCAAACCGCACTGATGCGCGTAGATGTACACGTCCGTTGGGAACCCCAAGAGGAAGGTATGATGCGCACAGCAGCAAGTTTTCCCTCAGAAAGAAACCAAGGTTATCGAACCAGTAGGAGCCAAGAAGCACGTGAAGGTTGTTGGTGGAGGAATGTAGTGCGGCGCAACACCAGTGAAACCGGCGCCAACGTGGAACCTGCACAACACAATCAAAGTACTTTGCCCCAACGTAACGGTGAGGTTGTCAATCTCACCGGCTTGCTGAAAACAAAGGATTAAACGTATCGAGTGGAAGATGATGTTTGTTTGCAAAGAACAGTAAAAGTAGAATGTATTCAGATGTAAAAGAATGGACCGGGGTCCACAATTCACTAGTGGTGTCTCTCCAATAAGATAACTAACATGCTGGGTGAACAAATTACAGGCGAGCAATTGACAAATAAAGATTCAATACATATCAACGATGATTACTATGTGATTTAATCAGGGCATTACGACAAAGTACATAGACCGCTATCCAGCATGCATCTATGCCTAAATAATCCACCTTCAGGTTATCATCCGAACCCCTTCCAGTATTAAGTTGTAAACAACAGATAATTGCATTAAGTATGGTGCGTAATGTAATCAACACAAATATCCTTAGACAAAGCATCAATGTTTTATCCCTAGTAGCAACAGACATCCACAACCTTAGAACTTTCTCACTGTCCCAGTTAATGGAGGCATGAACCCACTATCGAGCATAATTACCCCTCTTGGAGTTACAAGTATCAACTTGGCCAGAGCCTCTACTAGCAACGGAGAGCATGCAAGAACATAAACAACACATATATGATAGATTGATAATCAACTTAACATAGTATTCTCTATTCATCGGATCTCGCAAACACAACATGTAGCATTACAAATAGATGATTTTGATCATGTTAGGCAGCTCACAAGATCTAATACAATGATAGCACAAGCGGAGAAGACAACCATCTAGCTACTGCTATGGACCCATAGTCCAAGGATGAACTACTCACGCATCAATCCGGAGGCGGGCATGATGATGTAGAGCCCCTCCGGTGATGATTCCCCTCTCCGGGGGTGCCGGGCGATCTCTGAATCCCCCGAGATGGGATTGGCGGCGGCGGCCTCTCGAATGTTTTCCGTATCGTGGCTCGTGCGGGGGTTTCACGACGAAGGCTATTTGTAGGCGGAAGGGTAGGTCGGGGGCGGCGCGAGGCGCCGACACAACAGGCCGGCGCGGCGGGCCCAGGCCGCGCCGCCTGGTGTCGACCGCCTCGTGGCCCCACTTCGTTTCCTCTTCGGACTTGGAAGCAAATAGGACCCGGGCGTTGATTTCGTCCAAAATATTTTCCTTACTAGGATTTCGAAACCAGCTCGGAAAAAGGCACTTCGGCATCTTGTTAATAGGTGTGAAAATGTAAAATAATGCTGTAAAGTATGTATAAAACATTCAAGTATTGTAATAAAAGTAGCATGGAACATAAGAAATTATAGATACGTTTGCGACGTATCACACACCGCGTCGCTCCTCTCCCGCATGTCATTCTTCACCCCGAGCTAGGGTTCCGATGCCGCCGCCGCTCCAGGGCCGGTGACCCCGCCGCCATCAGCTCCAGCAGGGAAGCAGCACGACCGCCCCTCCTCCCCCACGCGTCCCTCCTCTGCTCTCCTTGTGTCGCCGCCTCTGCATCCGCATCAAGGACGGCGCCTGCCCCTGCATCCACCGCCGACGAGCTCTCCGCTCCGGCCCGGTGGCCGACCGTCGACCTCTTCCCCGCATCGACCATCCCCACCGACGCCAACACAAGGACGGCGCCCGCCGCCTGCACCCGCATCAAGGGCGACGCCCGCCCCTGCATCCGCCGCCGACGAGCTCACCGCTCCGGCCCAGTGGCTGACCGGCGACCTCTGCCTCCCCCAGCAGCGACCTTCCCCACGGACGCCAACCTCCCCAACGACCTTGTCCTGCCCCAACGAGTTCAACCTCGTATAATCTATATCTTGCTGATGTGGATGTGAATAAAATAAATTGCTGTGAGGATTTGCTATAAAAACTAGTTTGTATTACAATCAGCAAAGTTCTCTGAATAAACTTGTCTGTATCACAATCAGCAATGTGCTCCTGTCCTGCTAAAATAAATTGCTGTGAGGATTTGCAATGTGCTATGCATTTTGTATCAGTATCATAACATAGGACTTTTATCTTGATCAAAGCATAAGCAGCAATGTGGTGGATAGTATATTATTTAGCACTTCTGATCTATGATATGTAAGACATTTATTTTATTTGGCATGCACTAAATTATACTATGACACCATGTTTTTATTGGCGTCTGACTTTTCATAATTTTCTTGATTCAATTCTACTTCATTATGTACTAAAAACCAAGGTATATATGATATCGTCACTTATTTAAAGCACACAACAAATCTTGGGACTTTATAGACATTTTACAACTCACCACAACAAATGAGATATAATTCCAGAAGCCCAAAAGAATAGAAGTAACTAGCTTCTAGAAGCTTCTAGCCACCACAGTTTCTTCTCACCGAAACAGAGAAGCCGATTTATGCATAAGCAGAAGCCCAAAAGAAGTCACCCTAAGCCATGTGGATGCCGCACACCCTTGATGTCTGTCCGAATCATGGCTGCGTACAAGTTGACCCGTATGCAACAACATTTACCAGATACGCCTCGGTGCTCTCAAGTTTTCCATCTTCCTCCTGGTAGCTAATAAGCCCGAAGTAATCTGTATTTCGTGCTTGCACTTTTAAAGCATGCATATGCTTTGGAACGGTGTACATGCAGACTTTGTGGAACTCGGCCAGAAGGCAATCCATTGCATCCGGTACCTGATCAGTGACTAGCAACATGACATGCCCACAAGCAAAGGCCAAGTTTTCAAAGGTTTTGTCCTTTGGATTTCGACTCTTGAGTCTTGACTATCGAAACCATCTTGTCCGCAAATATGCGGCAAGCGATCGGACGAGGACAATCTTGTCCATCTAAAGCTGTAATAAGCTCACTGGCCCTGGCTTTGACGCTGTCAGTAGTTGGCATAAGTTTACCAACAGACTTTCCGATCTGTCGATCATATCGGCTGTACTCCTTGCTGAGGTAAACGTTTGGCGGCACTTGGTCATGTAACGCACGCCTCCGCGATCCCCCTTGTAATGTAGAACTATCAGCATAAACTTTGATCCTGGTAGTAATTCTGATCTGATCAAAATACTGTCTGCCAATGTTGCATTCTGGGAAATTTGGCTGGATGCGGAAACTGCTTCTGCCCTCGATTTAGTAGCTTCATTTTCTACAGCTTCGTTTTTAGCAGCCTCGTATGCTGCTTTCTGTACTTCAGCTGTTAATTTTGCAGCTGCTGCCTTCTGCCTGAAATCTGCTTCTTGTCTGCTCCTTTCCTACTTTATTTCTTCTTCCTTCATGGATTGCTCCCTTCTTCTAGCTTCTTCAACAGCAGCATCATCTCTTATCCCACGTTCCACAATCTGGGATCTCTGTTCATGATCACTTTGGACCATAGAGAGGTGTTCATCGAGTACTAACTCCTTTCGTGATTCTGCGTATTTCTCAATTCGAGCAGATACAGAAATCGTTCTCTGGATCTCACTTTGGATGTCCAATGAAGATAGCTTGCTTCTGACTTCCTCCTGAATCTTGAGACGGTGCACTCGTCCCAGCGCAAGCAGAACGCTCTTCTCCTCTGGGCTCCTTTTCTCCAGCAAGTGGTATGGTGTAGTGCTGGAATCCAGTTCATCCCCTGATTCTTCAGAACTCGGTTCAAGATCATTACAGGAGAACCTCGCTTCGGTGGTCACGATGGCCAGGGTGTCCCCATCCCTGTTATCATCTTGATCGTCTTCCTCCTCAACCCGCATCACAAAGGCCTTCTCGCTGGCGCACTTGGACGGCTTCTTGAGGAGGGGTGTGGGTGGTGCGGCCCAGCGGGTCCAGGTCGTCGGGCGGGGATCGAGCGTCCTAAGTCACCGCAGGTCCATGGGCACGAACGCCCTGGCTGCCATTGAAGGCTTGGAACGCCTGCTGCTGCACGCCGCCGGCGACGGGCAGGACGGGTGTCCCGTTGGCGCCGGGATGCCCGCGCCTCCCTGCTATCGGCTAGGATTATGGTTAGGGGAACGGAGAACCGAGGAACCGCTGGAGGGGCGGAGCGCGAGACCGGAATGGCGGTGGAGGGGATTATGGTCTGGAGTGGCGTCGGTGGCGAAGTCTCCGGCGACGGCGAAGGGCAGATTTAATAGTCCGTTGCGGGTGGTCAGTCTCGTCGGAGGTGGCCGGTCAGAAACCGGATCGGATAGGCGGCGACGGTGGTCGGCGTCTCGGCGGACACTCCGCGTCTGAAGCACGCGCTCCCTGTCACCAGAACCTTCAGGAGTTCAGCGTAGCACAAACACGGACATAGACATACGGTTTATGGGCTGCAACCAAGATACGTGAAGCAGCCCACTCACAATTTTTTTTATCAGCAGGAGAACTACTAAATTCTTTGATTAGATAGAAGGTTAAGTTATACTACATACAACAAAAAAGGACGAGAAAACATGAACAAACCCCAAGTCGTCCAAGAGAAAGAAGGAAAATCAAGGATTGTTACAAAAAAAAGGCAAGCTAGGTCAAAAGGGATGGTTGCTCCTGCAGTGGCGGAGCTTGGGCCAAAATTTGGGGGGGCAAATGGGCTAGGGAGACACTTTGGGCCACTGTTGGGGGGGCAAATGGGCCAAATATAGATTATTTTTAGCCAAAAACTGTCAAATATGAAGGGATATTAGGCAAATTTTTCTTGGGCTGGGGGGGCGGCGGCCCCCCCGGCGGCTACATAGCTACGCCACTGCTCCTGCCATGCTTCATATGGCCACTTCATCTCGAATGCGAATAATAAGTGCATTCACTGTGACTACCTCATGCTAAAAAAATCGTCTATATCGCTCGTGCCAAATCTCCCATCCAGTTATAAAAAGGAGGGATTGTGTGCCCTTTCTTTTATCAGCCGGTCCCATCGTCTATATCGCTCGTGCCAAATCTCCCATCCAGTATGTGGATATTAAAAAAAGATAGCCAATCTGCCACCATTGAAACGTCGGTCCAAGAAGAAGGCATCAAGGCCGGCAACTTGGACCATGTTGCAACTGCCGACCAAACCTCTCTAGACCAATGATATTCCAGAAGAAGGTACCCATGTGTTTCTTGATTCCTAATGCAAAATGGGCAAAGGTAATTGTTCTCCCATCCGCGCCAATGTAGCCCACTCAGAATGTTGTTGGTGTCATTGGGAAGCCCGTTGTGGGAAAATATGAAACCCATAAAATAATATGCTATCTGCATCAATGTTGCAGGCACGTTGAATCTTGGTGATGTTTGTAAGGATTGTCATGGTTAATTATGCTACAAGTTACATATTTTGAAGGGGAAGACACAACTAACTTGTAGAGACGAGTGACAAGAACCGCACGAAGGACGGCCACCTTCCACACGAGATAATTTTCCCTCGTGAGATGAGATTCTCATGCACCGCCTGAACAGAAAGATTCTTGGTCGGCGCATCAAATTAGGATGCCATCGATGGAGGAGAGTCGTCGATGTGTTTAGAAAGAAAATGGGGTGTGATACCATATGACAATTAGGGTTAACTGGATGCATCTCGACAGGGAGGCGTGCATGTTTATATCAATAGAGATTACAATATTGATACGGTTAGAGATTTTCCTTGATCATCAAGTCAACTATACATGGAAATGTATCATGAAGATCTCAACATATCACAATTACATTAGTTATACAACAACCACAAATGCACACGTCTAATATACACGTTGATTAACAATAAACAAGTATACATAGTTATCCCTAAATTGTGTATAAAAAGATTTCCTCAAAAAAAATTGTGTATAAAAAGATATCTACGCTGTTTTAGGGGGGATTAAACCTTACACAAAGGGATAATGAGCATAATCACAAAAAGTTCGTCCCGGCCGTAAAAGGAAGGATCTTTTTTTTTTTCAAGCGATCCTAAGGAATCAAATTTCGTTACCATGGCGACAACGAAATACAAACCAGCCAGCCAAACGGCCAAAAGTATCCCAGATAATGGATTAAAACAATAATGGATATAACCCTCCTGGTTTGTTAAATCCTTGTATTTGAAGGATCAATGTATGTACCTAAAAAAAGATGATTTTGTATATATCATCGACTACAACTCGAACATGTCTAGCTGTCACTGAGCAGGGCTTCCGTGTCTACTTTTGGCACGTGTTTTCACCCAAAAATTCAGAAGTGCCTAGTATGACGTCTGCTACAGCTAGCGAATCCCACCGCCAATAGTTAGTTAAAGTGTGAATAGTCCCATTTGACTGAGCCAATCCGACTCTAAATTATTTATTTAATTTTTTTGTTTCGTAACATGTTACTACTATATGCTAGTACCACCTTTATAGTGGTTAGTAATATCAAAGTAGTATCATAGATGTATTCATTAATTAGCTTGTAAACTTGTTGTATTTTGACAGTGTGATGTTTACAGTCACTAGCTATATTACTCAATCCTCTTCTCTCCTCATTAATTCACCGTCACATAATCAAATTTGTTGAGTCAGGTACTTAGTTACTTGTGAAATTACTTGCACTACGAGTAGTCTAATCTATCACTTCCAACTCGACTTGCATATGCCTCACATCCCAATGTTCCTTCTAAACATTCTTCCAAACTATGTTGGCCATTTCATTCAGTAATTGTTTATAATTGTAATTTAATTAAACTAAAATCACAATAAAAATTATTAAATCTTGCAGGGACTAGTATATTTTGCGGAGCTCGTGATAATCTTCTTGTCTGTTTCTACTAAAGCAACTGGAGAAGTTCTTTTGAGCTGAGTGTAGCCTTGGCTTTCCACCACATCATGTGTTTTCCCTAAAGAGGCGATAAACTGAAAGCAATCATCTTTGATGGAGATGCAATTATGTCGATCGGCCAAACCTAGCCAGTGTAGTTGCGACGGAGTTGGTGTCAAGCCCCATGCAAAGGATGATTTGGCTCATGAGCTTGTGCCTTTCTATGACATGCCGGTCCGCCTCCGTACACCGTACGTACTGAGGTCTGAGGATGATTATCCATGGGAGTCAGGGAATCGGTGTAGACAATCAAAATGCAGGAGATCGAACCCAGGGTATTGTGGTGCGCTCGTTGTGTTGCGTCGCATCGCATCGCGTCAGCATATCTGCAAGCGCTGAGAACCTGCAACGGCTAGCGAGGAGAACTCCATCAAGCACCTGCGACGCCACCGAGGTGGGCATGGGTCGGCGAGGACTATCCCCTTTTCGCGACTCACAGGATTACCTTCATGTCTGTACGTACGTTACGTATTCTTTTTCTTTTTGGAAACTGAGTAAGAGCATCTCCAACAAGCGGCCGAAAAATCGGCGCGCTATACGTAGGTTTCAGCGCGCTGTAAACACATATCGTGCGTAGCTGTGAAAGGTGCCCCGCCAGAAGCGGTATTTTGCCGCGCCTGCTCGGGCGGAAAAAGTGCTGCTCCGGCGGGCGCGTCATTATGCAGCGCGCGGCGCGAACGGCTACTGCGACCGTTCTCCATTTAAAATAAAAAAACAATTCAAATAAAACACGGAATTTTAATTGAAAATACGAAATATATTAAAAATTCGACGATACGAAATACATTTTATTTGAAACTACTCTATCCTACTAAGAATCCCAGGTGAAGTCGGAGGAGTGGCTGCTCGGAGTCGTCTCGGAAAAAGGTGTCGAAGTCCACTCGAAGGAGGAGGAGGAGGAGGAGAGAATGATGGTGGACGGCCCGGCGCCGTTTTTCTTCTCCTCCTCCTTCCTCGCCGCCTTCTCGGCCCTCGCCGCCTTCCTCGCCGCGGATTCCGCCCGGCGCTTCTCGCGGCTCGCCTTCTTTTTCGCCAACGTCGCCGCCTTCTCCTCCTCCTTCCGCGCGTAGGACGCCTCCATCGCGGCGACGTCCTCGGGGAACTGGCATGCCCACTCGAGGCAGAGGCGCTCGTCGCGCTCGGCGATGAGGAGGCACTGCTCGAGCTCCCGTTGGCGATGCTGCTGTTCGCGCGTAATGGACGGCGGTGGAGGCGCGAGCTGCTCCGCCTGCTCCCGCATCCATACATCGTCGAAATTCATCTGTCGGCGGGAGCGGCCGAGGCGCCAGGCGACGGTGTCGTACGCCCGCGCCGCCTCGTGCGCGGTGTCGAAAGTCCCGAGGCGGATGCGCTCCTCGCTGGAGCGGATCTCCACGTCAAAGCGGTCGCTCGGCCGCGCGCGGACACTGCGGTAGCCGGAGGAGGAGCGGCGGCGCGGAGGCATCTTGCCAGTGCCGGAGGCGGATGGTTTTATCGATCGTAATACGGCGATGACTCTGTGGGCCCATCCAGTCAGTGGCGCAGCCCAAACTTAAAGCCTTTGTTGTTATTTTAAATCTGTAATATTAAATAAATATGTTGTGATTTATTTTAAATATTTCTTGCATGATTTATACCAACATATAATGGATTTGTCAAAAACTTGTGTGGTCAATTCAGGACACATGTCTTAACTTGGCTCCGCCACTAGGCCATGCATGTGGCTTCCGTTCGGTATCATCTAGCCAAACTAGGTCCCCCAAAATAAAAATCCATTAGAGTGTGTATTTTTCTTTAGGATCAATTCCATAAATATTTATAGCAGCAAACAGTGGCGGAGCATGTCGATCAAACTAGGTAGGGCCAATTTCATCAGCCCATGAGATAGGATGGGCTAATATTGTAATAATATGTGCATATATTTGGATTTTTATGGCCTCAATCTATTGTTTGAAAGAGAAATTGAGTTGGGAAGACTCGGCCACAGCCAAGGATGGCCTCCATGACGCGCCGCCCCTGGCAGCAAATAGTACATGGTAGAGAAATAAAATTAAAAGATTCATAAGTTGACTTCAACTGTAATAAAATAAAGTCTAAAAGAGAAGGAAATCTTTCAGATGTTCAAACTCTTTCTTTTTTTATAAAATAATTTTGGGATTTTTTGAAATCGGTCAGAAAAAACATAGATAATAAACCGTATACCATTGAAAGTTCTCTCATAATTTTAACTTAAGCCACAATGCCAAGCCTATATGCACATGTGCAACCATTAATGTAATCAACAAACATCGACAAGAGTATAACCCAAATATTCTAGGAAAAAACAACCGAGCAGCATGGTCAACGTCACTAGGGAGCCAAAGAGTATTAATCACCATTATCTAGAACGTAGCAGCCATGAAAAATATTACAAGGACAATCCTTCTCGCGACAACCATGAAAAAAAACCAAAATTGATCGTACGAAGCAAGATCTGTAGGTTTATACCTAGAGAATCTTAATCTTATCTTCCATCATCACCATTGACGAGGAAGGAGATCTCATCATAGAATGAAAAGCTAAAGATCACTTATTGTAGACATTGCCATCTCTATGGACACAAAGCCTAAAAGGAAATCGACTACCAAAGCCCTAACCTAACCTACCGAAAACAATATTATTATTAAATACACTACGTATAGGTCGAGTTCCCCGCCATTTTCGACACTGGTGAGGCCTGCCAGAGGAGAGGAAACTTAACAATGGAGGAGGCGAAGGTGGAGGCGACAAGAGGTTGCGGCAATGGTTGGGTTCCTTTCACCTCCAGAGCCGCTAACTGGTCAAACCGGATATGTTGCCTCGTTTATGGCCTCGAACTCGGAGTGATCAACAATTTGGATGGGAGTTATCAAGTTGGGCGAAATGCCTCTAAATTTATTTTTTTGGGCTAAATGCCTCTAAATTTATTTGTTTTGGGCGAAATGCCTCTAAATTGTTTTATGTACCTAATACTACTAAATATTAGTTCCAAATTAATCGACTCAGCTTTGTCTAAATATGTATGCATCTACTCGCTATAAAAATGTCTAGATCTATTTGTGTCTAGATAGAGCTAAGTAAATTAATTTGAAGCAGATGGAGTATTTATTTATTTCACTAGGTATACGGTCGCACATTACTAAAGCATGTCATCCGATTATCCGACGCTCATACACGCTTGTATTTTTTATTTTTTTGGGACACTGGGATCGAACTCGGGCGGGCAGGCAGCACCCACACTATTTCAAACAGAAATCACGGGCAAAACTGTGTGTACTCGATCGCTAATCCGAGGTGCCGTGGTTTACAGTCCGCGAGCTGCTACTTTAAAGTTTGAATCCGAAAGGATTGATGCTGAACTGTGTACTTTGACCATAAAATATCTTTTTCTTATGGAATACTACAAGGGAGATCGTGGAAGCAATCAGAGAGCAACAAACTGATCGATCAGACGAAACGATTATTGACCCATCGGGACCGTTCAATGATGTCAAAGGGGCTCATCTGATCTGTCCATGTGACTGCATCGACCGTCTGGTACCATACCATGCGAACCTTCCTTTTTTTGATATAAAGATGAGAACCTTCCTGCTAGCTAGGATGAATTATTTTCCCTCTGATATCTTATATTATTAAACAGGAGGCATAAGTGAGTGTGATCTTGCTCGATCTAGCTGCAGGATTGTAACATGGCATGTTCGTCTACAGAGCTGTACATATACATACATTGATACATAGATGTCGATGTCGGCGACAACAGTAGCATACTATCATGCAATATATTGCAGGAGCTAGCTAGGGTCGATCTGCCAGCCCGTCCTTGTACGTGCGTACGAGTGACCCTTTGAGATCTGAATTGAAACGACGAACGAGTATATGTTAATCAAAAGGCGACCTAGTTAATTGTACTTGGTACCGTTGCACGATCACCGACCTGTAAAATAAGATCCACCGTACGTGTGGTGTGGACCGTGCCACTCGGCTGGCACACGGTCGTACTCGTATTGATGCATTTTTTGTTCGAGCTGTACTGCAAGTTGTTTGGACATTACATTTGATCTTTGTTAGACGTGTGAGAAATAATAAGTTGACATTAGAAGGCACCATATTTAAGCATAAGAGATCGTGCAAGCATATACAGAGGTGTGAGAAGCTTTACTCGAAGCTGATAAATGTCGAGGAGGAAATAGTCGTTTCCAAGTCAGACCGAGAAAATGTCGCTCTACACATTGACACTTTATTCGGCTATAGTTTCTTGATACAAAAAAAATGTTGTTTCGATTTTCCATCACCGTGGGTGTATCTAGTATTGTCGTAAATTATTAGTCAATCTAAAATGATATATATTGACTCGAGTAGAGTAGAGGATCTTAATCATGTCACACCATTTAGACCTTCTTTTCACCGTAGTATGAATACCATTGGCGGACACCTCCTCATCATCTACGTCCTGCCCTCAGATTCCTCTCTTGTTGCCGCTATCGGACATTGACATCGGGCAAAGCCTATGGGGTCGACGGTGGTGGCAGGGCTTTAGGAGGTTCTGGTACGATATGTATGCAACATCGTGCAGTGTTGCTGGGGCACCTGGCTTAGAGGCGGTGAACTGTGATTCAATGGTGACGATGTGGCGCGGTGGAGGTGGATCTGGTAGCATAGGGGTATGGTTGCGTGGAATAGGGTTCTCCAGCATCTGGTATGAGGATGTTGATGGGAAATTGGTAGCATCATTGAGATGCAGCCTATCAAAGGATGTTGGTGTGACCTTGTGTATTTGATCTCTTTGGCATGCCATTTTTGTGTCCTGTCTTCGGTTTTTGTTTGCTAGTTTCATCTAGATTATCTGGTCATATGCATACCCTTTAGTCTTGATTGTCTTTTTATGTATTGTTGTTGCATGGAACAAATGCACTAATAAGTTACCACCCTAATATTCGAAAAATAAGATAACACTCACCATCCCAAAAAGTTCTAGGTAGCAAGTCATTTTGAATCGCGTGAACCAGAACATAGTCAGTGGCGGACCCAAGATTTTCATCAAGTCTGGACGCATTGTAAGCTCAGATAAATTTTCATCGAAATATTCATCAAATTTTTATTAAAATAGGCTGCGCGGACATAGAGACGGTTGGGTCCGCCTATAAACATAGTCCCTGCCTGCATGGTGGACATAGCACCCATAGGGCTCGGGCGCCCGCCCAGGCTTACCGACGAAGCAACTCTTGTATTTTGTGATTTTTTTATAGTGATTTAGTCCGAAGATTGTTAGCTTAAACTGATTTGTCCAGGTTTTTGAATTTTTCAGGTTCCACCACTGCCTCCTTGTATTCCGAGCTAGGACGAGCTCCTGCTTTTTTCACTGCAATTCGAGAGCGCAAAATGGTCCACATCCAAATGACGGCACGTACGTTGAGATACCCCATCTACTTGTCACACGAGCACACATAGCTAAGAGCCTGAGACAAATCGTCCCGTCTGAAATCTGAAATACGCTCGTCCTTATCTCGGCTCCCATAATGTTGTCAGATATATGTGGAAAAAGGAGATATCGCGTATATTTGTAGGGTACACGGCAAATGATTGCTAGCGAAGGAAGGGCCATGCCGTATAACGCTAAAAGCGCAGCTGGCCGGTGCAAGCGTGTATGCAAGAGACGAGGCCGTTGGATCGGAGGCGACAAGGACACGGCATACGGCCGTCCCCATGGACCACGCAGATGCATGCATGCCCCGCGGCCATGACCATGAAAACGAACAACTTGGACCCCTCCGGTTAGCTAATAGTCACCACTTTTGAGAGAGGGAGAAAGATCTTCCCTTCACTGCTATCTCCACCGTTCCGACGCAAACACACTACGAATGTTAATTTTGGTTCATGCCGAACAGAAGGTTCAACACAAACGGCCCCACGATTAAGGCAGCAAATACGTCAGTGTTGTCTTCCCTTGGCCAACAACACTCCCCCCCCCGACCCCACCCACCGCCATTGCCACTTTCGTTTCCTTAAAACCTCCCTCGAGACGACCATGGGCAAGGGAGATGGGCCATGGAGGAAACAAAAGAACGACCATCAGGCCGGGTCGTTAGTGAAGCCAAACAAGCACAACGCCCATGCCCCCATCCACGTGGGGTGTGGGCGTTGTATAATAACATGACCAGTTGCGTCCCCATCCGCCTCTATATCTCTTCACAGACCCGACTCGTGGCTTTCATTCGACGTTGTGGGACACGTTTTGCAATGTCGAGGGGGGTCCCTGGCGCCACTCTGTATTCCTCGGCGACGACGAGTTTCATTACGACCCTTCGCCAGCCGCGCGCATGAAGAAAAGGCCGAGGAGGAGTTGTCGGCGCCCGAGAAGGATGACATGGAGGACTGTCTGGGCTACCTCACTTGGCGGAGAAGGCCAAGTAAAAGGGCACGAAGAACTAGCTCCCCATCATGCTAGAGGGATTGGAAGAGGAGGAGGCTCTCATGCTTGCCATGAAAGCCTCCGAGTTGGGGACGTCGAGCACCAAGGTGTCATGCAACTTCCCATATGCGAAATGGGATAGACGAGGAGGAGCCGCTCAGGCTCGCCATGGAGGCCATGCGTGTACCACCCTCCCCCCAGCACAAAGGTCATCGTGGGACCGGTGGCCCGCGTGTGCTCCAGCTGCTCCTCCGATTCTGCTGGTATTCCCTCTGGCGACACAGACACCCAATTGGTCGTGGTATACTAGGGTTTCGGACCTTTTTCATCTCAATGACCTTTTCGTTTTTATTATGTATATTAAATTAGCTATCTAAAAGTTTAATTGACAAATTGTGTTGGCTGATGCCTTCAAGAACATGGGATCGTCAGAGCATAAACTAGTAAAAGTATTATCCTAGCTTTTAAATCGAACATGATGAGGAGCCAGAGGGCATTATTATTGATGGTGTTCCTGTCGCATCCAAGGTGTCACTGCAAATGTGAAGGTGGAGGTGGTGAGTAAAAATATTTGCTGGGAAAGTGATTGAACATAAGCAAAGAGTAAATAAGAATGAAAAAATTACCCAAAAATTGTGTATGTAGTTTCCTGCATATGAGAGGTCAAGCGTGCAGAGGTTAAATTCACGGTGATAGTGAGTGTGTCAAATGGGTAAATATATGAATGTATTTGAGATGTGAAAGTGGTGACTCTATATATTAGGATACGCGAGCAACTGTTGAGTCATCTATCTCCTCCATTCTAGCATAAATAGACGCTATTATCCAATCACATGTTGCCATGAACATTAGCGAGCGTAATTATTTAAGGACGTAAGACCGAATCAACGCATTAAGGTTAATGGTTAGTTTCTCGTTATCCTCCAATTGCGTTCACTTTTATTTAATATTTCCAATGTTAGTAGAAGGTCGTCGAGTTGCTAGACAACAAATGTTCATATTTGTAGATCTCTAGATCGTATTGTTCGAGCCCTTAACTAAAACAAGCAATATACAAACCATAGATGATCAATCTCATAAATAATAATAACAATACTTTCACAAATAAATGATAATAATAATACACACATTATATTTAAGCAGTCGCCTACACCTCCTACGCCATGGGGGATTTACTCGCACATAAGAGAAGAATTGCACAAAGACATAATGATTATCTAAATGGAGTTCATCTCAATATTACCGTAACAAGACACAAATAAGATCAAACCTAATTCAATCTCAAGAGTCTCGAAAACAAACAGAGTTTAGAACCCTAGTTCTTACAAAAATGGATCTTCTTCTCTCTCTATGTGGTGATGATGATGGTGGAATGATGGATCTTGAGGAGAAGGATTGCGGCGAAGATCGAAGGATGAGTTTCTTCTTATTTGGATCTCTTCTTCTCCTTTCATACACGAACTATTGCGGTTGTGAATTTTTTCATTGTTGTTGCCTTGGCACCATATCATTGGGCTGATGGTGCTGCCCCGACCCAAACAAGAAGGAGGCGGCGCGACCGATTTTGTGTCCACATCTAGACCTAAACCGACCAAAACGCACAATTTTGGTGTCTGATGTGCGTCTGGCCGTTGGAGTTGTTGTAAAAGCATCCCAACAACGTGACTCAAATAGCGCCAAAGAACTATTTTTGGGCATCGGATAGAAAGTTGCCCAACCCAACATTCAGTCCGACCAGCCCAATAACGAGTCCGGTGTCCTAAGCCAATCCTTGACCCATAAGTCTCGTTACGGGCACACCGGACACGAGTCACGAATGGCGTGGCGGTTGAAGGCCATGCTTTTCATAGACTAAACTGAACCATCAGTCAACTTTTTTAATGGTGGTGATAGTTCCATAGGCGGAGGTTTACGAGGCGTCTCGTCACTATTGCGCCCCCCTCCCCATCTCCCAGTTTCCCCGGTCCACTGTGCCTGCTCCCGCCGCCTAGCTGCCACCAACTCGGTCACCCGCATGACTACCATGCGGTTGTAGTGGGCCAAGGGCTCCGCCTCCCTAAGCCGGCGGCGGTCGGCATCCCGCGGGATGCTCTCGAGCAACACGACCCCACGATGCGTAGACCGCCTGTGACGACAGCAACTGCAGTCGCGCTTCGGCGAGCCTGACCTAGGCGTTCGTTAGGTCCGCCTTGGCCTGCACCCAGAGCACGGAGATGTCAACAGTCATCGTTGATGTTGCCGCCAGACCTTTCCTCGATGGGACGCTATTTGTTGACGGTGGAAAAAATACGCCCAACCAATTTTTGTGTCCATGACCCAACATAAACGGACTAAAACAGATACTTCCTCCGATTCATATTAATTGATTCTAATATAAATTGATCTAGACATACTTTAGTTGTAGATATATCTATAATCTATATTAGAGTCAAGTAATATGAATGGGAGTCAGTATAATTGGTGTCCAAAATGCATTAGCTGGCTGGAGTTGCCATCCAGTGTCATGAAGGACAGGCAGGCCGAAAACCGTGCATTCTGCAGAAATCAAGTTCGTACGAAACCAACAACAGGAACTAATAAATCCCTGCAGCTGGCTAGCACGTTGGTTAGCAGCAGGGAGAGAAAGGCTCCGGCACATCACGTGGTTTGCTTTACTTTATGCGCTTAATCAACCCCTAACTACTACTACTAGCACCCCTCTGATTTGAAGTAACGCCGTTGATTGCGAGCTCGATCGGCCATGATCTCCGAGACAGAGAGACCTACTGCTGCTAGCCGTCTTGATGGCAGCACATGGCCACTGCTTGCAGGCAGGAAGATGCCATCGCCATCGCCATCTTTTGTTTTCAGAGTTTTAAATTTCGGGGGACAGCCGAGATCGTGATGGCCTGCTACTGTATTAGACTAGTCATAGTGGGGAGTAACATAGAGTAGTAACATGGTGCATGTTACTACCCTATGTTACTACCTTCATAGTGGATAGTTACTTGTATGTGGTGTCATGCATGTCATATTTATTAGATTGTAGACTATCTTGTCTTGAAGTGTGATGTTATGGTAACATAGCTAGTTACCACCTCACTCTCTTTCTTCATTTATTGGCATGCCATGTCACCAAAATGCATTGGGATGTGTGATGTTACTAGCTATGTTACTCCCACTATGAGTAGTCTTATTATCGCGCGCGCCCTCCACTCGTTGTCGATATCGGGTTCTGCGCCACGCATGGTCAAACCTCTCATAAACTAACTGTTTCCTGTTATACAAATGCAGTAGGTTTAGCTTTCGTCAGTGCTAGTAGCCCTGGGGCTCCCTCAGGGTCACTTGACCCCGCTATTTTTTGAAAATACTGATCCTATTTCATAGATTAGAGACCGCGTCCCCCCAAAAACCGCGGATTGTTTGGGGGACGTGTTCGTTCGTGCGCGTTTGGGACGTTTCCCGTCTCCCCCAAACAAAATTTCGCAAATTTTAAACTTAACTAGATTCGATTTAGATTCGTCCAAACTTACATAGATTCGAACGAAATTTGACTAACTTTAAAACTAAACCTAATCTAGAACCATTTGCGGCGACCGGAGGCGTAGTACCGCTGGAAGTTGTACATCTCGTCGTGACGACCTCCGCTTGACGCTCGTCGACGGGCTCGTCCACGGGCTCGTCCTTCACCAAGCCGCTTGGTCCTCGCCGTCGTCGGTGAGGTCCACGGCCGCGGAGTCGCGGATGGACATGGCGATCGCCGCGTCCAGGCCCTCCAGCGTCCTTGTCGTCCATGGACGCCAAGAACGCGCCGCCGCCCGGCGTCCTGGGGTCGCGCCGCGGCGATGAGCCGCCGCTCGCCGCGCCAGCGCCGCCGCGACGCTTCTCGGCTCCTCCTTCACCTCCGGCCGGGATGAGGAGGCGCCGCCGCGCCTCCCTTGCGCCGCCGCCGCCGCTCGCCACGCCTCGTGTTGACGGGCGTCGCCGGCCCTCCTTGACCTCCCGTTTGGGGACGGTGTAGGCGCCGACCGGTACGACGAGGACGGCGTCGATCGCGCCGGTCCCGAGGAAGAAGAGTGCAGGAGGACGAGTACGTCGTCCTCGGCTGCCATTGAGGAGACGCCGGCGGCGACGAGCATCTCCAGCCTTGGAGCGCCGTTGCGAGGCCGCGGATGACGTTCTCGAGGGTGCGCCCGGAACGCCCCGGGCGCGGCCTTCCCGTTCCACTGGGGCCGCCGACGAGGTTGTCGGGTGCATCTC
Organism: Lolium multiflorum; assembly: GCA_030979885.1. Lineage (NCBI taxonomy): Eukaryota > Viridiplantae > Streptophyta > Magnoliopsida > Poales > Poaceae > Lolium > Lolium multiflorum. The sequence continues at coordinate 16,568,183 of CM061751.1, forward strand.
GACGTCGTACTCGCTGGAAGTACGACGTCCACTGCGTCGTTGTCGTTGACCGCCCATGTCGGATCCAACCGCTCCTCGGCGGTGAGTTGAGCCCGACGGGCCTTGATGGCGTCCTCCATTGGTCCGTCTTCGGCTTCGGCGGCGGGCAATGCCGTTCACGGCCATCTTCCGCCCGCCGCCGCTTGGCGCGCGTGCGGGACCGGATATGGCGCGATGCGCCCACGCTCCGCCACGGTGAGGCTGCGCGGCGGCCGTTCGCCGCGGCGATCTTGCGGAGGACGAGCTCGACATTTTTGAGCGGCGGGAGAGGATCGGGAAGAGGAGCGGCGGCCGAAAGGATTATGATGAGCGCGATAACGGAGGCGTCTTAAAACAGCGCGGCGCGGGTGGTTGCACGCACAACTCCGGCGCGGACCACGCGGCCATGCACGACGAGACGCGTCCCTGCGTCGCTCAGGGACGCCATTACGTCGCTTGACCAAAGGTAGGCGACGGGGTTTTAGCCTTCCGTCGCCGACGCGTCGGGCCGCGCGGTTGGCTCGCGTTGTGTCCGGCGTCCCCGAGCGTCCACGTGGGACGGGGACAACTCGGCGCGGACACCGTATCCGGGCTGGACATTTTGGGGACGCGGGACGCTTTTTGTCGCCCAAATTTTGGGGACTTTGGGGATGCGACTGGAGATGCTCTTAGTTTGAATAAGATCTAAATTCTTGGCCTCTTTCGTTCCTAGTATGCTAGGGACGTCTCGAATGAAAGGGAACCTATGAATATAGAAGAGCATCTCAAATCTCCGGCCCTAGGGACGCCAGACAAAAACAAATTGCCCACTCAGCCTCCAAAGCCCGCAAATATCGTTTTCCCATCTAGCGGCCGTGCAGGGGTGTCGAATGAAGCTGAAAACAGCGTGGGCCAACATTATCAGCGGCATTGAGAAAATTAACACCAATTTCGTCCCTCCCTCTCCTACCCTACTTGATTGCCACCGGCACCACAACTCCTATCTGCCTACGCCATTTCCCAGTGTTGAAAAGGGGCGGGCCGCCGAGCAAACACATCCCTGACCTACCTCGCCGTCCATCGACCCCAGTTATGCCGTCTAGCGACGCCCGCCAACAGTTCTGAGGTGGTGCTAGCGGCGGCGGTTTCCCCTTCCCCTGCTCGTTTGGAGAGACGGGGCGGGTCCCGTCCTTGCGGTGGTGAGGCTCGCCAGCTCCGACCGTTGCGGATGAGTCTAGTTGGGGCTAGTTCATAGAACGGTTTCGGTCGGTGGCGCGACAGTGATTTCCGCTCTGTTCGCTCTATGTCCTCGCAACGGCGACCCGATTTTGGATCTGGTTTGGACCTCGGTGAAAGTCGCGCACAGCTCTGGCATGTGCCAGTGGCGGCGTCACCTGCGGGTGTCGTTCCCTTGTTGAAGGCATCCCGATGATGGCCCTCATGCTCGAGATGATGGTCTTCGTCCCTCCGTCTTAATCTACTCCCCATGGGGGCCTCGCTTCGTGCGACCCTCTCTCGTAGTGTCTTGTGGAGGCGTTCTTGCGCCATGAACCTTCTTGGATGCGTCGTCGCAAGATCCCCCCTCCTTTGGTTCCTCAAGTTCTGCTGGGCTACGGGCCCATCGTCGAGTGTTCCCTTGGGCAGTAGTCTTGGTGCGGTGCAGGTTTGTTGGTGTGGACATGGTCCCGATCGCTCCGGTGCAACAGCAGACAAAGATCCCTCATCATGCATCAAGCTGGCGCTTCGCCTTGACGTTTTATGAGTTGTCTCTTGTTGTGTTGCGGTGTGCGCTCTGCGCGCGTGTGCGTTGTAACCCTTGTTGTAACTCCTAGGCGGTTGTTGACGTTGTTAATTCAAAGCCGGGCTCATTTAGAGCCTTTCGTCTAAAAAAACAATTATGAGCCCCTTGCAGCCGTCCTACCCGCAAGGTGTCCCGCGTTTTGCCGGCATGGATTCCAACGATGAGGAGATGGTCGCGGGAAGGATGTTGAGCAGCCATTTGGTGTGCTCCAAGCTCGATTTACTATTGTAGATACCATGCTCTTACCTTCTCAAAAGATCATATGATGGATGTGATGACTCCTTGTGTGATCTTAGAAAACATGATCATTGAGAGTGAGCGAGAGCATCCAGTGCATGACAATGAATCATGGCACAATGATACGTCCATTTTGCATCACTATTTTATATCATAATTTGCTGTTATTCATTGATATATTTCATATTTAGAGATGATACTTATGTTATTTCACCTATTTTGCATGTTTCATGATCATTGGAGAATTATTCACCGGAGTCAGGATTCTGCTGGAAAAAGCACCGTCAGACACCATATTTCGAAGATCAACAATTGACGGCAATTATACGAAAAATCCTATTTTTCCGAAGACGAAGGGAGCCAAAAGGAGGGGCCGAGAGGGGCCGCCATGGGCCCCCTGATGTCTACTCACGCTTCTTTTCCTGTAGACAGTGTTGGGCCTCCAAGAGCAGAGGTTTGTAGAACGGCAGCAAGTTTTCCCTTAAGTGGATCACCCAAGGTTTATCGAACTCAGGGAGGAAGAGGTCAAAGATATCCCTCTCAAGCAACCCTGCAATCACGATACAAGAAGTCTCTTGTGTCCCCAACACACCTAATACACTTGTCGATGTATAGGTGCACTAGTTCGGCGAAGAGATAGTAAAACACAGGTGGTATAGATGGTGGTAATATTTGAAAGTAAAGATGCAGAAACAGTAAACAAGCGGTGCCAGAAAATAGCTTGCTGGCGTGGGAAGCAATTCTTTGTGGTGAAACAAGGCCTAGGGATCATACTTTCACTAGTGGACACTCTCAACATTGATCACATAATAAATAAGTTCTCTTCCTTGTGCTACATATACTCTTGTTGGATGATGAACACCACTAATTGTGTAGGGCTACAAGAGCTCCCTCAAGCCGGAGTTAACAAGCGCCACAACATTCGATATTCATGTTTAAATAACCTTAGAGTATAATAGATCTTTGCAAAATAAACCAAGTACTAACATAGCATGCACACTGTCACCATCACACTATGAAGGAGGCATAGATCACATCAATACTATCATAGCGATAATCAACTCCATAACCTACAAGAGATTATGATCATAATCTACGACAAGAACTACACGATGCACACACTGTCACCATTACATCATGCAGGAGGAATAGACTACTTTAATAACATCACATGAGTAGCACATAGATAAATAGTGATACAAAACACATTGCAATCATAAAGGGATATAAATAAGCACTTCACTATGTCATTCATAACAGTGAATAAGTATTTGAAATATAGCCTAAGAGACCCACACGGTGCACACTGTCACCTTTACACACGTGGGATAAGGAGTCTCCGGAGATCACATAAGTAAAACCCACTTGACTAGCATAATGACATCTAGATTACAAGCATCGCATATGAATCTCAATCATGTAAGGCAGCTCATGAGATTATTGTATTGAAGTACATAGAGAGAGATGAACCACATAGCTACAGCCCCGAGCCTCGATGGAGAACTACTCCTCCTCATGGGAGCAGCAGCGTTGATGAAGATGGCGGTGGAGATGGCAGTGTCGATGGAGAAGCCTTCCGGGCACTTCCGTCCCGGCGGCGTGCCGGAACAGACTCCTGTCCCCCAGATCTTGGCTTCACGATGGCGGCAGCTCTGGAAGGTTTCGCGTACCGTGGCTTATTCGTATCGAAGTTTTAGGTCAGGGACCTTTATATAGGCGAAGAGGCGGAGTCGGAAGGTCGACGAGGTGGTGACACAACAGGGCGCGGCCCACACCCTGGCCGCGCCAGCCTGGTGTGTGGGGCCCTGTGGCTCCCCTCGCGGCTCTCGGGTTCTGAAGCTTCGTGGGAAAATAGGATCTGGGCGTTGATTTCGTCCGATTCCGAGAATATTTCCTTACTAGGATTTCTGAAACCAAAAACAGGACAGAACGGCACTTCGCATCTCGTCAATAGGTTAGTTCCGGAAAACGCATCAAACGATATAAAGTGTGAACAAAACATGTAGGTATTGTCATAAAACAAGCATGGAACATCAGAAATTATAGATACGTTGGAGATGTATTAGCATCCCCAAGCTTAGTTCCTACTCGCCTCGAGTAGGTAAACGATAACACAAATAATTTCTGAAGTGAAATGCTACCATCATAATCTTGATCAACATTATTGTAAAGCATATGACATGAATGGAGTGATTCAAAGCAATATCTATAGTTTGCTAACAAATAGATAACATATAGCAAAACTTTTCATGAATAGTACTTTCAAGACAAGCATCAAAAAGTCTTGCATAAGAGCTAACTCATAAGCAATAAATTCTTAGTAAAGGCATCGAAGCAACACAAAGGAAGATATAAGTTTCAGCTTGCTTTCAACTTTCAACATGCATATCTCATGGATAATGGTCAATATAGAGTAATATGATGAATGCAAATAAGCAAGTATGTAAGAATCAATGCACAGTTGACACAAGTGTTTGCTTCTAAGATGAAAGGAAATAGGTAAACTGACTCAACATAAAGTAAAAGAAAGGCCTTTCGCAGAGAGGAAGCGGGATTAAATCATGTGCTAGAGCTTTTCAAGTTTTGAAATCATATAGAGAGCATAAAAGTAAAGTTTTGAGAGGTGTTTGTTGTTGTCAACGAATGGTAATGGGTACTCTAACTACCTTATCAACCAGACTTTCAAGAGCGGCTCCCATGAAGGACGTTATCTCTACCAGCAAGGTAGATCATCCCTCTTCTCTTTTGTTTACACATGTACTTTAGTTTTATTTATTAGATGACACTCCTCCCAACCTTTTGCTTACACAAGCCATGGCTAACCGAATCCTCGGGTGCCTTCCAACATTCACATACCATGGAGGAGTGTCTATTTGCAAAATTAAGTTGCTTACTGATAGATCAGAGCAAAACATGTGAAGAGAATTATTAATGCAAGTTAATTAATTGGGGCTGGGAACCCCATTGCCAGCTCTTTTTGCAAAATTATTGGATATTGAAGCCACTAGTCCATTGTGAAAGTCTGTCAGAAGTAAATGACAAGATCGAAAGAAAAAACACCACATACTTCCTCATGAGCTATAAAACATTGACACAAATAAGAGATAATAGCTTTTGAATTGTTTAAAGGTAGCACATGAAGTATTTACTTGGAATGGCAGGAAATACCACATAGTAGGTAGATATGGTGGACACAAATGGCATAGGTTTTGGCTCAAGGTGTTTGGATGCACGAGAAGCATTTCCTCTCAGTACAAGGCTTAGCTAGCAAGGTTGTTTGAAGCAAACACAAGTATAAACTAGTACAACAAAACTTACATAAGAACGTCGCAAGCATTATAAGACTCTACACTGTTTTCCTTGTTGCTCAAACACTTTTACTAGAAAATATCTAGACCTTAGAGAGACCAATGATGCAAACCAAATTTCAACAAGCTCTACAGTAGTTCTTCATTACTAGATTTAAACTACATGATGCAAGAGCTTAAATGATTTATGAGAGCTCAAAACAATTGCCAAGTACTCCCTCCGGTCTTATTTAATTGACTCGGATTTAGTAAAACTTTGTACTAAATCTGAGTCAATTAAATAGGACCAGAGGGAGTATCAAATTATTCAAGACCATATGAAGCATTTTCTTATTCCAACCAAATAGCAACAAGTAAAGCGATCAACTTTCGCCCTTGAACATTAAAAGCATGAATGAAGAACACTAGTGTTCATATGAAAAAGCGGAGCGTGTCTCTCTCCCACACAAGGATGAACTTATTCAGAGAATGGAAATAACAAAACGAAAAAGCACACAGACGCTCCAAGTAAAATACATAAGATGTGATGAATAAAAATATAGTTTCACTAGAAGAAACCGATAAGTTGTCGATGAAGAGGATGCCTTGGGCATCCCCAAGCTTAGACGCTTGATTCTTCTTAAAATATGCAGGGATGAACCACCGGGGCATCCCCAAGCTTAGACCTTTCACTCTTCTCGATCACATTATATCACCCTCTTCTATTGACCCTTGAAAACTTCTGCCACACCAAACTTCGAGCAAACTCATTAGAGGGTTAGTGCACAATCAAAAATTCACATGTTCAGAGGTGACACAATCATTATTAACACTTCTGGACATTGCACAAAACTTCTGAAAGTTAATGGAACAAAGAAACTCATTCAACTTAACAAAAGCAATGCGAAATAAAAGGCAGAATCTGTCAAAAACAGAACAGTCCGTAAAGACGAACCTGGAAGGGGCACTTAACTTGCTCAAACAGAAAAACTCAAAACTAATGAAAGTTGCGTACATATCTGAGGATCACACACGTAAATTTGCAGATTTTTTGATTTTTTTACAGAGACTTCTGCTCAAATTCGTGACAGACAGCAATGCTTTCTAGCAGCAATCCAAATCTAGCATCAACTTTACCATAGAGACTTGACTTGGCACAAAAAACATGATAAGGAGAGGTTGCTACAGTAGTAAACAACTTCCAAGACTTAAATATAAAACAAAGGTGCTGTAGTAAAATAAAGACATGGGTTATCTCCCAAGAAGTTCTTTCTTTATAGCCATTAAGATGGGCTCGGCAGTTTTAATGATGCACTCGCAAGAAATAGTATTTGAAACAAAAGAGAGCATCAAGAGGCAAATTCAAAACACATTTAAGTCTAACATGCTTCCTATGCATAGGAATCTTGTAAATAAACAAATTCATGAAGAGTATAGTGGCAAGCATAGGAAGACAAAACAAGTGTAGCTTCAAAAATTTCAGCACATAGAGAGGTGTTTTAGTAACATGAAAATTTCTACAACCATATTTTCCTCTCTCATAATAACTTTCAGTAGCATCATGAGCAAACTCAACAATATAACTATCACATAAAGCATTCTTATCATGGGTCTCATGCATAAAATTATTACTCTCCACATAAGCATAATCAATTTTATTAGTTGTAGTGGGAGCAAATTCAACAAAGTAGCTATCATTATTATTCTCATCATCAAATATAGGAGGCAAAGTATCATCAAAGAAAATTTTCTCCTCAATTCTTGGGGACTAAAAATATCATGCTCATCAAAACCAGCTTCCCCAAGCTTAGAAATTTCCATATCATTAACGACAATGGTGTTCAAAGCGTTCATACTAATATCATTGTTACCAGCATGCAAATAAGATTCCATAGGTTTTTAATTTTCGCAGAAACAATCCATGTCTTAACTCAAGAAATAGAAATAAAAGCTCACTGTTGCTTTCATTATGCCTAACTAGTGTAAACAAGAAACCAAAAGATGCAATTGTAGGATCTAAAGGAAATAGCTTCGAGTACTTACAACGGCGCCAGAAAATAGCTTAGTAGCCGAGATCCGGAGTGTGAGTACATTTTACCTTTCCTCCCCGGCAACGGCGCAAGAAAATAGCTTGATGTCTACTCACGCTTCTTTTCCTGTAGACAGTGTTGGGCCTCCAAGAGCAGAGGTTTGTAGAACAGCAGCAAGTTTTCCCTTAAGTGGATCACCCAAGGTTTATCGAACTCGGGAGGAAGAGGTCAAAGATATCCCTCTCAAGCAACCCTGCAATCACGATACAAGAAGTCTCTTGTGTCCCCAACACACCTAATACACTTGTTAGATGTATAGGTGCACTAGTTCGGCGAAGAGATAGTAAAACACATGTGGTATAGATGGTGGTAATATTGCAGAAAGTAAAGATGCGTAAAAGTAAACAAGCGGTGCAGAAAATAGCTTGTGGCGTGGGAAGCAATTCTTTGTGGTGAAACAAGGCCTAGGGATCATACTTTCACTAGTGGACACTCTCAACATTGATCACATAATAAATAAGTTCTCTTCCTTGTGCTACATATACTCTTGTTGGATGATGAACACCACTAATTGTGTAGGGCTACAAGAGCTCCCTCAAGCCGGAGTTAACAAGCGCCACAACATTCGATATTCATGTTTAAGTAACCTTAGAGTATAATAGACCTTTGCAAAATAAATCAAGTACTAACATAGCATGCACACTGTCACCATCACACTATAAAGGAGGCATAGATCACATCAATACTATCATAGCGATAATCAACTCCATAACCTACAAGAGATTATGATCATAATCTACGACAAGAACTACACGATGCACACACTGTCACCATTACATCATGCAGGAGGAATAGACTAATTTAATAACATCACATGAGTAGCACATAGATAAATAGTGATACAAAACACATTGCAATCATAAAGGGATATAAATAAGCACTTCACTATGCCATTCATAACAGTGAATAAGTATTCTGTGAAATATAGCCTAAGAGACCCACACGGTGCACACACTGTCACCTTTACACACGTGGGACAAGGAGTCTCCGGAGATCACATAAGTAAAACCCACTAGACTAGCATAATGACATCTAGATTACAAGCATCATCATATGAATCTCAATCATGTAAGGCAGCTCATGAGATTATTGTATTGAAGTACATATGAGAGAGATGAACCACATAGCTACCGGTACAGCCCCGAGCCTCGATGGAGAACTACTCCTCCTCATGGGAGCAGCAGCGTTGATGAAGATGGCGGTGGAGATGGCAGCGGTGTCGATGGAGAAGCCTTCCAGGGCACTTCCCCGTCCCGGCGTGCCGGAACAGAGACTCCGTCCCCCGCATCTTGGCTTCGTGATGGCGGCGGCTCTGGAAGGTTTCGCGTACCGTGGCTTATTCGTATCGAGTTTTAGGTCAGGGACCTTTATATAGGCGAAGAGGCGGTCGGAAGGACGAGGCGGTGACACAATGGGCGCGGCCCACCCCGGCCGCGCAGCACTGGTGTGGGGCCCCGGTGGCTCCCTCCGGCGGCTCTCGGGTGTCCGGAAGCTTCGTGGGAAAATAGGATGCTGGGCGTTGATTTCGTCCGATTCCGAGAATATTTCCTTACTAGGATTTCTGAAACCAAAACCAGCAGAAAATAGGAACTGGCACTTCGGCATCTCGTCAATAGGTTAGTTCCGGAAAACGCATCAAAACGATATAAAGTGTGAACAAAACATGTAGGTATTGTCATAAAACAAGCATGGAACATCAGAAATTATAGATACGTTGGAGACGTATCACCCCCATAGGCCGGCGCGGGCCCTGCCCTGGCCGCGCCGCCATGTGGGGAGGGGGGCCACCCCCTCCGCCTCTCCTTCGCGTGCTTCTTCGTCCCGAAAACCTAAGCCACGGGGAGTTACGGAGAATAGACGAGCCGCCTCTGCGGGGCGGAGAGACACCGAGAGAAAAGAGCTCTCGGCGGGCAGGAATGCCGGGAAATTCCCTCGGGGGAAATCGACGCCATCGCCATCGTCATCGAGCTGGACATCATCTCCATCATCATCACCATCATCTTCATCATCATCACCGCCATCTCCACCGCTGCATCTCGTCACCGCTGTAACAATTAGGGTTGGATCTTGATTGTTTGATAGGGGAAACTCTCCCGGTATTGATTTCTACTTGTTATTGATGCTATTGAGTGAAACCATTGAACCAAGGTTTATGTTCAGATTGTTATTCATCATCATATCACCTCTGATCATGTTCCATATGATGTCTCGTGAGTAGTTCGTTTAGTTCTTGAGGACATGGGTGAAGTCTAAATGTTAGTAGTGAATTATGGTTGAGTAATATTCAATGTTATGATATTTAAGTTGTGGTGTTACTCTTCTAGTGGTGTCATGTGAACGTCGACTACATGATACTTCACCTTTATGGGCCTAGGGGAGTGCACCTTGTATTCGTTTGCTAATTGTGGGGTTGCGAGTGACAGAACCTAAACCCCCGTTAGTATATCTGCAGGAGGGATAGCAGGATCTCAGAGTTTAAGGCTGTGGTTAGATTTATCTTAATTACTTTTTGTATTTGCGGATGCTTGCAAGGGGTATAATCACAAGTATGTATTAGTCCTAGGAAGGGCGGTGCATTAGCATAGGTTCACCCACACAACACTTATCAAAACAATGAAGATTAATCAGTCGTATGAAGCGAAAGCACTAGACTAAAATCCCCGTGTGTCCTCGAGAACGTTTGGTCATTATAAGTAAACAAACCGGCTTGTCCTTTGTGCTAAAAAGGATTGGGCCACTCGCTGCAATTATTTCTCTCGCATTTTACTTACTCGTACTTTATTTATCTGCTATCAAAACCCCCGAATACTTGTCGTGAGCATTTGTGAATCCTTCATCGAAAGCTTGTCAACATCTGCTCCTCGTTGGGTTCGACACTCTTATTTATCGAAAGTACTACGATACACCCCCTATACTTGTGGGTCATCAAGACTATTTTGGCGCCGTTGCCGGGGGTGAAGCGCTATTGGTAAGTGGAATTGGTAAGGAAACTTTTACTGTACGTGCTGATTTTGTTTCTGCTGCTGCTATAAGTCATTATGGAGAGATCCTCCCTTGAATTTCTATTTGGGAAATCTACTACTACTGCAACGGTAGTGGATGAGGCGCCAGGTGAGGAAGTAATACCATATAAAATACCTATGAAAATTATTGAACGTGTTGTGGATAACCGCTATGAAGGGGATGGAACTGTTCATCCTGGAGATCATTTACTGTTTTTACATGAATTATGCGGTTTATTCAAATGTGCAGGTATTTCAATGGATGAAGTTAGGAAGAAATTATTTGTTATGTCGCTATCTGGTAAAGCGGCGCATTGGTATAAACTGCTGAAGGATGGGCGTTCTCTTGATTGGAAGGATATTGTGCCTCTATTTTACTCTAAATTCTATCCTCCAAGTGAAATTCACAAAGACCGCAACCGTATATATAATTTCTGGCCTCATGATGGAGAAAGTATTGCCCAAGCATGGGGGAGATTGAAGTCTTTAATGCTCAAATGCCCCATTCATGAGCTTCCTGGTAATATTATCATTGATAATTTCTATGCAAGACTTCCTTTTCAAGATAAAACCTTGCTGGATACTGCTTGTTCTGGATCATTCACACGCAATAAAGAAGAGTTTAAATGGGACCTTCTTGATCGAATCCAAGAAAATACTGAAGGATGGGAGAACGACAAAGGTAGAGTGTCAGGTATAAATTATAATTATGAATGCATTGAAACTTTTATGGATACTGATGAATATCGTAATATAAGTGCTACATATGGTCTTGACTCTCAAGTTGTTGCAAATATTTATAAAGCCTTTGCTTCTCATTTTGAATTGCCTAGGAAGAATTTTGATAAGTATCATGAACCGTATAAAGATAAAGTTGATTCGCCTAAAGGTAAATGTATTGAAATTAAAACTGTTGATCATGTTCTTCCTGAAGCTTATATTGAAAAAACTCCTTTCCCTGCTAAGATGAAAGAGTATTCTGTTATAACTAGTGTAGTTAATAAAAGTGCAAAGAAACCCATAGAACCTGAAGAACAAATAAAGGTTGAACCTGCTGTTGCAATAGTTAAAGATCTTGTGACTGAAAATGTGGAAGATGGTCATATTATTTTTTGTGAAGATGCTTCTAATATTGTTTCGCATCCTAATAAGTCTAGGAAAGCCAGTGTTCCTGTGCTCTCTGTTCGAATTGGTGATCATTGCTATTATGGTTTATGCGACATTGGTGCAAGTATTAGTGCCATTCCTTATGAGCTCTACACGGAAATTATGCATGAAATTGGTTCTTGTGAACTTGAAGATATTGATGTGGTTATTCGGCTAGCTAATAGAGAAACTATCTCTCCCATTGGTATTGTTCGAGATGTTGAAGTTCTATGTGGTAAGATTAAATATCCTGCTGACTTTTTGGTACTTGGTTCTGCTGCTAGTAAGTCTTGTCCTATTATTTTTGGTAGACCTTTTCTGAATACTTGTGGAGCTATTATAGATTGCAAGAAAGAGAAAATTGTTACTAAATTTGCTGGTGAATCTTATGAGTTTAACTTCTCTAAATTTGCCAAAACTCCTTATAAAGCTGATTTGCCTAATGATGATTTTAGAGTTGAACAGTGTGCATCTATTGCTCTTGCTCCTAGTAATCCTTTGCAGCAACATTTGGAGAATAGTGAGAGTGAAGTTTTTAGGGAAGAAAGGGATGAGCTTGATGAAATTTTTCTTCGTCAACCTATTCTTAAACATGACTTACCGGTTGAAGATCTAGGTGTAACACCACCACCAAAGGAAGATCCTGTATTTGATTTGAAACCATTACCTGATAATCTTAAGTATGCTTATATTGATGATAAGAAAACATATCCTGTTATTATTAGTGCTAAGCTTTCATATATTGAGGAAGAAAGGTTATTGGAAATATTGAAGAAACACCGAGGAGCTATTGGCTATACTCTTGATGATTTGAAGGGGATTTCTCCCGCTATTTGCCAACATGCTATCAATATAGAAGATGGTGCAAAACCCGTTGTTGAACATCAGCGTCGTCTAATTCCCAAGATGAAGGATGTGGTAAGAACTGAGGTATTAAAACTCCTTGAAGCAAGTATTATATATCCTATTGCTGATAGTAGATGGGTTAGTCCTGTACATTGTGTTCCTAAGAAAGGAGGAATAACTATTGTGCCCAATGATAATGATGAGCTCATTCCTCAAAGAGTAGTTGTAGGGTATAGAATGTGCATTGATTTTCGAAAAGTTAATAAAGTTACTAAGAAAGATCATTACCCTTTACCTTTTATTGATCAAATGTTAGAAAGGTTGTCTAAAAATACTCATTTCTGTTTTCTTGATGGATATTCTGGGTTTTCACAAATTGCTGTTAGAGCTAAAGATCAAGAGAAAACCACTTTCACTTGTCCCTATGGAACTTATGCTTATAGGTGTATGCCTTTTGGTTTATGTAATGCTCCTGCTACTTTTCAAAGATGCATGTCTGCTATTTTTCATGGCTTTTGTGAAAAGATTGTTGAGGTATTCATGGATGATTTTTCTGTCTATGGGAATTCTTTTGATAATTGCTTGCGAAACCTTGATAAAGTTTTGCAGAGATGTGAAGAAACTAACCTTGTTCTTAATTGGGAGAAATGCCACTTTATGGCTAATGAAGGAATTGTATTGGGACATAAAATTTCCGAGAGAGGTATTGAAGTTGATAGAGCTAAAGTTGAAGCAATTGAGAAGATGCCTTATCCTAGGGATGTTAAAGGTATTCGTAGTATTCTTGGTCATGCTGGTTTTTATAGAAGGTTTATTAAAGATTTCTCTAAAATTTCAAAGCCTCTTACTAATCTTCTTCAAAAAGATGTACCTTTTGTTTTTTATGATGATTGTAAGGAAGCCTTTGAAACTCTAAAGAAAGCCTTAACAACTGCTCCTGTAGTTGAACCTCCTGATTGGAATTTGCCTTTTGAAATTATGTGTGATGCTAGTGATTTTGCTGTGCTGTCCTTGGACACGAGTAGATAAAAAATTAAATGTTATTCATTATGCTAGTAAAACTCTAGATGCTGCTCAAAGAAATTATGCTACAACTGAGAAAGAGTTATTAGCCGTAGTTTTTGCATGTGACAAGTTTAGACCCTATATTGTTGATTCAAAAGTTACAGTTCATACTGATCATGCTGCGATTAGGTACCTTATGGAAAAGAAAGATGCTAAGCCAAGGCTTATTAGATGGGTGCTTCTTTTGCAAGAATTTGATTTACATATTGTAGATAGGAAGGTGCTGATAATCCAGTTGCTGATAATTTGTCTAGATTGGAAAATATTGCTTATGATCCTGTTCCTGTTAATGATAGTTTTCCAAATGAACAATTGGCTGTAATAAAGGTGAGCTCGCGAGATAGCCCTTGGTATGCTGATTATGCTAACTTTATTGTTTCGAAGTACTTGCCTCCAACCTTTTCAGCTCAGCAAAGGAGGAAATTCTTTTATGATTTGAGGCATTATTTTTGGGATGACCCACACTTATATAAAGAAGGAGTGGATGGTATTATGCGAAGATGTGTCCCAGAATATGAACAACAAGAGATATTGAGTAAGTGTCATGGTAGTGTTTATGGAGGACATCATGCCGGAGATAGAACCGCACAAAAGGTTCTACAATCAGGTTTTTATTGGCCAACACTTTTCAAGGATGCAAGGAAATTTATCTTATCTTGTGATGAATGTCAAAGAGTTGGTAATATCTCTAGACGCAATGAAATGCCTATGAATTATACTCTTGTTATTGAACCATTTGATTGTTGGGGATTCGACTTCATGGGTCCTTTCCCTTCTTCAGAAGGTAACACTCATATACTTGTCGCTGTTGATTATGTTACTAAATGGGTAGAAGCTATACCTACAAAAAGTGTTGATGGTGAGACCTCTATAAAAATGCTTGTAGATGTTATATTTCCTAGATTTGGAGTACCTAGATATATTATGACTGATGGAGGTTCTCACTTTATTCATGGTGGTTTTAGAAAAACTCTTGCCAAATATGGTATTAATCATAGAATTGCTTCAGCTTATCATCCTCAAACTAGTGGGCAAGTAGAATTATCAAATAGAGAAATTAAAGCTATTTTGGGAAAGACTGTTAATAAATCTAGAAAGAATTGGGCTAGTAAGTTAAAGGAAGCATTGTGGGCTTATAGAACTGCTTATAAAAATCCTATGGGCATGTCTCCTTATAAAATGGTTTATGGAAAATCTTGTCATTTACCTTTAGAACTAGAACACAAAGCTTATTGGGCTGTAAGAGAACTTAATAAAGATTTTAAACTTGCCGGTAAGAAGAGGTTGCTACAATTGAGTTCTTTAGATGAATGGAGAAGTGAAGCTTATGAAAATGCTAAACTTTTTAAGGAGAAAGTTAAGAAGTGGCATGATAGAAGAATTATTAAAAGAGAATTTAATGTTGGAGATAAAGTCCTATTGTATCGATCTCGTCTCAGATTTTTTGCAGGGAAATTACTCTCAAAATGGGAAGGACCATATGTTATTGAGGAGGTATATCGTTCAGGGGCAATAAAAATTAGCTCTTTGGAAGGTAACGCCACACAAGTAGTGAATGGACAAAGACTCAAGCATTATATTTCTGGAGATTCTTATAATGAAGATATTGATGTTATTCAAGTGATAACTCCGGAAGCTTTCATCAAAGATCAAATTGACAGTTCTGCAGAGTCCGACTTTGAATAGGTAACAATTTTAGTAATAAAAAGTCCGTGTTTAACTTTCCGAACAATATTTCTGCTGTTTATGGAAAATATGAAAAATTACGAGATCGAAACGGAGTGGAGGAGACGCGCGAGGGCCCGTCACCATAGGCCGTGCCCCACCCTGGCCGCGCCGCCCTATGGGGACAGCCCTCGGCGTCTCGTTTCCACTCGTTTTCGGCCTGGAACCTTCCTTTTGTTGTAAAAATATTTGCTATATAATCCCCCGGATCTGGAGGTCCGTATATCGTTTTCTCGTCGTGTTTTGTTTCGAGCTGTTTTCTGCCCAGATATTGTTTCGTCGGAGCCTCCGAAGGACAACTTCTTTGAGAACGTCGTCAACCCGTACATAAGCGAGTTGAAGATGCATCCCAAGGAATTGCTGCTCGTAGATGGAGAGTTGCAGATAGAAGATGTTCGGGGACCTAAGGGAGAAGGAAGCTTGGAGGACAGGATGGAGAAACTAGAACAAGAGGTCTTCACCTACAAGAAGATGGCTGAGCGTGAAGTGGACATCTTCCACAGAATTGTGTCCGAACTCATTGGTGAACATGAGAAGGAGACTGCAAAGCTGTGGAGCGATATCCTCTCACTTCACAACACTACCAACCAACTTCAGGCGCAACTTTATGATGCTTGGAATCAAAACTGTGAGTATGAAAACAGGTTTAAACGCATTAGCGATGCTGCTAGTTTCAGGATTCCCGAGACCAAGACATCGTTTGTTGATGGAGAGCCTCTTCCCTGGAAGTCGATGACGAGAAGAACCCACCATCATCGCCACCGAAGGAGTAATTTATCATCGGTATTGGCATCCCCTTGGTTTGTTCCAAGCTTGGGGGAGTGTCGCGGTATCACATCATCACTGTGTTATCACCAGAATCTAACCAAGCCAGAGGTGGGCCGCGATCAAAATGGACTTGAAGATATATACATGGAAGAAATACGTGAATCGGCCTTTTATACCAAGTTGGGCTAAACTGCCCGTGTATCTGTAACATATTAGATCGCATCTTAGTTTAGAAGTTAGAGTTTATCTCGTGCACGGTTTAGTGCACGCCCACATTAGAAAGTCCCCTGGACTATAAATATGTATCTAGGGTTTATGGAATAAACAACAACCAACGTTCAACACAAACCAATCTCGGCGCATCGCCAACTCCTTCGTCTCGAGGGTTCCTCCGGTAAGCACCATGCTGCCTAGATCGCATCTCGCGATCTAGGGCACGAGCCTGCCTAGTTGTTCATGCGTTGCTCGTGCTGAAGCCTTTTTGATGGCGAGCAACGTAGTTATCATAGATGCGTTAGGGTTAGCATTGTTCCTAGTATCATATGCTTTCGTAGTGCAACCCTTGCGCATCTAGCCGTCCCTGCCTCATCATGGGTGCAGGGGCGGCACCCCGCTTGATCGTTATTTAGTAGATCTGATCCGTTACGATCGCTCCTTGATTCATCAAGGATTAGTTTAATATCTGCAATAGTTAGGCCTTACAAAGGGTTGGAGGATCCAGCGGCATGTAGGGTGTAGTTTGCTGCCCCTAGGACGTTCCGAGGATCAACCTAGTGTTGGTTTTTAGGCCTTGTCTAGGGCTGGCTTACGATCACCGTGCGTGAGCGCGAGGCCCAATCGTGAGTAGGATGATCCGATTATGCGGTGAAAACCCCGATCGTCGTGGATCTCATATGCTTTATCTTGATCAAGCAGGACCACCATATATTCGGCCACCTTGGACGAATCATGGGTGGATCGGCTCCATGAGCCGATTCACGGGACAACCTGAGAGCCGATCGAGGCTCGTATTTAACGTGTACGTGTGTGCCCTGCAGGAAACTAAGCAAGGCATCATCCACACCTTCCTGACCAGGTATAGGTCAGGTGGCACGCCCTTGCAATTTGCATCGGCGCGCGACCAGGAGGCTTTGCGGGCCGTCGCTAGGAGGGCAGCCGCAGCCCTAGTTGTTCCGGCTCTACGGTGTTGAGCTGCCCGCCGGTTTCACATCATCACTATCTTTATCTTTTACTATCAAGTAGAGTCATATCATGAGTAGGGAAGTTATCATATAGAATAGTTTGCAGTGTGGAAGTATCTCTCTTAGTTGGTTATCTATGTATCCGTTGGTGTGAGTTATCGTTATGGAATATTAATGAGAAGTCTTATCATTTAATTTTTGCACACCTTATTTTAGTTTGCAATTTCTTTTATATGATTACTCTTGACATTAGTATTGATATCACTTTGGGAGCATCAAGTAAATCTATTTGGTTTTGGCAAACTTAGCATTGGTCAATAGCAACAACACCTTGATGTTTAAATAGAAAAGGGAAATACATGTAGATATATTACTCTATTATCTTTATGCTAATGAGTTTAGTATTCTGAAGTTAAAATTGCTTGTGCTTATGAGAAAGATGCATGATTGTTTCTATCACATGTATATTTGTTTGTTTCCCTCAACCTTTATGCTTGCTACCCAACCTTGCTAGCCAAAAACCTGTATTGAGAGGGAATGCTTCTCATACATCCATAACCTTAGACCAAACCCATGCCATTTGTGTCCACCATAACTACCTACTATGTGGTATTTTGCGCCACTCCAAGTAAATACTTCATGTGCTACATTTAAATAATTCAAACTATATTACTCCTTATTTGTGTCAATGTTTTATAGCTCATGAGGAAGTATGTGGTGTTTTATCTTTCAATCTTGTTGGGCGGATTTTCACCAATGGACTAGTGGCACATCCGCTTATCCAATAATTTTGCAATAAGAGCTGGCAACGGGGTTCCCATCCCCAATTAATAACTTTCATTAATAATTCTCTTCACATGTTTTGCCCTGAGCAACTTAATTTTGCAATAGACACTCCTCCATGGTATGTGAATGTTGGAAGGCACCCGAGGATTCGGTTAGCCATGGCTTGTGAAAGCAAAGGTTGGGGGAGTGTCATCCATAATAAAACTAAAATACATGTGTAAACAAAAGAGAAGGGGGTGATCTACCTTGCTGGTAGAGATAACGTCCTTCATGGGAGCCGCTCTTGGAAGGTGTTTGGCAGGGGAGTTAGAGTACCCACTACCATTCGTTGACAACAACAAACACCGCTCAAAATCTTACTTTTATGCTCTTTATATGATTTCAAAACTTGAAAAGCTCTAGCACATGATTTAATCCTGCTTCCCTCTGTGAAGGGCCTATCTTTTACTTTTATGTTGAGTCAGTAAACCTATTTCCCTCTATCTTAAGCAAGCAATTGAGTTGTTGTGAACCAACCATTTATGCTATGATTTAGTTAATCATGTCTTTTATGCTTTCTTGTTTAGTACAAATTTTATCTGAATGAATATGACTTTGAAAGTTATCAATGATTATGAGGAGATTGTTATGATTAAGGATGAAAGCCCTGCCATATAAATTCTAATACAAAGGCTTGGTTTAGAAGATAAGTACAATCCGTTAATAGTTCTCTGACCAAGAACAAAGTTTGCCATAACCAATCATGATTTCCTATGCACCTCTATTTGTGATTTCTCTTTACTTATTTCAAGTTGAGTTATATGAGGAGAATGTTTACTAGAATATCTTGTGTGAATCAATATGATGCTTCTTGTCCGTATTTTATTTATCGACTCTTCACTCCATAAACATGTGGTCTTGTTTATTGAGCTCAGTTTCGCTTGGGGACAAGCGAGGTCTAAGCTTGGGGGAGTTGATACGTCCATTTTGCATCACTATTTTATATCATAATTTGTTGTTATTCATTGATATATTTCATATTTAGAGATGATACTTATGTTATTTCACCTATTTTGCATGTTTCATGATCATTGGAGAATTATTCACCGGAGTCAGGATTCTGCTGGAAAAAGCACCGTCAGGACACCATATTTCGAAGATCAACAATTGACGGAAATATACGAAAAATCCTATTTTTCGAGAAGACGAAGGGAGCCAAGGAGATTAGGAGGGGCCGCCATGGGCCTCCCTGATGTCTACTCACGCTTCTTTTCTGTAGTCGGTGTTGGGCCTCCAGCAGAGGTTTGTAGAACAGCAGCAAGTTTTCCCTTAAGTGGATCACCCAAGGTTTATCGAACTCGGGGAGGAAGAGGTCAAAGATATCCCTCTCAAGCAACCCTGCAATCACGATACAAGAAGTCTCTTGTGTCCCCAACACACCTAATACACTTGTCGGATGTATAGGTGCACTTCGGCGAAGAGATAGTAAAACACAGGTGGTATAGATGGTGGTAATATTGCAGAAAGTAAAGATGCGTAAAGTAAACAAGCGGTGCCGAGAAAATAGCTTCTTGGCGTGGGAAGCAATTCTTTGTGGTGAAACAAGGCCTAGGATCATACTTTCACTAGTGGACACTCTCAACATTGATCACATAATAAATAAGTTCTCTTCCTTGTGCTACATATACTCTTGTTGGATGATGAACACCACTAATTGTGTAGGGCTACAAGAGCTCCCTCAAGCCGGAGTTAACAAGCGCCACAACATTCGATATTCATGTTTAAGTAACCTTAGAGTCTAATAGATCTTTGCAAAATAAACTAAGTACTAACATAGCATGCACACTGTCACCATCACACTATGAAGGAGGCATAGATCACATCAATACTGAAAGATCGAGATGTCGCCTAGAGGGGGGGGTGAATAGGCAATTACAAACTCTTTCGGATTTGTCTTGTAAGAATGCGGAATTAAACTATCGTTTAGTTTACAAGCACAAACCCTAGATATGCTAAGCTCAACTAGGTATAACAATAACAACTAGAGCTAAGCAAGATAGGCACAAGATATATGTAGCACAAGTGATAGCAAGATATATACTTCAAGCACGATGGCTATCACAAGGAAAGAGAGCTCGGGTATAGAAATAACCGAGGCACGGAGACGAGGATGTATTCCCGTGTTCCCTTGCTTTGCAACAAGGTACGTCACGTTTGGAGGAGTGGAGGTCCCACGAAGGATTCCCCGCGCCACGAAGGCTCACCCTATTCTCCGAACCACACCCACGAAGGATAATGGCCCTTTCCTTATGGTTAGCTTTTCCTCCGCTCCGGAGATGGCAAGCTCCACAACCACTTCACAAGCTCCACGAAGGAGAAGCCCGGGCCCCTTCACAATCTTCACGAAGAGATCACCGGGACACCAACCAAGCCAACTAGGAGGTCACCCTCCAAGAGTAACAAGCTCACGGTCTCTCACTCGAACAAATCGTGGTGGAGAGCTCAACACTATGCAATGATGCAAAGCAAGAACACCGGAGGTGTTCAAGTCCTTCACACTCAAATCCCACCAAAGCAACGAATGCTAGGATGAGATTGGAGAGGAAGAACAAGGGGGAAAGTCAACCAAAGACTCCAAGATCTAGATCCCAAGAGATTCCCTCACTTAGAGAAGAAACGGTTTGGTGGAAGTGTAGATCTAGATCTCCTCTCTCAAATCCTCAAATATGAGCAAGAATGGTTGGAGGAATCAAGGGGGAGAGCAAGTTCTTCAAATAGCAACAATGGAGGTGAGAGAATAGGAAGAACTAGTTTGGCCCAAGGTGGAAGAAGCCTATTTATAGCTAAGGGGGAAAATAGGTGTTGGGGGAAAAAGACAGAAAATCGGGCGAAAAACGAGTCGACGGCCCAGCCACGGCCGGCGGGCCCGCTGATGGCGGTGGCCCATCCGGCCGGACCGGCCCAGCAACCGGGCGGCAGCAGAGCGGCGCCAGGGCGGCGCGCGGTCGGTCGGGAGACCGGTTGGGCCGGGGAGGCCACCGGGCGGCCCGGAGGGAAACCGGCAGCTGGGCCGGAGTGGACCGGCAGGCCCACTGGAAACCTCCCGGATGGCAAAGGCGCCCGGGCCGGTTACGACCGGGTGGGCCGGCGCGTGGCCCGGCAGGCCGGCCGGCCGACCGGCTGCCCCTCTTTTTTTTTTTTCTTTTCCTTTTTCCCTTTTCTTTACTAACTATTGCTCCCGAACTCCGATTCGCATGAAACCACTTTTGTTGGAAAGATAACAACAAATGCTATCCAATAGAAAGTGCAAACACAAGAAACTGTAGGAGGGGATTTTATCATGAATATAAAAGGTAGAACCTTATATCATGAATAACCGGTAAAATCACCCAACCTTGAAAACGCAATAGAAGATGCATGCGAACTCCGTTTTTGATGAACTTGGGCTTGTTGTAAAGCTAGCAACAAGCTCAAGAACCTTACACATAGAAACACCAAGAAGCAATAAGGATATGCAAAGTATGCAAAGGATTGAGCTCCCTAAGACGATGTGATCAAGTTACCCAACCGAAAGCCCCTCTTAATAGTGCGGCTATCTATCCTATAATCCGGTCTCCCATCAACCACCTTGAGACCGGTAAAAGGAAATCCTAGCAAGGTCATACCTTTGCCTTGCGCATCCCGCTTGATCTTGATGATAGCTCTTCAAGCTCCACACAAGCCGGAATGCCTCAACTTGATCATCGTTGCTTCGTGAAGACTCACAAATGCTCCCCCATACACCATGATGGGAAAGCTCCATAGATGTACATCTTCACATGTCCATTATCACCAATGGACGGCAAGCTTCAAGCATGTGATCCACTTGAGATGCTCATCTTGAACTTTCCCAACTCAACCTTGTATCTTCTCATACTCACATAAGATAGAGCATGGCTAATATTGAGTTCCACATAAGAACTCCATCTTCATTTCTTCTTCTTGATCATATCACATATATATCTTCATACCGATGATCTTGATGCCAATACACAAGATATACCTTTATCTTCATGGCATCCATACTTGAATCCAACACATGGAGTACAAGTAGTACCTATAGAATATTCCTTCATATAAACTCAATGAAAACATTAGTCCATAGGGGTTGTCATTAATTACCAAAACCACACATAGGGGCAATATACCCTTACAATCTCCCCCATTTTGGTAATTGATGACAACCACAATAAGAGGGTTTATATAATGAATATTAGAAACAAGTACTCAACTTATCCGAGAATAAGTTGTATACAAGAGGTTGTATTTGATATGGTCAAGTAACACAAAGCTACTAGCCCATATCAAAACCGGCTCTACTCACACAACTACAACAAATGCAAGAGATGTGAGTAGAACCAATATATATAGAGAAAACTCCCCCACAATGTATGCACGTGTGATGAATATGAATTCATTGCATATATTGTCAAGATTAACCTTTGGGATAGTTTCCACTATATATATATACAACCATGCAAGACATATAAATATGGAATGCATGAGAGGACAAAACACTTAAGCACAAACCAAACTTAAGTATAAAACCATTCCCTTAAACCCTCTAAACTTCTCCCCCATTGGCATCGATTGTCAAAATGGGTGAAAAATTTAGAAGGCCAATATAATGTGAGTTCCTCCCCAAAGTGTGCACTTCTCATAATTTGAGTGGAATCAAGTGCACATATCCAATGATGAATACTTGAAGGAAGTCAAACTATATTGAGGATCAAAGATTGCATAAAGATAACATGGTGAAGTGAGCTTCAACAAATAAAGCAAGCAATCAACGATCCAATTGGACAAACAAAGATATCATGATAAGAGAGATATAGTGCTCTAAATAAAATAAGAAAGCTCCCCAAGGTTCGTGCACAATTTATAATGTTTGCATTTGAATACAATATGCACAAACATGGAATCCTCACTCCCTCTATATCATTTAGAACACACCCAAGATAAAAATAATATGCTTATCAAGAATAACTTGAGTCCAACAATTACGAGATATGAGTGCATGAAGAAAAACAAGTAAACCAAGCACTCATAAATCTTCTTTACCAACACCACTAAAAGCAAAAGGGTAAAAGATGGTTGGCAAGGAACAAGGATATCAAGTTGATGGATTAACGCTCTCATGTATATAAGTTTCTAAAGTGGACA
The DNA here is from genome assembly GCA_030979885.1 of Lolium multiflorum. Taxonomy (NCBI): domain Eukaryota; kingdom Viridiplantae; phylum Streptophyta; class Magnoliopsida; order Poales; family Poaceae; genus Lolium; species Lolium multiflorum. The sequence continues at coordinate 16,591,295 of CM061751.1, forward strand.
TAGTGATCCATAAAGAAACATGCACACACAAGAGGTTAACAAAATAAATAAGACATGATATCCAAGATGAAGTCATAAAATATACCAAGGATGTTTGCTTAAAAAGCATATATAGCCTATGGCTCCAATTTACACACTTATGGTATATAAATGAACTTCAACCAAATAAAATCTCAAAAACATCACAACTAACAATAAGGGAAGTAAGGCTAGTTGGAATGTTTTGAGAAAGGCAACAAGTATCTCAAATACGGATTTATTTCACAAATTCATCAATATTGCACACAAGAGCTCTTTGAGGAATTGATATGCAATAAATTGCTAGAGGGCATATTTGTGATAGGTGAATCATAAAATATGATATATATATATAACCTATCATATGCATCTTCTCAAATTACTCAAATGTTCAATAAGATGTTTTATTTTAAAAGGGTTTTTCAAGAACCGCAATATTTTCGAAATAAATAATTTCATGCCAAGATACAACCTACAAGAGGTTGGATGCTATATGAGAATGCATGAATAAGATACTTGTTACCGAGATAGCAATGGCATGATGTAGTAGATAAGAGTTCATTCATCATCCTAGCTTGACTCCAATTATCATATGGTGACAACACCTTCCTTATAGATGAGACAAACCTCCATTGCATCTCCAATGTACCTAAAACAACATTCAAGTACATCTTGGTCCCCAAACTTATTGGGTCCAAAATGGTTAGAATAACCACAATACATAGGACACACTCCATAAAAATATGTGCATATTTATAGATGAAATTTGAATTTCATGCACATCTTAGCCGTTTAGGATTTGATGGAGTATACCCTATATAATGGATCAAAGAAGGCAAGCACGCTACAAATGTAAACAAATTACATATAAGCATGCATAAAGACTTTAAAGATCCAAGAAAGATATACTTTGGACAAAACACCAAATGAATTTGAAGAAAGCATAAAGATGTGACCAAACAAATTTGTTGTCCAACATATATCAAAGACGCAAATCACAAAAGATTTGTTCAACAAAGTTCAACAAATGAACTAAGAAGAAACCATTGAGCATAAAGGATGAAATAAAGCAAACATGCTCAAAGATTTATCTCATTCAACAAATAAAGCATAGAAGAAGGAATGAGATAGCAAACTCCCAAAAGAGCAAGGTTCAAACAAATAAACCAAACCCTCTACACTTTTCACAATGGCACAATGTACCGCAAGGAAAAGATTTGTCTTCCAAAACAAACACTTGATATGAATCAAGAGAATTTATCAAAAGATTTTTCAAAGGGACAAAGAAGACACGTGGGAGCAACAAAGATTTCTTGGAAATAAGATAAGTAAATAAGAAGCAATCCAAGGTGAAGATGATCCATGAATTCAACCACATACAAGGTTATCAATTGTCAAAGACAATGAGTATATTGGAAATAATTTCCGGTGGTGAATTGACAATGATAGTAAGGATCAACTTCACAATAAAAGGCATAGGATAAGTATATAGAATTAAGCACTATGCACGGATGAAGATTCTTGATAGCTTCAACTAGTCAAACAATCACGCACGGCAATGATTAGAATAACTTGAAGCAAACGGTGTCCCAAATAAGATATAGAGATATGTATTTGAGGAAAACCGTACCAAGAATTTCTTACTCAAACAAGAATCCATAAGATGAGCCAATAAAAGCTTTTTAATAGAAGTGGAGCTTGTTTGAGCAAACATGCCACCTAGGAACAAGATAATTAAGAGCATCAACTCTAAGTGGCATAACCTCATATGTTCACATTTTCTAGGCTTGTGATATGTACAAAACATATTACTCCCCCATAATGTGATAAAACATTTCTTCTAAACAAGAGGCAACTAAAATTCAACTAGAGATGATTAATGGACATTTAGAATTTGAATTTCTCATGAGTATGGCATACCACATAGTGACTAGATAATCTTGCAATATCAATACTAAGTGGTGATACCCATGTACACACATTTTAGAGAAAGAGAGATGCACAATGCATATCACTCCCCCAAAATGGGATATTCCATTAATCACTCAAAGAGAGCCAAATAAGATATCATCAAGATGCATTAGGCTCAAAACAATACACAAGTATATGATGAGACAAACAAACATACTTGAATACACAAGATAGGCAAGTAAGACTCAACACATACAAACACATATTTGATACAAAACCAAACATGCAAAGGGGCAAGTAACTTACAATGAATATGAAGAGTTGAAGTATAAGTTACCGCAAGGAGGAACATTGGTTATAAGATATAGATAATGATCCATACGACTTGGCTTGGTCAAAATATAATATATGAAGATCCCTAAATTCTTCATGAATTAGCCAAGTCTCCAATGACCTCCATATGTACCTATTGATCACGTTTGAGCTTGTTGGTCCCCAACCAAGTTGGGTCCTAAGAGGTTAGTCACAATAGGCTTGGCAACCCAAATGGTCCTTTTCTTGAGACCACTTTGAGTTCCAACAAACTTGGCAAACACATTGCCATCCTTATCCTTCCCTAGAGAATAATCATCATCAACAATTATAGGGTTAGATAAGGTACTACCTAAACATGAAGAAGCAAAGTGCCCCTTCACACGGCATAAGTAGCAAGTGTTCCCCTTTCTCTTCTTTATTGATTTCTTCTCTTGGGGAACAATATCTTGATTCTTCTTGGGAAGTGGCCTATCTTCAACTTGAGGTCGAGCATGAGCTTGACCTTGACCTTGTGGCCGTTTCCCTTGTTGTTTCTCACTCAAGTGCTTCTTCTTCTTCAATGGGCATGATCTAACATGATGCCCTTCAACCTTGCACTTGAAGCAAACCAACTTGGCCGGATCCTTGACTTTGTCTTGGCCCTTCTTTTTGTTGCTCTTGCTCTTGGACTTGTTCTTGTTATTGGAATTGAATCCAAGTCCACTCTTGTCATTGGGGGATTGTTGCATACTCAACATCTTGTCAAGTGCGGATTTCCCTTCATGACGCTTTTCCAAGTCTTTCTTCAAAGAAAGGACTTGGGCCTCGAGCTCTTTTATTTCCTCTACATGGTTAGTAGAAATACAAGTACTAGAGGAAGTAGAAGTTTCATTGTTAGAGCAACAAGGCAAGGCAAGTAATCCAACACAAGGTGTATCACTAGTTTGACTAGATGGATTACAAGGACTAGCACATGGCAATTTAGCATTTGTAGTAGAGATTGTGCTAATGTCCACATGAGGCTCACAAGATGTTACCTTAGTGATGCTAGCCTCATGAGATAACTTTAGCCCATCATAGGAAATTAGAAGGTCATCATGAGAGCCCGAGAGCTTTTTATGACTTTCTTCCAATTCCCTATAATTGCTAGTTAGCAACTCAAGTTGAGCCCTTAACTCAACATTCTCCTTTAAGATAGATGCTTCACAAGAAGTAGAGTTAGTAGCACAAGCATCAACAATAGTTTTCTCATTTTCATGCTTATAGGATTCAAATTTTTGTGTGAGCATAAAATTAGTATGCTTCTCATCTTTTAGCTCATGCTTGAGGAGAGTGAATCTCATTTCCCCATTTTCAACATGGGACTCCAACTCCACTATGGTTTCCCTATATTTACTCAAGGTATCCATAGAGTGTTCGAGATTAGCACGAGCTTCTTTATTACCATGAAGAGAAGCATATACCATTGCCATATTATGCACCAATATATTATATTCTTCATCATTATCATCATCATCACTCTCATCATTAGAGGAAGTGTTAGGAGTCAAAGTAGGAGATACCTTTGATCCATTTGTCATAAGGCACATGTGCATACCGGAGGATGAAGATGAAGAAATTCTTGAATCCTTATTTGAAAACATGTCTTGATCCATAGAGTGTTCGGTTTCCTCTACATTGTTAGTCAAACAACTAGAGGAGATAGAAGCATTTTGATTATGGGAGCAAGACAAGGCAAGCATATCATCATGGGATTTATGTGAGCAATTTACACATGATATGCGAGGACTATCAACACAAGCATGTAGATTATTTTCAATGCTAGATGTGTTTAAGTCCAAAGAGGAAGCATTGCAATGGGATAGATATGAAGAATCATCACTATTGAGCACAATATCAACATTGCAATTTTCCTCACCACTCACCATATCATTACCTCGTGTCTTGCTACACGTTGGTGAAGTGGAAGAAGATGAGAACTCATCACGGCCGGAGGTGGAAGCAACTTGGAGCTCTTCATGATGTGAAGGGGAAGAGAGCTCCTCGGAGTCACCACCAACCAAATGAGAAGTGGATCCACCAAACATTTCCTTAAGCTTGATCCACATCTCATGAGACGATTTTCGCTTTATATATATCAAGAACCTATGAAAATCTGGTCTCAAAGAGAATACAAGCTCATTAGATACTTGAGCTTCAAGATGTAAGTTTTTCTCATCCTCTAAAGATAGATTTTGAGGGTCCATCGGAGGAGAAAAACCTACATCTAGAAATTGCTCAATGTTTGGACACAAGGTCCGAAGTTTGCAAAGCAAGCAATTTCGCCACAAAAGATAATTTGTGCCAACAAAGATAATTGTGTCATTGTGCACTAAGTTACTAGCCGACATCTTTACTCTCAAGGCGGTGAAGCCTTAAACAAGGAGAGACCTTGCTCTGATACCAATTGAAAGATCGAGATGTCGCCTAGAGGGGGGGTGAATAGGCAATTACAAACTCTTTCGGATTTGTCTTGTAAGAATGCGGAATTAAACTATCGTTTAGTTTACAAGCACAAACCCTAGATATGCTAAGCTCAACTAGGTATAACAATAACAACTAGAGCTAAGCAAGATAGGCACAAGATATATGTAGCACAAGTGATAGCAAGATATATATATACTTCAAGCACGATGGCTATCACAAGGAAAGAGAGCTCGGGTATAGAAATAACCGAGGCACGCGGAGACGAGGATGTATTCCCGTGTTCCCTTGCTTTGCAACAAGGTACGTCACGTTTGGAGGAGTGGAGGTCCCACGAAGGATTCCCCGCGCCACGAAGGCTCACCCTATTCTCCGAACCACACCCACGAAGGATAATGGCCCTTTCCTTATGGTTAGCTTTTCCTCCGCTCCGGAGATGGCAAGCTCCACAACCACTTCACAAGCTCCACGAAGGAGAAGCCCGGGCCCCTTCACAATCTTCACGAAGAGATCACCGGGACACCAACCAAGCCAACTAGGAGGTCACCCTCCAAGAGTAACAAGCTCACGGTCTCTCACTCGAACAAATCGTGGTGGAGAGCTCAACACTATGCAATGATGCAAAGCAAGAACACCGGAGGTGTTCAAGTCCTTCACACTCAAATCCCACCAAAGCAACGAATGCTAGGATGAGATTGGAGAGGAAGAACAAGGGGGAAAGTCAACCAAAGACTCCAAGATCTAGATCCCAAGAGATTCCCTCACTTAGAGAAGAAACGGTTTGGTGGAAGTGTAGATCTAGATCTCCTCTCTCAAATCCTCAAATATGAGCAAGAATGGTTGGAGGAATCAAGGGGGAGAGCAAGTTCTTCAAATAGCAACAATGGAGGTGAGAGAATAGGAAGAACTAGTTTGGCTCAAGGTGGAAGAAGCCTATTTATAGCTAAGGGGGAAAATAGCTGTTGGGGGAAAAAGACAGAAAAAACAGTAAAACGGCCAAGCCTGCGCCGGCGGAGGCTGATGCGGCCGGTGGCCATCCGGCCGGACGGCCCAGCAGCGGGCGAGCACAGCAGGCGCGGAAAGGCGGCGGCGCGCGATCGGTCAGGAGACCGGTTGGGCGGGAGGCGCCAGGCGGCCGGAGGAAACCGCAGGGCGAGTGGACAGCACTGCTCCCGGATGGCAAAGGCGCCCGGGCGATTCTGACCGGGTGGGCGGCGCGTGGCCCGGCAGAGCCGGCCAGACCGGCTGCCCCTCCCCTTTTTTCTTTTTCTTTTTATTCTTTTCCTTTTTCCCTTTTCTTTACTAACTATTGCTCCCGAACTCCGATTCGCATGAAACCACTTTTGTTGGAAAGATAACAACAAATGCTATCCAATAGAAAGTGCAAACACAAGAAACTGTAGGAGGGGATTTTATCATGAATATAAAAGGTAGAACCTTATATCATGAATAACCGGTAAAATCACCCAACCTTGAAAACGCAATAGAAGATGCATGCGAACTCCGTTTTCGATGAACTTGGGCTTGTTGTAAAGCTAGCAACAAGCTCAAGAACCTTACACATAGAAACACCAAGAAGCAATAAGGATATGCAAAGTATGCAAAGGATTGAGCTCCCTAAGACGATGTGATCAAGTTACCCAACCGAAAGCCCCTCTTAATAGTGCGGCTATGTATCCTATAATCCGGTCTCCCATCAACCACCTTGAGACCGGTTGATGTAGCCCCGCTCACCAACGACACTACATCAAGGCCAACAAGTCCCCCAAGTGGACCAATGACAAGGGCTCGAGTTAAAGCTCTACACGACAAGGTGAACTCGCTCCTCACTTCCCTTGACCTAGATACCCCATTGGATGGAATGCTACCTCATGCCGAAACCCTTTGTGTCATTAGGTACGTGGAGCATCAAGATCACGGAGAGGACGGTACGTCATGGTCAAGGGAAGGAGAGGAGCAGCTGATCGAGAAGATGTACACGGAGCTGGACCCGAAGTCGCCCCAAGAACGCAAGGAAGAGACGGGGAGCGACCAGTCCAGAACCCGGTCTGACCGGACTCCTGACCGGGCCACCCGGCTCAGAATCCGGTCGACCGGCCGCCTGACGGGCCACCGGTCGCAACCGGACTACCAACCGGTGCCATCCGGACAACATCCCGGGGCCTCGGAACCTCGTCCGGTCGGCGCCCGGTCACAGGCCCGGTCAGGACCGGCCCGCCCGGTCACAGGCCCGGTCTGACCGGATCCCTGACCGGCCTGCACGACTTAAGTTATAATTTCGGCCCAAACTTACCTTTTCGGCCTGTGTCGCCTTGTAAGACTATATAAGCACCCCAAGCACCCCTTTAGCTCTTGGACTTGTTTAGAACTCAAACCTAACTTTGAGCTTAGTCTCCCTTGGGTATCATCCCTCTGTAATCAAGGCAACCCTTGTGGATGTATGGATTTGGTAGTAAGAGATTCTAGTGCTTGCACTCTCTCTCTCACTCCTTGATTCGTCCTTCCTCACCGGTCTCTCCTCTCGGAATTCTACCTCGAGTCTCTTCCGGGCGGATTCTATTGGCACGGTCCATCGAGCCGTGAGGGTAAGCATCGATTGTATCGGGTTGGTGTGCGTGGATCTTCGTGTGTTCTTCGTGTTCTTCGTGCTCTTCCACCTCTCCCCCTCTTTCCCCCTTGATTCCTTGGGTCATTCGCGAGATCGGGCCACAATCGGGGTCTTAGACCACATCATATGGTATCAGCAGCCTTTGGTTTCCGCGGATTTGACCCTCCACCCACCCAATTTCGTTTCTAGAAAATTTTCCAAAAAATAGCCCTAAATTGCCTTTGGACGGATCTGTGATTTGGTTGAGTTTTGAGTGGTTTTGCTCCGTGGATCTGGTGTTGTTGTGCTTGATCTACTATTTCCCCAACTTTTAGCCTCCAATTCCATCGTTTCCTCTCGATTTGGTCGATTTGGCTTGGTTTTCGTGAAGAACAGGAGAGAGAAAGCTCAATCCCGCGAAATCCGGTTGAGCAGCCGGTCGACCGGGCTACAGACCGGCCGGACCGGTCCAGAATCCGGTCAACCGGACACACAACCGGCCGAGCCGGTCCCCGGTCCAACCGGACCTCCGACCGGGCGACGCACGCCTTCGACCTCGACATCCGGCGATCTCCACCACCACCACCACCACCACCACCACCACCATAACTTGCAGTAACCCTTGTAGCCCTCTTCTTTTTGCGATCTATCCCACGAGCGAAGCTTTCGAGTGTTGCGAAACATCGCACGAGGTCCCGACCGTGAGGGTGTGCGTTGTGTGAGTAAAGCTCGTAAGTAGAGCTCGTGAGTGGCCAGCAAAAGAGTAAGAGCATAGTGTGCTAGTGAAAAAAAGAAGAGAAAAGCAAAGTGCAAAGTGCCACCGATACAAAAAGAGTGAAAAGCTTTTAAGCAAGCAAGAGAGATAGAGAAGAGAGACCTCGTGCGAATCTTGGTGTTTCTACTCTATGCAACCTAGCTTCGATCTCTTCTTGAGTTAGTGTGACATTGAGCACCCTTGTTTTGGGTTTTTCCTTTTTCCGCTCGTTCCTTGGTTGCACTAACCCCGCTCATCCCGTGTGTGAGTTCCACATTTTTCCGTGTTTATAGTGATCGCCACTTTGACACTTGGATTTTTGGACCTTACCCACTCTTAACAACATACTCGATTTTGGATTTTGTCTTTTGGCTTTCCACCATCCACTCCTAACACCATATTTGCTAGCTTTTGCGTGTGTTTCGTGTGTGTCCCGATACAATTGGTCTTGCTTTCGGTTTGGTTGATTGCCTCAATACTATCTTGCCACGGTAAGAGTGAGAGGTAGTCTCCTTCCACTAACATCCACAACATAGTTCTTGTCTTGTGATCATGGATAGGCAAGGAGACCAAGCAAAGGAGGATGAGGTCCTACGCCCCTCCGAGAGGTTGGCCACCCAACACAACCTATGGGTGCAACGCCAAGAGTTCAAGGACCAACTCAACTTGTTCGAGACACGCATCGATGAACAATATGAAGAAGTGGCCCACAACTTCGGCCAAGTGAACCAAGATATGATCCTTCTTCGTGAAGCTACGGACAACTTGCATGACCAAGTGATGGCCAATGATGCAAACATGGAGAGGCGCATGGATAGCCTCGAGCGCGCCATCAACAACTTGGGACGCCGACATCGACATCGCTCTACTTCCTCATCGTCATCGACATCATCACATGATGACTACTCCCATGATCGCCATTCGTCCTCAAGCTCCGACTCAAGGCATGGAGATCATCATCGCTCTCGTCGACCGCACGCTCGTCATGATGATTCTCGCTCCAACTCAAGGCGCGGAGAGTTCCATCGCCATGCTCGTCCTCATGAACGTCCGCAACAAGAACAAGCTCTTCACCAAGATCGTCATCAAGCGGCTCGCCATGCCCACCATGGGCATGACGACCAACCCCAAGACAACGTCCTCCACAACATGGACCCGGCACCTCATCGTCAAGCCCATGTGGATGCTCAAGACCAAGGTCATCAAGATCCACCAAGGCGTGATCTCCGGAATCATCCTCGCCATGACCAAAGGGGCCGAGGACAACCTCAACAAGATCAAGATGAGAGAGCCAACATTGGACAACGTCAACAACCTCGCCAAGAACCGCAACAACTTCCTCAACATGAGCCAAGTGAAGCTAGTGTGCACCTCCAACGCCAACCCAATGCTATGGTTGGTCGTGGAAGACCTCCTCTACCACCTCAAGTCGCAAGAGATGAAGGCATCCGTCCTCGCCGAAGGAACATGGAAGATGAAGAGAATATGTATGGAAAGCTCAAGTTCAACATGCCCAAATTCAAGGGTGAAGACGATGCCGAGGCCTACCTCTCATGGGCACTCAAGGTTGACAAGATCTTCCGCATCCATAACTACTCCGGTGCCAAGAAAGTAGCCATGGCCTCCCTCGAGTTTGAAGATTATGCCAACACTTGGTGGGAACAAGTTGTCACTCTTAGGGAAGAAAAGGGTGATCCTCCAATTGATACTTGGGAAGATATGAAGGAGGAGATGCAAGCTCGCTTTGTTCCTACACACTACAAGACCGATCTCTTCAACAAGCTACAAAAGTTGAAGCAAGGCACCAAGACCGTTGAGGAATTCTTCAAGGAGATGGAGTTAACCATGATGAGAGCAAACATCCAAGAGTCCGAGAACCAAACCATCGCTAGGTTCTTCAATGGCCTCAACTACCCCATCAAGAGGATTGTGGAGTTCCAACAATACTCCAACATGGTTGAGTTGGTTCACCAAGCTTCCAAGGCCGAGCGTCAAGTGAATGAGGACATCAAGTACTCCAAGTCCAAGCAATACTTCGCCTCCAAGCTTGCCACATCAACTCCTACAACAAGTGTCAAGCCATCCGCATCCTCTACACCTTCCAAGCAACCTTCCATACAAAGTCGCATGAAGCAAACGGTATCCTCCACCGCCTCCTCTAAGGCCTCTACGGGACCCTCCAATGTCACTTGCTTCAAGTGTGGCACCCAAGGCCACAAGTCCTTTGAGTGCAAGAACACCAAGGTCATGATCACTATGGAGAATGGTGACATAGAGACTCTAAGTGAGGGTGAATATGAAGCCCTAGTGCAAGCCGCCGTTGCTAATGAGGAAGACTATGATGAAGAAAGTGGAGAAGACCCTCTCTTATGCACACATGATCCAAGCCCTTCTCTTGTGGTCACTCGAGTGCTCACCACTCAACCCCAAGCTATGGAAGACCAAAGATGCAACATCTTCCAAACGCGTGCCGGCATTGGTGGCAAGTCTATCAAGGTCATCATCGATGGTGGGAGTTGCCACAACTTGGCAAGCACCGAGCTATGTGAGAAGCTCAACCTCACGCTTCGCAAGCATCCTCATCCATACCATGTCCAATGGTTGAGTGACAAGGGCAATGTCAAGATTCAACACACCGTCACCGTCAACTTCAAGATAGGACCCTATGAAGACACCGTCGAGTGTGACGTGGTGCCTATGACCGTGTGCCACATGTTGCTTGGCCGCCCATGGCAATTTGACAAGAAGGCCATACATGATGGTTTCTCCAATGCATACACCTTCAAGGTCAAGGACAAGAAGTTCGAGCTTCGCCCAATGACTCCTAGCCAAATCATCGCCGACAATGCGAAGGCTTTAGCGAGGGCACAACACCACATCCACCATAGTGAGTTGAGAGGAGAGGGAGCGACCCACCAAAAAGAGAGTGAGCGCCACCACCCACATATGAGTGAGAGAAAGAGTGTCCTCCTAACCACCAAAAGCGAGTGGAGAGAAGTGAAAGACAACCCATCCACCACCATACACTACGTGCTCATTTGCAAGGGCCTCTCGGCGGAGACTAATGACTTAACCAACATTCCTTCGTCTTTGTTGTCTCTTTTGAAGGAGTTCCAAGACATCTTCCCCGACGAGCTACCACATGGACTACCACCGCTTCGGGGCATCGAGCATCGCATCGACCTCATACCCGGCGCTCCACTACCAAACCGCGCCGCCTACCGCACCAACCCCGAGGATACCAAGGAGATCCAACGCCAAATTCAAGACCTCCTCGCTAAAGGGTATGTCCGAGAAAGCCTTAGCCCTTGTGCCGTTCCCGTCATTCTTGTGCCTAAACCGGATGAGACGCAACGGATGTGTATGGATTGCCGCCCTATCAATGCCATTACCGTCCGTTATCGACATCCCATTCCGCGTTTAGATGACATGCTTGATGAATTGAGTGGTGCCACCATTTTCTCTAAGATTGATTTGCGTAGTGGCTACCACCAAATTCGCATGGCAATTGGTGATGAATGGAAGACGGCATTCAAGACCAAGCTTGGTCTCTATGAATGGCTCGTCATGCCGTTTGGTCTTTCCAATGCTCCTTCCTCTTTGCGTCTTATGAATCACATCTTGCGACCTCTCATTGGCAAGAGTGTGGTTGTGTACTTTGATGACATTCTCATCTATAGCAAAAATCTCGAGGACCATGTTCAACATGTGAGAGAAGTCTTATGCATCTTGCGCCACGAGAAGCTTTTTGCCAACCTCCCTAAATGCCATTTCGCTCAAAACAAATTGGTTTTTCTTGGTTTTGTGGTTTCCGCCAACGGGATTGAAGTTGACTCTTCCAAAGTTGAGGCCATCCACAATTGGCCCACTCCCACAAATGTTGGTCAAGTTAGAAGCTTCCATGGACTTGCCGGATTTTACCGCCGCTTTGTGAAAGATTTCAGCACCATTGCTTGCCCTTTAAACGAGCTTACAAAAAAGAATGTTCCGTTCGTTTGGGGCAAAGCGCAACAAAAAGCTTTTGATGAATTGAAAAAGAGACTCACCGAGGCACCACTACTTGCTCTTCCCGATTTTGCCAAGACATTTGAAATAGAATGTGATGCGAGTGGCCTTGGAATCGGTGGTGTTCTCATGCAAAATGGAAAACCCGTGGCATACTATAGCGAGAAGTTGGATGGCGCACGCCTCAACTATCCTATATATGACAAGGAGCTTTATGCTTTGGTTCGTGTTCTTGAAGTTTGGCAACATTACCTTTGGCCAAAAGAGTTTGTCATCCACTCGGATCATGAGTCCTTGAAGTATTTGAAAAGTCAACACAATTTGAACAAGCGACATGCTAAGTGGGTTGAGTTCATAGAGTCCTTTCCTTATGTAATCAAATACAAAAAGGGCAAGGAAAATGTGGTTGCGGATGCACTTTCCCGCAAGATTACTCTCCTACTCACCCGCTTGGAGTTTCACATTTTGGGTCTTGAGGAGATCAAAGAACTTTACCCCTCCGATTCTTTCTTTGGACCAATCTTTGAAAAGTGTTCCATTGACCGAGGTTTTGATGATTTCTACTTGCATGATGGCTACTTGTTTAAAGCTAACAAAGTTTGCATACCCGAGTCTTCTCTTCGTAAGTTGCTTTTGCAAGAGTCACATGGAGGTGGCCTCATGGGTCATTTTGGACGCGACAAGACTCTTTCGATGCTATCCACACACTATTATTGGCCACGCATGAAGCGAGACGTGGAGCGCCTTTGCAACCGTTGCACCACTTGTTTACAAGCTAAGTCAACATCCAATCCCCATGGTCTTTACATGCCTTTACCCATTCCATATGCACCTTGGTCGGATATAAGCATGGACTTTGTGTTAGGCTTACCAAGAACAAAGCATGGGCATGATTCAATCTTTGTGGTAGTGGATAGGTTCTCAAAAATGGCACATTTTATACCATGTCATAAGAGCGATGATGCTTCACACATTGCTTCATTGTTTTTCAGGGAAGTGGTTCGCCTACATGGGATACCGGCAAGCATTGTGTCGGATCGAGACGTCAAGTTCATGAGTTACCTATGGAAGTCGCTCATGGCGAAGTTTGGAGTGAAGCTCTTGTTCTCATCATCCTCGCACCCTCAAACCGATGGACAAACCGAAGTGGTCAATCGAAGCCTCTCCACACTCCTCCGCACACTTGTGAAGAAAAACTTGAAGTCATGGGAAGATTGCCTCCCCCACGCGGAGTTCGCCTACAATCGAGCCAAACACTCCACAACATTACGGAGTCCCTTCATGGTCGTCTATGGATTCGAACCTCCAACGGCACTCGACATCCTTCCACTCCCTCTTCATCAAAGGACCAACATGGACTTCGACGAGCGCACCACCGCCATGAAGAAACTACATGAAGAAACAAGAGCAACCATACAAGACCATGTCCTTCGCCAAGCTAACCGCCTCAACGCCAAGAAGAAAGAACGAGTGTTTGAAGAAGGAGACCTAGTTTGGGTTCATCTAAGGAAAGAAAGGTTCCCTCAAGAACGCAACTCCAAGCTCAAGCCAAGAGGAGATGGGCCTTTCAAGGTACTCAAGCGCATCAACAACAACGCCTACGTCATCGACATACCAACATCCAAGTACTTGGTGAGCAATACTTTCAACATCTCGGACCTCTCCCCACATCATGGAGATGAGGAGGAACAAGAGTCGAGGACGACTCTCTCCCAAGGGGGAGATGATGTAGCCCCGCTCACCAACGACACTACATCAAGGCCAACAAGTCCCCCAAGTGGACCAATGACAAGGGCTCGAGTTAAAGCTCTACACGACAAGGTGAACTCGCTCCTCACTTCCCTTGACCTAGATACCCCATTGGATGGAATGCTACCTCATGCCGAAACCCTTTGTGTCATTAGGTACGTGGAGCATCAAGATCACGGAGAGGACGGTACGTCATGGTCAAGGGAAGGAGAGGAGCAGCTGATCGAGAAGAGGTACACGGAGCTGGACCCGAAGTCGCCCCAAGAACACAAGGAAGAGACGTGGAGCGACCAGTCCAGAACCCGGTCTGACCGGACTCCTGACCGGGCCACCCGGCTCAGAATCCGGTCGACCGGCCGCTGACCGGCCACCCGGTCGCAACCGGACTACCAACCGGTGCCATCCGGACAACATCCCGGGGCCTCGGAACCTCGTCCGGTCGGCGCGGTCACAGGCCCGGGACCCGCCCGGTCACAGGCCCGGTCTGACCGGATCCCGACCGGCCTGCACGACTTAAGTTATAATTTCGGCCCAAACTTACCTTTTCGGCTGTGTCGCCTTGTAAGACTATATAAGCACCCCAAGCACCCCTTTAGCTCTTCAGACTTGTTTAGAACTCAAACCTAACTTTGAGCTTAGTCTCCCTTGGGTATCATCCCTCTGTAATCAAGGCAACCCTTGTGGATGTATGGATTTGGTAGTAAGAGATTCTAGTGCTTGCACTCTCTCTCTCACTCCTTGATTCGTCCTTCCTCACCGGTCTCTCCTCTCGGAATTCTACCTCGAGTCTCTTCCGGGCGGATTCTATTGGCACGGTCCATCGAGCCGTGAGGGTAAGCATCGATTGTATCGGGTTGGTGTGCGTGGATCTTCGTGTGTTCTTCGTGTTCTTCGTGCTCTTCCACCTCTCCCCCCTCTTTCCCCCTTGATTCCTTGGGTCATTCGCGAGATCGGGCCACAATCGGGGTCTTAGACCACATCACCGGTAAAAGGAAAAACCTAGCAAAGTCATACCTTTGCCTTGCGCATCCCGCTTGATCTTGATGATAGCTCTTCAAGCTCCATACAAGCCGGTATGCCTCAACTTGATCATCGTTGCTTCGTGAAGACTCACAAATGCTCCCCCATACACCATGATGGGAAAGCTCCATAGATGTACATCTTCACATGTCCATTATCACCAATGGACGGCAAGCTTCAAGCATGTGATCCACTTGAGATGCTCATCTTGAACTTGCCCAACTCAACCTTGTATCTTCTCATACTCACATAAGATAGAGCATGGCTAATATTGAGTTCCACATAAGAACTCCATCTTCATTTCTTCTTCTTGATCATATCTCATATATATCCTCATACCGATGATCTTGATGCCAATACACAAGATATACCTTTATCTTCATGGCATCCATACTTGAATCCAACACATGGAGTACAAGTAGTACCTATAGAATATTCCTTCATATAAACTCAATGAAAACATTAGTCCATAGGGGTTGTCATTAATTACCAAAACCACACATAGGGGCAATATACCCTTACAAATACTATCATAGCGATAATCAACTCCATAACCTACAAGAGATTATGATCATAATCTACGACAAGAACTACACGATGCACACACTGTCACCATTACATCATGCAGGAGGAATAGACTACTTTAATAACATCACATGAGTAGCACATAGCTAAATAGTGATACAAAACACATTGCAATCATAAAGGGATATAAATAAGAACTTCACTATGCCATTCATACAGTGAATAAGTATTCTGTGAAATATAGCCTAAGAGACCCACACGGTGCACACACTGTCACCTTTACACACGTGGGACAAGGAGTCTCCGGAGATCACATAAGTAAAACCCACTTGACTAGCATAATGACATCTAGATTACAAGCATCATCATATGAATCTCAATCATGTAAGGCAGCTCATGAGATTATTGTATTGAAGTACATAGGAGAGAGATGAACCACATAGCTACCGGTACAGCCCCGAGCCTCGATGGAGAACTACTCCTCCTCATGGGAGCAGCAGCGTTGATGAAGATGGCGGTGGAGATGGCAGCGGTGTCGATGGAGAAGCCTTCCGGGGCACTTCCCCGCGGCGTGCCGAACAGAGACTCCTGTCCCCCGATCTTGGCTTCGCGATGGCGGCGGCTCTGGAAGGTTTCGCGTACCGTGGCTTATTCGTATCGAAGTTTTAGGTCAGGGACCTTTATATAGGCGAAGAGGCCGAGTCGGAAGGTCGACGAGGCGGTGACACAACAGGGGGGCGCGGCCCACACCCTGGCCGCGCCACAGTGTGGGGCCCCAGGCTCCCCTCTGGCGGCTCTCGGGTATTCTGGAAGCTTTGTGGGAAAATAGGATGTTGGGCGTTGATTTCGTCCGATTCCGAGAATATTTCCTTACTAGGATTTCTGAAACCAAAAACAGCAGAAAGCAGAAAACCAAAAACGAAGGGAGCCAAAAGGAGGGGCCGAGAGGGGCCGCCATGGGCCCCCCATAGGCCGGCGCGGGCCCTGCCCTACCGCGCCGCCATGTGGGAGGGCCCACAGCCCTCTCGGCCGCCTCTCCTTCGTACTTCTTCGTCCCGAAAACCTAAGCCACGGGGAGTTACGGAGAATAGACAGAGCCGCCTCTGGGGGCGGAGAGACACCGAGAGAAAAGAGCTCTCCGGCGGGCAGAAATCCGCCGGGGAAATTCCCTCATGGAGGGGGAAATCGACGCCATCGCCATCGTCATCGAGCTGGACATCATCTCCATCATCATCACCATCATCTTCATCATCATCACCGCCATCTCCACCGCTGCATCTCGTCACCGCTGTAACAATTAGGGTTGGATCTTGATTGTTTGATAGGGGAAACTCTCCCGGTATTGATTTCTACTTGTTATTGATGCTATTGAGTGAAACCATTGAACCAAGGTTTATGTTCAGATTGTTATTCATCATCATATCACCTCTGATCATGTTCCATATGATGTCTCGTGAGTAGTTCGTTTAGTTCTTGAGGACATGGGTGAAGTCTAAATGTTAGTAGTGAATTATGGTTGAGTAATATTCAATGTTATGATATTTAAGTTATGGTGTTACTCTTCTAGTGGTGTCATGTGAACGTCGACTACATTATACTTCACCTTTATGGGCCTAGGGAGTGCATCTTGTATTCGTTTGCTAATTGTGGGGTTGCCGGAGTGACAGAACCTAAACCCCCGTTAGTATATCGGTGCAGGAGGGATAGCAGGATCTCAGAGTTTAAGTTGTGGTTAGATTTATCTTGATTACTTTCTTGTATTTGCGGATGCTTGCAAGGGGTATAATCACAAGTATGTATTAGTCCTAGGAAGGGCGGTGCATTAGCATAGGTTCACCCACACAACACTTATCAAAACAATGAAGATTAATCAGCTGTATGAAGCGAAAGCACTAGACTAAAATCCCGTGTGTCCTCGAGAACGTTTGGTCATTATAAGTAAACAAACCGGCTTGTCCTTTGTGCTAAAAAGGATTGGGCCACTCGCTGCAATTATTTCTCTCGCAATTTACTTACTCGTACTTTATTTATCGCTATATCAAAACCCCCGAATACTTGTCTGTGAGCATTTACAAGAATCCTTCATCGAAACTGCTTGTCAACACCTTCTGCTTCTCGTTGGGTTCGACACTCTTATTTATCGAAAGTACTACGATACACCCCCTATACTTGTGGGTCATCACACAAGCAGGATCCTCTTGTGGATGTTGATCACCATTTGTCATCTACGTTTGCTACCTTCCTCGGCTCCTCGCAATATGTTAGGAAATACGTGATTCGACTACTCATCAACAACTGCAAGACAATCTGGTGGATCATTTATGGATGCTCAATGAGGGGTCTGGTTTATGTGTTTCAAAACTTGTTAAAATGTTTATGAGCTCGCTTTGTTGAAATTTTTAATGTGAGGTTATGTAAACTATGATTTTTATTTTATCTATGAGGTCATTGGTGGGCGGGAATAGATTTTTTTATTCAAATATGTGGGCCGAATGGCAGTTTTGAGAGGCTGTTTGGGGGGACGCAGCTAGAAAAAATCGCTACCACGGGCATGCGCCGCATCCCTTGCTACTAAAGGCATAAAAGGGTATCCTTCAGCATAAGAACATGGCTTGAAGCTCACCGTGCTCCTCTTGGCAACAAGGTCGGAGGTGTGGTGTGGGACAAACCACGGGAGCGAGATGGAGCACGGAGGCGGCTGGCGGTGGGAGAGAGATAAGAATTCGTGTGTTGCAAAAGAAGAGCTGGCGAGCCATGTTTTATAGGCGAACGTTGGTGCGGAATGCAACATCCCAGTATTTAGGACCAAACGAAGGGTGGATCTAGGATTATATGCATGTACATCCATGCATTTGAAATGTGGGTAAATTTTTGCGCCTAAAAGTAAAAAAATCCAGGTGATGGGGATCTCTTTCGACTGATGACTAGGGTTAGGACATCGGTGGATTCCAATAGATTTCGACATGAACTTGGTGGATATTGGACTTTAGGAAAGAGTACTTTGAATTTGTAACATCCCAAGTTTTAACAATAATAAAATCAAGGAGAGATCAAGTACTCAAAATTTGCAACCAACAAAAACTTTTTATATGCATAGTGTGTCTCATACAAGTGCATGCATATGAGTGATTATCTTTGGTGCATTTGCCATGATGAGTGTTGATATGATTATCATTTGCTAATAAACCCTAACCTATGATCATAATAAACCACTTTGAGTAAATAAAAGAAAAATGCTAAGTGTGAGCCAAACCCTCACATACACATAGGGCAAAAATGCAAACCATCACCAAAGGCCACCATGGCTTGATCTTTGGTTTCTAAAATGATTATATAACTCAAACAAACCTAAATGCATCAAAGAAACCAAAATTGAATCAAATTTGAACTCAAAACCACCTCACATATGATGATGGTCAATTATGCAAATTATAGCATGATCCCCTCTTTACCCCTCTGGTTAAATCATTTCTTACACTAAACTTGGTCAACCAAAGCCATGTCATCCAAGACCATGTCAAGGTGATGAACTTTCATGTTGACCACCCTGGCTAGAGTTGACTAGGTTGACCAGAATAAGGGTGACAAGTGAGGACTTTATATCAATGTGAAGATCATACTCATTTTGATTTTTTGCAAACTAACTTAATTTTGACCACCACCACCACCACTCTACTGCAAATAATATATAAATCAAACCTTCCAAATTTCACTCAAAAATTCCAAAATTTTGTTCTTGCGGGCATTTCATCGAGCACCTGGTGAGCACTTTGCTGCCAACCCTAGACCTGCTAATACCCAACGTGTTGTTGCCTAAACCACCTTGCCTAGGTCATCCAAGACACTCTCCTACATCCTCTGGACCAAAGCCAAGCCTCAGGACACCAGTACATGCATGAGATCACCCTACACTATGCCATGCCGTGGCATGTCCACCTCTACCCATGCCATTCCTTGTTCCACTCAAATCTAACGTGCCAAAGCATGTCACTGCGACCCCTCTCACTCTCCTACGTCTGCTAGACACTTTGCTCGACGAAACGGAGCACCACACGCGCCAGGACAAGGACGCCCAGTGACGTCCACGACGTGCCAGAGCACGCCGCGACGCGCACTGGACGCGCCAGAGCGTCGAAGCCCCTCGTCACCACCGGCATCCGCTTGACCTCTCCGCTCGCCACCAGCTTCCCCACGTCACCCTCTACGCGCCAGACATGCCCATTGGCTCGCTCGACGCCTGTAGACGACGACACCGTCGGCGACTTCCGCCACGGTACCGCACGCCTGCGTCATGCGCCCGTCCTCAACTCTGCCTCGTTTTCACCACAATCACGCCTGGCGTGACCGCCATGACCTCGCCAACACGCGCGCGTCATCGCCAGTCCGCCAACTCCCCTGTAGACGCATCGCCATGGTCGCCACCTCCGCAGCTCCTCGGCCTCGCCTCGCCACTATAAAAGGAGGCCTCTCCGCCCCAAATCAACGACACCAGCAGCTTCCCCTCTCTTCTCTCGCCCTCCTCGACCTCTCTCTGCTCGACATTGCTCACTCTAGACCTCCAATTGCTTCCTCACTGCCCGTGCCGCCGCAGAAGCTCGCCGGAGCTAGACGCCACCCCTGGAGACGAAACTGCTACAGGCTGCTTCCCCTACCTCGCCAACATCATCTCCGCGCCTCTCCGAGCCTCGCCGCCGTGAGCCGTCGACCCCCTACCTGCGCCGCCCGTGCCCTCCCTTCTCGCCGTCGTCGACGATGAACACGATCCGTTGGATCGCGTTCTAATCGTGCGGCGCGCTTACCGCTTCGCTGTTGACACGACACTGACGTGTGGCCCCCGCTTGTCAGGCGGCCCGTTGCGTGGAACACGCACCTGGGCCGGCCCAACTTCTTTCTCTGTGCAGCCCATTCATTTTCCCGCCAGCCTTTTTAATTCAAACATTGATTTTCGAATTTTGTTAATTACTCTCAGATGCTGTTTTCAAATTTAAATAGAATAAAATCTACCCAACCAAATTTGACAAATTTTATATATTTGGAAACCTGGTGAAAATATCTACCCAACTACACTGGTCCCAACCCTAGAGTGTTTGTAGAATAAATATGAGAAAATAAACAAGGCAGGGCCTTTTTCCACTTCAATTAATTATTAAAAATTGAATAAAAATGTTTTTAAGATGAAACCAACTCTCAAAAATCACATTTCAACATAGCTATCAGAATATGTAAAAATATTGTATCATTGCTTGCATGATCATGTCCTTGTCTAAAAATTGGCCCTATGGCTATTTAAAGTACTTTGTAAAGGAGCATATTTCTTATTAATGTGTATGAGAGCATCTCTCTCATTTAGATCTTGTCTACACTAAGTTACTATGAGAAAGACACTATGGTCAGGTTAGATTTATATTAAATTAGTTGATGATATTAAATCATTAACCATGAGTTATTACAAAGCATGAGGTGATGAACCTCATTTAAATCTTTTCCCAAATAATAATTATGAAGAGGTTGACCTTGGTCAACCTAGGTCATATGATATTAATTGAGGAAATTAAATCTTAATAAGACTTAATGAGAGGAAATTAGTTTCTCCCAAGAAATAAAAAGAAAACTAAATTAATATTTATAATGAGAGGAAATTATTTTCTTAAGAATAATAATCAACTCACATAATAAGCATGTGTTATGATAGCTTAGTAAGAGTGATTCATATGTGTGCTTAGCTTAGTATTTGAGTTGTGTGGTGATTGTGTGTATCATACTCGTATTTAGACGCTAGTACCGAGGAGTACGCCGAGGAGGAGGAGGTGTACACTCAAGGAGAGGAGGACCACTTTGATCAGTACAACAATCAAGGCAAGCTAATACACTTGCAAAGTGCAAAGCTCTCAAGGGCAAAGCACCTCACCATTTGTTTTATCTTTATTAAGCCTATCCCAGTTTTATTACAAGCTTTACTTTCAAGTTTTACTACTTTACCTTGTCAAAGTACTTTTTGATTCATGATTCACTTAATCTAGAGTAGGACAATATCATCTAAGTTAGTCTATGTCCATCAAGCTAAGATAGCACCCCTCATGATTAGTGGCTAGTGCTAAATGCCTAAAATTGACTACTCTAGATGGGAACATGGTGATATAAGATGATGATGGTAAAATTATGAAAGGAATTTTGAAGGTGAATAAGACCAAGAGAAGATAGTGATTTTTGACTAAAAACTAATGTTGGTTTGGATGCGATACCTTTCCAATATTGAGTACCCCCACAATACCTGATTATGGGTAAGGCTTAACTAGAAGTTTATGTATCTTAGTATGGGTTCCCTCTAAACACACATCATAGGGGTTATGCCGAGGCTGCCTCCGTTGTTGCTAAATGATGTGAAGAAAGGTGAACTGTCCGGCCAAGCCCTGTGCAGTTCCCAGGTTGACAGTTGGTCTTCACCGGGAGGCCAAGCTCATGGGGAGAGGTGCTCATACTAGGGTTAGTAAATGAAAGGTTATGGTTGATGATCCGCGTACTGTGATACGATGATTCGGGGAAATCCCGACGGATGGAATCAAATGTTGTGGCACAAGTGTGCAACCTCTGCAGAGTGTGAACCTATTCGAATAGCCGTGTCCACGGTTACGGACGGTTGGAAAGGCCATCTAGTTTCCAGTATTAGAATTTGGATATGGATGGTGAATGATGAATTATGGTGAATCACAACTGAGTTGTGGGAATGACACTAATGTTCCCACTTGAGTTAGTTAAATTTATGAATGATCTATATGAAATGAGTATAAACTAAAATTGGCTTTATGCAAATGAAACTAGAGCTTAGTACCCCCTCTTTAAGTAGTTAGTGATTACTTTGGTATTAGTTTGCGAGTACTTTAAAGTACTCACGGCTGTGTCCCTGGCTATTCAAATGGCCAATATGAAGAAGAGCAAGAAGATGAGGATGACGGCAGGATGTCTACAACAACTAGGAGTCGCCTGACGTCAAGCGTTGGCCTGTGAAATAGATAGTCCACTCCTATTACGCTTCCGCTATGTGATGTTCGTTGATCAATAGATCAACTATTTGTGTAATATTGGATCATGTGATCCCCTTTTGTAAGACAATGATGGTTTGTAATGAATGATGACTTATGATATCAACTGTTATGTCTCGCAACAACAATATTCCTGGGATTGCGATGAATGACATAATAGGCATCCGGACTTAAAATCCGGGTGTTGACAAGTTGGTATCAGAGCCATTGTTTGACCTTAGGAGACCCTAGTTTAGAATGGACGTTCTGAAAAATCTAGTTTATAAAACCAAGAAAATGAATATCTGTGAAAAACTTACTTATGTTCTCTTCTACAGATCTTTTCGAAAATGATGAGCCATGCCCCTTCTTCTAAATTCATCTAAAAATATTGTCACACTTAGTCACCTCTCTAATTTACTCATCCATTTCACTTTCAGATGGAGCCCTACGTCCAGACGGAGACGTACGACTTGGAGAACGGAGGAAGTCTGGTGTTCGAGCGCGACTTGTACCTGGTGTCCGAGAGGCTCGCACGCCCACCTCCCAAGTTCCATGGAGTCCGGATCCACGACACCCCCACCGGGGAACAGCAGTGGATGATCACCGCTGACTTGAAGGGAAGTTCGGAGCCTCCCATCTCGGAGAGGATCCTTTTCTCCTTCAAGGCATGCAACTGGCCGGACGGGCTTGCTCACGCTCTTCAGGAGGGACTTGCTCGGGTGTGCGGACAACACATCGCCGCACTCCGGGGAAGCCGCTTCGCCTACTTCGCCAGGCACGACACCATGGGAGAACCCATGGCACCCTCTTCGCACCCGGTGCTCATGATCCATGTGCAGCATTTGGACCTCATGCTTCATGAGACCCGGAAGGAACTGGAGCTGACGCGTGTGCACAACCACCGTGCCCAGATGACTTTGGCTCACCATGCCGAAGCTATCCAGATGCTCGCCAAGGACCGCAAGTCACTCCGCCTGCAGCGCGCCAAGAAGGACGCCACTATTCGCCGCCTTCGCGAGAAGATCCGCACTCTGGAGGTGACTGTCCGGACCCAGCAGGACCAGATTCAGGAGCTGGAGGATGAGGGAGATGACATCAGGGAGGCGATGACTTCCTGAGTGATGACAACGACTTTGAAGATGATGAGTTCACTGATGAGGAGGACTACGCGTTTCTGGAGTCCGAGGAGGATGGGATCATTCCCATCGATGTGGATGAAGATGATGAGTAGTAGCTGCACTAGCATCACTTACGTAGGTGTGAGTTATATCCCGCACCATGTATCGTAGATTGTGGAAGAAGGGTTCTTAAAACCCTTAGTATGGTAACTTGTAATGTGTGATGTTGTGTGAATAAATAAAATGTGTGTTATGTGCATCATGAAAAATATGTCAAGTTTAAGTTTAAAATTAACTCAAAATAAGCCATAGAATTCCCTCTCATCTCATGATCTGTCTATCTGTTCAGATGGCCCCTCCGAACCGCAACCAAGATGCAATGCTGCAACTACTGCAAACTCTGTTGGCTGACCGAGAAGATGAAAGGGCTGAAAGACAAGCCAACATAGCAGCACTGCAGCAGATCGCCAATCAGGGTCACGGAAACCATGATCATCCTGGATCTAAACTTAAGAATTTCCAAAACACCAACCCACCTGTCTTCAGTAAGACGGAAGAACCCCTAGATGCAGATGATTGGCTGCAAACCATGGAAAACAATTTGGAGGTAGCCGGAGTAGAGGAAAATGAGAAGGTGTTGTTTGCTACGCACTATCTAGCCGGACCAGCCAGAGCTTGGTGGACAAGCGCCCGCGCATTAAATGCCGGACAGATGATGACTTGGGCTGATTTCAAGCTCAAGTTTAGCAAGTATCATGTGCCACCAGGTTTAATCAAGAAAATGAGGGATGAGTTTAGGGAGCTGAAACAAGGAAGAATGTCGGTGGTAGAATACCGCGACCTCACCCCGTCAAGGTATGCCCCCGATGAAACAGACACCACAGAGAAAAGGAAAGAGAGATTCCTCAACGGTCTGCACGATGAGATGCAGACAGTTTTAGTCAACATCCCCTTCGCTGACCTAGAAGCCCTCGTGGACTCTGCCATCCAGATGGAAGGCAAACTGCACCAGGCAAATGAAAACCGCAAACGCCGCATGATGAATCAAGGTGGGCCCAGCAATACACCCCGCCGCTCAAACAGTGGTTTCAACCCCCGCAACACCAAGCCCCAAAACCAGATATCGCGCCCCGGTTTTCAAACCGGAGCGGAGGAAACCCAAGGCCAGGAGGCCCCCACCCCAACAATAACTATGTACACCACAACAGCAACTTCAACCGCGCACCGCCGCGAGCCCCCAACCACAACCAGAACAACAACAACACCAACACGCACCCAGGACAGGAAGCAATGCTATCCCTGTCGCAACCAAGGACAAGTCCACAATCACCTGCTATGAATGTGGAGTTGTGGGACACATCTCCAGGGAGTGCCCCCAAAGGCTGGCCAAGCTCGCAGGCAACCCCTCACTGCTCAGCAGCAGCCGTGTCTCCACCGGCAAGAAGTTCGCCCCCAACAACCCGCACAACCGCGGAGGTCGCCTCTACCACATGAACGCCGAAGAAGCCCAGGAAGCACTGTGGTGCTGGGTATGTTCTCTGTTAACTCAATACCAGCAAGAGTATTGTTTGATTCAGAGCATCGCATTCATTTTACTGAAGATTTTGTGAGCACTAGTAAGATTCAACCCATCAGCCTGAAACATGTCATGATAGTTCAAATACCTGGATCAACCACTAAAGCTAGAAAATTTTGCAAAGAAGTACCCATAAGAATTCAGGAGATAATGTTTTTCGCAAATTTGATTGTTCTGGGAACAAAAGGATTGGAAGTAGTACTGGGTATGGATTGGATGGCGAAACATCATGGATTGATAGACTGCGCCAAGAAGGCCATCACCATGACTAGTAGCACCGGAATAACCATAGAACATGTTTCGGAAAAACCCAGAAATTTCACCTGCAACCAAAGTGAAGCCAAGCCAACTCGGATCAGATCGTGGTCGATGTCGATACGCTGATGTGTTTCCGATGATCTACCGGTATGCCCCCGGATCGGGATATCGAGTTTATCATCGAGTTAATTCCTGGAACCGGACCTATAGCCCAAAGAGCTTATAGCATGAACCCAGCAGAGTTAGTCGAGCTGAAGAAGCAAATGGATGATATGTTGTTCAAAGGTCTGATTCGACCAAGTGCGTCGCCTTGGAGATCACCTGTGTTGTTTGTGGACAAGAAAGATGGTGCCAACCGGTTATGTACGGATTACCGTAAACTTAATGATGTCACCATCAAAAATAAATACCCCTTGCCAAAGATAGAAGACCTGTTGACCAGTTGACCGGTGCCACAGTGTTCTCTAAGATTGATCTTAGGACTGGTTACCATCAGCTGAAGATCCGTGCATCGATATCCCCAAGACCGCTTTACCACCGATATGGGTTGTATGAATACAATGTCATGTCATTTGGATTAACCAATGCCCCCGGCTATTTCATGAACCTCATGAATAAGATTTTCATGAACTTCCTGGATAAGTTTGTCGTTGTCTTCATCGACGACATCCTTATCTACTCCAAAACCGAAGAGGAACACGAGCAACATTTGGAGGTTATCCTAGAAACCCTTAGGCAGCACAAGTTGTACGCCAAGTTCAGCAAGTGCGAGTTTTGGTTGAAAGAAGTTGGATTCCTGGGACACATCTTGTCTGCAGGAGGAATTGCTGTAGACCCAGCCAAAATCAAAACCGTTGAAGAATGGAAAACCCCAACCACACAGACCGAGGTCCGTGCATTTCTTGGATTAGCCGGATATTACCGCAGATTTGTTGAAGGATTCTCAAGCATTGCCCGGCCAATGACACAACTGTTGAAGAAAGACAAGAAATTTGAATGGACTGATAAATGTGAAGCCAGCTTCCAGCAACTTAAAACCAGACTAACCACAGCCCCCATCCTAATCATGCCGGACATCACCAAGCCCTTTGACGTCTATTGTGACGCATCTAAGATTGGTCTTGGATGTGTGTTGATGCAAGAAGGAAAGGTGATATCTTATCTGTCCCGGCAGTTGAAACAACATGAGCAAAACTACCCAACCCATGATCTCGAACTTGCAGCCGTAGTGTTAGCACTGAAAGTTTGGCGTCATTACCTCATGGGTAATCGATGCGAGATCTATTCAGATCACAAGAGCCTAAAGTATATCTTCACCCAGAAAGAGCTAAATATGAGACAAAGGAGATGGTTGGAACTGATAAAGGACTATGATATGGAAATCCACTACCACCCCGGCAAGGCCAACGTGGTAGCAGATGCCTTGAGTAGACAGCCGTGCAGCTGAACTCCATGATCGCAGCAGAACAACCTAGCCTGCATGAAGAGTTTGAACGGTTTAGGTTGGAGCTAGTTAGTGAAGGGTACCTAGCCAGCATAGAGCTGCAACCTACTTTGATTGGTCAAATCAAGGAAGCCCAGAAGGGAAATGCAAGCATTGCCGGGATCAAGAGTCAAATGGCAGCAGGAAAGGCACCGGGATTCACGGAAGATGAAGAAGGAGTACTTTGGTACGATGGTCGCCTATGTGTGCCGTCAGACTCAGAATTGAAG
Source organism: Lolium multiflorum (assembly GCA_030979885.1). NCBI lineage: Eukaryota > Viridiplantae > Streptophyta > Magnoliopsida > Poales > Poaceae > Lolium > Lolium multiflorum. The sequence continues at coordinate 16,618,308 of CM061751.1, forward strand.
CAAGTCATACTGCAGGAAGCCCATGACACCTTATACTCTATCCACCCCGGAGGTACCAAGATGTACCAAGATTTGAAGGAACAATTTTGGTGGCATGGGATGAAGCGAGAAATCGGGAGCTACATAGCTAAGTGTGATATCTGTCAGAGAGTCAAGGCAACATCAACGACCCGCCGGACTGTTGCAACCATTACAGATTCCAATGGAAGTGGGACTCAGTCGGAATGGACTTTATCACAGACTGCCCAAATCTAGCCGGGGAAATGATTCTATTTGGGTAGTGGTAGACAGATTAACCAAAGTAGCCCATTTTATCCCCGTCAAAACCACTTATCAAGGCCCAAAGTTAGCAGAGCTGTATATCTCCAGAATAGTAGCCCTGCACGGAACCCCCAAGTCAATAGTGTCAGATAGAGGATCGCAGTTCACCTCAAGATTCTGGCAGAAAGTACATGAAGGACTTGGAACCCGGCTGAATTTCAGCACCGCTTATCACCCCAGACGACGGAGCTGAGAGAGTCAACCAGATACTTGAGGACATGTTGAGAGCTTGTGTACTGGAATATGGATCCAAGTGGGAAGACTGTTTGCCTTACGCATTCTCGTACAACAATAGTTATCAAGCCAGCTTACAGATGGCCTTTGAAGCCCTGTATGGAAGAAAGTGCCGTACCCCTCTGAATTGGTCAAGTCGGAGAAAGCCAAGTCTTTGGACCGGATGTTCTTCGAGAAGCCGAAGAGAAGGTGCACAAGATTCGCGAGTACCTCAAGACGGCGCAATCAAGACAGAAGAGCTACGCCGACAAGAGACGCCGAGAGATGACATTTGAAATTGGAGATTTTGTTTACCTCAAGGTGTCACCCCTCAAAGGAATGCAGAGATTCCAGTGAAAGGAAAGCTCGCGCCCCGATATGTCGGACCCTTCAAGGCCTGAGCGGAGAAGTATCTTATCAACTGGAACTACCGGAAGAAATGGCGGCTGTGCACAATGTGTTTCACATCTCATTGCTCCGGAAGTGCCTTGAAGTACCGAGAAGACTGAAGTGTTTAAGAATATTGATCACAGATCAGTGGACATCAACTCAGATTTGACGTATCGAGAAGTGCCCATTCGCATCCTGGAAGAAGCATACAGAACCACCCGTACCAGGAGTATCAAGTTCTGAAGATTCGGTGGAGCAATCACACAAGACGAAGCCACCTGGGAGCGAGAGGAAGATATGAAGAAGGAATACCCAGATCTCTTTAGCACCTAGTTTTCTTTAAGATCTCGGGACGAGATCTTTTGTAAGGGGGAAGGGTTTGTAACATCCCAAGTTTTAACAATAATAAAATCAAGGAGAGATCAAGTACTCAAAATTTGCAACCAACAAAAACTTTTTATATGCATAGTGTGTCACATACAAGTGCATGCATATGAGTGATTATCTTTGGTGCATTTGCCATGATGAGTGTTGATATGATTATCATTTGCTAATAAACCCTAACCTATGATCATAGTAAAGCACTTTGAGTAAATAAAAGAAAAATGCTAAGTGTGAGCCAAACCCTCACATACACATAGGGCAAAAATGCAAACCATCACCAAAGGCCACCATGGCTTGATCTTTGGTTTCTAAAATGATTATATAACTCAAACAAACCTAGATGCATCAAAGAAACCAAAATTGAATCAAAATTGAACTCAAAACCACCTCACATATGATGATGGTCAATTATGCAAATTATAGCATGATCCCCTCTTTACCCCTCTGGTTAAATCATTTCTTACACTAAACTTGGTCAACCAAAGCCATGTCATCCAAGACCATGTCAAGGTGATGAACTTTCATGTTGACCACCCTGGCTAGAGTTGACTAGGTTGACCAGAATAAGGGTGACAAGTGAGGACTTTATATCAATGTGAAGATCATACTCATTTTGATTTTTGCAAACTAACTTAATTTTGACCACCACCACCACCACTCTACTGCAAATAATATATAAATCAAACCTTCCAAATTTCACTCAAAAATTCCAAAATTTTGTTCTTGCGGGCATTTCATCGAGCACCTGGTGAGCACTTTGCTGCCAACCCTAGACCTGCTAATACCCAACGTGTTGTTGCCTAAACCACCTTGCCTAGGTCATCCAAGACACTCTCCTACATCCTCTGGACCAAAGCCAAGCCTCAGGACACCAGTACATGCATGAGATCACCCTACACTATGCCATGCCGTGGCATGTCCACCTCTACCCATGCCATTCCTTGTTCCACTCAAATCTAACGTGCCAAAGCATGTCACTGCGACCCCTCTCACTCTCCTACGTCTGCTAGACACTTTGCTCGACGAAACGGAGCACCACACGCGCCAGGACAAGGACGCCCAGTGACGTCCACGACGTGCCAGAGCACGCCGCGACGCGCACTGGACGCGCCAGAGCGTCGAAGCCCCTCGTCACCACCGGCATCCGCTTGACCTCTCCGCTCGCCACCAGCTTCCCCACGTCACCCTCTACGCGCCAGACATGCCCATTGGCTCGCTCGACGCCTGTAGACGACGACACCGTCGGCGACTTCCGCCACGGTACCGCACGCCTGCGTCATGCGCCCGTCCTCAACTCTGCCTCGTTTTCACCACAATCACGCCTGGCGTGACCGCCATGACCTCGCCAACACGCGCGCGTCATCGCCAGTCCGCCAACTCCCCTGTAGACGCATCGCCATGGTCGCCACCTCCGCAGCTCCTCGGCCTCGCCTCGCCACTATAAAAGGAGGCCTCTCCGCCCCAAATCAACGACACCAGCAGCTTCCCCTCTCTTCTCTCGCCCTCCTCGACCTCTCTCTGCTCGACATTGCTCACTCTAGACCTCCAATTGCTTCCTCACTGCCCGTGCGCCGCCGCAGAAGCTCGCCGGAGCTAGACGCCACCCCTGGAGACGAAACTGCTACAGGCTGCTTCCCCTACCTCGCCAACATCATCTCCGCGCCTCTCCGACCCTCGCCTCGCCGCCGGTGAGCCGTCGACCCCCTACCTGCGCCGCCCGTGCCCTCCCTTCTCGCCGTCGTCGACGATGAACACGATCCGTTGGATCGCGTTCTAATCGTGCGGCGCGGATAAATCCTTACCGCTTCGCTGTTGACACGACACTGACGTGTGGCCCCCGCTTGTCAGGCGGCCCGTTGCGTGGAACACGCACCTGGGCCGGCCCAACTTCTTTCTCCCTGTGCAGCCCATTCATTTTCCCGCCAGCCTTTTTAATTCAAACATTGATTTTCGAATTTTGTTAATTACTCTCAGATGCTGTTTTCAAATTTAAATAGAATAAAATCTACCCAACCAAATTTGACAAATTTTATATATTTGGAAACCTGGTGAAAATATCTACCCAACTACACTGGTCCCAACCCTAGAGTGTTTGTAGAATAAATATGAGAAAATAAACAAGGCAGGGCCTTTTTCCACTTCAAATAATTATTAAAAAATAAATAAAAATGCTTTTAGGTTGAAACCAACTCTCAAAAATCATATTTCAACATAGCTATCAGAATCTGTAAAAATATTGTATCATTGCTTGCATGATCATGTCCTTGTCTAAAAATTGGCCCTATGGCTATTTAAAGTACTTTGTAAAGGAGCATATTTCTTATTAATGTGTATGAGAGCATCTCTCTCATTTAGATCTTGTCTACACTAAGTTACTATGAGAAAGACACTATGGTCAGGTTAGATTTATATTAAATTAGTTGATGATATTAAATCATTAACCAGGAGTTATTACAAAGCATGAGGTGATGAACCTCATTTAAATCTTTTCCCAAATAATAATTATGAAGAGGTTGACCTTGGTCAACCTAGGTCATATGATATTAATTGAGGAAATTAAATCTTAATAAGACTTAATGAGAGGAAATTAGTTTCTCCCAAGAAATAAAAAGAAAACTAAATTAATATTTATAATGAGAGGAAATTATTTTCTTAAGAATAATAATCAACTCACATAATAAGCATGTGTTATGATAGCTTAGTAAGAGTGATTCATATGTGTGCTTAGCTTAGTATTTGAGTTGTGTGGTGATTGTGTGTATCATACTCGTATTTAGACGCTAGTACCGAGGAGTACGCCGAGGAGGAGGAGGTGTACACTCAAGGAGAGGAGGACCACTTTGATCAGTACAACAATCAAGGCAAGCTAATACACTTGCAAAGTGCAAAGCTCTCAAGGGCAAAGCACCTCACCATTTGTTTTATCTTTATTAAGCCTATCCCAGTTTTATTACAAGCTTTACTTTCAAGTTTTACTACTTTACCTTGTCAAAGTACTTTTTGATTCATGATTCACTTAATCTAGAGTAGGACAATATCATCTAAGTTAGTCTATGTCCATCAAGCTAAGATAGCACCCCTCATGATTAGTGGCTAGTGCTAAATGCCTAAAATTGACTACTCTAGATGGGAACATGGTGATATAAGATGATAATGGTAAAATTATGAAAGGAATTTTGAAGGTGAATAAGACCAAGAGAAGATAGTGATTTTTGACTAAAAACTAATGTTGGTTTGGATGCGATACCTTTCCAATATTGAGTACCCCCACAATACCTGATTATGGGTAAGGCTTAACTAGAAGTTTATGTATCTTAGTATGGGTTCCCTCTAAACACACATCATAGGGGTTATGCCGAGGCTGCCTCCGTTGTTGCTAAATGATGTGAAGAAAGGTGAACTGTCCGGCCAAGCCCTGTGCAGTTCCCAGGTTGACAGTTGGTCTTCACTGGGAGGCCAAGCTCATGGGGAGAGGTGCTCATACTAGGGTTAGTAAATGAAAGGTTATGGTTGATGATCCGCGTACTGTGTACGATGATTCGGGAAATCCCGACGGATGGAATCAAATGTTGTGGCACAAGTGTGCAACCTCTGCAGAGTGTGAACCTATTCGAATAGCCGTGTCCACGGTTACGGAGTTGGAAAGGCCATCTAGTTTCCAGTATTAGAATTTGGATATGGATGGTGAATGATGAATTATGGTGAATCACAACTGAATTGTGGGAATGACACTAATGTTCCCACTTGAGTTAGTTAAATTTATGAATGATCTATATGAAATGAGTATAAACTAAAATTGGCTTTATGCAGATGAAACTAGAGCTTAGTACCCCCTCTTTAAGTAGTTAGTGATTACTTTGGTATTAGTTTGCGAGTACTTTAAAGTACTCACGGCTGTGTCCCTGGCTATTCAAATGGCCAGAATATGAAGAAGAGCAGCATGAGGATGACGGTCACAGGATGTCTACAACAACTAGGAGTCGCCGACGTCAAGCGTTGGCCTGTGAAATAGATAGTCCACTCCTATTACGCTTCCGCTATTGTGATGTTCGTTGATCAATAGATCAACTATTTGTGTAATATTGGATCATGTGATCCCCTTTTGTAAGACAATGATGGTTTGTAATGAATGATGACTTATGATATCAACTGTTATGTCTCGCAACAACAATATTCCTGGGATTGCGATGAATGACATAATAGGCATCCGGACTTAAAAATCCGGGTGTTGACAGAATTCATATTTGAATGTTAGTTTTGTGTAAGTCAACTTTTTAATTTGAACGAGAATGGAAAAATAAAGCAACTCCAGCTCAAAAAATGAAATTATATTTGAATAATATCAAATCATAGAAGTTCAACACACAAATAGTTTAAGACACACATCAATAAGAAAAAATAAGCAATATTGATCATCACATTTAATACATTGTCTTTACAAAGTATTTAAAAATAAAAAAAATACAAATATCAGTACATAAAAAAGAAAATTATCCTAAACTAAATCATGGTGACCATCAGCTTTAACACCTTTAGATCATCTTATTAATTTACAAAACAACTTAGGGAAAATAAAAAATAGAAGTAATGCCAAGTGGCAAAGTAAAAATAATAATAATGATAAACACTTAGCTAGATCTTTTCACAGCCGAGCTCATCCACAAGGGATGCATCTGTGGATATTTACATCTAACAAGCAACCATGTAGCATACACATACATGCATGTGTGTGTTGTCGATCAGAGGAAGCTCCAAGGAGGTTATAAAAGCAAATCTTGTAGTACGTAGTTATACCAGTAACCATAGATCATAGACATCGACCAAAAACCCCAAGAACAAGTTCTTTGGACTCTTTCATGATGTTTTGGTGGTGGTGGTCACCAAAACATCAAGAAAGAGTCCAAAGAATCCAAAGGCTAGAGCCACACCACAAAACCAAAGCAAGCATGGTGATTATGGTGACATAGCTAGATCTAGGATGAGCGGGCCAAGCAAAAGAGAAGACGTTCATCAAGGCAAGAAGATGATCAAGATCAACACCAAGCCAAGAAATATATAGGAGCTGGAGTGAGGCATATCCAAATCCTGAAATAGATCACTATGATCTGTTTCCAAACACAGCAAAGCATCCCAATCAAATTGTTATCCAATAGAAGGTGTTTGATTGTTTTTTAACATCACTAGATAAAACCCTTAGTATTTGGCAACTAATAGAACCGTGCTTGTTCTAGCACCCAAACTGAATAAATCACTATTATGGACTGAATCACCAAAACATCATAGAAGAAGCCATCTACTATTAGTTTGGCACATGAGCAACACACATAAATAAAAGCTACCAAAAATGTATAAAGCCAATCCAACATTTTTGGTTCAGTTAACTTATAACTTAAAACTTGAACCTTGATCATTTTACATGTTTGTAAGCCGAAATAGAACTACAGTGGCAACCAATAATGCCTTCTACTGCAATCCTATAATTATAGCAGCAACAACACATCTAGATTCAACAGTCTTACAAAGTAATTATTACATCATAATATACCAATTAGTGGTAATCACTTGATGTTACATACTATAGGAATGACCAAATCCGTCACCCACAGATCCAATTTATTCTCTTAGTAAAAAATATACTCAAACATTCTCTACTTCCCTTCCTGGGTAATTGACTAAGGAAGAGAAGGTAGGAAATGTCCAAACACCATTTGACACAATCATGAAGATTGTCAGTACAGAAATAGCACCATATGATTGCCAAAAAACATCAGGCGTGGACTCCTTCCCTTCTTAAAAATAAAATCTTAGGAACTAAAGGTAAACCATGACTAATTTTACTCCAGAGATAAGGAAATATTATATAATTTAGAATAAATTATAAGGCAATATATTACCAAATAATATTCAAGCTTATATCAAGAGATAAAGTAATACAAGCACATGCAGAACAAGTATTCAGCTACAACCATACAATCAAGCAAATTAAGTGCAAGCAACATATACATGAGAAAATAAATACATAGAAAATACAAGCATAAATTCATGAGAAATCAATAAATAAGCTTTCTTAAAACATAAGCAATTGTTCACTGGTTACCAACTAATACAGGGCAATGAAATTCCATACTATATAATACACCACAAATAATAAGTAACCCTCGTAAACTAGTAAATCAACACTAATAGTAAATTAGTAATTCCATCTAGTGGAAATCATCTAGCAAACCTATAAAACCTTATCAGAAGAAACACAACCGAGCCAATAAAAGAAACCCTAACCCTAGTAGCACAAGGATGGCAATTTTACCCACGGGTATGGGTACCTGTGGGTACCGTACCCATATGGGCAGGATATGAGCACACTTTTATACCGTGGGTAGAACCCATACCCTACCCGTTAAGTCAAGGACAGGGCACGGGTATATCCTTGTACCCATGGGTATACCCATACCCTACACATTTATACTGATATGTGAAATTATGCAACTAAATAACCAAGTTATTAAGTTTTTGAAGGTATGTTAAGTTGTCATCAATTAGCAATATGTCGTGTGACTCGTCTAATCTTGTTAACTTTTTGGTTATGAGTATGTGATTGTGATTTATAAGTGTCGACAATTGTCATATATTCAACCGCATGTTATTGAGTTAGATAATTTTTTTTTGTCAAATATGATATTGCTAAATGTAAAATTATGAATAACTTGTGTACTATTTGATCTACCCGTTGGGTACCAAATGGGTATGGGTATCCGCCGGGCATGGGTAGGTAGAGTTTCGTACCGGCCCATGGGTACGGGTATGGGTAGAACTTTCTACCCATTGACTATACGGGTATGGGTATGGTATTCCTCTACCCGACCCATACCCTACCCATTGCCATAGCACTAAGCTCAACGATATGGACAGGGAGCAGAGCACATAGAGAAGACAAGGCGAAGAGCGGGGAAAAAGGAGGCTTACCAGCGCCCGGGGGCAACAACCAAGGCATGGTGAGGCAGGGCTCACGCGTCCTTGTCCACTACAAACCAGGGAAGGCGCCGACATAGCACCGACGACACCAGGACACAAACTAAGTTAGGAGAACCAAGAGATTACCCCAGTACCCCAGCAACTACAACGAGGCCATGGCGGAGCAGACGGCCGCAACACCTAAAAACCCTAGGGTTCGAAGCTAGATGCACGAGGTCAAGGATGGAGGTGAAAACCAGATCAGCACAGATAGAATTGAAGAGCGTCGAGCGGCACGTCGACTACAATCAACATCGGCGGAGACAGCCGGAGTAGGTCGGAGCAGGCTGGCAACTGAAGTGGCGGCACGGTCACGAGCGCCATTGCGAGAGAGAAGAGGAGCAAATGAGGGGGAAGTGACGCAGGCAGCTCGGGTCGGTGGCCGACAAAGTTGGACCGGTTCAATCTAACCAAGTTGGGGTGGGTCTAATAGGTGGGGTGGATGCCTTTGTTTATTTTAATGAAAGAAATTTAGAAAATTTCCTAGAATAATTTAAATACCATTTTTTACTCAAATAAATTAGAGAAAAATAAATAGAATACCTAGAAAATTATTCTAATACAATAAACTTATAAACCAAGAGAAGATAGTTATTTTTGATAAACATCATTTGTTTATTTCATTTATTTGAAAATGAACCATCTTTCCAAAAAAAGGATTTTTGATTTCAAATAAAATCCTTTAAATATTACTTGCATTATTTTATTTCAAAATTCGAATGAGGAGACTAAATGATTCATTTTAATTAAGTTGACCTTATTTAAATGAATGAACTATTTTATAAATAGTTATTTAATACCAAAATGGTATTAATTATTTAAGAATATCAAAAATTCAAAAATGGTAAAAAAACATAAAAGAAGACCAATGCATGCCGGTAATATGCATAATATCATAATTTGGATCTTTAAACATTGTCTTACTAGACAATGATGCTATCTTTTCAGAACCTAAGGTATCAGGTCAGTTCGAAGCATTGAATTGCACTACATCTTGGTTTCCAATCAAGTTCAACACTTACTCATGCCTTTGATTATTTCATATTAATTATTTGCAAAATATCATGAAAAGAAAAACCTTATTTTCACAAGTTATAACCTCGATGTGTGGTGGGCAATGAAACCATGGTTTGTGTTGATGGTGGGGGACCCGTTGCAACCGGGTATATGTTCATCTAGGACTAATAATAATTATCTTCTAGTGCTTATGGTGACCCATATTGCTCCTTAATCATAAGATCTTTAATATGACGGAGAAGTCGGCTGTATTTTCTTTCTGTCGCATATCAACGAACTTGATAGGGTCAGGGTGTGTTTCGATTGCTTCACAATAGTTTGGGATGCATGGAGTTCATCTCCCCATCCTTGCTCGATGAAGAGTTACTTACCGTCTATGATCTTATATCATGGGTACAGTCGTACGTTACGGAAGAAATCTATCGGATATGTGAGTGGGAATAAAAGATGGGTATGTGGGGTCACTTAGAAGGACGGTGTTGGCCTGGATCTTATAGTGGGCCTCACACCAAGGAAATATGGACGAGAAAGTACGCCCAGTTGGTATCAAGGATAAGAATGTCTTATAGGTAAAGTAACATACCGATGCAGAGTGTATTGAACTGTGATTCGTGACTCCTGATTATGGGAAGGAACTACGAACACGACCGAAATAAACTCCATGAACTTCTGGTCAACATGTGAAGGCGATCGAAAATAGTTTTTTAGAATAAAGAAATCTTTTGATTTTTATTTTGAGTTATTATATTTTACTATTTGTACCGAGTTATTTGTATTGCTTATGTTTCACACATCGTACTTATAAAGGCGAATAAAAAAGTGAATGGGGTGTTGGATATAATGCCCGGAACCAAGTCTATACTCCCATGCAACCCTAAGTTTTGGACCCAAGTGATACAAATATACATCACAAGCATGTGATGCAAAACAAATTTTAGTCGCGCGCGAGTCCCAAATCACCAGGATGAACGTTTTCGCCCTCGCGTGCCCCTTCCCCCAAATTTTGACCGGCGACAGCCACCGGACGACCATGGATGCCGCCGATGTATCCACACCACCTTCCCGACCGCTCCCGCCGCCGATGGAGCCCCTCCGGCGTGCCCTGTAGCCGCAACAGCCCTGGAAAACCCCAGCTGTCCGCCACTCATTCTTCGCGCTGCTGTGGGCACTTGGATCAACAAGAAACATGAGACAAGGGCGCCGCGACAGGGGAGGCACTGGCGAAAGGGAGGAAGGCGGATCATGGTTCCAAGACGAAGCTCGCCGCTGCCACGACCGATGAGAAGGGGAAGAAGAAGGTCGCCGCTAGCTGTGCTACGAAGCCCAAATCCAGCTAGGACATGGCCACCGAGGCATGGGAGGTTGCTACATGGGAGCCAAGGTAAGTGTGTTACCTGCCAAAACCCACCGGCGGGCAATGGTTAAGCAACACGAAGAGCCGGGAGGCTCCTAGGGCCGCTTAGTGGACCCTGGCACCTCGCGTCGTCCCGCAAATCTTCCAGCCACGTCCTGGCGGTTGCTAGGGCGTGCCACCTGACCTAGACCCGATCAGAAGGTGTTAGAGTGCTTCGATTGTTCCTGCATGGTAGACACGTAAACATTAAATACGAGCCCTATCGGCTCTCAGGTTTCCCTGTGGATCGGCTCAAAGAGCCGATCGCCCCATGGTTCTTGTTGGATTTGCAATGGCATGGGGATCCTGCTTGAGCAAAAAACGATCCACGACTTTAGGGTTTTCACCGCATAACCGGAACGTCCTACGCGTGATCGGGCCTAGCAGATACGGAAGATGATGAAAACTACTCCTACAAGAGGCCTAAAAACCAACGTTACGTCAATTCCCGGATCATCCCTTGTAGGAACGGTAAACAACACCTAACGCACTACCGGATCGTCCGACCCCAACATAAGGCCTAACTATGCAGATATTAAACTAATCCCTGTGGAGCAAAGAGCAACTATAACGGATCGGATCTACTAAGTAGCGATCAAGCAAGATGCTGCCCTTACACCCGTAAAGGTGTAAGGGCAGCATTGCCACGCAGATATGCACGAGAAAGCATCAATGCAAGCCCCTAAACACCTAAAAGTAGTACTGCTCGCCATCAACAAGGCTTCAGACGAGCGTACAAGGTAGACGAATAACGGCATCGCCTAGATCGCTAGATGCGATCTAGCGCATGGTGCTTACCCGGAGAAACCCTCGTAGGAAGGGGTGGCGATGCGCCTGATTTGTGTTTGTTTGAACGATGATTGTCCTCCTTTTCCGATAACCCTAGATACATATTTATAGTCCAGGGACTTTCTAATTGAGGCGTGCACCTAACCGTGCACGGGCCAGACTCTATCTGTTAAATCTAAACATGATACGATCTAATATATTACATATACATGGGCAGTTTAGCCCAAACTCTTAGCGCAAGGCCGCTTCAAAGATGCTCCACGTGTAATCTTCAAAGCCCATCTTCACTTACGGCCCATCTCCTGATTTGGCCAAAATCGGGTGGTAACACATGCCCCCCTGGTTTTGATAATGATAATTGCAAAACCATCTGCTTTCCTTCGAGGGGTCACGTCGTGGCAGAGCAGAACCGTCGCAGTATTCTTCATGATGACGTCTTGCCTTCTCAACTTCTCTGCACGATTTGACAGTTCTAGCACCACGTCTTCGGAAACTGCTTAAGCATTAAATCGCTATATCCCCTTTTTATTTGGCCACCTCCTGTAGTTCCCCTCTTCATCCCCCTGCTCCACAGTAGCCATCGGCAAACCAAAAAAAAAAACCCTCCTTAGTCCCCATGGATTCTTCCTCCTCCGTTTCCTCTCTCTCTCCAGCCTCCTCCTCCCAAGCTCGAGCAGAGGTCGATCCGATGGCCATCTACGAGGCCCGCGCCGCAGTATTGGGACGCGCATGACTGGGACTTCTCCAACGAGTCGGAAGACGACGAACCCCTCACCGACGGGGAAGAAGACCTTCGCCTCATTGACGGGGAGCTGGAAGCAACAAGCGAGGACGACCTCGAAGGGAACTTTTCCTCCGACGAGGAGGAAGAAGAGGAAGAAGACGACGACGACTCCCTCGAGGGTTACCCACCAGCGAAACGCCTCCGCATGTGGTGGGACGATGACGACAGCGATGATGAAGAAGAGGATGAAGCTCCCGCCGAGGGATACGGGAGCAGTGACGAGGAGCCCGTCGGCAGCAGCGCCGATGGAAGCTCCGAGGATGATGATGAGGGCAGTGACGGCCCGTAGACTAGGATCTACTAGTGTAGGCCTAGCAGTAGTAGATTGGTCAACAGACCCTTCTTTTGTTCTCCCTTTCTTAAGCAATCGGCTCTTCCCTTGTAAGAAATCTGATTTATCAATGAAGAATTTCTCCAACTTGATTTTACCGATTCTTTTTTATGCTAATTTAGCCGATTGTCAACTCGATCGATTTTTAATGAGCCGATCTCCACGCATCGATTCCCCCATGATCCGCTCTTCATCTTTTTGACATCGGAGTGATCGTGAGCTTGGTCACTGCTCAATAATTCAATGTCCGCGGGACCAGCCGATGACTCTTCAATCGGCTTCTAAAAACAGAGCATCCACGAGGCCAGCTGCCCCCCGAGCCTCAGTCGAGGTGAAAACAGTGATGAGGACCCGTAATTTAGACAAACAGTCCCGGGCTTGATCACGTCTGAAAGAGATATCACGCAGGGCTAACCAGCCGATCACCTTTCTCCCATTGTCGGCCGATACTTTAGATGATCACCCATAGCTCAATGAACAACAGGCTGTCTTGGATGCCAACTCTCTCCTGACAGCACTGCCAAACTGGCAATGAGGCAACTTTGAGCACTTGCACTAGAGTCGATGGCTGTGCATCGGCTTTGCACCATGAGACACCTCAAACAGGATCATGACTCTTACCAACCAACCCAGCGGGCTGGTAATCTGGTTTTGGGCAGGTGTCTACAATAGAGCTCTGGGCTTGTCACTCAATTGACTTGTATGCGGAAACTGATATTTTTGCGACATCAGCACCATTCCTCGTGACAAGATGTGAGCCAGCCGATTCAAAAATCGGCTTCCTATAGCGAAGGATCCTTCAGGCAAACTGCCCCCGAGCTTCTTCCGTTCAAGTCCGCGCCTTGGATCAGATTGGCTCATCATCTTTGGCAGGCTGATGCAACTCCTGGTGAGGATGTTTCCTGGTGCTCTCCCCAACTTTGGTCGCAACAACCTTTGACAGTAACGCCGACCAAGTCACCACCTTAGCCAAACCTTGATCAAAAAATGCCATAGCCGATTGCTTCATCATCGACTGTCCTCCTGGTCTTAGAAGAGACATGCTCCTTCGTCGGGCTCACCCTTAACCCGAACTGCATGTTTGTGCTGCTCCTGTTGTTGATCAGGGTCGCGATCCCTTGAGTCGATGGCCGTGCATCGGCTTTTAATTCTTAAGTCGATGTCTACGCATCGGCTGTGCCCAAAAAATTTGGAAGTTTTGGAGTTTTCCATTTTTTACGGCCGATTTGTTTTCGTATCGGCCCCATACTTGAGCTGCTCCGGACATTTGACATCCGTTCCCAGCTTCGTATCCTCGTGTCTCATCCATCTATGTGCCCCCGAGCCGATTCTGTCAAGTACTTGATGGTATCGGCTCTTCAGGCATCTGTTGGATCGATGCTGAACACAGACAAGGTATGTTGAGGATAGTTTTGGCCGATTACCAGAATCGGCCTCCTTTTTCGTTGCAATGCTTGACGATGGTTTGCAACTTCTTAGATTTCCACTTGTAGCTACATGACGTGTTGGAGATAAGATCCTTTGCTTTTCATTTTTTGAGGGCCGATCGCAGGGATCGGCCTTGCCACGTATTTCCAATATCTTGGACCTGCTACTCTGTCAGGATCACGGATACCATGTTTGTATCAGCCGATGCCTCTGCATCGGCATCAGCCGATGCCTGTGCATCGGCTTTCGCCTGTTTTGGGCGCCATACTTTCTTTGGCGGGCGCGCCTTCGTCTCCAATGTTTGCTGAATTTTCGCGCCAGATCGGGCCGCGCTCTTCTCAACGTATGCAAGGCTCGGCTTCTTCCAAGTTTCGCAGCCGCGCACCCTACGCTTCGAGAATGGCTGAGTCCATCAGGGCACCACCTTGGTCGGTGATACCTATCTTCTTCTCCGTCCGACTCCTCAAAGTCTTCTTCTTGAGACGACTCAGCTCGTTTCTGATGAGGTGGGAGGGGCCCTAGACGCTCGAACACTGACACTTCACTTGTCCTCCTCCTTTGCTGTTTGCATTCTGGGCAATTCTCGATTGTTGGCAATCGGCTCATTCCTGAGTCCCAGCAATGTTTGAAGAAAGGACAGTCCCAGTGCTTATCCACGTTGTCTTGTTCCCTTAACCTCCCTCTGGCGCGACGTTCGTACCCGTCGTTGTTGCCGTCATGCCGACGATACCTCCTGTTTTCCGCATCGACCGACGATATCTTTCATCGTCTTCGTCGTAGCGTCGACGTCGGTCGTACTGCTGCTCATATTTATTGAGGAGATGCACGGAGAGTGGGCGCTGATACCGTATGCTTCTCACCTCCTCCTCGGTTAGGTACCATTGATACGTCTCCAACGTATCGATAATTTCTTATGTTCCATGCTACTTTATTGATGATACCTACATGTTTTATGCACATTATATGTCATATTTATGCATTTTCTGGAACTAACCTATTAACAAGATGCCGAAGAGCCAGTTGTTTTCTGCTGTTTTTGGTTTCGAAATCCTAGTAAAGAAATATTCTCGGAATTGGACGAAACTTTCGCCAGGGTCCTATTTTTGCACGAAGCCAGAAGACCGAAGACCTAACGAAGTGGGGCCACGAGGCAGCCGGGGTGGCGGCGCGGCCCAAGCCCCGGCCGCGCCGACCTGCCCCCGGGCCCTCGTGTGGCCCCCGCGTTGACCCTCCGCCTACTTAAAGTTTCGTCGCGAAAACCCCAACACCGAGAGCCACGATACGGAAAACCTTACGAGACGCGCCGCCGCGAATCCCATCTCGGGGACGGATCGCCTCCGGCACCCTGCCGAGAGGGGATTCATCTCCCGAGGACTCTACACCGCCATGGTCGCCTCCGGAGTGATGAGTGAGTAGTTCACCCCTGGACCATGGGTCCATAGCAGTAGCTAGATGGTCGTCTTCTCCTTGTTGTGCTTCATTGTTGGATCTTGTGAGCTGCCTAACATGATCAAGATCATCTATCCGTAATACTATATGTTGTGTTTGTCGGGATCCGATGGATAGAGAGTACTATGATTATGGTGATTATCAATCTATTGTTCATGTGTTGTTTATGATCTTGCATGCTCTCCGTTATTAGTAGAGGCTCGCCAAGTTTTTACTCTTAACTCCAAGAGGAGTATTTATGCTCGATAGTGGGTTCATGCCTCCATTGAATGGGACAGTGACAAAGTTCTAAGGTTGTGGATGTCTGTTGCCACTAGGGATAAAACATTGATGCTATGTCTAAGGATGTAGTTGTTGATTACATTACGCACCATACTTAATGCAATTGTCTGTTGCTTTGCAACTTAATACTGGAGGGGTTCGGACGATAACCTGAAGGTGGACTTTTTAGGCATAGATGCGTTGGATGGCGGTCTATGTTCTTTGTCGTAATGCCCAATTAAATCTCACTATATTTACCATGTCATGTATATGCATTGTTATGCCTTTCTCTATTTGTCAATTGCCCGACTGTAATTTGTTCACCCAACATGCTTTTATCTTATGGGAGAGACACCTCTAGTGAACTGTGGACCCCGGTCCTATTCTTTACATAGCATATCTACTTGTTTTACTGTTTTCTTTGCAAACATCTTCCACTCGATACGTTTAATCCTTTGTTACAGCAAGCCGGTGAGATTGACAACCTCACTGCTTCGTTGGGACAAAGTACTTGGGTTGTGTTGTGCGGGTTCCTAGTTGGCGCCGGAATCCCCGGTGTTGCGCCGCATCACATTTCGCGACCATCAACCTTCAACGTGCTTCTTGGCTCCTACCGGTTCGATTAAACCTTGGTTTCATACTGAGGGAAACTTGCTTCTATACGCATCATACCTTCCACTTGGGGTTCCCAACGGACGTGTGCATCTACGCGTATCAAGCTAAATTTCTGCGCCGTTGCCGGGGAGATCAAGACACGCTGCAAGGGAGTCTCCACTTCTCAATCTCTTTACTTTGTTTTTGTCTTGCTTTATTTTATTTACTACTTTGTTTGCTGCACTAAATCAAAACACAAAAAAATTAGTTGCTAGTTTTACTTTATTTACTTGTCTTGCTCTCTATATCGAAAACACAAAAAATTAGTTACTTGCATTTACTTTATCTAGTTTGTTTTATTTACTGTTGCTAAAATGGCCAACCATGAAAATACTAAGTTGTGTGACTTCACAAATGCAAATAATAATGATTTCCTATGCACACCTATTGCTCCACCTGCTACTACAGCAGAATTCTTTGAAATTAAACCTGCTTTACTGAATTTGGTTATGAGAGAACAATTTTCTGGTGCTAGTTCTGATGATGCTGCTGCCCATCTCAATAATTTTGTTGAACTTTGTGAAATGCAAAAGTATAAAGATGTAGATGGTGATATTATTAAATTGAAAGTGTTTCCTTTCTCATTAAGAGGAAGAGCTAAAGATTGGTTGCTATCTTTGCCTAAGAATAGTATTGATTCATGGACTAAATGCAAGGATGCTTTTATTGGTAGATATTATCCTCCCGCTAAAATTATATCTTTGAGAAGTAGCATAATGAATTTTAAACAATTAGATACTGAACATGTTGCTCAAGCATGGGAGAGAATGAAAACTTTGGTAAAGAATTGCCCAACCCATGGACTGACTACTTGGATGATCATCCAAACCTTCTATGCAGGACTAAATTTTTCTTCGGAATTTATTGGATTCAGCTCTGGAGGTACCTTTATGTCCATCACATTGGGGCGGCTACAAAACTTCTTGATGATATGATGATAAATTACTCTGAATGGCACACGGAAGAGCTCCACAAGGTAAGAAGGTAAATTCTGTTGAAGAAACCTCTTCCTTGAGTGATAAGATTGATGTGATTATGTCTATGCTTGTGAATGGTAGATCTAATGTAGATCCAAATAATGTTCCTTTAGCTTCATTGGTTGCTCAAGAAGAAAATGTTGATGTGAATTTCATTGAAAATAATAATTTCAACAACAATGCTTATAGGAACAACTCTGGTAATAACTATAGGCCATATCCTTCTGCTAATGGTAATGGATATGGTAATTCTTATGGGAATTCTTACAATAATAATAGGAGTGTACCCTCTGGTCTTGAAGCCATGCTTAAAGAATTTATTAGTACACAAACTGCTTTTAACAAATCTGTTGAGGAAAAGCTTGATAAAATTGATATTATCGCTTCTAGAGTTGATAGGCTTGCCTCTGATGTTAATCTTTTAAAATTGAAAGTTATGCCTAATAATGATCTTGATAATAAGATTACTACTACAGCAAATGCCATCCAAGTTAGAATTAATGAGAATATAAGATTAATGGTGAACTGCGTGCTAGGTGGGATAGAGAAGAAAATGAAAAACTAGCTAAAGAGAATAATGTAGCTAAAGTTTGGACTATTACCACCACTAGTAATGCTAATTCTTCACATGTTGCTGCACCTCCTACTATCAATGGTAAAATAATTGGTGTTGGCAATGTTTCTACTCCTAGTGCAAAGCGAACAAAACTGCCTGAAATTGCTAAAGCTGAAACTGCTTGTGATAAAACTGCTGAAATTTTTTCCAACCTTGGGAATAATGATCCCATTGCTGTAGCTCATAATGATTTAGATTTTGATGATTGCCACATCTCTGAAGTTATAAAGTTCTTACAAAAACTTGCTAAAAGTCCCAATGCTAGTGCTATAAATTTAGCCTTTACAAAACATATTACAAATGCTCTCATAAAAGCTAGAGAAGAGAAACTAAAACTTGAAACTTCTATTCCTAGAAAGTTAGAGGATGGTTGGGAGCCCATCATTAAAATGAAATTCAATGACTTTGAATGTAATGCTTTATGTGATCTTGGTGCAAGTATTTCTGTTATGCCTAAAAAGATTTATGATATGCTTGACTTGCCACCATTGAAGAATTGTTATTTGGATGTTAATCTTGCTGATAATGTCAAAAAGAAACCTTTGGGGAGGATTGACAATGTGCATATTACGGTTAACAATAACCTTGTCCCCGTTGATTTTGTTGTCTTGGATATCGAATGCAATGCATCTTGTCCAATTGTGTTGGGAAGACCTTTTCTTCGAACTGTTGGTGCTGTTATTGATATGAGGGAAGGTAATATTAAATATCAATTTCCTCTCAAGAAAGGTATGGAACACTTCCCTAGAAAGAGAATGAAGTTGCCTTTTGATTCTATTATTAGAACAAGTTATGATGTTGATGCTTCTACTCTCGATGTTACTTGATTTGCACTAGCTGAAAGGCGTTAAAGAAAAGCGCTTATGGGAGACAACCCATGTTTTTACCTACAGCAATTTTTTGTTTTGTTGAGTCTTGGAAGTTGTTTACTACTGTAGCAACCTCTCCTTATCATGTTTTTGTGCCAAGTAAAGTTTCTATGTCAAAGTTGATGTTATATTTGGGATTGCTGCGCAGAAACAGCATTGCTGTCTGTCACGAATCTGGGCACAATTCTCTGTAGAAAATTCGAAAAAATCTGCCAATTTACGAGCGTGATCCTCAGATATGTACGCAACTTTCATTAGTTTTGAGTTTTTCCATTTGAGCAAGTCTGGTGCCATTTCTAAATTCGTCTTTACGGACTGTTCTGTTTTTGACAGATTCTGCCTTTTATTTCGCATTGCCTCTTTTGCTATGTTGGATTTATTTCTTTGATCCACTAATGTCCAGTAGCATTATGCAATGTCCAGAAGTGAAAATAATGATTGTGTCACCTCTGAATGTGTGAATTATTAATTGTGCACTAACCCTCTAATGAGTTTGCTTGAAGTTGTGAAGGAAGTTTTCAAGGGTCAAGAGAGGAGAATGATATACTATGATCAAGAGGAGTGAAAGCTCTAAGCTTGGGGATGCCCCCGTGGTTCACCCCTGTATATTTTAAGAAGACTCAAGCGTCTAAGCTTGGGGATGCCCAAGGCATCCCCTTCTTCATCGACAACATCATCGGGTTCCTCCCCTGAAACTATATTTTTATTCAATCACATCTTGTATTCTTTGCTTGGAGCGTCGGTTTGTTTTGTTTTTTGTTTGAATAAGATGGATCCTAGCATTCACTTTGTGGGAGAGAGACACGCTCCGCTGTTGCATATGGACACATGTGTCCTTAGGCTTTACTCATAATGTTCAAGGCGAAGTTTCTTCTTCGTTAAATTGTTATATGGTTGGAATTGGAAAATGCTACATGTAGTAATTCTAAAATGTCTTGGATAATGTGATACTTGGCAATTGTTGTGCTCATGTTTAAGCTCTTGCATCATATGCTTTGCACCCATTAATGAAGAAATACATAGAGCTTGCTAAAATTTGATTTGCATATTTGGTCTCTCTAAGGTCTAGATAATATCTAGTATTGAGTTTTGAACAACAAGGAAGACAGTGTAGAGTCTTATAATGTTTACAATATGTCTTTTATGTGAGTTTTGCTGCACTTGTTCATCCTTGAGTTTGCTTCAAATAACCTTGCTAGCCTAAACCTTGTATCGAGAGGGAATACTTCTCATGCATCCAAAATCCTTGAGCCAACTACTATGCCATTTGTGTCCACCATACCTACCTACTACATGGTATTTATCCGCCATTCCAAAGTAAATTGCTTGAGTGCTACCTTTAAAATTCCATCATTCACCTTTGCAATATATAGCTCATGGGACAAAATAGCCTTAAAAACTATCGTAGTATTGAATATGTACTTATGCACTTTATATTTTATTAAGTTGCTTGTTGTGCGATAACCATGCTTCGGGGAACGCCATCAACTATTGTTGAATATCATGTGAGTTGCTATGCATGTCCGTCTTGTCTGAAGGTCTATCATTTTAGTGGTTGGAGCATGCAAAATTGTTAGAGAAGAACATTGGGCCGCTAACTAAAGCCATGAACCATGGTGGAAGTTTCAGTTTTGGACATATATCCTCAATCTCATATGAGAATAATAACTTTGCTACATGCTTATGCATTTAAGAGGAGTCCATTATCTATTGTCCATGTTGTCCCGGTATGGATGTCTAAGTTGAGAATAATCAAAAGCGAGAAATCCGAAATGCGAGCATTCTCCTTGGACCTTTGTACAGGCGGCATGGAGGTACCCTTTGTGACACTTGGTTGAAACATGGCATGCGAAGACCCGGTAGTCCAAGTTAAGTAGGACGAGGTGCGGGCACTATTAGTACACTATGCGTGAGGCTTGCAACTTGTAAAATATAATTTTCATAACTCATATGCTTTATTACTACCGTTGACAAAATTGTTTCATGTTTTCAAAATAAAAGCTCTAGCACAAATACAGCAATCGATGCTTTCCTCATTGAAGGACCATTCTTTTACTTTTATTGTTGAGTCGTTTACCTATCTCCTTCCACCTTAAGAAGCAAACACTTGTGTGAACTGTGCATTGATTCCTACATACTTGCATATTGCACTTATTATACTACTTTATGTTGACAATATCCATGAGATATACATGTTACAAGTTGAAAGCAACCGCTGAAACTTAATCTTCTTATGTGTTGTTTCAACACCTTTACTTTGATTTATTGCTTTATGAGTTAACTCTTATGCAAGACTTATTGATGCTTGTCTTGAAGTACTATTCATGAAAAGTCTTTGCTTTATGATTCATTGTTTACTCATGTCATTACCTTTGCTTTGATCGCTGCGTTCATTACATATGTTTACAAATAGTATGATCAAGATTATGATGGCATGTCACTTCAGAAATTATCTTTGTTATCGTTTACCTGCTCGGGACGAGCAGAACTAAGCTGGGGATGCTGATACGTCTCCAACGTATCGATAATTTCTTATGTTCCATGCTACTTTATTGATGATACCTACATGTTTTATGCACATTATATGTCATATTTATGCATTTTCGGAACTAACCTATTAACAAGATGCCGAAGAGCCTTGCTGTTTTCTGCTATTTTTGGTTTCAGAAATCCTAGTAAAGAAATATTCTCGGAATTGGACGAAACTTTCGCCAGGGTCCTATTTTTGCACGAAGCTTCCAAGACCGAAGACCTAACGGGGGCCACGAGGCAGCCGGGGTGGCCGGCGCGCCCAAGCCGGCCGCGCCGACCCCCGGGCCCTCGTGTGGCCCCCGCGTTGACCCTCCGCCTACTTAAAGTTTCCGTCGCGAAACCCCAGACGAGAGCCACGATACGGAAACCTGAGACGCCGCCGCGCGAATCCCATCTCGGGATTCGGAGATCGCCTCCGCACCTGGGAGAGGGGATTCATCTCCGGAGGACTCTACACCGCCATGGTCGCCTCCGGAGTGATGAGTGAGTAGTTCACCCCCGGACCATGGGTCCATAGCGTAGCTAGATGGTCGTCTTCTCCTTGTTGTGCTTCATTGTTGGATCTTGTGAGCTGCCTAACATGATCAAGATCATCTATCCGTAATACTATATGTTGTGTTTGTCGGGATCCGATGGATAGAGAGTACTATGATTATGGTGATTATCAATCTATTGTTCATGTGTTGTTTATGATCTTGCATGCTCTCCGTTATTAGTAGAGGCTCTGGCCAAGTTTTTACTCTTAACTCCAAGAGGGAGTATTTATGCTCGATAGTGGGTTCATGCCTCCATTGAATCTGGGACAGTGACAGAAAGTTCTAAGGTTGTGGATGTGCTGTTGCCACTAGGGATAAAACATTGATGCTATGTCTAAGGATGTAGTTGTTGATTACATTACGCACCATACTTAATGCAATTGTCTGTTGCTTTGCAACTTAATACCGGAGGGGTTCGGACGATAACCTGAAGGTGGACTTTTTAGGCATAGATGCGGTTGGATGGCGGTCTATGTTCTTTGTCGTAATGCCCAATTAAATCTCACTATATTTACCATGTCATGTATATGCATTGTTATGCCTTTCTATTTGTCAATTGCCCGACTGTAATTTGTTCACCCAACATGCTTTATCTTATGGGAGAGACACCTCTAGTGAACTGTGGACCCGGTCCTATTCTTTACATAGCATACAATCTACTTGTTTTACTGTTTTCTTTGCAAACATCTTCCACTCGATACGTTTAATCCTTTGTTACAACAAGCGTGAGATTGACAACCTCACTCGCGTTGGGACAAAGTACTTGGGTTGTGTTGTGCAGGTTCCTAGTTGGCGCCGGAATCCCTGGTGTTGCGCCGCATCACATTTCGCGATCATCAACCTTCAACGTGCTTCTTGGCTCCTACTGGTTCGATTAAACCTTGGTTTCATACTGAGGGAAACTTGCTTCTATACGCATCATACCTTCCACTTGGGGTTCCCAACGGACGTGTGCATCTACGCGTATCAACCATCTGTCATCATCTTGGGGCCGGTCGCGTGGAACGGCCTCCTCTTTATCTTTGCCACGAGAGTGGCTGCTCTCTGCTTTATCCTTGCCATGGCGGATCACAAACTCTGCCATATTGACATCGAAAGAGAACCCTGGCTCTCTTATGGAGTGGCTTAGGTCCACCATGTTGACGTCCGGAAACGGACGCATGTCTACCTTCATGGCAAACTGTCCGAAAGTTCGGCCTGATTCTATCGCCATCTAAATTTGTGCGCGTAATACTTTGCATCGTTGGTGGCGTGCGTGAACGTATGATGCCATTTGCAGTATGGCCTTTTGTTCATCTCTTGCGTAGGGATCTTGTGGCCTTCGGGTAGCTTCAACTGTTTTCTTTCGTAGCGATCGAAAATCTGCTCAGCTTTGGTCACGTCAAAGTCAAACCCCTTGGAGGCCCGGTGGATTCACCCATTTGCAGGACACCACGCTGTTCGAGTCCATTCAATGCGACTTCCGATCTTCCAGAATCTTCATCTTCATCGATTGACCGCTTATCGCGCGCTTGAACTTGTCTTGGTACGTTGGATGACGCGCTCATATAAGGTCAGTCTATTGACCAGGCGCCAACGAGTTGTACTCCACTTGGAACGTCGATCTTTGAACGACGCTGCAAGGCCTTCCACGCCACTCGACGCTTCTTTTCATTAAATGAACCGAATAGCATCGGTTCTTGACGTTAAACGTTGGATGTACTCGACACCGTCTCTCTCGCTTTGCCGAACTTGCTAGTTCGGCAATACACTTCCTCTCGAATGGTATTGTGTGTGGAACAGTTCCTCCACTGCTTGATCGTATCAATTTGGTGCGAGGTGTACCATCCAAAAGGACCGGTGAGGATGCGAAAAGAACCTCACCAGCTGATCCGATGCCGAAACCATGCCCAACTGGGCCAAGTATCGGCTCACGTGCTCGATGGAGCTAGATCCTTCGACCCACGAATTTGTTGAAGTCCAAGGTACTTAGGTGGTAGTGGGATCAGGTCAAACTCATTGGGGTACGGCTTGGAATAGCCGATTATCTTCTTCTTCGGCAGATGCCGAATGGTCTCTCAAGACTGCACTGATCTGATCCGCGGTGGAGGTAGTAGCGCCTGAGCTTTCATGGATTGGTGCGGTGGCATACTTGGCTAGCCACGCCTGTTTCTCGCCGCTCCCGAACTCCCCGCCGCAGTCGTTCCTCCCGCCGAACAATTGCTCCTGCTCCGGCAATCCTCCTGGTGGAGCTCGGATCGCTGCGTCCGATTGTTGCGCCACAAACGTGCACACGTATCCGTGTGGGATCTCCTTGGGCGGGTCATGTAAGAACTGATAGTCGCAGGATCACCTCCAACCTTGTAGACAACGTATGCCGGTGAACCTTGTTGATGTGGAGCTGCCATTGAGTACGGCAATGGTGGCCTGGTGTGGAGTTGCACCTCTCCCCGGTGAGTCCCTAGAACAGGTCCTGAAGGGGAGTACCGACGCTCCATGATCTCTTGCACCACACGGAGCGCAACGCGCTCCAAAGTATTCACCAGGCTCTCAGAGTGCCGATGCAGTGAATGAGCCACCACGTAGTTGATCTCCGTCGCAGGGCTTTGGTACGTCCCGTGAAGGGAGAGACATCCACCCTTCAAGGACGCCTTGTGGCGTGAATCCTTTGAACTGCCGTGCGAACGGGTCTTCTCAAAGGAGCCGATGAGCTCGCTTCACGATGGCCTTCACTCATCGTACTTTTCTTGTGGTCCGGAGGAGTTCCTCGTACGTGATCTGTTCCTCTGCCATCTCGGATGTCGGTGTTGACGTGGATGTTGCGAAGAGGTCCCACCGGCGTGCAGAATGTGTTACCCAAAACCCACCGGCGGGCAATGGTTAAGCAACACGAAGAGCCGGGAGGCTCCTAGGGCCGCTTAGTGGACCCTGGCACCTCGCGTCGTCCCGCAAATCTTCCGCCACGTCCCGGCGGTTGCTAGGCGTGCCACCCGACCTAGACCCGATCGAAGGTGTTAGAGTGCTTCGATTGTTCCCGCATGGTAGACACGTAAACATTAAATACGAGCCCTATCGGCTCTCAGGTTTCCCTGGATCGGCTCAAAGAGCCGATCGCCCCATGGTTCTTGTTGGATTTGCAATGGCATGGGGATCCGCTTGATCAACAAAGCTAAAACGATCCACGACAGTTTAGGGTTTTCACCGCATAACCGGAACGTCCTACGCGTGATCGGGCCTAGCAGATACGGAAGATGATGAAAACTACTCCTACAAGAGGCCTAAAAACCAACGTTACGTCAATTCCCGGATCATCCCTTGTAGGAACGGTAAACAACACCTAACGCACTACCGGATCGTCCGACCCCAACATAAGGCCTAACTATGCAGATATTAAACTAATGAGCAAGGAGCAACTATAACGGATCGGATCTACTAAGTAGCGATCAAGCAAGATGCTGCCCTTACACCCGTAAAGGTGTAAGGGCAGCTAGGTGTCGAGGGACGGCATTGCCACGCAGATATGCACGAGAAATCATCAATGCAAGCCCCTAAACACCTAATGGTAGTACCGCTCGCCATCAACAAGGCTTCGGACGAGCAGACAAGGTAGACGAATAAACGTCGCCTAGATCGCTAGATGCGATCTAGGCAGCATGGTGCTTACGGGAGAAACCCTCGTAGGAAGGGTGGCGATGCGCCTGATTTGTGTTTGTTTGAACGATGATTGTCCTCCTTTTCCGATAACCCTAGATACATATTTATAATCCAGGGGACTTTCTAATTGAGGCGTGCACCTAACCGTGCACGGGCCAGACTTTATCTGTTAAATCTAAACATGATACGATCTAATATATTACATATACATGGGCAGTTTAGCCCAAACTCTTAGCGCAAGGCCGCTTCAAAGATGCTCCACGTGTAATCTTCAAAGCCCATCTTCACTTACGGCCCATCTCCTGATTTGGCCAAAATCGGGTGGTAACAAAGTGTTATGCAAGAATGCATGTGAGTTCTTCCACAAGGTGGCATGGGATTCCTGCGCAAAGTGGCATAACCGACGGCATGGGAGATGGTATGGGAGGTACTTCCACTTCCTACAACACTCTTTGTTGACACTCATGTCGGCAAGGAGGAGGCATGGCCGGCGGACGAGGAGAAAGGAGATGGTAATGTCCCATGGGAAGCGGCTATCCTTTCGAACTATTTTATATATTTGTGTGATCCATGCTTTGAACTCTGCATTGAGATTTTGATTTTGTGTTGAATTATGTTACAATTTGAACTATGCTATGTTATTGTATGTTGGATTTGAATTTGATGAGTGTGTGTAATGATATAGTATAGTTTAAATTCGTGTGTTGTTTGATATATTTGTGCTCTTTCATAGTCAAAATCACGAAGTGTTGGACGACAACCACATACTATTTTACATCATTTAGTATAGCATAGCTGACATATTTATATTATCTTGAAAACCCAAAACTAAATAGGCAATGTAAGTAAAACCCACCTTTTTGGTGATGTAAAAATTATAGGGCACCTATTTTTACATGCTCCATTTTACATTAGCTATTGGAGATGCTTTTATACGCGTGCATTCTTGCAATCTAGAAGATCGTATTATACAATTTATATTCATCCTATTATTAGGATTGGTGTGGACGTTTCATTTTTTTTAACTTACATAGAAATTTGGAGTCATCAATGAATCAACAGTAGCAATTGTACAAGGCACCTGCCTAGCCCAAAGCTTCCCTGACTTGAACTCTTGCTAAATTTGTTATAGCTTTCAGGAGAGTGCACGCAGAAAGAAAGTAGTTGAGCTCAGGTCCTTCCATCTCATTTGCTGGATTCAAAGAGAGAAAATAAACTACCAAATCTTGCAATTGCTCGACAGTACATAACCATAGTAATATGTTTAAAGCAGTACTTACAAGTACAAGAGTACTGTACATGAACTGTTCCTGCATGTTCGGATTATTTCAAAATATAATTGGCAGACAAAGCCGAATTCTAGATCCAGCACACAAGGAAACAAGGGGTGGTGGAGTGGAGTCCAGCACAAATCAATCAATCAACACAACCACAAAGGAAAAATCAGCTACCATCTTTTCCAATGCTACAATTATGGCACTGGTTTTGCCGTGCAGGCCAAAATAATTTCGCCACCAGCTTTTCCTCAATCTGTTTCTTCCCATATGCAAAAAATAATAATTATTCTATGTAGGAGTAGTATTATTTTGTAGCACTACTAAATATCGGCGTCGTGTGGGTAAGCTGTCCCCGTGTGGTTCCCCCATCCACTGCCTATTTAAAGGCGCTCGTCCCCTCCATTCATTTCCTTCCTCTCCGTGACATACACCCACCGGCTCCTCTCATAATCTTTGAGATTTTCTTTTGTTTTATTTTTCTTTCTTGGTAGGAGTAACAATAGTTTTGGTCCTCCTCCTTTGTCTCGCCCTGTATCTAAGGACACAAATCAATCCAGAGGCAAAGCTTCAGGTAAACATCCTTTCCCCTCTCTCTTCGATGTCGAATGATTTTTCTCGAGGATTTTTGTTGTGTTGTCCGGGGAAAGGTTGAGGGTGTTGTTGTAGGTAGAAGTTTGAAGTTTTTCCTGATAGGTTGTCTAGGATCTTGGGAGATTGCTCCCTGTTCTTGCAAAAGGAGAAAACAGTTTTGTTTCTGTTGTGTAAATCTATGCGTGGGTTCCTTTTGTTCTGTGACAAATCTTGTCAAAGCATACACATGCGATAGATTTGTAGAAAGATGCAATTTTTCGGACGCTGCTTTGCGAAAATCTTTCTGATGCATACGGTCTTTTACAAATCTGCGTCAAGAATGTTTCTTTGGAAATGAAACTGAGCAATTTCTCTTCTTGCAGGGTCTGTAAATTTCCCGGATCTAATCTACTAACCACAAAACCAAAAAAAAGGAGCCATGAGCCACTTCGCCGCTGCCATGAAGAGCCCTGTCCCGGTCACCGCCGCCGCCGCCGATGCGAAGAGCCCGCTCTTCTGTCCCAAGCCCCGGCGCCCTGTCGCGCCTCTCCGGTGCCAGCAGAGCGACGCCGGCATGGATCTGCTCGACCTCCTCCTGTCAAAGGTGAGATCTCGTCGCCGCCTCGCCGCAAGATCCATGAGTCTCTCGCCTATCTTTTGTCCGACTGGTCGCTGACGTTTCTTCTGCGGATCTTGGCAGGGCGAGGAGAGCAGTCTTTCGGCAGCGTCCCCGCAGCCACCGCTGTTCTGCGGCTCGCCGCCGCGGCGGGCGTCGAACCCGGTGGTCAATGATAGCCGGTTCGGGATGGACCTCCCGGGCAGTCCCATGCCGTGGTGGCCGGTGATGGCACCGGCCACGCCAGCGCCAGTGGCGGTCCGCCCAACCTCACGCCCGGCACCGGTGCCGGTCCGCCCTGCACCACGCCCGGCGCCGTCGCCCATGGCGTCGCCGCGCTCCGCAACAGGGTGCGCTCGCGTTTTCCAGCCAGCCGTCCGCGTCGAGGGTTTTGACTGCCTCGACGGGGGCCGTAGCGGCCGCGGCCATGGCATCACCGCCATGGTCTAGATGCACATACAACATCGAATAACCAGGAAATCTTTCTCCCCTCTTCAATAGTGCAAAAGCTTGGAGGGGAGAGAGATGAGAGTGAGGAGACGAGTGAGAGGAATCCAAGTCCTAAAATTTAACCCCAAAAAACCATATAATCCATCAATCCAGTCCTATCCTACAAGTATAATGATTAGGTAATTTTACCACAAATCTTTTTGTATGTAAATAAACTTCAGGTTCAGGTGCCCTTCATGTAAATTTGGGAGCTCTAGTTTGGGGAAAATGGGGGTAGAAATTTAGATGGAGGATCAGGGACAGAGGGCACAAGAAAAACAAAGTTCAGCCCTTTGCCTTTCCTTTGGGATTAGCCATTCAATTAGGTTTGAGGGAGGGAGGGGAGGGTTGGGGATTAGTTAGGTGCTTGTCCTAGTTCATTTGCTATCATGCTTAGTAATTTTGGTTTATTATGGAATTGTTTTTTGTCCATGCAACCAAGAAATCCCAAGGCCAAGGCCATAGAGATGTGTACAAAAGAGTGGCTACCAGAAGAGATCAGCAGCTAGGTTTATTTAAGTTGAGTCAATGAGTGAGTTGTGTGTGGGAGAAAGAAAGATCCATTTCATGATGTATTTGTGATATCTTTCTCTTTGTAAATGTAATATATCGTGTTCGATTCTCAATGAAGCAACGTATGTATGATATCTCATGCCATTATTGTCACCAGCCTGTTGTTTTCTCTGTTTTTTCTTGTCATTTCAATCTCTTGGTGGTTGAATTGTTACCCATCACAACACATGGTTTCCATGTGCTCAAGCAACTTGCACAAGATGATAAGGATGGTGACCTGTAATACCACTGAAAGCCTGCATGAGTGGCTAATAATAAATCTGAAGCTGACTCATGAAGATTTTAGGGGCCAAGTTAATTCGTACCATGTTTTTTCTATCTTTACTGTCCTTGTCTATGAGGTGTACTACCACTGAATCTTTTGGTTTGAAACCTCTGGATTTCCAGGAGCAGGCAGTCAATCTATCAAACTGTTGATGACATAAGATGCTCTGTGAGACTGCAGGCTGCAACGGTGAAAAAGTTATTATGCTTGTAGTAAAAAAAGGTGTGAAAAAGCATCACATGTTTTCATCTCTGCAAGTCAAAATCCACATGCTCCCGTTCAAAAAAAATAAAATCCACATGCTTTGTGGCGTCTTGTGCCAGGTTGCCTGCCGGCCTGAAGATGAGGTGCACACTTGCGGTGATCTCACCTCAAAAGGTGTGAAGCTGGTATGGAAAAGGAGACAAGAAGAAAGATGCAAGCAACGGCATGTTGGCATGGCATGGCAAATTGAGTGCATGCGCACTTGAAGACAGATTCAAACGCAGGATTCCAGTTGAAGTAAAGTAATCTTTGTTTAGATATTTTAGGCCAGGCCGTGTTTTTTGTTTTCAGAAAAGGGGAGGAGAAGATGCTGCAGCACTATGTTACGAAAGTTTGTGTGTGTCCCAGCTGGTTGATGAAAAATAAATGAAAACGTCATTTCACACAACTTAAATATTATCGGTCTTGGAAGCTTGATACTCCTAACCTGAAAGTGGAACAATTGAAGTTATATAGGTTCGCCCTATGTCAAACCACTTTAAGCTTGACCAAATTTTAGAAAAATATATCGATATTTTACAACATAGACTTAGTTTTATTACAACTGATATAAGGATACGTTTCCATACTTCAGATTTGAAGTTGCAGATATGAAGACATTTAAATCCTATCAATTTTTTTTTTCAATATTGGTAGAAGCTTTGCCTCATCCATTAGTTAAGAAAAAAAGAGTATCTAATTTTAAGGAGAAAACTGAACGAAATCTAGTACAACAAGAGGGTTAAGCCCATGTAAACAACACACCCCCACACACAACCAAGTCTAATAGAGATCCAAACAACATGACCGCGCCTACTCTAGCTAACATAAGAGATCACAAAGCGACACCGACGAACAGTCGTAAAACACAACACTTCAACACCGCAACAACAAGGACATGCCATGCCATGCCATTCTATGTTTGTATGTGTGGTTTTTTTTTTTTTTTTGGGGGACCCATCAATCAACTCCGGATCCATGGTAGTTAGTAGTCAATGTGGCAAGAAAATCGCAAACCTCTCTGCCGACGATAGCTCTAGATATCGTTGTCAACAGTTTTGAATTAGTAACCTATCACCAAAAGGAGCCACATGCCTGCCAAACTCAAGCGAGAGAGAGAGAGAGACTGCACCATTAATAACACCACACTTCTCAAAGCCAAGTGCTAGACCCGGCGAAGAGGCTGTAGCCGAGATCTCATGCGAGTCACACCTCACTTCCTCGATGGAAGGAGGCATAACCACACCACCACACAACTCTAGTAACTCAGATATGATCTGCATGACCGAAGTCGTGACCACCGAGTTCGGCCCAACACGAGGAGAGAAATTGGCGGAGAGAAATTGCCACAAAGGCCCTCTCCGCTTGGGTCCACTTTGTCAACATCAGGCCAAACCAAAGCATCGGCAGGCATCCGGGAGAACCTACCCGACGCAGCTTTCGCCCGCTTCAAAAAAGCCCCAATCGCTAGCAGCCAACCATGTAAGGAGTCATTAGACTTGGGAAGATGACGAACGGCCTCCTGTAATAACTCAGGTTGCTTCTGCAAAGCGGATTGCATATCCGCTTAGGTTAAAGAGCCAAGAGGAGCAGAAACAGCTGACGTCCAGGACCGACGGTGAGGCACAATGAATGGGAGTGAGACCTCAACCTTAGGTGACTCAGATTTCCAGATTCTAATTCTAATGTGTTGGAGAAAATAAGCCAATTTTACACTTTCCAAATATTGCTATTTATCAGATGTTTCACTGTCAACTTGAATCCGACATAATATAAGATTGAGCGGATGGAAATTTTTCTCCAAAATAGAATCAATTACTTAAGATTCTATTCCTATGGTATGGATGAAATGGCCAACGTACGAAGAAAGCCTAGGGATTCAAATCATCTAGACATATTTTGAATCAAAGGAGCCTCAAATCAAGCAAAATTCCGATGTTCTCACAATCTCCATTTTCACATGCAACCATATCATATTCTTGTGTCTTTCACTCTTTATGTTCCCACGTTTGCAAAATCCCATGAATCAAAGAAGCCCTGAAAATCTATTGGATAGACTACTCTAGATGAAAAGCAAGAAATTTCAATTTGGCCAGTGATTCTTCTTTGTGTTTCTCGAGCTACAAACCAAATTAAAATCTGAAATTTTGTATCATCACAAAATCATGTTCTAGAAATGCGCTATTTTTCTTAGAAATTTGGACACCTTTAAAATCATCTTTTTTGGGGGAGTACCCAGAGCACCTAACACATTCTCCGGTAGACACATAAGCATGGCTGGTGGATTTCATCAAGTTGGTTGACACTGTCATCGGTTCGTCTGGACTAATAATATCTGAAAGTAGAAGAAAAGGAAACGGATTTCATCAAGTTGGTTGACACTGTCATCGGTTCGTGTGGACAAATAATATCTGAAAGTAGAAGAAAAGGAAACTCAATTCTACACTTCTCAGTTATTGCCTTCTTTTTCGTTTGAACTGCAACTTGTAAGCTATTGCTAGTCCCAACTTTCGCTGTCAGCTCGAGTTTTGCACAACATGAGCACCTCTCCGGTAACAGTACACTACAGTGCAGGGCGTGGGCTGTGTTCCAAAAAAAAAAAAAAAGTGATTGTGGTCAGTAGACCATCACAGTCACCGGGTTTCAGCTGACATGGCAGCTCAATCATCAACCATAATTAAGTAATGAGTTAAGCACATTTGGTAGTACTCGCCTGTCAATCAGTGTTAGAATTATATTACATCTCCTTTTCACCATTAATTTTGTATAAACAAAATTGCATTACTAACATGCCTGAAAAACATTGACGTGCATTTTTTTTTAAAAAAATAGACTCGTTCCGCCAGTTCGGTCCAAGGAACCCAGATCGACCACAGATTTTTTTTTGCTTGTTTTTAACACTGTATGATTTTTTCTGGTCTCACAATACCATATCGTATGATGGGTACAGACGTAGGTGGTTGACACGTAGTAGAGATACAGGGTACCACAGTTGAATCGACAGCTTGTTAGAAAAAAATCGACAGTGACAGGTGGGCCCCGCGGGTGACTAGACCACATCTCATCGCATGCGGCTACCAGGCTTTGCGTGCGTGGGCGCAGGATAAACAAAGCTTTGTTTGGACGGCAGTCATCAGGCAGGCCAAAAGGGATTCTCTCCGTTTATTTTCTGTTCCAGTTTTTTCACCTCCTTTTCTCCGTTTATTTTCTGTTCCATTTTTTTCACCTCCTTTTCTCTAGCCAAGTATATTACTCCCTCCGTTTCATTCTATAGTGCCTACTGTTTTTTGGCACGGAAATTAGCAGAAGAGTGTTCTTTACACAAGACCCCCTAGATTAACGATTTGAGATCAGAGTAAAATGAGGGAAATCGGTAACTTCCTAAATTAGCATAACAGATCCCACAAATCTCTCTAGTTGACTCTCCGTATATGTGCAGCCAAGTTATATTAAGGAAATAAAAACATTGATTCCTAAATCTAAGGAATCATTGGGGTCATGCATTAGAAATCTCAATTAATTGTTTCCTTTTTGTATGGATTTTTTTTCATGCATGTCTTGTGGGAGCTGACTGGTAGAGGGGGTAATTGAAAAAGAGCCAACCTACAACCTTATATTTTAAAACAAATGCCAAAAATCTATAGGCATTATAAAAAGGAACAGAGGGAGTATCATTTTTTTTCAGTACAGTCCTCCACACGCGTCCCCTTTATTTCACCATCAGCCGAATCAAATTTCGAGTCTTTTCTATTAACAGGATTTCCATAACGAATAGATAGACAAAACTCAAAACAAGAGTTGGCCGTCTTGAAATAAAGGATAGTTGGTTGTGTGCATGAAGATGTTAGTGCTCTTTATAAGATGTTGGAGGGCATGAAAATTTTACAGCAATAAGGAACCTATTTCTCGCTCAGGCTGCTGATAGTAATACAACTTGCATTTTCTGAAGGAAAAAAGGCACCTGGTTGTTTCGTATAAGAGACACCGGATGTCTTTGCACAATTTCTTTTAAAAAAAATGTGAACTTGCCAACATCTAATGTGCAGTATCAATTCTTATTTTCTCGTTTTGTGTATATTGATGATGTCATTGACCATTATTTTTTTGAAACGAGGCAAAAACTTTGTCTATCTATTAATTAAAAAGAAAGATGCCTAGTTAATTAACAGAAAACCGAACGAAAACCGACACAACTTGGGCTAAACCAAGCCAACCACTGGCACACAAGGGCCCAACACATCGATGATACAACGGATGACGCACACGCCGAGACCAGCTAGCCTCCCATCCGTGCCGGAGAGAAAACGCCATAACTGCTATGGGAGGAGCAAGCAAAGGACGCTCCAGTAAGGTGGAGAAGCCAAACCTCCAGGAGAACTGCGCCAAAGCGACCTTGTCGCCCACACGACACGAGATCGATGCCCACAACACTGCCAAACTTTCGGGGCCGCCGCCCCGACATCCAGCTGCTTCGCCACGCCCAGTGCAGACCACCAACACCACCTTTCGGGACCGCCATCCCGACGTACCACCGCTCGGGATCGAGCTGCGACGCCGCGCGACCCGGCCGTCCGCAGCCCAAGCTGCCCGACAAAACCGCCCGCAGACCATTATCAAATAGTGTTTGCGCGAACATATTGCTTTGACATCATAATACCGAAAGGGCCTAAAACATATCTCTCCTTCGTCAAGAGAAACAAATCCTAGTGTAAATGGATGGTAGGGAAAAACTCATATCGATAATTATCATACCATCAATCAAGAGATTCCAGAAATTCTATCCTGGCAGAACTGAAACTCTGTCAGCAGGGATGCAGCACCATTAGCTTGGCCTCTGCCTAGTTCTCAACTCAGGCAGAAAGAAATTTCTAAAGATTAGAATGCTCCAAGGAATATGTTTGCACATTCTTTGAAACGAAGGGGCCCTTAAACTCGTGTGAGAATTTTTTTTTTTTTTGCGGGGAAACTCGCGTGAGAAGTTGCACTTGCACACGTACTAATCTTTTATGATCAAACAGCTCACAAATAATAGTTGTATCCGTTATGTTCTCGAGGGCTAGTGGAGAGGAGCTTCCAATGCTAGCATGCGCACCAAACAAGAGGAGGATCACACAAGGGTCCGAAACAAGTGAGCTTTGTATATTTCGTTCATGGCTAACTTTCCTTAGAGGCGTTCGGAGACTAGCTAATGGCAGGTCTTATAGTGGACCTCATATAAGCAAGGGCAGATCGTCGATGTATTTAGGGCGAGTTGTTTTTTTATAACACGCACCCAAGTGCGCAGCTTTAAATTAATAAAGCCACAGTCAGCCCGAGTTTGATACATGAATGCTGAAAACAGCTTACAAGACCACAAAACAGCACAAGAACAAGCATAGGAAAATAAAAGCACGGCTTGTCGAAGTCGAAGTCCACCATGCGATGGCACCAGGGAGTCGGCAATGCAGCGTCGAAGGAGCCGTCGGCTGCCTTGAGGAAGGACCAACATGTCTTCAGGTTGGGGAAGAGGCAGAACCATCCTTGTCCGATGCCGAAGAGGGACCCTTCCCTCTCGTCCTGGCTCGAAGGACGCCACACCGTCGGGCGCCGGATGCGCTCACCCAGAGCTAGGGAAGGTATTGACCACACCCAAGGCAGAAACCAGGGCTACCTCGCCGAAGCCAACACACCAAAACGAACATGAACTACCACCTCCGAGGACCGTAAGCCGGAGTCACAGTCGTTGAAGAAGCAGCGGGACACCAACCAGGACGGCGAGGGCGAGCAGGAACCGACAGCGGCGCTGAAGCTCAGTCCCTCCACACCCGAGGGTAGTACTGTCGCAGGGGAGGGAAACCCTTTCCCCTCCCGCCCAGGATCAAGGGCGTCGACTGAAAGGACACGGATGTCTCCTAGAGGGGGGGGTGAATAGACGGTTTAAAACTTTTACGAGATGGGCTTAACAAATGCGGAATAAAACTAGCGTTTACTTTGTCAAGCCCAAAGCCTATAAACTATGGTTCACCTATGTGCACCAACAACTTATTCTAAGCAAAGGTTCACCTATGTGCACCAACAACTTATGCTAAGCAATACAAGCAAGTATGTGATAGCAAGATATATATATAACTTCAAGCACGATGGCTATCACAAGGTAAAGTGCATAAGTAAAGAGCTCGGGTATAGAGATAACCGAGGCACGCGGGAGACGATGATTTATCCCGGAGTTCACACTCTTGCGAGTGCTAATCTCCGGTGGAGAGGTGCGGTGGCTTAGTGCTCCCGAACGCCACAAGAGGCTCACCTTGAGGTGTGGTTGCTCGATGCACACCAACGCCACAAAGGCCTCACCCCAAGATGCGGTACTCACACCACACACCGAACGCCACGAAGGCGCCTCACCTAAATCTCCGGTGACCCTCGCCACAAAGGCCTAGGTCACGGTTCCACTAAGGGATTTCCTTCGAGGCGGAAACCGGGCCTTACACAAAGGTTGGGGCACACATCCACAACTTAATCGGAGGCTCCCAACAAATCACCACAATGGTCTAGAATCCGTCTAGGGTTCCAAGAACCCAAGAGTAACAACCTTCTTGCTTTCACCACCACGAATCACCGTGGAGAACTCAAACCGATCCACCAAATGCAATGGCAAGAACACCACAAAGATGCTCAAGTCCTTCTCTCAAAAATTCCAACAAAGCTACAAAAGCTATTGGGAAATAAGAGAGGAAGAACAAAGAGGAGAACACAAAATTCTCCAAGATCTAGATCCCAAAGATTCACTCACAAAGAGATGATTTGGTTTGGTCAAAGTGTGGATCTAGATCCCCTCAATCTTTCTCTCAAATAGATCCAAGAATCATGGGAAGGAGAGAAAGATCTCAAGCTTCAAAATGTCAACAACAATGGAGGAGAGAGAGGCTTGAGAGAGAGGAGGAAGAAGGAGTAGCTTACAAAGAAAGATGGGGGGAGAAAGACTTAAAAGGCGGGCCCCCAAATTTCTGCCCGTTGGGGCTGCCTCGACTTGGGGCCGGTAGTACCGGCCAGCTAGGGGCGGTACTACCGCCGTGTGTGCTGCGCGCGAGAGGAAGAGCGAGGCGATGGAGCTGCGGGCCGGGAGGGGGAGGCCGGAGCCTCCGGCCGAGGTACCGGCCGGGGTACCGCCGAGCCGCCCCAAAGCCCTGGAACAAAACTGCCTCACTTGGCGATTATCCGGTACCACGGGCGGTACCTCGCCTGGAGGCTCCAGCCGTGGGCTGGGTACCGCGAGCGGTACCTTGCCTGGAGGCTCCAGCCGTGGGCTGGGTGGAGGCTCCGGCCAGGGCAGGGTGGAGGCTCGGCCAGGGCCCCTCCTCACCAAACGTTTTTACTTAAACACCCATACGAAAACCTTAAGAATTTTTGCATCCGGACTCCGATTTCGATGATCTTGGGCTCGTTGAAATCACAACAACGAGCTCTACAAAAATATTCATAGAAACATCATAGTCCAGCAAAGGAGGATAGAAACAAATGATGAAAGGTTTGACCTATCTCAAAAAGACATACCGGTAAAACCTCCAATCTTGAAAATGCAACAAGTTGCCCATGGAAAAACCATTCTCAATGAACTAGAGCTTTTCATGAGAATAAGCACAAGCTCTAAAACATCACATGGATAAGATCCAAATAAAACCAAGTAAGATGATGAACCAAACTTGAAAACGCAACAAGTGATCTATGCGAAATTTTCGATGAACTAGAGCTTGTCATGAGAATAAGCACAAGCTCTAAAACATCACATGGATAAGGTCCAAATAACAACCAAGAAAGATGATGCAAGGATGCAAAGGTTTGAGCTCTCTCCGAACGATACGATCGAGTTACTCACTCGAGAGCCCTCTTGATAGTACGACAACTAAACTATAAACCGGTCTCCAACTACACTATGAGACCGGTGAGAAAGAAACCCTATCAAGAGCAAACCTTATACTTGCGCATTCCACTTGAGCTTGATGACGACGATCTTGACCTCAACAAGATGGAACGCCTTTCTTGCTTGTGTTTGCTTGACGAAGTCTTGTGGATTGCTCCCCCATAATCCACCATGGGAGAGCTTCTTCGGCGCATCTTCACATATCTATGATCACCATATGGATGGCAAGACTCAAGCAAAGGACCTCTTCGAGATGGCTCATCTTGAACTTGCACTTCATTTCTTCATTCTTCATCATGTTGATGTCTTGAAGTAACTCTAGGGCTCACTTCATCTTCATCTTCAAGACATACTTGACACTTGATATCCTTCATCAAATTCTTCTTATTGCAACCTTGAAGCCAACATATGGTTCAAGAATTGCCTATGGACAACTCCTACAAATATAACTCAATGCAAACATATGTCCATAGGGATTGTCATTAATTACCAAAACCACACATGGGGGCTCCATGCACTTTCACCCGCCCGCGAACAACAACACAAGGCGGCACAGAGAACACCCCCACATGGAGACGGCCACAGACCCGTCGACTCGCCGAAGTTGGAACCACTTACACCACCACCAGCCACCTACCCACCTTCAAAGCCCTCAACCAGCAACCTGTGTTCCCCAGGCAACGCCTCCAAGGAGGAAGCGACGGCCATGGCGCCGCCGCCGCCCAATCCGAAGGATTTTGGGTTTTCACCCTGGAACAAGGGCCGGGGCGGGGAGATCTGGGCCTCAACGGTACCTCAAGAGGGAGCGCGACACCCGAGAGCGTCGCCACCGCCGTGGTTAGGCCATCCGACAAGGGATTTTCCTGGTCCTGAACTCACAACACCAGCACCCCACCGCCACCAGAGCCAGCACCCTAGGGACACCGGCGACTGGATCTAGGCGGGGGAGAGAGCGAAAGGGGGAAA
This sequence comes from Lolium multiflorum, assembly GCA_030979885.1. Classification (NCBI taxonomy): domain Eukaryota; kingdom Viridiplantae; phylum Streptophyta; class Magnoliopsida; order Poales; family Poaceae; genus Lolium; species Lolium multiflorum. The sequence goes on from CM061751.1 coordinate 16,656,792, forward strand.
AGGAGGCTGACCTTCAGATATGACGAGGAGAACGCCGGAGAAGCCACCACGCCACGACCGCCACCCTCCGCCACCTCGCTGCCCCTCCAGCCGAGGATGACGGCAAGCATCCGCGAACGCCACTAGCCTACCTAGTCGACGCCGCCTCTCCTCTCGAGGCCACCACCTCGGCTTCCGAAAGCCCCCCACCAGAGCAGTAGGGCGGCGAATCCTCGCCGCCACCTTCACCGAAGGCGACCCAAGCTTTGCCCAGCGACCTCCTCGGGTAGCGGCGAGGCGAGGGGAGGGTGGAGGAGGGGGCTGGCGGCGGAAACCCTAGGTCGCCCCCGAGTCGCCCTGGAGCGGATGACGCCGAGGGCCAAACCGTTTTTTTCCGCAAAAATCTGAATGATCAGTCCTTTAGGGCGAATTGTCGCTTTTCTATTTCATTTGCAGACTTATTTTTTCTCAGACAACTCACAAACAGTACTACAATCATTTCGTAATTACTGTCGCAATTTTATCTAGATTCACATGTACTAAGTTGTTTTGCGAGGAGAAGCGTTCAGGCTGGCAACCACAGGACAGTTAGCCGTCAAGGCTGATCTAGCCGACTGAATTTAGTTTCCAGCACCTCGTACTCACAAACATGCTCCAAAACCTGGTTGACTGTCTACTTTGAGAAGACTCTTTCAACTTTATATTTTGTTTATTTTAATTATCTTTGGTCAACATGAGCAAAGATCTGCCGTTTGACCCCTTGCGAAGTATATACAGATGAAACAGAAAATGATCTAGTGGTGCAAGGCCACCACCCACACCGCCGCCTTCCGCTCGGCCTCCTCATGCGCCCTCGCCATCTCGAGGAACGCCTCTGCCTCGGCGTCTTCGGTGGCCGCCCACGCTGCCGACTCGAGAGTAGAGGCACGAAGCACCTCGATGAGGTGGGGCCATGCGGCGAGCTCCTCGAGGACGGCTTGGAGCGCGGCGTTGTGCTCCTCTAGTGGTGGCGGTGGGGTGTTCACCACCTAGGGGAGGGGCTTGAGGCAGGGAAGGTGGGGGCACCCCGGCCGCCTCGGGGTAGGGTGGGGGGACGGCATCTCTTAAGACATCTATTTTTGAAATATTGGAAAAACAACTCTGAAACTCTTTTTTCTAAAACTGAATACAACGGTTTTGTAAAACGGGGTCTTGAATACTTACTTTATTTTGGGATTATTTCAGTTTTAGAAAAAACTTTGTTATTGTCAGCCTAGGCCACGGTACGCCGGCCAGTCCCACTGCTGTTGTTCGATCCAAACCGTAAAACGAGTTGCGCGCGCATTCGATCGCATCGGAGACGAGGCGACGCATCTCTCCTCAGCTGCTCCGTTCCAAACGAACGCTTCGTCTCCGGCGCACGTCGGCGGCGCGTTGAATGCCAGGACGCCTGGATTGCTCCCCGGCTCAAAGCTCAAAGCGACGCCGACTCCCCTCCTCAACTTTAAAGGCCGCCCGATCGCTGGAGCAGTTCATCCCGGCTCTCAAAATTCCCCACCTTGCTCCACAGCTCTGCACCTCGCCAGCCGCTGGACATGAAGAAAAAGACGGCGGCGGCGGCTGCGTCCGTGGCCAAGGCGCGCGGCTCCAATGGAACCACCGGGCGCAGGCCACGGAAGCGGATCCGCGACGGGGACCTTGCCAGCCACTGTGATCTCACCACGGATGAGGATCTCATCAGCAAACTTCCGGATGACATCCTTGGCACAATAATTTCGCTCCTCCCCACCAAGGACGGCGCTCGCACGCAGGCCCTTGCCCGCCGTTGGCGCCCGCTCTGGCGCTCATCCTCTCTCAACCTCGTGGCCAACAACCGCCTCTGCTCCAGCCAGTTCAAGCGCATACCCATTGTCTCCAAGATCCTCTCTGACCACACTGGCCCTGCCCGCCGCTTCGTCTTTAACTTCATCCGGCTTCACAAAGACAGAAAAAGGTTTGCTGAAGAAGCTCTTCAGATCGAGAGCTGGTTCCATTCTCCAGCCCTCGCAAATCTTCAGGAGCTTTGCATCAGCTTCCGGCTCTTGGAGGATACACATGGGCATAAGATGCTTTACCCGCTGCCACCATCGGTGTTCCTCTGCGCACCAACCCTTGTGGTTGCTAGAATCAGCTTCTGTTATTTCCCAAAGGAGATAGTTCCTTCTGGGTGTTTCCCCTTGCTCAAGCAGCTGCAGCTATGTTGGGTTTCCATCTCCGAGGATGTCTTCCATGGGGTGCTCTCAGCTTGCCATGTCTTGGAGTCACTATATCTATGGAGCATTGCTGATGTCGGTTGCTTCCACATTAGCTCGCCAACTCTTAGAAGCGTTGGCCTCTGCACTTGTTTTTCGGGCAAAGGAGAGTTGGTCATTGAGGACGCCCCTCTCCTTCAAAGGCTGCTACTACCTCTTCCGGGCGAAGGTGGCGATACTATCCGGGTAATTAAGGCACCTAAACTGGAAATATTGGGCCTTTTGTCACCCTGCATCTCTGAAATCAAGATTGAAAACCTACTCTTCAAGGTAGCAGCAGCAACCTCTTGCTTGTGCTTCTTCTTGCATGCAGCGTTGTTACGTTTATAATGTTTTTTCATATGCCCATTGTTTTATTCAGAGTTTAACACCAGCCAGCTTGAAGAATACAATAAGCACCGTGAAGATTTTGTCTCTTCAGTTTTCTGTCCCAGATTTGAATGCTGTTATTGATGTCTTAAGGTGCTTCCCGTGTTTGGAAACGCTCTGCGTCACTGTGAGTATTCATCTTTTACTTAAAGATCACATTGAGCATTTGATTCTCTTTCAAAATGCTTATTTGCACACATAGTCTAGCCTATGTAGGAATTATTAAACATATTTCTCGTCTTTACTTTTCAGTTGCGGGAATCCTTAAAGATGCCACTGAAAGATGGGCGTGAGTATGACCCACTGGATCCGGTGAAATGCCTTGAGACACATCTCAAAAAATTAGTGATGACGGACTATAAGGGCGATGAGCACGATATTGGCTTTGCCAAGTTCTTTGTTTTGAACGCGAAAGTGCTAAGGGAGATCAGACTTATAGTCAACAAGGAGATCAACAAGGAGATCAACAAGGAATGGTTGGCTGATCAATACAGACTGCTAGAAGCTGGAAGTAGAGCTTCTCAGGACGCACAACTGGAATTCTCTATGGTTTTGAATGCTCATGATTTGTCAATTGCTAATCCCTTCTCCTGCTATATTTTGGATGGAGTAGATGCGACTTCAGATGAATAATACCCAGTCGTCTCCAACTCTCCATTGAGTTCGGTTGAGCACTAAAGAATCTTTTGCCTTTTGCTTGTTACGTAGACAATGTTGGTGCTCCAAGATTGTGTGATGTCTTTTGTCAAATCCTTAAATTCGATATTGCTGCTCCAATTCTAGTTTAATGCCCTTTGTAGTTCCCAGCAGGTTATCTCATGCAAACATTGTTCACTGGGAACTATTAAACTCACCAAACTCCTACTGCGCTGTCTTTTGTCGAAATATGGATGCTTTCTAGTTTCTTACAGTTTCAGTCAACAATTCATTGCTTGTGTCGAAAAGTTTTCTTCTACTATTTCAGTCAATGATTGATGTTGAATACTCTAGTTCCTTTTTGAGATAGAAATCATTGGCTCATTATCCAATGGTTGAATGGTTGAAGACTCATCTCAAAAAAAAAAAAGATAGGGTCTTCCATAATAAGAGTGCCCTGTTGCAAATAATGTTAGATAGGATTAAGAGGGAGGCATGTCTTTCGGTCATTGCGGGCGCCAAAAGATTGGGCGATATCATGCCGAGAGAGTAGGCCTTGTATTTTTATTAGGACGTTAACATGTTCTTTCATGTAAAACTTCTTAATCATAGATTGGTGCTAAGCTTTGCCCCTGTTTAAAAAAAAGTTGTTCCTTTTTCTACAAGTATCTGGCCTGTTTTTTTTCTTTTTTTTTGAAACATCATATATTACGCAAGCAAGCCGCCTCATTAAAAACATTCCAGTCCCCTTAGGTACCCTGGTAAGGAAAAGAGTGCGTAAGAAACTTGCTGCACCCAGTTCAAATAATAGTTACATCGTTGAGGAGGAACGGTAAAATAAAGCTAGGAGGCTCATCAGCCCAATTACAAGTCGAATTTGTTTCATAAGAATTCCTAGCTAATTCATGCGCCACCTCATTTGCTTCTCTAGGACTAAACTTGAAGGAGATCTTATCAATGAGACAAGCCAGATCCACACAATCAGCAAATATAGCAGATGAATCACCCCACCAAACATCTTCTCCTGAAAAGGCTTCAACAGTTTCAGTAGAGTCTGATTCCATGATCACATTATTGCATCCGAGACGATTAGCGAGGGCTAACCCTTCTCTCATGGCCATAGCTTCCGCCATCGCCGCCGAGGCAACGGACAGAAGAAAGGTGGTAGATGCCGCCAAGAAGTTACCCTTTGAATCACGGATCACTGCAGCCACTGAACCTGCATGAGTATCTTGGTGAAACGACCCATCAACATTAACCTTTGTTTGACCCGAATTTGGTTTTTCCCAGCGAGGCCGATCAGCTGGCTTGGATCCCACCTTTGATGCATTAGAAACAATAGAAAGAATTAACATTTTACACCTGAGCATGGGCGGAACTGATTCTTCATGAGTTCGCCGACGCCGTATCCACCAAAGATACCAGCAGGCAACTCCTATAACCTCCTTCTGTCCAATATTATCAATTCCAGGAAACTTCTTTTCTTCATCACGTAAAAGATGCTCGAGAATAGCGGAACCTGACCTATCAGTGAGTTGAGCTTCCTCAATTGTATTAGCAATACCCAAAGAACTCCATAGTTCCATTGCTGTAGCACAACGAAAAAGAAGATGCTTAACGTCTTCAGCTTCTTGCATGCATATTGGGCATTGACCAGAAGTGCCAATATGGCGATTTACCAGAATAGACTTTAGGGAAATAACTCCATGAAGTGCTCGCCATAGAATTTTTTTAATCTTACTTGGAAGCTTCAAACCCCACACCACTTTCCAAACAGGATCTGTGGTAAGTAGACTTGTACTGTAGATATATGTATTTGCCTTGGTCGTTCTAGAAAGCCCCAAGTTATGTCAAGTTCCCGTAAAAAAAAGGTTATGTCAAGTCGTGCTCAGACTATATATATACCACTATTTTATATGGAAACAGTAGAATCATTGGCTCATTATCCAATGGTGTAAACTGATGTCTGAAATCTGAATCACTCGACTGGCGATCAATAGAAATTGCATAATACATATAATTATCAAAAGACTATCACATAACACATCAACAGGACCGATGTTTATTCATTCTAACATTGACACAACAAAGCTTTAGGACGGGACTTAACCTTCTGTACAACGGTGTCTCACAACCATAACAAATAACATTACGAGCTTACAATAAATTGCAACACAAGCACCAAGGGGTATTGTTGTTTTTCCTAATCTGTTCCTTCTTTTTTTCCTCAGACAGGTTAATTTGGATCCTTTATATGGGTGTGAAACTGTGGTGAGCTAAGAAATGGCTTTCCCAAAACTGAAGCCAGGAACCATCTCGAATCTTCCGCCTGTGACGGGGCAGGCACCGCTGGAGATCCTTCAACTATAACAGGTTGCTGGTCTCGACTTTGCTGTGGTGCTTGTCACTATGGGATTAGTTATACTTCACGGCGTTGCATGTAACCTGCGGGTTTTTGATCTCATCCTGGCTCTGAATCAACCGAATCTCTAGGCTGCTGGTTGATGGGTCAAAGCCTGCCCTTTTATAGTCTTCCACGGTTCTTCTTAGGAGTGCCTGCAGAAGTTACCGTAAATGTTGAAGATTCTGAAGTATTGTATGCTACATACACATCAAATAGCTATATACTCCTATATCGACAGTATCACGGCTATTCCTTCTCATGACCTGGGCACTTATTGCCTTACAAAGATAACAAATTCAATTGGAAAACGAATCTAAGTTGTCTCTGGACTGTCTCCTCACACTAGCTCCAAACTGACTCGAACTAGGAAACTAACTTATCTCTTCCTAACTGCTGCTTGCTGGTGTAGCCTGGCCTTCCTGGATAAGGGAACCACGCTGGTAAGTAAGTCCCCACATTACAAATGAAGCCCCAATAAGCAAAATGGGTCCTAAAAGATTCTAATCTAACTTTCCAATTGCTACATTTTAATAACTTCTGAAAGAGCACGTACTGAGGCTATTGCATCTCAACATATCTAGTGATCCCATCCTTTAGGGTGATACCATGATACAAACATCCATTTGTTAGGGGGGCGCTACATCAGCTTTTTGATAATGTGGAGAATTTTCAAGGAGAAGAAAAATCATTTTTTTGATAATGTGCAGAGAATTCAAGGGGAGAAAAAAGGCCATTTTCTTAAACAGTTAAACATGAAATGTCCTGAAAGCGGGAGGCTACGAGCTAAAAGCAAGCAAGCTTGTATTCAGAGGCAACCATTGTTTCTTAAAGTGGGGTCAACAAAAATATATTGGTGGCTTCAGAGATTTTAGAAACAAGGTGTAGAAAACATTAGCATGAGGTCATGTCTGATAGTTGTCAGAGACAGTCAGTTTACTAGACAGCAATAACTGTGCCTGACCTATCAATTTAAATTCATGTCCTAGCTCTAATTACATGTTACCAAAACTCGTGACATCCATAACTCAGAATTGCTAATACAATATTGTTGCTAAGTTTACTTAAGACCTAGAAGTTAGATCATGTTGAATAGTAGCATGAGTGCATGACAGAGATACCTGTAGACTGGATACTGCCAGTTCTGCTGCCTTCTCGAGGTTATCGGGGAATTTCTGTAAGCATCACATGCAAATGACGTGTTAGAAACGTATAACCATGATAAGATAATCCCACCAGAACAGTAGTACAGAGTAACAAACTTTCTCTAGGACATACATTGCTCCATCCTAGCAGCAGGGCTGTTGTCAAATCTCCGGTGCCCTACAAAACATTTTGGGGGCAGCAGATCAATTATACAGTAACTGAAATATTTGAATGGAACATTCGCGGCCAGCAATGCTACGATCACTCATCTTTGCGGAGCATATGTCAGAGAAAAAAGACATTTTCTCACCCCATTTCGCTACCACCTCACTCAACATCTGTAGATCCAATTTTCTCCACTCACTATTAAAAGATATATACACTTGCACGAGCACACAGCTAACAAACACCTAGCTGAGATTTTATTTCTACGATCTACTACTTTGTAAGCAGCCATTTTTTTTGATTTAGTACTGAGTAATGTATTAATTCTATTTTTCACTTCACAGCTAAGTCCATTTAAGTTCAAGATGTATCATGTATAAATACAGCCTGCCCCTAAATAAAGTTGCTTATGTTACCGCATGAGGGTTTTAACAAGGTAAACACTGTGCCAAAATATAAGGATATTTGTTTTCCTATGATTCGAAACTGTTTGATTCTGCAACACTTGTTGGACATGATGAAGGATCACCATTCGATGTGACCAGACAAACTATCATATGAATATCCTACATGAGCAAACCTATAACAAATGAAGCAACAATATGTATATAGTCCATACTCCATACTAAGCCATACAATAACAAGCATGCGACGGCAAATTCACAAAAGAAAATTTGGAATTATATGAGTATAAAAAAGGTTCCTCCATTATTAGGGGCACATACCGTGAAATATGCAGGTATCTTGGGTATTTCAATCTTAAATTGTTCCGGTGGTTGTTCCTGAAAATTAAGACACCACAGAAGTCTTCAATATCAGCCCTCAAGAGATCAGGGTTTAAGAAGTCAAAAGCTAGCTGTATTTGTTTTCTACAAGGTACAAGAGTAGTTTGGCCAATTTCTAACTTTAGTGGTTAGTTTCCAAAGCATTTATTTATTTGTTCATTCATTTATTTAATGCTGTGTAAATTCACCTAAGCTCAAGCTAACACAAGAATGTAATATTGTACTATTAGATTTGGTTGGTAAATGCAGCCAAAAGAGACACAACATATCAGCTGTAAGTCCTATTCGTAACTTCTATCTAACTTGTGCAATGTTATTGTGACAATACTATAACATTGAAGTACATCTAGATTCTAGAGTAGCTGTGAACTCCTGATTATGAGTAAATGTACCTGTCCTAGATAACAACTATTCCACATCACTGTATCAGAGACATTTACTTGGATTGGTCAGTAGCTCATAGCTAGCCAAAACATCCCAGAAGAGCACCAAAGTAGCATAAGAGATATACATAACTACAATAAGATGTTCGTTATGTATGTAACTTTTTTTTCTTGTATAGCCATGAAGGTGCCATTTGCTCCGTGATTTGCTTGTGTAGTTCTTTAATCTTCTCTGGCTTTGCGACGGTGTTAAGCTCAAATGGTTTTTCGTCTTCAAAGTTTCTCCGTATTAATTTTGTAAAACAAGCAAATTTTCTATTTGCAACTAATATATTGGCGGCATGTAGGTAGATCTTAGTAGACGTATAATTTTTTCAAACGTTTACCTTTGTTTTTTTGTAACTTCCAATGAGGAGCAGCTTGTCTTCAATAAGCGCACTAGTTATTATCACCTGAAGGATGGCATAAATCAAACACATCCATACATACATTAGTATAATAACTGAATCAGCATGATTTCTTCCAAATATAGAAACATGTACAAAGATAATTGACCAGAGGAGCCAACAGTTATTCCATGTAGCACATTAGTACTTTAATTGGTTTATCTATTGATCAATAAAGCACTAACCTTCCGCGGTCCAGCACTGTGGAGGATATTGCAAGCTTTCAAGCCGTCTTGTTCGGAGGTAATTCTGTAAGTACACATTCAAATAAGAAAACAAGCATTTTACCATGGGGTACATGACTACCATACATATGCTTCTTTTATAGATTAACCATCATTGCTAAATAAGATGGAAAATAAAAAGGGAAAAACTATATGCCACTAGTTTGTTAATACAAGTACTGAATGCCTCTGTAAACAGTGGTTAGCTTACAGAATGCCATTGAAACAATTTAGCCGTAGCCTTTACTTCTTACGTATCACTAGTTTCTAGGTCTGGCAATTGTGATTAATTTTTCAAATCATTGCACACGGAACCACATGTTAGCTCATTTGCATTAAATACCAATTGGCAATTGCAGAACGCATAAAAAGGTAACTGGATTAGAAACTGTACTTCTCAAAATGAGCAGTGATGTGCTTTCATTTTTTTAATCTCAACGCAATATGTGGTAATAACCGAGTTTGGATGGCATCTGATACTTGGACACCTATGATGCGACATATGACTGTAAACAGAGTAGCTCTCATTTTCCTTCTTACAGAAAGAGAGCATGAATACCTCAATCCCGTGAGTAGTTCAACTTCAAATTGGTTTGGTGTAAGCATTGATGCAACTGGGACGACCTAAAGATCATTTGATTAGAAAATGATATATTCAGATGAGTAAAAGATGAGGTCTGTGCAAAGCATTGTGAGCATGAAACTCCTATGGTATAATTTTCACACCATAGCCCAATTAGGAAAGGGAACATAAGTTAATGGGACCAACATCCGAAACCTAGGTACCTGACTTTGTCTATACTCATTTCTGAAGGGGAAGAGGAGATGCAGGCTAAATGTATCACTTCAATTTAGGGAAGGGATTTTCTAACAAAAGTTGTGAGTAATACATGCTGGAGTACAATTAAATCTTGCATTTTTATGTAACATGCTAAAAGACTAAGCAATTCACAGCATTTCATACCGTACATGATGAACTTAGCAAGTTAAAATAGGCTATGTTACCTTCTGTTGATAAACAGATATTAGCTCCTGAGGAACATATAGTTTGCCTTCGTCGCCCATAACCGGGTCACATACTGCAGTGTAAACAGGTATTAGCCAATTCGATTTGGTATTTTTCGTATGACACAATTCCCTACAAAATTTGGTGCGGAAGAAACAACCTTACAAATGATATAAGGTGAGAAATGATTACCATATATAAGATCAGGATTCACAGATCGTAATTTCTCGACGACTTGCAGCACAGTATTTAAAAAGGAGACAGATCCAATATAACCTGAATACCACAAAGAGCATTTTACTTTACATAAGTCTGAATAATAAACAACTAAATAGCATGTTACTTTTCACACAAAACATTATGTTTGGTCATTAAAAGAACATGATTAACGGTGTGCCAACACAAGGAAATATCAGTGAAGACCAATCAACTTGCTCTTTCTTTGGCGTAAAGGATGGGGAAGTTCCAATCGAATAAGTCGTAACGATTATTCACCTGTTAACAAATGTGTATAGTGCAATAGCTCATTTTCCTGCAGTCCTTCTATAAGATCCCACAGCTGATCGCCATTGAGAACCTGTCCTCTAAATTTTGGGTAGCCTGCGATGACACATAGAAGAAATTATTCAGGCGTGCCAGACAAATTAGACGTAAGATGATATACAAAACAGCCCGATTCTACCTGTATGATTCGAGAACTGTACAGAATTTATTGGGTCCACATCAAAACCGAGAAGTTGCAAGGGGAAGACAGCCGATTTGTTGCCAACATACCCCTACATGAAGGGAAAACAGCATGAGCAGAGGACAGATATCAAATCAAAACATAATTCATTTACCACGCCTAATTCCTAAAAGAACGCTTCTTTCCGCGCACCATACAGTCCCCAATCAAACCTGGTCCTACGGGAGCCTTTAACGGCTGCCTTAACCGATGATCAATCACACGATGGCAGTATAACACTTGTAAGGGCCTAATTAAACCCGCAACTACAATCATATATATCGCAGCCGCGGAACGCTTGTAAGGGCCTAATTGAACCCGCAACATGTAGAAACACTTTGCTTGGCTCCGAGATCTTAGAACCAGCAAAGAAATTGCTTAGCTCTTAAACTCAAACTACATTACTTCCACAACCTTGTATTCATAAGTAGATAGGGGAGAGTGGATGGGGGATAAACCTGGACGGTGTGGGACTGGATGCTGAGCACGCGCCCCGTGTCGGACGGCAGCGCGACGGAGAGGATCGGCGGCCGCGCCATCGCCCGATGCACCGCCCCTCCACTCCTCCCCCGCCGCCACAAAGACTCCTCCCTGCGAAATCGCAGCAAGACGAGAGCAAGAAGAGCCGGTCAAACACAGCAGCAGGGAGAAAGAGAGGCAGAAGGCGAGGCCAAATTGTTTTCTTCACTACTCGGATCATGCCATTATATAACCAGATTGACTAGACTAATCAGCACCGGAATATCTTCCTAGATTTGGAGGCGGACTGCCGGTCTCGTGGGCTAACTACTTCTGTGTCTTAATAATGAATCAGTCAAACAAAAAAGATTAGCTTTACGCACCTGGAGCTGGAGGAGCAAGAGGAGTTGGTGGGTGGGGACCGCCGCCCCCACGACGCGCACGAGCGGAGGACTGGCCGCGCGAACGCGGTGGTCGGCGGCGGAGGAAGCACGGCGGCGGCGGCGAGCATGCGACGGCTGAGGCGGAAGATTGTGCGATGCGTGGGACGGTGGGAGATAGACAAGTGGGGACCGTGATGGGATCGTACGGCTAACGGCTGGCAGTCGGTGTCATCTTGGTCGTCTGTATGATAACGGAGGGCTATGATTACATTCTCTACAAATGAAAGTGCATGGAGCCTCATATGTGGTACTATTTTTTTTTAAAAAATTAAATCAGTGACAATCTCTATGCACTAATATTTGATTGGGTCATCTAAAAAATACAGCTAAATTTGGATAAAGTTGCGACATCTTTTGTGGGACTGAGGGAGTACATCTTTTTTTTTACCGTAAAATCCGTAAAGGAGGCCTCTACGGTAATTATTAAAACAAAAGTATTTACAAGCAAGAGAGATGGATATTTATATGATGGGGAGGGGGAGAAAAAGAAGGCAAAGAGAGTTGAGAACAACTACACTTAAAATAAAAAAACTCACAAACTATCGTCCCACTAAGATAAAGATTCTTTATGCTTGGGTTTAACCATGTGCGTGATCTGGCTTATATCTGAAGGCCTTTTCATATGTGCAATGCTTAAAGATCATATTGGATTAAAGGTTGAAAGAAGATGGAGTTCTCGAACTTGAGGAAGAATTGTTTTCACTATATCTCTGCAATCACTATTGTGAAGGTTGGAACTTGGAAGAGCGTATTTGTTCGGTAGGGGATCATGCAAACATGTTTGTACCAAAGACATGATGTACATGATGAAGTTCCCATGGACATTATTCATGTGATCACAAGATCGCGCAGGACTATTACAAGATGAGTCTAGGGTTTATGGCAATGGAGGATACGGCGTCCGGCGTCCGAGGCTTCGACTTGGGCATAGGTGTGAAACCTGACCGCCAGACGAATGTTTTTCAATATGTATATGTGTAGGTGGTAGGTCTCTCCATATTGCACGCTAGGTCTTGGATGTATTGTATGTTAAGTTTACCCCTCGATATTTCTTCAATGTACATCTAGTTTAGGGAGCCTTCGGGGAGTCTTATTGTAGCACAATAGGTTAGGTAGGTTGATATTTTGGGTGTGATCCTTCATCTCGTGGTTGTCATGGGCATCGTTGGCTGAAAATGGGTGCATGTCAGTATGCCGTAGGGATACAGTTTGGCACCACTTATCTTTGATAAGCCCCCGGTCGGACCTTTAGTAAGACGGTCAATCTTAAAGTGTCAGTGAAGTTTCCTTGCTCCAAGATGGACCTGTTTGATGAGTGATAAGTCCTGAGGGTGTTGACGATCTGAACGATATATCTTGGGCGTCAGCAACTTGGATGATAGGTCTTAGGACACCTGTGACCTAGATAGTGGATCTCTTGATGTCCTCAACCTCAATGGTAGGTATGATGATTTCTTTGTCCAAGTGATGGAGCCTAGTGAATTTCATTAATTGACATGAAATTGAAAGGACGAGATGTCTCCTAGAGGGGGGGCTAAATAAGCGTTTTAAAAACTCTTAAGGATTTGGCCTGTAAGAATGCGGAATTAAACTAACGTTTATTTTACAAGCACAAAAAATAAATATGCTATGCTCAACTAAGTGCAACAACAACAACAAGAGCTAAGCAAGATATGCACAATATATATGAACAACAAGTGATAGCAAGATATAATAAATACTTCAAGCTCGATGGCTATCACAAGGGAAAGTAAACTCGGGTATAGAAATAATCGAGACACACGGAGACGAAGATGTATTCCCGTGTTCCCTTCCTTTGCAAGAAGATATGTCACGTTTGGAGAGGTGGGGATCCCACGAAGGATTTCCCAATGCCATGAAGGCTCTCCTTCTTCTCCGAGCCTATCCCACGAAGGAATATCCCCTTTCCTTATGGTTTAGCTTTTCCTCCACTCCGGAGATGGCAAGCTCTACAACCACTTCACAAGATGCACGAAGGAGAAGCCCGAGCCCCTTCACAACCTTCCACGAAGGAGGTCACCGGGACACAACCAAGCCTACTAGGAGGTCACCCTCCAAGAGTAACAAGCTCACGGTCTCTCACTCGAACTAATCGTGGTGGAGAGCTCAACACTATGCAATGATGCAAAGCAAGAACACCAAAGATGTTCAAAACCTTCACACTCAAATCCCACCAAAGCAATAAGTGGTAGGATGCGATTAGAGAGGGAGAACAAAGGAGGAAATCAACAAATGACTCCAAGATCTAGATCCAAAGGGTTCCCCTCACTTAGAGGATAAGTGGATTGGTGGGGATTGTAGATCTAGATCTCCTCTCTTAGATCCCTCAAGAATGAGCAAGAATCATGGGGGAATCAAGAGATAGGGCAAGTTCTTCAAAGTCAACAATGGAAGAGAGAGAGTGAAAGAACTTACCTAGCCCAAGGTGGAATAAAGCCTATTTTGGAGTTCTATTCTTCGTTATCTTTCCAACAAAATTGGTTTCATGTCAATCGGGGTCCGAACACAAAAGTTATCACAGTTTTTGTATAACATGTTTTCCCGTTCGCCTCGCCTGACCGGTCCCACCTGATGGCCGGTTCAAACTGCCCTGGACGTGCCAACCGGGCACTATCTAGTAAGGTTTCCGCCGCCGGTGCTGGTCCGGTTTGGACCGCGTCGGCTCGGGCGGTGGACTGCCTCCCGGCGGTTCGCGACAAAGACCCACCCGGCCACGACCCGGCGCCGGTCCGGTTTGGACCGGCTGGTCCGGTCTGGGTCCGGCCCGACGGGGTCTGCACCGGACGGGCCAGCCCAGGCCCGGCTGACTCCTCGAAGATTTGTGAGCTGACATTTCCCCAACGGTTATTTTTCTTGGGCTATAAATAGCCCTTCTTCCACCTTTGGATAAGTTCTTCCACTCTCTCTCCTCCATTGTTGACTTTGAAGAACTTGCCCTATCTCTTGATTCCCCCCATGATTCTTGCTCATTCTTGAGGGATCTAAGAGAGGAGATCTAGATCTACAATCCCCACCAATCTATCTCTCCTCTAAGTAATGGGAACTCTTTAGATCTAGATCTCGGAGTCATTTGTTGATTTCCTCTTTGTTCTTCCTCTCTAATCTCATCCTATCATTCGTTGCTTTGGTGATATTTGAGTGTGAAGGATTTGAACACCTCTAGTGTTCTTGCTTTGCATCATTGCATAGTGTTGAGCTCTCCACCACGATTAGTTCGAGCGAGAGACCGTGAGCTTGTTACTCTTGGAGGGTGACCTCCTAGTTGGCTTGGTTGCTGTCCCGGTGACCTCTTCGTGGAAGATTGTGAAGGGGCTCGGGCTTCTCCTTCGTAGAGCTTGTGAAGTGGTTGTGGAGCTTGCCATCTCCGGAGTGGAGGAAAAGCTAACCATAAGGAAAGGGCCATTATCCTTCGTGGGTTTGGCTCGGAGAAGAAGGTGAGCCTTCGTGGCGTTGGGGAATCCTTCGTGGGACCTCCACCTCTCCAAACGTGACGTACCTTCTTGCAAAGGAAGGGAACACGGGAATGTCTTCGTCTCCGCGTGCCTCGGTTATTTCTATACCCGAGCTTACTTTTCTTGTGATAGCCATCGTGCTTGAAGTACATATATCTTGCTATATATCACTTGTGCTACATATATCTTGTGCCTATCTTGCTTAGCTCTAGTTGTTATCGTTGCACTTAGTTGAGCCTAGCATATTTAGGGTTTGTGCTTGCAAACTAAATGTTAGTTTAATTCCGCATTCTTACAAGCCAAATCTGTAAGAGTTTTCAAACGCCTATTCACCCCCCTCTAGGCAACATCTCGTCCTTTCAAGATGTTATTCTTCAACTATTATGCTACTCAAGTGGTTTTATTATGTGATCTCCGGAGACACCTTGTCCCACGGTCTGAAGGTGACAGTGTGCATACCGTGTGTGTGCCTCTTAAGCTTAATTTACAGAAATACTTATGAATTGTGGTGTCTTGTTAGTACCATCTTTGTATGCTCAAAGTGATAGCGTGGGGCGTCCATAGATTGGGAACGCGAACTTTAAGGAGTGCTTATGCAGCCCTACGCGGTGAATTTGTGTTTGTTATCAAACCAAAGAGTGGTTCAGAGGAGCATAGTAAAGAGATAATATTTATGTATTCAATTATGATATCATTGTTGAGAGTGTCCACTAGTGAAAGTATGATCCCTAAGCCTTGTTTCCAAGCATTGAAACACCGTTTACAACCAGTTCTGCTACATGTTTGCTTGCTGCCATTTTTATTTCAGATTGCAATTACCACTTACAATCATCCATATTACTTGTATTTCACTATCTCTTCGCCGAACTAGTGCACCTATACACCTGACAAGTTTATTGGATGTGTTGGGGACACAAGAGACTTTTTGTATCGTAATTGCAGGGTTGCTTGAGAGGGATATCTTTGACCTCTACCTCCCTGATTTCGATAAACCTTGGGTGATCCACTTAAGGGACACTTGCTATTGTTCTACAAACCTCTGCACTTGGAGGCCCAACACTGTATACAAGAATAGAAGCGTGTGTAGACATCACGCAATCCGCTTGATCTTGATGACAATGCTTCAAGTTCCATCAAGCCAGAGTGCATCACTTGATCATTGTTATTTTGTGAAGACTTATGATTTGCTCCCCCATACGCCACTTTGGGATAGCTTCATTAACCACATCTTCACATGTCCATTATCACCAAATGGACGGCAAGCTTCAAGCATATGATCTTCTTGAGGTGTCCATCTTGAACTTGCCCAAGTCAACCTTGATGACGATCACCACTTGATGGCATCCTCTCATGGGCACATGACTTCTCGTGGCACATTCTTCATGCTTCATGTGTTAACCAAACTTGAATCTATTCTTCACTCTTTCTATTGGTCAACCTTGTATCTTCTCATGCTCTATCATACTATCTTGAGGTGTATAAAGAACTCTTCATTTGTTTGCATGCTCTAAATCTTAGTCAACCGTAGCTCAACTTATGAGACTATCATGACACTAACTTAGAGCCGTATCTTGAATTCTTCACTTGGAAACAAGCACTCAAGATATTGATCATTCATTGCTTAACACATAAGCTAGAGCATGGCTAATATTTAGTTCCACATAAGAACTCCATCTTCATTTCTTCTTCTTGATCATATCACACATATGTATTCAAATCGATGATCTTGATGCCAATACTCAAGATATATATTTATCTTCATGGCATCCATACTTGAATCCAACACATGGACTACAAGTAGTACCTATGGAATATTCCTTCAAATAAACTTAATGAAAACATTAGTCCATAGGGGTTGTCATTAATTACCAAAACCACACATAGGGACAATGTACCCTTATAGAAAGGATTATTTATATTAGAGGATAATCCCTAAACATTACCTTAGCAACTTGGATAGGTCGAGGGAGATATCCTAGACGACGAGAGTCCGACTTGGGAGGTCGCTGGACCCGGTGTTGGCCAGATGAGGCCTCTATTACGTTAATAGGTCATCGCGGGGATGAGATCTTACTGACTTAAGTAAAAAACATGATGTAAGTAGGTTGACGCTCCTTTATGATGTTAGTAGGTCGTTTTGGGGGACCAACTGACGATAGGCCGGTGGGTTAGTTCACCCACCGAAATGGCTGGCTGACGCGCCAGCAGGCTCGTAGCCGAACTAGACCGGTAGGTCGGGCTGGCACTTGCGCCAAAGCGTGTTGGTCGAGCTTGTGCCGGAGGCTACGTCGAAACGAACAGATGTCTACGGTCCTCACTCGAGAGGGTTACCAGTACTGTGTTTCGACGGGCACCGGCGTGGCGCCCGACACTCCGCTAACCATTCCGGCGGCGAGTCCGGTGATGAGCGCGGATTGCACACCGTTGGGGAACCCCAAGAGGAAGGTATGATGAGCACAGTAGCAAGTTTTCCCTCGGTAAGAAACCAAGGTTTAATCGACCAATAGGAGAAAGGCGTGACTTCTGAAGGTGTTGCTAGCTGACTTGTCAGGACGAACTACCAGCGTCAACAACAACTTGGAACCTGCACACAACACAACCAAAATACTTTGCCCCAACTTACAGTGAGGTTGTCAATCTCACCGGTTTTGCTGAAAACAAAGGATTAACCGTATAGTGTGGAAAGAGATGTTTGTTTGAAGTGGAATTAAAGAGAACAATTCTTGAAGTAAATAAACATAACAAAATGATTTTATCAGTGTAAAAGAAAGGACCAGGGTCCACAGTTCACTAGAGGTGTCTCTCCGTAAAGATACATACATGTTGGGTGAACAAATTACAGATGGGAAATTGACAGAATAAAGACCATACATGACAAGATGATTACTATGAGATTCATTTGGGCATTACAACATAATACATAGACCGTAATCCAATTGTGTCTATGACTAACAATCCACCTTCCGGTTAGCGTCCGCACCCCTTTCAGTATTAAGTTGCAAGCAATAGATTATCGCATTAAGCAATGTGTGTAAAGTAAACAATAGAATTATCCTTAGACAAAGCATTGTTGTTTTCTCCCTAATAGTAACAACACATCTACAATCTTATAAATTATTGTCACTCTTTCAGATTACTAGATGCGTGAACCCACTATCGAGCATAAATACTCTCTCTTGGAGTTACAAGCATATATATACTTGGCTAGAGCATCTACTAGCAACGGAGAGCATGCAAGATCATAAATAACATATGACAAGTATATAATCGATCTCAACCATAGTATTCAATATTCATCGGATCCCAGCAAACACAACATGTAGCATTACATAAAGATGCTCTTCATCATGATAGGAAGCTCACAGGATCTAAACATGAAACATGAATTGGAGAAGACAACCATCTAGCTACTGCTATGTACCCGTAGTCCAGAGATGAACTACTCAAGCATCACTTCGGAGGCGGGCATGGCGATGTACATGCCTCATATGTTGCAAACATATCTACAATTTTTGATGCTCCATGCTTGTTCTACACCAATTGCTATATGTTTTGTTTACACTTCGTGGCACTTTTATGCATTTTCCGGAACTAATCTATTGACAAGATGCTAAAGTGCCAGTTCCCTATTTTCTGCTGTTTTGTATTTCAGAAAAGTTGTACAGGAAATATTCTCGGAATTGGATGAAACAAAAGCCAAACTTCCTATTTTCCCGGAGCGAAGACGGATTCCAACGAAGAGACGGAGGAGGGCCACAGGGTGGCCAAACCATGCCTAGGCGCGGTGTCGAGGGTGCTCCTCGGCAATGCCCTCCGATTGGGGCTTAGGGTTGATGGAATCCTGCAAGCTGACACGAGACATCGGCACAGACAAGCGGGAGAGCGATTTACCCAGGTTCGGGGCCCTCGATGAGGTAAAACCCTTACGTCATGCCTGTCTGTTCTTGATTATGATGAAAACAGTGTTACAATGGGGTGCCAAATAGCTCGGCTGTGATCTCGTCGAGATAGCTAATCGCTAGGGTAACCTAGGTCTAAGCTTATGTTGGCTAAGATTGCTAAGATTGATTGTGTCCCTCGATAGCCCCTCTCCTGGCCTTTATATAGGTGACCAGGTCTCGAGAGGTCTAATCGAGTACGAGTAGGCCTACAATAGATCTATCTCTAATCTTTTCTTGTTCTTCCGTGTCTTGTACTTCAAGTAATCTTCCGCCGCACCGTCCTAGTGGCCCATCTTCCCTCGGGTACCTTCATGGGCCTCCATCTAGACTGTATAGGGTAGAGCAATATTGGTTAACCGAAGGGTAATGCCCACGTCAGTAGCCCCCGAGTGTCTAGCCGAACATAATTCGGGTAGAGACTGAAGCATATCTTCTTCCGAAGTCCTTCTCCTTGATCATTCTTGTTTTTCTTCTGTCTTCTATCGGGTGCGCGATAGCGCTCCCGATGGGAGTAGCCCCCGAGCCTAGGTGCGGGTGCTTGCAATCCGTGCATAGGCTCAAGTTGTACCACTCGAACATCTTCTTCTGCCGAAGCTTTTACTGCAAGTCTTTGTAGACCATCCGATATATTTTCTTTATGCAAGGGATAATGAATAACGTGCCCAACTTTT
Organism: Lolium multiflorum; assembly: GCA_030979885.1. Taxonomy (NCBI): domain Eukaryota; kingdom Viridiplantae; phylum Streptophyta; class Magnoliopsida; order Poales; family Poaceae; genus Lolium; species Lolium multiflorum. Next base: position 16,676,313 of record CM061751.1, read on the forward strand.
GTTGGTTAACTGTCGATGACAAAACAACGTTACCCTACACAGAATCAAGTCCCCGGGCATGATCCTGGAGTGCGAAAAAATTTCCGCATCCAGCTCGATGGGAGTAGCCCCGAGTCTGGGCGCGGGCGTATTACGCCCGGGTGCAGACTTGAGTCAATTATTTCCTTCGAGTCCTCATTTTATCGGGTGCGCGAGCGCTCCCGATGGGAGTAGCCCCGAGCCTAGGTGCGGGTGCTTGCAATCGGTGCATAGGCTCAAGTTGACCACTCGACCTTTTTGTCTCTTCGTATGCAATCAACAATGCCCATGACGTCATGATGACATGCTGCTGTGACCTGATTGACAAGACCGGACCCTCCGGCCCACCCAAGTTCTGCGCGCAGTTTTTAGGTTTTGACCAGTGCACGCGCAGCGACCGAGGCGTCGATTTTCGCGCGACGTGGGAATAATGGGCCGCCGGTTCCATCCTGTTTTCTAGTGCCACGTGTACAGCTGGATTCGCTCCACCTCCCACGACGCCCACGGAGTTATGGCCACGATCTGATGACAATCTTTGCGGTATAAATAGAGGGCTTCCTCATTTTTACTTTTTTTACACCTCCTACTGCTCATCTTCCCCGCGCATCCTCTCCTTCTTCCCGCATCGTTCTCTCAAGAGCTTCTAGCGCCATGGGTAAAAAGAAGGGTGCCAGTGCTTCGGAGGCGGCCAAGGTTAGCCGTGATTGGAGTGCCTCTGCCATTTCCAACCGCGACATCAACAAGCTGCGGTCCCTCGGATTCATCTCCGCATCTGAGGACGATATCCGTCTTCCAGGTGCGGTTTCTCAAAGCCCCGAAGGGCTTTACTGTTATGTTTTCTGCCTTTTTGTTCCGTGGCCTCTCCCTTCCGGCGCACGAGTTCCTTCGCTCTCTTCTTTTCTTCTACGGGATCCAGCTCTGGCAGCTGACCCCGAACTCTATTCTCCACCTATCCATCTTTGTCGCTGTCTGCGAGGCCTTCCTCGGCATTGACCCTCACCGGGGTCTTTGGAGGAAGATCTTCTACGTGAAGCGCCATAACGACAGCAACGGCCCCGTCGTTGGTGGCGTCGGCTTTGTTGTCAGAAGGAGGTCGACTACTTCGATTACCCAATGAAGGAGTCTGTCCAGGTGGCGCAACAAATGGTTTTATCTACGAGATCCTTCAGTATCGGGCGATGCTCAAACCTTCCTCCTTCGAGGACAACTGATTGCTAAGCCGAAGAAATCTTGGCAAAACACCCTTTCTCCCGACGAAGATTGACAGCCGACAGGCTGTTTGATCAAATTGTTACTCTGAAAAACACGGGAGGCTTGACAATGTGCGGCACTGAGGTTGTCTTAGTGTTCCTGCAACGTCGAGTGCAACCGTTAATGTCTCGCCCCCATCAACTGTGGTTTTATTCGGGCAAGGATGATGAGTCCAGGGTCAGCTCTGCCGATCTTTCGGCTGACGATCTCCGAGACGAAGTCCGCCGCTTGACGTGCCTTAGCAAAAATGACAATATCGTCCTGATATCAGCTCGTCCTCCTTATGATGCCGACCATCCTCCAACCGAGGTAATCCTTCGTTTGTTTTTACTGCCGTCATCCTTTTTCCGTTGTATCTCATCAATCTCTTTTTCTTTGAAAGGCGCTTGCAGCTGCCCGATGCTATCCTCCTACACCCGAAAGCGGTGTGGTATTAGAGGATGATGACGAAGATTCCAATGAAACCGAGGATGCCCCTCATGTCCTTGAGGACAGCGATGTCCAAGGGGAAGAGGCTACTGAAGATGACGCCTTCGTCAGGAGTAGGCGTCGGAAGCAGGTACACGATGACCTTATCACTTTGGCTGAATCAAGTCCTCGCGGAGGCGATAATGATGCCGACGACGCTGTCGCGCCTCCTCCTGCCAAGAAGAGCTCAACAAGCATCTTCGCAGGCGAAGATGATCTTGACCTGTGAGTGTTTCTTGCTCCCTCCTTGATTTATTCCTTGTCATCTCGTATGCTAACTGCGCACTGTTTTTAAGTAGCTCTGATGACGATGATGATGAAGTCCCTCTTGCAAAGAGGGCGAAACTCGTCTCTGAGAGAGCCGTATCGGCTAAAGAATCTAATCCTTCACCCACAAAATCGACACCTCCTTCACGAACGGCCGTAGAGAAGGTTCCAGTGTCGACAGTTATCCCTCCTGGCGACGTTCCTGCTTCATCGGCTGGTCGTGATCATGTAAGTATTTAACTTGCTTCATTTCGCTGGATTCCCTTTTATCGGTTGGATCCTTATGATCTTATCTTGTCGCAGCCGATCTATGCCACAGTCGACGCCGTAGTGGAGTTCGCCGAAGAGTTCACCCGACTAGAGTTAGAGAACTCCCAACTTCGAAAGACTGTCAGATCTTCGGCTGATCAGGTGCTGGAAGCCAACAGGCTTGCCACCGATGCCAAGAACGAGAACACCTTGCTGAAGGAGGAGGTGAAGAAGTTGAAGCAGCGTCTGAAGGATGAGCAAGACGCCAAGCATGCAGCAGCAGCTTTAATCGACAAAAAGGAAGGCGCCCTTCGCGAGTCCATCAAGGAATTATTAGGTAAAACCCGCCATTCGCCGTTTTTTTTTGCTTTGGTGTTTCGATTATTGATTACTGATCTGTCTTTTTCTCAGATGCTGCCGATTTAACCGTCACACGTCGTCATCAACTTCGAGAGGATTCCATAGCCGACGCCTTGTCGCTTGCTGCCGAGTCTAACATCCAAGTGCTTGGTCTTTTGAAAAAGGCCAAAGGGGCGTTGTCAAGGTTATACTCGATGATCTTCCCGAAGATGAAGGAGGACAAGACTCTTGACGATATGGCGGCTTCTTTCCTTGTTGATCCTTCCGAGCCTGTGGAGGTATTGAAACGCCGCAGCCGTTTATTTGGGGCGGTTCTCACTTTTCAATTGCTCATGGGTCATGGGATGGAATCAAATTTGGAGGAGTTGTCCAAAACGTTGCATGTCGATGGCGACCATAACTTGATCGATCTTGAACCTTACAAGCGATCAGCAGTTACTTGTGCGAACCGACTTCGAAGCTGGTGGATGAAGCTCAAGCCAAGCCTGCTCCCGAATCCGCCCCGCTCGTCATCAGCGAATCCTTGAACTTTTTATTTGACTTGTTGTAAATAAGACCAGTCGTGACTTCGTTGTAGTTTGATTTTACTTCGGCTCTGTTGCCAATTTGAACATGCTTTTGAATGTATCACACATGCCCGGTGCTCCCGATGGGAGTTTTTACTTTGCTGCTTAATCTGAATTAAGGGTTGCACTGCAGATTCCTCCGTCTTCTTCTCGTGCTGGGCTTTTTCCGAATCCTTCGAGTAATGATGAATCAAGCCTCGTTCGCCACTTGCGTGACCAGGTGTCTAGTTTAGACAAATATATCACTTCTCTTCGTGCAATGGCGGCCTTGGTGAAGAAAAAAGGGGAGATGGCGACAGCTATCAAACAGTATGCTCTTGATGGTCTCTATATTGCTACCGAAAGTTTGGGCTGTAAGAATTAGCCCATGTTTTTGCTTTTCTGCAACAGTTTCAAATATTCCCTTAACTGGTTCTTATTCCTTTCCAGTTGTAGCTTCAGATGCGGCTGAGGAGAACAAAAAGATCCACGAAGAGGTTGAAGCAATGACTGACGTTGCGCACCCGAATCATGGCTTGTGGCTGCATCGTCCGAAGGCTGTCGTCATGGCGAAGTTCAAGTATCGGGTGGGGAAGGCGCATTATTACTTTGATAAGTTCCACGCTCATCTCACGATGGTTTGGAACACCTTGTTTCCCCTAGACCAAGCACCTGAAACCTTATCTGCTTTGTTCACCCGATTCAAGTCCCCCGAAAGGATTCGGCAGTTGGTGCGGAAGGAACTCTTGGCGGGTGTGGAGCTTGCTCTTGCTTCGACATTGGCATGTCACCCGTCTCTAGACTTGGAAGCCGTAGCAAATACTGAGAAGAACTTGGGCCAATATTATGATGCCGCCAGAGGTCCTGCATACACCATCGTTTCCCGAATGGAGTCGTGCCTTGAGAAGGATCTGAAGGCTCATTGGGACCAAGGAGCTCGACTATGAATGTGATAGCTTTAATTCCTGCATAGGATTATTTTGTATAAATTTATCGCGTACGTTGTACGCTATGTTAATTCGATTGATATTTCATTTGCCGGGGCCGGCTGAGTGATCAGTTCAACCTGCTCTCCCGACGACTTCGTTGAATTATGCAATGTTATTGCGAAGCCTTTGTGTAAGTTTTGTAAGAGCGAGACCCGTCGACTTAGTCGAGGGAATTAGACGCTTGGCATCGTCACTCGGTGCCGGTTTGAGCCTTATTTTGTGATAATGTAACCATCGACGGCAGCACTCGCATATTTTCTCGAGGCTTGGATTGGTTGTTTTCTTTTGTGTGCCACTAATCTTAGCTCTCGTTGAGAGTATTTAATTAATGACACTGCATGTTTTATGGGCCAATGCTCCCGATGGGAGTAAGAGCCGAAGGTAAGGGCCGCAGTCGACCTGTTCAGGTGGTGGGGCCTGAATTGAAAAAAAGGAGGCAGAGAACCTGATTAAAACTTTATTCATATAAGAAAAATCAACCTTAAAGGCTATTGAAATAATAAAAACAATTGCGCCCTATGTATAGAACCATCGCAGGTGTGCGATATTCCATGGGTTTTCGACATCTTTTCCCGAAGTTGGATTTTTGAGCCTGTACGCTCCTGGTATCACTTCGGTGACGACGTAAGGTCCTTCCCATGGAGACTCGAGTTTCGAGGGTCTTTTTGTTTCAGCCGCATACCATATCTCCAACGCTGAAGCATCTATTGCGTATTCGTCGTGGTAGTTCCTCGCCTGATATACCGTGGTCCTGGCTAAAGCAATGTCTCGAGCTTCATCTAGTAGGTCTACGGCATCTTGCAGTGCGATGTTGGAAGAAGGTTCTGTATGCCGTCACTCGAGGTGCTTCGAATCGAACATCAACTGGGACTGCTTCGGCTCCATGTACCAGAAAAATGGGGTGTACTGCGTCGACCTATTAGGCGTGGTACGCAAACTCCATAGTACCGATGGTAATTCTTCGACCCAAGCTCCTCGCGCCTAAGGCGTTTCTTGAGGCCATCCCCTATTAGACCGTTGATCCTTTCCACCTGTCCATTTGTTTGCGGGTGAGCCACTGATGCAAACTTCGTTTTATGCCCCTGTCATCACGAATTCCGGAACTCTTTGGAGTCGAAGTTGGTTCCATTATCTGTGACGATACTGTGAGGTACGCCGAACCGACATGTTATCTCCTTGAAGAACTGGACTGCTGTTTTTGCCTTCTGGTTTCGTATGCGCCTCGATCCACTTTGTGAATTTATCGACTGCGACTAATAGGTACGTGTGTCCTCCAGGCGATGATCTCGGCAGTGGCCCAACTTGATCGAGTCCCCATTGGGCGAACGGCCATGCCGGGTATCGTCATTAGGTCTGTTCAGGGGCGTGCGGTTTTGGAGAAAACCGTTGACAAGGGTCGCACTTCATGACCAAATCTCGAGCATCCGATGCTGCCGTTGGCCAGAATCCTGCCCTGAAGGCTTTTGCTACGAGAGCCCTACTTCCCGCATGCCCGCAAGTTCCTCGTGTATCTCGCAGCAGTGCTATTCCGTCGTTGATGGCAATGCACCTTTGGAAAATACCGGAAATGCTACGCTTGTAGAGTTCGCCGTTTACTATGGTGAAAGCTTTTGATCGCCCGACGATTCGTTTTGCTCCTACTGGATTCGTACGCCAGGAGCGGTTTAGTCCATAATGGCTCGAGGAGGAGAACTTGTTCGGCTGGGAGAGCTGGAGCTTCATCAGTAACTTGATGTGGGTTTGCCTCTGCTTCTTCAGTCGATGGTTTTAAAGGTGTCGGCGCCTTCTCTTTTAATGATCGCTGAGTGATTACTTCGTAAAATACTCCGTCTGGGATGGGAGAACACATGGAGCCGATGTTAGCTAAGGTGTCGGCTTCCTCGTTGCTGGCTCTACCGATATGTTTGAGCTCTCACACCCTCGAACTTGGCTTCCATGTTTTGATACAGTTGATAGGCGATCATGTTGTCGCTAACTGCGTCGCACAGTTCATCGACTGTTGTACCACCAAGTTTGAGTCCCCGTAGATTTCCAGCGAGTCGCCCCGCACGCCTTTGCCATCTTCATTCCATGCAGCAGTGCTTCGTATTCTCTTCATTGTTTGTCGGAGGAAGTTCATACGCAATATGTACTTCATCTTATCTCCTTGTGGTGATATCAGCACTACTCCTGCTGCAGCGCCTGTGCTTCGTTTTGACCCGTCGAAATACATTATCCATGATCCTGACATGTCGGGTGCCACCGGTGTCTGGGATTGAATCCAGTCTGCCATGAAGTCTGGGAGGATTTGGGATTTTATGGCCGTTCGATTGACATAAGTTATGTCGTGAGGTGCTATCTCGATAGCCCATTGGGACACTCGACCAGTGGCCTCTGGATTGGTCATTATATTTTTCAACGGCGCCTCGCTCACAACGACAATCGGATGCTCGGTGAAATAGTGCCGTAGCTTGCGGGCGATCTCCATACCGCATACGCCAGCTTCTGATGATGGGGGTACCTTTGTCTTGCAGGTGTGAGTACTTCACCGAGGTAGTAAACGGGCCTCTGTACGCCATGGACTCTCCCCGCTTCTTCTCGTTCAACAACCAAGACGCTGCTGAAGACTTGGGCTGTCGCAGCTATGTACATGAGCAGCGTTTCCTTCTCACGGGGGGTTACAAGGACGGAGATGTCGACAGGATCTTTTTTAGATTGTCGAAGGATTCCTCTCCTTTGTCCACTCGAATTTTTCCGATTTTTTCATCAGATGTAGAAAGGCAAAGCTTTTTCTCCCAGCTTGGCAATGAACTGCTGAGTGCTGCTAAGCGTCTGCCAACTGCTGCACTTGGTGCAGATTCTTTGGCGGCTCCATGTCGAGAATAGCTTTGATTTTCAAAGGGTTGGCTTCGATTCCCCTGTCTAGGTTGTCGAAGGTTTCCCGCAGATCGTCAACGAGGGTGGCAGTGTGTTTTGTTTTTACCACGATATCGTCGATGTAGACCTCGATGTTTCGTCCGATCTGCTCTCCAAGGCAAGCTTGCATGCAACGTTGGTAAGTTGCTCCCGCATTTTTCAACCCGAAGGTCATGACGTTGTAGCAGAAAACGCCGTGTGGGGTAATGAACGCGGTTAGCTCCTGATCTTCCTTCTTCAATTTGATCTGGTTATACCCAGAGTAAGCATCGAGGAAGGAGAGGCGGTCGCATCCGGCTGTGGAATCAACTATCTGGTCGATTCTAGGCAGCGGGAAGTGGTCTTTCGGACAGTGTTTGTTGAGGCCGGTGTAATCGATACACATACGCGAGCGGTGGTGTCCTTCTTGGGTACCATGACAGGGTTAGCCACCCACTCGATTCCTTGAGCTCTCGGATGAATCCTGCTTTACGAAGTCGATTGATTTCCTCACCAATTGCTCTCCTTGGGTTCGAGAATCGACGCATCGATGTGCACTGGTTTGGCTGTCGGTCAACATTAAGGGCGTGCTCGCGAGTTCCCCGGGGATACTGGCATGTCGGATGGTTCCCATGCAAATATCTCCCGCTCACGGAGGAACTCGATGAGCGCGCCTTCCTATGCGGCCGTGAGGTCAGCCGATATATTGACCGTTGGGGTGCACCTGCAGCTTCTTGGCTTCCTTTGCAGCGTCAAACTCGTCGGATCTTACGTTTCGGTTGTCGGCTAGCGGCTGCGTATGACACTACAAGAAAAGTTCTGATAGACAACGTCCCAAAATCGTCAACTAAGGGGCATTTTTCGTCGCCTATGGGCCTAACCCGACGATATGGGTTCTGTTGTCGAAACTGCGTCGGCAAAGTCCTACGACATTTTTTCGGTCCGCGCTTGGGCGCCCTTCCGCCACGGAAAATCGGACCGTTGCGCAAGTGTTTTCGGGAGCCCGTTGACTGCGACGTCATGCAACCGACACGTGCGACGCCGTTAATTAATGGCGTTAACCGCGAAACCCCGTGGTAGATGGTAGGCCCACACGAGGCTTGCCACGTCTTAAGCGGGCCGGGCCGGATGACATAGTTTGACCGGTCAACTATATAGCTGGGCTGGTCCCTAACCTCTAAGGTTGATCGGTCAAAACTTAAATGGGCCGCCCATTTAACATGTGGGGTCCACCTTACAAGAATCGGGCCGCCCAAGACGCAAGGGCCGGCCAACACAGTGGGCCCCCTTTCTGTTAAAGGGCGGCCCATTTAGTGTGTGGGGTCCACCATATAGCAAGTGGGCCGCCCAACAAGCTAGTGGGCGGCCAAAACACAAAGTGGTCCCACTTTCCGTTAAAGGATCGGCCCATTTAGTATGTGGTGTCCACCATATAGCATGTGGGGGCCCAACAAGATAGTGGGCGGGCCAAAAACACAGGTGGGTCCCACTTTCCAGTTAAAGGGCCGCCCATTTAGTATGTGGGGTCCATCATATAGCATGGCCGCCCACCAAGGCCGGGCCAAAAACACAGTGGGTCCCACATTCTGTTAATGGGCCGGCCCATTTGATATGTGGGGTCCACCATATAGCAGTGGCTGGCCCGACAAGATAGGGCGGCCAAAGCGTGGGCCCCACTTTCTGTTAAAGGGCCGGCCCAATTAGTATGTGGGGTCCACCATATAGCAAGGGCTGGCCCAACAAGATAGTGGGCCGGGCCAAAAACACATGTGGGTCCCACTTTCATTTTAAAGGGCGGCCCATTTAGTATGTGGGGTCCACCACAAAGCAAATGGGCTGGCCCAACTAATTAGTGGGCCGGCCCAGTGGGTGGGGTCCTCCTTAAAGCAAGTGGGCAGCCCAATTAGAGTGTGGGGTCCACCGTAAATCAAATGGGCTGCCCAATAAGTAAGTGGGCCAGCCCGTTTAGTTGTTTATATGCCGGCATAATATGCGCTTTGGGATTTTGCGCGGCACATATGTGATTTCGCTTAATTGGGCCGTTTAAGGGATGGGAATTCGTGATTTAGATACTGAGAATATTTACGCAGCATTGATTTCTGTCGGATAGCCTCACTTACCACAAGCACCAAAGAAAAAATGCGCGAAAGAACTATAAAAACTAACTAAATATTACATCAGCTGCAAGGCATTGAAAAAATATTACAGAACCCAGAGAAATTGAATGGTAATTAAACCTAGCAATACAATGAAGCGATCCGACAATCTTTTAAGTTGTCCATGCAGCACCTATATCTGAAACAAAGACATTACAAGTTAAGACATCAACAATGGAAAGGCAAAGACACTACAATATTGTTTGGCAAAGAATTTGGAACTCATCATTTCGTCGTTATAACAAGATCATTGTAATGCGCACAATAAGCAAACAAAGAGTGCATGCCGCATACCAACACCAATATAACAGAGCATGTTAGAATGAAACAGCAGACTTACTACTGTCGAGTCCCATGCAAACCAACATGTTCAGGGAGTACAAAATTGGCAACAACATAGTAGCAGGCTATAAATTTTGTAACAACGACGAGCAAGATGAAGTTATGATGGCTACATCTACAGAGCAGGGAATGTAAACCAAAAATAGAAGTTACGATGGCAAAAGCTAAAGAGGAGGGAATGTGAACCAACATGTGCCAAGTGCAATTACTTCATTTTGGCCGTGAACTAAATAATACTCCTGAACTTATAGTGAAGGGGATGCAAATCAAGATGTTTCGGGATATAAACTTGTAATGAGCAACACATAGAGGATAGTTAATGCTGGAGCTTAGGATGGACCAGATACAGAATATAGTGGGATCACCTGTGAACTTGTATAAGAGGGAATGCAAACCAATATGTTCAGCTTTCCATATGTGAGCGTCATGCCAAGTCAGAGAAACAAGTCAATAATGCAGCTTTTGAAGAACAAGATGGCACGCAAAATTATTATCTAGTAGTATGACAAGTTTATTTGTACTACAGGCTAGTGCTAGCATGCCAAACTAAGTCCTTACTTTGTTAGCTTACAATGAACTAGATACAAAACAATGGCATCACCCGTAGTACAGGGAATGCAAGCCAACATGTTCATGGAGTAAAAACTTGGCACAAACAACATAGTAGCAGGCCATAATTTTTGTAACAACGACCGAGCAAGATAAAGTTATGATGGCTAGATCTACAGAGCAGGGAATGTAAACCAAATATAGAAGTTACGATGCCAAAAGCTATAGAGCAGGAATGCGAACCAACATGTGCAATTACTTAAAATTGGCCATGAACTAAATAATAGCAGGATGTTACTATAATACCTATAATTTTTGTAACAACGATTGAGCAAGATAGAAGTTATGATGGCTACATCTACAGAGCAGGAATGCAAACCAAAATGTTCAATCGCTTAAAGTTAGCAATGAAGTAGAAAATAGCAAGGTGTTACGGTCATAGCTAGGAATGAACTAAAAGAGCTTCAGACAAACAAGCATCTGAACCCAGAACATGGCGCTAAAACAAGGGACTTACATTAGGAGAAGCACTCTGTGGGAGTCACAAGATCTTCCTGGGGTTGATAGATCCGGTGATGAAGTACGCTACATGTGCTACTTGGGGTTGGAGAGACGGCCATTACACTTCATGGTTACTCATCTCGCCGCAAAAACGTAACGGCGCGTCGTTAGCACAAACAGGTTCCCCCAAGATTAAACAAGAACTTGCAAGCAATAGAAAAGCAGAAGAGTTTAGATCATGCACGGCGCCGGTGAAGCGATCCGGTTCATGCAGCGGTGTCGGTGAGCAAGATCCGATGCGGTGGACGACGGATCCGGCGAAGCGGCTCCGGTGGGACGATGCCGCAGCTGAAGCGATCGGTAGACTCTGGATGAGCATATGGTTTCGAGGTTCGGCGGGGATGATCCGGTCCGGTTGATGACGGCGTCGATGAAGCGGCCGGCAGGCAGCGGATGACGAGGATCGCGAGGCCTCGGGTAGGCCAGGGAAGTCCGGCGGGGATGTTCCGGTGCGGTGGTCGTGGAGGTGGGAGAGAGGGACTTGGGAAGTTCCGGTGGGTGGTCTGAGGGAAATGAATTTTTTTGGGAGGGTTTCCGGGCTAGGGAGGTGGTGATCCAAAAAATGACGGGCAGACCCCCCCACCAACCGACTTTGCTGTCATCTCCACATGGGGAATTTGGAAGCGTGTGAAATTTTTATATTTTGTAGGCGGGAAGTTTTGCCGCTATGAGATTTTGAATTTCGCTAAGGTCCAAGTATAATGATAAAAAATTGTGAGACCATACTAGTACCTCTGTTCAAGGCCGAGTGCAAAATCAAATCATCATCACCTTGAATATTGGTCACTACCATGGTCATGATCTATCTCTGAAATTAGCGTATCCGCTATATCAAAGTATAATGATAAAAAAATTGTGAGACCGTACTAGTACTTCTATTCTAGGCCGAGTGCAACATCAAATCATCATCACGTTGAAAATTTGTTACCATGATCATGATCTATCTCTGAAATTGGCGCATCCGCTATATCTTTCAAAGTATAATGATAATAAAAATTGTGAGACAATACTAGTACTTCTGTTCAAGTTCGAGTGCAACATCAAATCATCATCACGTTGAAAATTTGTTACCATGATCATCTACCTCTGAAAATGGGCGCATCCGCTAAAACTTGCAAAGTATAATGATACAAAATTGTGAGACCGTACTAGTACTTATGTTCAAGGTCGAGTGCAACATCAAATCATCATTACATTGAAAAGTGTGTTACCATGATCACGATCTATCTCTGAATTTGGCGCATCCGCTAAATCTCGCAAAGTATAATGATAAAAAAATTGTGAGACCGTACTAGTACTTCTGTTCAAGTTCGAGTGCAACATCAAATCATCATCACGTTGAAAATTTGTTACCATGATCATGATCTATCTCTGAATTTGGCGCATCTGCTAAATCTTGCAAAGTATAATGATAAAGAAATTGTAAGACAGTAGTAGTACTTCTGTTCAAGGTCGAGTGCAACATCAAATCATCATCACGTTGAAAATTTGTTACCATGATCCTCTGAAAATGGGCGCATCCGCTAAAACTTGCAAAGTATAATGATACAAAATTGTGAGACCGTACTAGTACTTATGTTCAAGGTCTAGTGCAACATCAAATCATCATTACATTGAAAATTGTGTTTCCATGATCATGATCTATCTCTGAATTTGGCGCATCCGCTAAATCTCGCAAAGTATAATGATAAAAAAATTGTGAGACTGTACTAGTACTTATGTTCAAGGCCGAGTGCAGGATCAAATCATCATCATGTTGAAATTTGTTACAACGATCATGACATATCTCTAAAATTGGCGCATCCGCTAAATCTTGCACGTGGCGCATCTCGGTGCGGAGCAACAAGCCGGTGCTATCAAGGTTGAGGCGTCGGTAGCGTCATCGGGCTCTCCTCTTTTGATAGATCTTCTACATGGCGTGGCGCACCGCCCACCGAGAAGCAGTCACATGTGAGATCGAGGTGGAGACGTCGCCGGCATCCTCGAGGCGCGACCGCCCTTCTACGAGCCAGAGTCGACTCAAGGTATGAATCCATGCGCTGTCGCGTCCCTTCTGCATATGAAGTGGGATGCCTTAGATTTATTGTTCTTCTCTTACGATTATTTCTAGCCGGACATGTGTGCTCTTTCTCTGAATATATTGCTTGAAAAGCTAACCAAGTTACTTAAATTCACTTCGTTCTTAATATTGCGTGCTAATTTTGTTATTTTTGCTGACAGTGGTGCACGCAAGGAAATTTATTTCTGGGTGTGCTGAGCTGTTAGGCCTAAGTCAAAATCCTCAGCTAAACAAGGCCTCAGCTTAACACATAAAAAGGTGTTCAATCTCGCCCACAATGTCCTCTTCTTTCCTCTTCCTTTATTGGAACTTGTTTTGCAGACAAGGAAAGTGGCACGTGTAATGTGAGTAAAACCCTCTTAGCCAAAATCAGCTACGAGCAAGATTTTATGTATTGTAGATTCCCCAATTGACTCTCATCCCCAATGTAGTCTTTTTTATGTCAGTATAGACTTCTTTACTGGATGTATATACTATCGTACATGGCATGCATTTGCCTAATGAGGAGCATTGTATTGCCATTCTAGCCAACCTGATCGATCTGTCAAGCTTCATGCACGAGATGCCATGTTTAATTTACTCCCTCGCTCCGATCCATATTTCTTGGTGTAAAATGAATGTGAATCGGAGGGAGTACTCTTCTTAGATAGTACTATACCAGTTCAAAAAAAAGTACTGTACTACTACATCACAAATGCATCAAAAGAGTACTACATCACAAGACCACCACTAGTAGAGTTTAATGCTTAACTTCCAAAGGGAATAAGATTACACATATGAACTTTAAACAGGCGCTGTCCGATGTCTGCTTGTTTGGGAGCACAACATAAATAATACTACCCCCGTCCATACATAAGTGACTAAACTTTGTCTGAAGATGGTTTCATCTATATATGTTTTTAGTGTGTAGATACATCCGTATCTTGAAGGAAAAAGGTGAGCCGCTAACTTTTTGAATAGAGTGAGTAATACAATTCGGATAAACAATGGTGTAGTAAAACAAATACTCCTGCCCATCATAAAACAAAACACAGACTGACTCAAATATATGTACAGATCACAAAAAAGGTTTCATCAGAACCCGAACATATACATGCAGAGATGACCGTTTGATCACATAAAACAAAGGTTTCGTGGCATATTTATGCCCCCAAAACAAGCAGACGTAGGACAGCGCCAACGTACTAGCAGCTAGCACTATGGAGCTGCAGTACAAACAAATGGTGCAACGACATTTCCACCAGAACGAAAACTAAAAGACATCAGACCAAACAAAAGCTGGGCTATCACTTCTTGCCCAAACAAGCCTTGCTCCTTCATATGCGACTTCCTTTTCTCTTATGGATGTTGAACTTTGAATTAGATGGGTTCCTGACAGCGCGTTCTTTTTCGTGTCCTTGATGTTGCACTCTGGATCAGGTCGGTTACTGTCAGGAAATGAACAAATTGATCAGCAAAAGTCATATGTAAATGAATGCAAAGGTTACATATGAATGACTAACCCGGTCTAACTGAGTAGGGATGTAAAGTGCACCAACGTCTAGCAGAATTGTACTTTCTCCACTGCCAGTTGCTCATATCTAATTGGAATACTCCCTCCTTTGCCCGTACAACCAGCTCATTTTTGTCCTCAAATACGCAGAGTAACCTTACTGCATGTTTCCAATTGTATGGAAATGATGTGTCAAGGCCAAAAAAGTATCCAATTCAAAATTTATATGACATGTCCATGACTCGTGATCGCCTGTTGATGATCTTGTACTGGCCCATGTTTGTAGGGTGAAGTCTCTTATAACAGCAAGGGCAACATCTCCATTATGTCCCTTGAAGATGTGAATGTTAAGCATGAATATATCATGCGTCTCATGAGGGCACTGAATATATTTCAGAGCCTTCTTTGCATGGTCAAGCTCAATGATATATCTAGACTTCGTTGGCCAGTACAAAATACCCCCTATGAGAGTTGCCGGTCTACGGTCAATCTCTGACAGCATCGGAGTTGATCGAGCTAGAAACTCCCATTCTTTTGAATCTGGTGAGTAGATATGAGCCTGTGCATCGTAACGTTTAGTTGTTATCCAAACAACCGAGAACTTGCCACAATGTGTAAACGGTTCAGAGTTGTTTCTCGAACAGAGAATTGAGCCGCTGCTTTCAATTGTGTGATTGCGCCACAATGGTGGTTCTGGTATCGCTGTGAGAACTTGCCTAATTGGATCCCAGACTGATATATACCCACTGGATACATTAGAATGGAGTAGCACCATACCATCGCGGCATCCCAGGACATAGATTTTGGGACCGTTCACTTGAGACGGGATTGCCAGCATCTTCAAGATGGCCGGGTGAAGATCATGCTCTGTGATGAATCGATTGTCCTCGGAGTTGTTGGTGAAAAACCCTAGCAACGGGTTTCCTCCGTTGTGTGACACAGTTAGCTTTCTGAAATAATTGCTTCCCATACATTGCCTCCATGCTTTCTTGGTGCCTGATGCAGCTAGTAAGCAGGTTGGATGGGGAGGAAGCCTGACAAGAATCTGAGAGACTACATCTCCAGGCAGATCGTTGATTGTTGTGGGTGTCCTTCGACTGAAGCTGGTAGGATTATGCAAATCGCACGATGCATCGTCAAAATTATGTAAACAGCACACTGCATCATCTATTTTTTAAAACAAAATGCAACATCTAATTTGACTAAGCAGCAAAATGCATCATCTAATTCATCATCAAAGTTTCCTAAACTGCATGGTGCATCAGCAAAATCAAAATAGTGTAAACAGCACAATGCATCAGCAAAATCAAAATAATGTAAACAGGACAATGCATCAGCAAAATCAAAATAATGTGAACAGCACAATGCATCAGCAAAATCAAAATATTGTAAACAGGACAATGCAATTGTAATCCTGTTGCATAATCAATGAAGCCCTTAATTTGCAAAAAAAAACACCACAAAAATAGGACGCACCAACGGAAGGCAATCTCGCATATACAGTAATAATTGCTAACGTGTCAACACGATTGGAGGAAAAAGAGACCTCTACAGGACCCAAAACTGTGGTAACATCAGATGGGGTTAGCTTTGATATAGGTAATAAAATGTAAACAACACAATACATCATCTAAGTTGACAGCAAAATTCTTCATCGAAATTTCCCACACTGTTCAAGGAATCAGAAAAATTACCTAAAAGGCTAAAAGAGCAAAATGCATCATCAGAGTAAAATATATGTAAACGGTACAATGCATCATCCAACTTTTGGCTAAACAACAGAGAGCATTAGCTAGGTTGACAGAAAAAAAAACCATGAAAAATTCCTGAAGAGGTGAGTGCATCAGAAAAATTACTACCTAAAAAGCATAATGAATCACCCAAATTACAAAAGAAGCAGAATGCATCATCAAAAATACAAAAACATCTCAATGCATCATCACGTCTGGTTTGGGCAAAAAACCCAATCCACCAGATCTAACCTCATTGCAGTTGGGGAAGGTAGAACTTACAAAGGGGTTGACGAGTCACGATCAAATGCAACAAGCGCCGCCTTAGATGAAGTCACCATCCAAGCTCTCGACGCGTTCAAAGCAGCCAGCTTCGAAGCCTCCGACGGTTCTCCCGGCTGCGCCGCCAAAACTCTCGAAGCACGCGCCAAGACTTTCCAACAAAATGCAGCTTCGATACGAGCATTTGCCAGCGCCACAGCGCCCGGGCCCGTCCTAGCCACCGCCTTCGCCTTTGCCTCCGCATCCGCATCCGCTTTACATGTCTCCGCCGATGCATGCAGAGCATCCGTCTCCGCTTTCCATGTATCCGCCGACGCAGTGTAGGCATCGAGCGACGCCGTTTTCATTTCCTAGAAAACCCAGTAAGTTACTCACATTGCAATCCCCAAATTAAGGTTATATCGAACACAATGACCGATGAACCTCTGTACTCGCCGGAGGTTGGAGATGTACATACCTGCGAAGATCGGTCCGGTGGTGCTTGACGGTGGTGCGTCGGGGACGGGGGAGAACTCGGCGGGGAGAATGGTGGCGCGGCCCAAGACGGCGGCGCGGAGAGGGGCGACGGTGCGGTCATCGAACCTCGGCAGACAGTATTTTGTATATATATATGAGAAGAAGAATAAAGTCTGGTCGAATGAGGCAGCGCGACCGGCAGAGTACAACCGAAGGCTACTAGTGCTACCTTGGAGTATTGTAGTAATACTATAACATAATAAAAATAATGGCCTTGTTTAAACCACTCTTGTCAGTGTGGCATCGCGTCCAAATTTAATGCATTCTGTGGAAATCGGAATAATGCTGTAAAAACTCTCATACTAGTGTGGTATATAGCATGCATCGACACTTTTCAACAAAATGTCGTCTCCATTTCATAGGAGACTGCTTGCACACTGGGATACGATGCTGACATGACGAAGGGCGCAGAAGTATTTTGGAGTATTTCATTCGAGCAGATCGGGGCGACGGTGCGTCTTTGGAGGGAATACCGTGTGGTGTGTCTTTGGAGGGAATACCGTACGTACTTAGGAGTATTTCATTCGAGCAGACTGCTTGCACACTGGGATACGATGCTGACATGACGAAGGGCGCAGAAGTTTGCGAAAATGGTTGTACTACCATCCGACCATTAGTATAATCATTGCGCGATAGCTTACACGAGAAGGAAAAGAGCCGAACAGCTGTGGATAATAAAAGCATTTGGCTCTTCGAGGATCCTTCTTCTACTGCCTTCTCAAAGGAGTACTACTATTGTAATCTTTTTTTGTTTTTCTGGGACCTTCGGGTCCCTTCCCCGTTGAAAAGTGAAGTGTTTCGAATACATTCATATGCCTATGTTTCTATTTTTACAAGCAAATAAATAACAAAGGATGACTCAATGCACAAGTTGATCTCATTTTGAAATTTTTTAAAACTTCTTCTATTGTATTCAAATTTGATTAGAAGGAGTCGATCGATTGTACATGCCAATCGTATAGCTTGGTGGGTGGATTGGCATTTGAAGTTTGGTCATTGTGTTCTTGTTTGTTACCACCCTCGCAAGGCACGTCCAAGTATTTCCTGTCAGAATTTATGGCATGTATGTAGTTAAATAACCTACATTATTTCAATTATGAGTTTAATTACTAGGCAAAAGCTTAAAAATCCATATATAGTTGCAGATTAAGATGAACAAATCCTTGAACCTATATCTACAAAATTGATGGCACTAACACATCCTACCAAGCGGAAAGCATGTCTACCCTACTGCTTCCAAAAGGTGGAATTATGACAATAATGTGCAACTGTTAAAATTTGGTAGCCCTCCTTCACAATTAACACACATCTAGCCATTTTTGTACAGTAATAAAAAAGGGAAATCATTCTTTCATGCATGCATATAATTGTTAGAATCTCTTGTTTGTGAAGTTGCTTAAAATACGATCTCTTCCAAACTTGAGGTCATATGATAACTAAAAAGTTTTGTATGGCGGGATTTTGCATCAAAGTACATGCGCACAATACTCACTTGTGGGCAGAAAGCCAAACAAACTCATATTACTAGGTTTGTATTAATTTGTTCTAGAAATTTCACCATCACACATGATTTTGTGCTTGCGTTAATTTTACTTTAAAAACTTCTTCCAAATTCAAATTTTCTTCAAACATGCCAACGGTACATGTCTACCAATTAATAATTAAGGGTACACCACACGTACTGCCTCGTAGGGTACATAAAAAATTACTATATTTTATGGCATGTACTAATTTCACATAATCTACAACTCAATGTTGAGTTTAATGATCAGCCCAGAACTAGAAAACAAATATACATATAGTTGCAAATTAACCTAGAAAAGCTCTAGTATCCTTTAAAACCCTAGAAAATGGACATGCATGCATGCATCCTACTCATAATAATTAATTAAGGTCTCGATCTCTATACTGCTCACGAAGTTTGGAATTCTGGCAAATATGCAACTTGTTTCATTAATTTACCATGGCGAGATAGATGCATGCACATCGATCACTTAAAAAATATAAAGTTTGTAAAGGATTTGGCATCCATATATGCTCACCGGATATATAGATAAGGCCAAGCAAACACATCGAATATTTGTGAAGAAATGTTTTTGCTAGAACCTTCAAATTTTTAGATTTACATCACACACAAAGAACACACCTTTAATTTCGCCAGGTTTGTGCACTAATAAAGTACTCCTACAGTACTAGAAATTGGATTGTTCTACTCCGGAGTGATATGCTCACCGGAGTATTTTTGGATCTTAGCTGGAGCGGCGTTTGGCGGTTGCACGAAGCCGTGCTGGATGTTAAGCCTGTCGAGGCACGCCTGGTGGAAAGCGTGCGCCACCTTAGCCTCATCGGCGCGCCGCTGCAATGCTGCGTCCCTGGGATTTGCAGCCGCCGCATTCTTAGCCTGCACGAAAGCTTGCAGAGCATCCCGACATCTATAGAGTGCCGGGAACATCACGTTATATACGAGCTCCTTGGCGGTGTTGCTCCTGCAAAGGGCGTCGCCGTGATGCGCTTCGAAAGAACGGCCTGGCTCCACGGCCGGCACCGCCTGAAGTGCGGTCGGATTAGGCGGCTGGCCACGGGAGCTCCCTGCCTCCGCATCGTTCGCGCCGGCCGGGAAGGGGATCTCACCTGCTGGCAAAGAAAACCATGCGGCATGCGCGGGCGGAAAAGCCGGCCAGGGCCGAGCGGGCGTCGCATGCGGGGTTGCGTGGGAGATCCCTGCCTCTGCATCCATCGGCCCGCACGGGAAGCGGCTGGCGAGGGGCTCCACGGCCGCGCCGCCGCCGCGGCTGAACAACGGCCAGTGCAGAGCGGGCGGGTTATGCCTTGGTGCGCGATGGACGAAGCGAAGGCGGCGCTGATGCTCCTCGTCGGTGGTAGGACTACGCGCGCGGCGACCAGAGCCAAGTCGGAAGGCCATAGATATGTCGATTGGTCACTTAAGCTGGAGAGGTTCTCTTACCATTTCGGAGAAGCGGAGTAAGAGGAAGTTGTTGCTTATACGGGTTCACTGCCACGTTGGGTTAAGAGGGGCAAAGTTGGTCAATGCCTAGGAAGTTGGAATCGTTTTGGCCCCAATTTTTTAATTACCTTGCGGTTCATCTCTCGGTCTCTCCCACCTCTTCACTATCCCTCCCCTTGCCTCCTTTCATGCTTCATCGTAGTGCATCTTGTTTTTCTAGCACCTTCACAAAAATCATACACATTTGGCCGATTCTGTCATTGTGTGCACTAATAAAGTAAAAAATCCATTATATGTGAATAAACGTTTAATACACTAGCTCGCAAAGATGTTTCTCAAGGCGATATGCACAATGCCTGCCAAAAATGGGTCATGATAACTAAATTTCGTGTTAATTTTTGCATGACATGTACTCACTTGTGTATGAAGCCAAGCAAACTCATAATCTATACCAAAAAAATGTGAAAGAGTTCTTTTTAGTATCCTTCATACATGGGGTTCCTATTTTTACTTTCTATTTTTACTAGTTACAAGTACTCATGCATGAAAACTTTTGAAAATATGTGCATTTTGGGCTGTGTGGAGACATGGTACAATAATATATTCAAGTTGATATACAAAGTCTAGACATATTCAAACTAGAAAAATAATGTATCTAACCCCCTAACCCTAAACTCTGTCTTATGAAGTCAAGCATGCATGAAGAGAATTGGTTTTGGGTTTCAAACATGGAAATTTCAAAATCATCCCAAAAGCTTCATTTTAGAGCGACTAAGAAGGATCCAGCTTACCTTTCCATTTTCATGTTTTAAACTTGTTTAAATCTTGGTCAAATCTAGGATTTGACCAAGATTCAAATGGGCATAAAATAAAAAATGAAAAAATGAAAAACCAAAGTGCACATAGTCTTCTTATATGTCATATAGTAAGCATTAAAGTTGGTAAACAAGGTCTAGACATATTCAAACTAGACAAATCATGTATCTACCCCTAACCCCTAAACTCTATCTTATGACGAAGTCAAGCATGAAGATTAAGTGGTTTTGGGTTTCAAACATGGAAATTTCGAAAACCTCCCAAAAACTTCATTTTAGGGTGACTAAGAAGGATACAGGCTTCCCTTTTCATTTTCATGTTCTATACTTGTTTAAATCTTGGTCAAACCTAGGATTTGACCAAGATTCAAATGTGCATCAAAATTCCAAAAAACAGAAAAATGAAAAACCAAAGCACATAGTTTTCTTATGTCATATAGTAAGCATTAAAGTTGATAAACAAGGGTCTAGACATATTCAAACAAGAAAAATCATGTATCTACCCCCTAACCCTAAACTTTGTCTTATGTAGTCAAGCATGAAGAGAAGTGGTTTTGGGTTTCAAATATGGAAATTTCAAAAACCTATCAAAAGCTTCATTTTAGAGTGACTAAGAAGGATCCATGCTTGCCTTTTCATTTTCATATTTGAAACTTGTTTAAATCATTGTCAAACCTAGGATTTGACCAAGATTTAAATGGGCATAAAATTAAAAAATCGTAAAAATGAAAAACAAAAGCACATAGTCTTCTTATGTCACATATATATATAGTAAGCATTCAAAAGTTGATAAACAAGGTCTAGCTAGACATATTCAAATAAGACAAATCATGTATCTACCCCTCTAACCCTAAACTCTGTCTTATGAAGTCAAGCATGAAGAGAAGTGGTTTTAGGTTTCAAACATGGAAATTTCAAAACCTCCCAAAAACTTCATTTTAGAGTGACTAAGAAGGATACATGTTCCCTTTTCATTTTCATGTTTTAAACTTGTTTAAATCTTGGTCAAACCTAGGATTTGACCAAGATACAAATAGGCACACAAAAATGAAAAACAAAAAGCACATAGTGTTCTTATGTCATATCGTAAGCATTCAAGTTGATAAACAAGGTCTAGATATATCCAAACCAGACAAATCATGTATACCCCGTGTCGATCTTATGAAGTCTAGCATGAAGAAAAGTCGTTTTGGCCGGTTTCAAACATGGAAATTTCAAGAACATCCCAAAAGCTTCATTTTAGAGCGACTAAGAAGGATCCAGGCTTACCTTTCCATTTTCATGATTTAAACTTGTTTAAATCTTGGTCAAATCTTGCTCAAGCATGAAGATAAGTGGTTTTGGGTTTCAAACATGGAAATTTCAAAAACCTCCCAAAACTTCATTTTAGGGTGACTAAGAAGGATACAGGCTTCCCTTTTCATTTTCATGTTCTATATATACTTGTTTAAATCTTGGTCAAACCTAGGATTTGACCAAGATTCAAATGTGCATCAAAATTCTAAAAAAATCAGAAAAATGAAAAACCAAAGCACATAGTCTTCTTATGTCATATAGTAAGCATTAAAGTTGATAAACATGGTCTAGACATATTCAAACCATACAAATCATGTATCTACCCCTAACCCCTAAACTATGTCTTATGAAGTCAAGCATGAAGAGAAGTGGTTTTGGGTTTCAAACATGGAAATTTCAAAAACCGCCCAAAAACTTCATTTTAGAGTGACTAAGAAGGATACATGCTTCCCTTTTCATTTTCATGTTTTAAACTTGTTTAAATCTTGGTCAAACCTAGGATTTGATAAACATGGTTGTAATATCCCAGGTTTAGAGGCAATAAAATGAGAGAACACCAAAGTGTGCATTGCATTCATGCATAGAAAATCCGGGGAATTTTCGCGCTTTCAAATAAAACTTACCACAGTAACTGAAGTTTCACTTGACTTGCTGGAATTGAAGTAGATCATCAAGTCAAGCGCTATAAACTTCACTGTGATCTTTACTAAAACCCTGTTTTGGGTAGAGATGATTTGATCTATGAGCTAGATCAAATGGAATTAGCTTTACAACAAACAACACCTTAAGTAAGGGTCAACTACAAGATTCTATAAAAGATCTCAACATGACATTCCTTACAACAACACATGAATAATCAAGAAACTATTCTTTACTTATCTTTTCCATGTCTTTTACTAAATAAATGTTTCTACCATGATTCTCATGGTGTATCTTCAACTAATTTTGTGTGTAATATAATTCAATTCTAAACTTATTAATAAATAAGGTAAATCACAGGGTCTAAAGTGCATAAAGGCCACACATTCTTAATTAAATCATAACTTATTAAATATATGGAATATCATAAAACTGAATCCATTTACATTACAAGTTATAGTTCAAACTATTTGAATAAAATTACTCATGAGTATTTTGGAACTCATATGATCATGCCTTGGTGCAATCAAACACCAACTATTCAAAATTGAGGAATAACCTTCAACCTTGAATTTTTGACCAATATTATAATATAAATCCAATCAAATATGATATAGTGACTCATCCACAATAATAAAACCATCCACAAGATATTTAGTGACAAATGCCACTTGGCTATCCAAATATAATTCATATGAGAGGATAATGATCATGCCACATAGGATGAAAATATCTACATGACTTGCATCCCAAGACTTGCCACCTCATGCTCAAAGGATTGCTATGGATAAGGGCATGACAACCAAGCACCTTACTCATCAAACCAAAACAAGAGTCACCCACCTATGTGTCATGACACTAGAGCTTGCCCAAGCCTATAAAAGGAGCCACACCCTTCATCCATTTGCTCATCTAGTACCATGATACAAGGAAACCAACACATAGAGCCACTCCATACATTAGCTAGGATCAAGATGAAGAAGCTAGGAGGTGGAGGCATACCACAAGATGCAGGTTTATCAGATTTCCTGAAGAACAAGCTACAAAAGATACCAAGGTAGAACCCCTAGGCAAACCATATATTTAGAGGATCATATCATCATCTCTTGAGTAGGACCTTAGGATTTTCCAAGACATTTAGAAGTAAGAGTGGTTATAGATGCTAACTATATATATCCATGTCCATCCTAGAGAATATTAGAGTAGTATTAAATCCTACTTGTTCAAACCAACCTTTAATCTTGGAGGTGAGAGCCATGTTCTATTAGTGAAACATAACCAAAGCTTATGCTCATATACTACTCTTAGTTGTGTATCACATGGGTGATCACCACTAAAACCATAGACCTCATTTGAATTTCAATCCAAGTACCACTTTGGATCATAAATAGAACCCTGCCATATCTCATGACTATTTATACTTCAATTTAATGAAGCTTATGCAAAACCCTAAACCTTTCACATAGGATTCACTCCACATACAATATTAAGCCTAACTTGTGCATCATGGATCACAAGTATAAACCAAGCAAGTTATAATTAAGCTTAAATGATATTTAAGTGATTAGAATGAAACCAATATCTAATTCTATTTTGCCTTCCAAGTACTTTGGTTAGTGGACCAAATAAAATAATATGTTATAGCTTGGACCATCATTTTAGAGAGTTAATTGACCATGATAATTATAGGATCTACCCTAAGTAATCCAAGCTAGAATTTGCTAAGCATGATTATTAAAGATAGAGTTTCTCCAATTATTTCTAAAAACCCTTAGAAACAATTCTCCACATAAGATCATGAACCAATCCCATTCTCAATATCATCTATTTTAAAACTTTAACCATAATTAAAATATATAGGACAATCAATAGTGTTAAGTAATAACAAAACCTAATAATATGTTTACCATGCACTGGTTATAAGTTTCAAATCAATTAAATAGATCTGGTTCCTAAGTTAAAAGGAAATTAAAATAAATACCTAAACCATTTTTATTTTATTCAAGTCTCACAAGATCTCAATTAAATCCAACCAAACTAGTTGTTTAAAATAATAAAACCGTTCAGTAAGCATGATTATCAAATTATCTTGATACTCAAATATTTTAGAATCTGCAAAACAAAACAGAATTCAAATTTGAATTCAAACAACAAAATAGAAAATAGAAAATATAAAACAGAATTTGAAAAAGGAAAAGAGAGGGAAACTTACCAGACCTGGCCACAGCAGCCCACCGCAGCAGCCCAACAGTCAGCCCAGTAGCAACCCAGCCCAAACCAAATACCGTTTTGCTTGCTTTAAGAATCGTGCGTGGAGAAATGACTTCACCGTCGTCGTCTCCGAGCTCGACAGCGCGGCGGAGCCAGTAGGCCACGACCTCGTCGTCGATAAGCATGCCCCGGACGTCGCCAGACACTCAGAACCACGCCCAACCTCTCTCGCGTCCGAGCTTATCCGCGGACGAGCAAATCCTTGCCAGATAGAAGCTTCCAGAGACCGCCACCTCCCGACCATGGCCGTCACCGTGTCGAGGCCACAGGGCTTCCCTTGGCCTATAAATAGTTGGAGGACATCGCCGTGCACTCCTTGTTCACCTCCATCACTCCATTTCTTCTCAGACAACCTCTATCTCGCATATTCATCCTCATCTGTTCGCCGGAGTCGAAGACGAAGCCGACGGAGGAGGCCACCCCAGCTCCGGCGCGTGGTCCAGGAGGAGCGCCTGGACTCAAGGAGCATCTGGGAGGAGCCTAGCATCCAGGGAAGCCGTGTGGAGGATCAACTCGTTCCTTCTGCAGCACATCGCTGGGAAATCTCCAATCGTCGTCGTCTCCGTCAACCATCGCCGGAGCCGACCACACCTTGAGCTTCAGGGTGAGCATACGCGTCTATAGCACCTACTCTCGCTTCCTGGCATCACCTGTAGCCCTAGTTCACATGTTGGCCGGAGTAACACCGCCGCAGTACCCATCGCCGGTGACGCTCCGGTGATTCCCTCGCAAAACCATCACCACCATTCGCTTCGTCTCGTTGTACTCGTTCAGTAGAGCCTAGCCGCGCATCTCGGGAGGCCGTAAATCGGCGACGCCACCATCTGCTGACCGCCGGCGTTTAACCGCCGGTGAGGTCAAAGGTCCTGGTCAACTTTGACCGGTCCTTGCTTGCGTGGCAGCCAACGTGGAGACAAGCCCCACCAGTCAGTGTCTAGGGCTAGATCTGTCTCGGTACATTTAGTTTTTCTGTTTAATTTAAAAACCAGTAAATAGTGGAAACTTTGTAAAATCATATAAAATTCATTTCAACTCAGAAAAATATGAATAATATATCAAAATGCTCACAAAAATAAACTCTATACAAATAAAATATAAAATAAAAATGTGTGTCAAAATAAAAATTCATTTATTTTTAACTTTATTGGTTATGCCTTTTCAATTGTTTCAAATCCAATTTAAATTCTACAATTAGTAAAGTTCAAAATTAAATATTAGTTATTCAATAAGTAATAAAAATGTTAAGATTAATTTTCTTAATCACATTTTCATCAATTAAAATATTAGTGGTAATTCATAAACCCTAATTTGCAAATTACCATTTACCATTTTCTTTAAATAATAATAAAGCAAGAAAATACCAACAACTAATATTATTTTGGGTAATCCAAAACTTGTTTACCTAAACATATTTAGTTAACAAGTTAAGTATTTTAAAATGTAATAACAATTGTTAAGCCCTAGTTTTTAATTAAACCTAATTAGGAGTTACCCTAATTATTAATTCTTGTGTAAATTAATAAAATGTCCAACTATGATTAATTTTGTTTCAAAGTAATTAGTGACCACTTTTCTATTGTCAATTATCATTTTAAGAGTTGTACCATAATTTAGAAACCCTAGTTCTAATATAAGTAAGACCTAGATCACATTATTTTATGTGTTCATCCTAAATAGTTGCAATCCTAAAACCCTAGGGGTTTAGCCCATGTGATCATATAAGCTTCACCTATACCTATAAAACCCTAGTAAGAAACAAATATATGCATGCTCATGATCCACTAGGATAAAACCAATTCACATGAGATTATCATTTCATGTCTTTATTTTTATTAAACCTATATGATCCACTAGTGTCACCTAGGTATAAACCCTAGCTTGTTAATATGTTAGCACCATTGATCACTATACCAAACCATGGAATTCTACCACAATCATCAAACCCTAGTATAATCCTAATGAGGAACCCTAACACCAACCTTGTGTAGCAATTCCCAACACATGCTCTTATTCCACTAAACCCTATTTAGGAAATCATAACCCACCTAGTTTAGAAGCCATTACTAATCACTTAGTGAAGCAAATGTGAAACCATAGTAAACCCTAACAACTAATTTATGGAACCACCTGGACAATCATCCTTTGATATGATGCTTATGAGAAACCATAGTAATGAACCTATCAATACTTGCTGCATATAAACCCATTCTATTTGAGAACCAACTAGTATCTATTAGAAAACTAAATGAATCCAATAGTAAACCCTAGAAAGCCATAGCTCCTATTTATAGTAGTTCTTGTTCTTATTTAACATGTTCTTCAAAAGTTATTCTTTTGAAGTACAAATGTCAATCAAACCATAGAAGCCCATAGTTCTTATTTGAAATATTTATTACTTCTTAATCAATATGTTCTTCAAAAGTTATTCTTTTGAAGTATAATATAAGTAATCATCAACCATGTCCTATAGAACTTAAAACTGACAACTACGCTTGCTTGTTATGCAACCACCATTCTTTTGTGAGTATGATTGTAATGATGCATTATATCACTTGTTTATGCTATTAATATCACCAACCCTAATAAGAACCTTGTTTGAGAACCATCCTAAAAGTGCAACACATCCTAAAGAAATATTTACAATTAAATCAAACCTAAATCATCGAGGTTAGGTTACGCTCGGGACGATTGCATCTCATACTATACATTATAGCATCTTTGCCAGTTCTTTAAACATTGTCTTTACCAGACAATGATGGTATTTCAGAATTTGGAGTTCTCACGTATCGAAGCTTTTGCCTGCATAATCTTGCAGTCAAGAAAGGCAAGTTCATCGCTTGCTCATGTCATTTGATTATTTTTATCAAACTATATGCAAAGTACTATACTTATCACTCCTGCATTGAAAAGCAAAGTATTATTTTACAATTATGAATATGACTATGTGGTGGGCAATGGAACCATGGTATGTGTTGATTGGTGGAGGTTCCATTGCAAGGGTACTATTCATCTAGGATTAAGTACCAACTAGTCTTCAACCCGTGCATCTTGCACGGGCTAGGCAAATTATGCTTTCATTTACAATCTTGTGTCAATTATTGTCCAACTATTGTTGCTAATCTGTATTTTTTTTTATCCTGGTAACTATTTCAGAAATTGTTTACTTCCACGTCCAACTTCTAACCGGTACATGTGTGCCATAATATAAATGGTCTAATATATATAGCTTATTTGGTCATTGATTCATTTGATGGAAAATGTTATGTATATGGGTATTTGTTTGTAAGGTTCAAATGGAGGCTTCGAGGCTTCGATATTATATTGCATGTGTTTTTAGAAGCTTCCATTTTGGCCATCATCAATGGCTTTGGAATACTTCAAACAGTAATTTTTTTATGAAACCTAACATAATTTAAAAAGTTTCTACATCTGAATTTAGATAAATCTGCAATATCCCTTTTTGGGGCCAAGGGAGTATTATAGAAAATATTTTTCAAGGTAATGTACATAAATATTATTTAACAGTGTAATATAATTTCTTTATGGAAACATTATTCCAGAATAATGATCTAAATATTATTTTAGACGTCTAGTCTAATCTAATTGTTTATTAGAAATTATTAGGGAAATGAATCAAATGATCGAAAGTTTGATTTTATTGGTTCCCAGATTATAATTTTTTTAAGAACCGGAGTAATGAAATAATACTCTACTAACATGGCAATAGATAATACAGGCGTTACACCAATCTAAAAGTGTTCAGTGTCTGTTCATATATTTTCTAAGATTTTTTCAATACAACTTTACACCGAAGCTGAAATATCCACTTTCATAAATGCAAGGAAATCTCTCGTAATCCAACTAACTTATCTCTAGTATTAGAAACTTATTCGCTAATTGATCGCCATCAAATAGAGTTTACATAGAGACTCATGGTTGACAAACTGATCTCACTATGTAGGGTAGCATTGTGGAATCATGTACATTACCCGTATATGTCGGGAAGGATCTGTATACATCATTTTTGACCAAACTAAGAAGATATTTTAATCCCTGACAATGCGCAGATGACGTTTGACGCTAGCACCTAGGTGCTCGTTGCTGTTGGTAGTCACCCCGTTTGGGTCCCCTCGATCGATGGCATTCAGGTCAGCGACGGAGAGCTAGGGAGGTGTCGGATTCTGAGAAAACACTCCCGGTCAAGCTCGTGCTCGATCGGCTGGATGCCGGTTATTCGACGCTGCAAGAAGACGGACGGTAGGAGGTCAGATGGTGAGCTCTCGCTGTGCAGGTTGATTCACAGTTGGGAAAGAGATAATCATTTCTCAGTCTCAGTAAGATTGATTCAACAATAGAGTATAACTGAGAAATTTTTATTAGTAGTATCTGGAACAATTGAAAAGGAGAGGTAGCGAGTAGTTACGCTACTTGCTGACAATATCGCCACCGCCTTAGCTTGCCCTGTGTCAAAGCACGTGGTCATCCCTAGCACACCACAACTCAGCGTAATATAAGAATTATATTTAGAAGTACTTAGATGATCGTAGAGGAGTCGGTAGAAGTCGCCCTATATGGGTATTTGCTGCTTACATTGCAGGCATACTGACATCTGTATATTATAGAAAAATAATAATGCTGCCGAATCTCCCATATGGCCATCATCGCAATGCATGGTGCCCTGACTTTCCTTACAATAATCGTGGAAATTGATATACAAATCTGATGTAATCTGCCGATGCTTGGAAGATGAGAGCATGTAGCATACCTGTTTTGTAGCCAAGAAAAAAACGCCCGATCAATGCTCCGAGAGATATATACCTGCGCAAACTTGACAGTGGGGAGGCACAATATTCGGTCGTCGCTGCTCATATGGAAGTTGGAGATGTTCACTGAAAATATACCATGAGGAAGCAGGAGACGTAAAGATTACGAAAGAATTTGTGATACCTGATGCGTGGAAGCATGCTAGTTTACCGGCCATTGAATCGAGAACTCTGGTAGCTAGTATTAATGAATCAATCTCGATCGTGTGTGGACGCAGACTCCACCTAAAGGTCCATTGAGAAGGATGAAGTTGCATATAGATGTCCGTCTCGCTGCGTACTTGCATGTGCCATAAACCATGATGAGAAGCAGCTAGCTCTGTGCAATAAAAAAATCCATCGAGGGTGAGGCTGCACATACATGCCAAGCTGCATACTTGCATGCGCCATAGATCACAATGATAAGCTCTGTGCAATAGATTTAAGATCAGCGCCTACCAATTGATCGATCAAGGCCAAGCCGCCGGTTGCTTTTCCTTTCTATTTCCGTGCAAATAGAGATAAATCTGTAGGTCTATGGATGATTGGTTGAAGTCTCCCGTCTATATTTGGGATGGAAGAGCAAGGAGATCAAGGAGTCACGCCTCGGGAGATTAGGTGGAGGCCGGTAGAAAAAAGGACGCAAATCTAGATACTACCGGCCTATCCAACATCTAACAACCTAATCTTAAAATTTAAAGATTCCAGATTGTCACCGCATCATTTGTTTTACCAAGCACGATTGGATGTCTAGCTACCGTGTCAGGTTATTCGTACCGCACTACTGGTCTTTATTCCGCACGGTTAATCCTGGCCGCAACACCAATATCTAACCGCTTAATTAATTTTGCTTATGTGGATTAATGTGGTGTCTTGTTTGGTGCCTCCAATTAGTAAATATAAGATATAAGATGCCGTCCAGTGATTCTAGCGCCGTACATATCGCGTTGACCATAAGATCTATAATGGCTCTGGGGAAGCCAGCTGTATCTTTTCCCTCTCGCATGCCAACGGACTGGTAATAAGGGTTGCCCGGATCAGTCTATCTTTGGTAAAGGTGGGTCCTGCACAGTCTACCATTAGATACAGGAGAGGGTAGACTTATTATTGGTCTATGAAGGATTGTAAGGGTTGTCCGGATCAGTCTATCTATGGTGTATAGGACAGGGCACATAAGTTGTTCGGATCAGTCTACCTTAACGGTATAGGAGAGAACAAGTGCCTGTGTTAGTCTACCCATAGATATAGGAGAGGACAGACTTACAAAAGGGTGGGTCTGCGAGGTCGCGGAGAAGGCGGTGTGGGCTTGGATCTTACACCTGGCCTCACACCAAGGAAGTGTGGACGGGAAAGTATACGCCTGGTTGGCAACAAGGATAAGGTCTCTTATGGGAAA
Organism: Lolium multiflorum; assembly: GCA_030979885.1. Taxonomy (NCBI): domain Eukaryota; kingdom Viridiplantae; phylum Streptophyta; class Magnoliopsida; order Poales; family Poaceae; genus Lolium; species Lolium multiflorum. The sequence goes on from CM061751.1 coordinate 16,707,205, forward strand.
AGTAACGCACCTCTGCAGAGGGTATCAAAATTGTGGCTGTCACTCCCTGTTCCGGGAAGGGAACTGCGAACGCGGCAGGAAAGGAACTTCATGAAGTTCTAGTCAACCTGTGAAGACTGACGGGCATAGTTTTCAGATTAAAATAAATCTTTTGAAGAAATGATTATGAAAACTTGCATTTGCCTATGACTTTCTGGTCTGTGGCTGTAGCTAGTGCATGATACACCTATTTCCCTAATATGAACTTGCTGAGTACGCTCGTACTCATCCCACTCTTAAATCCCCTGCTTAGCTATGGAGGCACCGGAGGATAAACTACCGTGGAACTAAAAGACAAAGGAGTCAACTGCAACAAGATGAAGAATCCAAGCAAAGAAGTCAATGAAGTCAACTGCTGCAGCAACTAGAGTGGAAACTTAGACCAGTAATAGAAGGGAGTCTTTCCCTAATCCTAGCACCTAAGTAGCTAGATTTCTATAGCAAGCCTAGTAGCTCTTAAGCTTGAGTTAGCAATAAGTTAGACTACGAGTCGTTCTTCTGGAGTTTTATTTGAAGTTTTACCTCACTGTAAAGTAGGAGGTTGTGTTGATCTTTTGTAAACAGCTTGTGTATCCTTCTATAGACATACCTTGGACTCGCATATGTTTCTGTTGTACCACTCTGAGGGATGTAATATGAGTGGAACGGTGTTTCACTTGTGTTATGTCAACGACTTGTGTACTACACCATGCAGTGGTACGCTGGGTCACCACAGCTGGTATCAGAGCAAATGCTTTGACCCTAGGATTAAAACCCTTTAAAGGAGACCTATAGGTTTGGTAGTGTCTATAGGAAGTTGTATTAGCCAAGACAACTATGTTAAATCAATTATTCTTTTGACTTGAGATGGGTATTCACTTGAGAATAATCCTGACACACTCGAGTTAATCTTTCTTATCTGTCTTTCTTAAGTAGAGTTAGTTAGTTATCTTGCTTCATTCCCAAATAACTAGAACACCACTGGAGCTTAAGATAATGGGTGGTAGTAGACCGCAGTTGGTATACAATACATGGTAGTCCAAAGGGAGGATACAACCATAAGGAAGATATCCTATTGGAAGAAGTATACCAATGCAGGTTATGGTTAAGTAAGAATCATTTAAAATGTCAAATGATTGATGTTAAGTAATGAAGATTAGTTATATAAGGTAGTATATGCCTATGATGAGTCAATCATAGGAGGTAAGGAAGAGTGATAGGAGTTATATAAGTCTACTTTTCATGGTAGAGTTGGTAATCAAATATGATTCACTTGAGAATCATGATGTGAGGGAGTAGAACATCATAAGTACGATAACAGAAGTATGATGAGGAGTAGGATTTAAGGAATAGTTTGAAAGCTTAGGCCTTAAAATCCTGGAAACTGTGCCGAGTATGCTCGAACCAAAAATGATAGTCGGAAGAAGGCTTTATTAGAGCATAGTTTATAGAGAAACTTGGAGTTATTGGTGGTAGAATTTAACAAACATGTGTTTAGAGTAACCATGTTATAGTCACGAGAGATTATGTGAGGTTAGTTTTCAATTAAATAGAAGGTAAGTTAGCACTTTCCAAGGAAATTAGGTCAACCACAACTATTCTGGACCAATTTGCTCAAGTTTATTTGATTGCAAGTGAGCAATCGAGGTAAATATTGAGGCAAATAGTAGAAATCCATATATATATGTGCTAAGTATCACAACCTAAACCTATCTTATGTGGTGTTATATACTACACATCTGAGCCTGATGTTTAGGGATGTCTTACCCAACTATTATATTCAGGCATATAAGGATGTGTATTATAAGCACAAAGCTGGATCTTCTTGGATTTTATTGGATTTTCATTGATTGACTAGATCCATTCATGAAGTTTGACTTTGATATGCAAATGCATGTTGCAATATCAAGCTCTTACTTGATGTTATAGGTCTAGAGGGTAAAGGTATTCGTGTGAGGAAGTGACGAATTCTGAAGATGTTGAAGACAAAATGAAGGTTCACTAGAAGAAGGAAGTACAGTTGTGGGAAGTAACCACACTACTTCAAATGAAGGACTAATCAAAACTCACTTTTATCCTCAATTGAGGAGTACTTCAACATGGAAGTACCATGGAAGTGAGAAAAATAGTGAATATGGAGCAGTAGAAGTGGAGCCATATTCATTATGGAAGAAGGGAATGCAAGTGAAGTCACTTACGATACTATTTTTATAGTGTCAACAAGTGGTTTTCTTGCAAAACAAACCCTGAAAGGAGGAAAATAGACAAGTCAAGTCGCAGCTGATGTAATAAGACCGCAGCTGATATAGGATAAACATGAAGAGAAAGTATTGAAAGTAAGGTAGATCTTAACTAAAACTATAAAAGTATCCGCATCTGGTAGGTAGATGTTGACTAGAACCATAAATAGTCCACAACTGGTATCCAAGAAGCCACATCTGGTGCTAGATAGTCTGCAGCTGGTACCAGATAGTCCACAGCTTGAACATTTCTTTACTCTAAAAGAAAGAGGGATTCCGCGGCTGGTATTCCGCAGCTGGTATTCCATAGCTGGTAACCATTTAGTCGGAGGATTGACATCGGATACCCACAACTGTGTGGATACACCGCAAGAATTCTTCGTGAGACTCTAGAAAATTACAAGTTATAAGCCAGACCTAGACCAATCTTCTAACCTTGGAGTTTAATGATTAGAAGAAAAGGAGTTTAAAGATCATTAGTAAACTCCAAGGGGGAGAGGAAGGATGAATGAGAAGTATTAAGATTAATATTTGAAGTATGATGGACCAAGAAGAAGGTCTGAACTGAGAGGAAGTTCAATCTTATTTTTATAAGGTTGTTGGGAAGTATCCATACCAAAGTACTCTCCGGGGGATGTCAGACTAGAAGCCGAGGTTTATATCTCGAAGAAATAAGGGTTAGACCCTAACTTGAGTGGGTAATTAATTACTCAGAAGCAGCTCAAGTAAGTCTAAGATAATGAAGTTGGATGAAGAAGATATCGGAGGACAATCAAAGCTTGAGAAGCTCAAAGACCGAAGGGTTTGACCAAACCAAAACTAATGTTTATTAGCAAGATTCCTTTCATGGAACCTAAAGAAACCAAAAGATGGATAATTAGCATAAACTAGAAGCCATGATTGGATGGACTAAATGAGTCTAATTCATTCGTAGGAATAAACCACCAGGACCATACCTATGGTAAATACCTTACCAAGTACCATTACTATAGTTATGTTAGTAAGGGAAAAGAATACCCTACCTTAAACAAATCTTTTAGAATTAAGGTTTGGCCACCGCAGCTGGTACACCGTAGTGCCATATTACACCGTAGCTGGTAGAACCAAGTTTTGGGTACCCAGATAGGAAGCTGTTACCACAACCAATAGAAAAGTCCATTAGTAAAATAAGATGTCCTAATCTAAGGATCTTTGGATAGCAAGACTTTAAGCTTAGAATATTGGAAGAAAACATAGAATTGAAGAGAGCATCAGTGCCAGATATCAGAAGACTCCAGGAAGGATCTGGACAAGAGATATATATTCAATTATATCTACTAAGATCATTATGGAGTTTGAAGGATTGTGATCTGTTCAAGTCAGTTCAACATTCCGAAACATGAGAGCGTTCGAACTTCGGGACGAAGTTCAGTTTAAGGGGGAGAGGCTGTAATATCCCAGGTTTAGAGGCAATAAAATGAGAGAACACCAAAGTGTGCATTGCATTCATGCATAGAAAATCCGGGGAATTTTCGCGCTTTCAAATAAAACTTACCACAGTAACTGAAGTTTCACTTGACTTGCTGGAATTGAAGTAGATCATCAAGTCAAGCGCTATAAACTTCACTGTGATCTTTACTAAAACCCTGTTTTGGGTAGAGATGATTTGATCTATGAGCTAGATCAAATGGAATTAGCTTTACAACAAACAACACCTTAAGTAAGGGTCAACTACAAGATTCTATAAAAGATCTCAACATGACATTCCTTACAACAACACATGAATAATCAAGAAACTATTCTTTACTTATCTTTTCCATGTCTTTTACTAAATAAATGTTTCTACCATGATTCTCATGGTGTATCTTCAACTAATTTTGTGTGTAATATAATTCAATTCTAAACTTATTAATAAATAAGGTAAATCACAGGGTCTAAAGTGCATAAAGGCCACACATTCTTAATTAAATCATAACTTATTAAATATATGGAATATCATAAAACTGAATCCATTTACATTACAAGTTATAGTTCAAACTATTTGAATAAAATTACTCATGAGTATTTTGGAACTCATATGATCATGCCTTGGTGCAATCAAACACCAACTATTCAAAATTGAGGAATAACCTTCAACCTTGACTTTTTGACCAATATTATAATATAAATCCAATCAAATATGATATAGTGACTCATCCACAATAATAAAACCATCCACAAGATATTTAGTGACAAATGCCACTTGGCTATCCAAATATAATTCATATGAGAGGATAATGATCATGCCACATAGGATGAAAATATCTACATGACTTGCATCCCAAGACTTGCCACCTCATGCTCAAAGGATTGCTATGGATAAGGGCATGACAACCAAGCACCTTACTCATCAAACCAAAACAAGAGTCACCCACCTATGTGTCATGACACTAGAGCTTGCCCAAGCCTATAAAAGGAGCCACACCCTTCATCCATTTGCTCATCTAGTACCATGATACAAGGAAACCAACACATAGAGCCACTCCATACATTAGCTAGGATCAAGATGAAGAAGCTAGGAGGTGGAGGCATACCACAAGATGCAGGTTTATCAGATTTCCTGAAGAACAAGCTACAAAAGATACCAAGGTAGAATCCCTAGGCAAACCATATATTTAGAGGATCATATCATCATCTCTTGAGTAGGACCTTAGGATTTTCCAAGACATTTAGAAGTAAGAGTGGTTATAGATGCTAACTATATATATCCATGTCCATCCTAGAGAATATTAGAGTAGTATTAAATCCTACTTGTTCAAACCAACCTTTAATCTTGGAGGTGAGAGCCATGTTCTATTAGTGAAACATAACCAAAGCTTATGCTCATATACTAATCTTAGTTGTGTATCACATGGGTGATCACCACTAAAACCATAGACCTCATTTGAATTTCAATCCAAGTACCACTTTGGATCATAAATAGAACCCTGCCATATCTCATGACTATTTATACTTCAATTTAATGAAGCTTATGCAAAACCCTAAACCTTTCACATAGGATTCACTCCACATACAATATTAAGCCTAACTTGTGCATCATGGATCACAAGTATAAACCAAGCAAGTTATAATTAAGCTTAAATGATATTTAAGTGATTAGAATGAAACCAATATCTAATTCTATTTTGCCTTCCAAGTACTTTGGTTAGTGGACCAAATAAAATAATATGTTATAGCTTGGACCATCATTTTAGAGAGTTAATTGACCATGATAATTATAGGATCTACCCTAAGTAATCCAAGCTAGAATTTGCTAAGCATGATTATTAAAGATAGAGTTTCTCCAATTATTTCTAAAAACCCTTAGAAACAATTCTCCACATAAGATCATGAACCAATCCCATTCTCAATATCATCTATTTTAAAACTTTAACCATAATTAAAATATATAGGACAATCAATAGTGTTAAGTAATAACAAAACCTAATAATATGTTTACCATGCACTGGTTATAAGTTTCAAATCAATTAAATAGATCTGGTTCCTAAGTTAAAAGGAAATTAAAATAAATACCTAAACCATTTTTATTTTATTCAAGTCTCACAAGATCTCAATTAAATCCAACCAAACTAGTTGTTTAAAATAATAAAACCGTTCAGTAAGCATGATTATCAAATTATCTTGATACTCAAATATTTTAGAACCTGCAAAACAAAACAGAATTCAAATTTGAATTCAAACAACAAAATAGAAAATAGAAAATATAAAACAGAATTTGAAAAAGGAAAAGAGAGGGAAACTTACCAGACCTGGCCACAGCAGCCCACCGCAGCAGCCCAACAGTCAGCCCAGTAGCAACCCAGCCCAAACCAAATACCGTTTTGCTTGCTTTAAGAATCGTGCGTGGAGAAATGACTTCACCGTCGTCGTCTCCGAGCTCGACAGCGCGGCGGAGCCAGTAGGCCACGACCTCGTCGTCGATAAGCATGCCCCGGACGTCGCCAGACACTCAGAACCACGCCCAACCTCTCTCGCGTCCGAGCTTATCCGCGGACGAGCAAATCCTTGCCAGATAGAAGCTTCCAGAGACCGCCACCTCCCGACCATGGCCGTCACCGTGTCGAGGCCACATGGCTTCCCTTGGCCTATAAATAGTTGGAGGACATCGCCGTGCACTCCTTGTTCACCTCCATCACTCCATTTCTTCTCAGACAACCTCTATCTCGCATATTCATCCTCATCTGTTCGCCGGAGTCGAAGACGAAGCCGACGGAGGAGGCCACCCCAGCCTCCGGCGCGTGGTCCAGGAGGAGCGCCTGGACTCAAGGAGCATCTGGGAGGAGCCTAGCATCCAGGGGAAGCCGTGTGGAGGATCAATTTCCTCGTTCCCTTCTGCAGCACATCGCCGGGAAATCTCCAATCGTCGTCTCCGTCAACCATCGCCGGAGCCGACCACACCTTGAGCTTCAGGGTGAGCATACGCGTCTATAGCACCTACTCTCGCTTCCTGGCATCGCCTGTAGCCCTAGTTCACATGTTGGCCGGAGTAACACCGCCGCAGTACCCATCGCCGGTGACGCTCCGGTGATTCCCTCGCAAAACCATCACCACCATTCGCTTCGTCTCGTTGTACTCGTTCGATAGAGCCTAGCCGCGCATCTCGGGAGGCCGTAAATCGGCGGCGCCACCATCTGCTGACCGCCGGCGTTTAACCGCCGGTGAGGTCAAAGGTCCTGGTCAACTTTGACCGGTCCTTGCTTGCGTGGCAGCCAACGTGGAGACAAGCCCCACCAGTCAGTGTCTAGGGCTAGATCTGTCTCGGTACATTTAGTTTTTCTGTTTAATTTAAAAACCAGTAAATAGTGGAAACTTTGTAAAATCATATAAAATTCATTTCAACTCAGAAAAATATGAATAATATATCAAAATGCTCACAAAAATAAACTCTATACAAATAAATATAAGATAAAAATGTGTGTCAAAATAAAAATTCATTTATTTTTAACTTTATTGGTTATGCCTTTTCAATTGTTTCAAATCCAATTTAAATTCTACAATTAGTAAAGTTCAAAATTAAATATTAGTTATTCAATAAGTAATAAAAATGTTAAGATTAATTTTCTTAATCACATTTTCATCAATTAAAATATTAGTGGTAATTCATAAACCCTAATTTGCAAATTACCATTTACCATTTTCTTTAAATAATAATAAAGCAAGAAAATACCAACAACTAATATTATTTTGGGTAATCCAAAACTTGTTTACCTAAACATATTTAGTTAACAAGTTAAGTATTTTAAAATGTAATAACAATTGTTAAGCCCTAGTTTTTAATTAAACCTAATTAGGAGTTACCCTAATTATTAATTCTTGTGTAAATTAATAAAATGTCCAACTATGATTAATTTTGTTTCAAAGTAATTAGTGACCACTTTTCTATTGTCAATTATCATTTTAAGAGTTGTACCATAATTTAGAAACCCTAGTTCTAATATAAGTAAGACCTAGATCACATTATTTTATGTGTTCATCCTAAATAGTTGCAATCCTAAAACCCTAGGGGTTTAGCCCATGTGATCATATAAGCTTCACCTATACCTATAAAACCCTAGTAAGAAACAAATATATGCATGCTCATGATCCACTAGGATAAAACCAATTCACATGAGATTATCATTTCATGTCTTTATTTTTATTAAACCTATATGATCCACTAGTGTCACCTAGGTATAAACCCTAGCTTGTTAATATGTTAGCACCATTGATCACTATACCAAACCATGGAATTCTACCACAATCATCAAACCCTAGTATAATCCTAATGAGGAACCCTAACACCAACCTTGTGTAGCAATTCCCAACACATGCTCTTATTCCACTAAACCCTATTTAGGAAATCATAACCCACCTAGTTTAGAAGCCATTACTAATCACTTAGTGAAGCAAATGTGAAACCATAGTAAACCCTAACAACTAATTTATGGAACCACCTGGATAATCATCCTTTGATATGATGCTTATGAGAAACCATAGTAATGAACCTATCAATACTTGCTGCATATAAACCCATTCTATTTGAGAACCAACTAGTATCTATTAGAAAACTAAATGAATCCAATAGTAAACCCTAGAAAGCCATAGCTCCTATTTATAGTAGTTCTTGTTCTTATTTAACATGTTCTTCAAAAGTTATTCTTTTGAAGTACAAATGTCAATCAAACCATAGAAGCCCATAGTTCTTATTTGAAATATTTATTACTTCTTAATCAATATGTTCTTCAAAAGTTATTCTTTTGAAGTATAATATAAGTAATCATCAACCATGTCCTATAGAACTTAAAACTGACAACTACGCTTGCTTGTTATGCAACCACCATTCTTTTGTGAGTATGATTGTAATGATGCATTATATCACTTGTTTATGCTATTAATATCACCAACCCTAATAAGAACCTTGTTTGAGAACCATCCTAAAAGTGCAACACATCCTAAAGAAATATTTACAATTAAATCAAACCTAAATCATCGAGGTTAGGTTACGTTCGGGACGATTGCATCTCATACTATACATTATAGCATCTTTGCCAGTTCTTTAAACATTGTCTTTACCGGACAATGATGGTATTTCAGAATTTGGAGTTCTCACGTATCGAAGCTTTTGCCTGCATAATCTTGCAGTCAAGAAAGGCAAGTTCATCGCTTGCTCATGTCATTTGATTATTTTTATCAAACTATATGCAAAGTACTATACTTATCACTCTGCATTGAAAAGCAAAGTATTATTTTACAATTATGAATATGACTATGTGGTGGGCAATGGAACCATGGTATGTGTTGATTGGTGGAGGTTCCATTGCAAGGGTACTATTCATCTAGGATTAAGTACCAATGCCGTCCAGTGATTCTAGCGCCGTACATATCGCGTTGACCATAAGATCTATAATGGCTCTGGGGAAGCCAGCTGTATCTTTTCCCTCTCGCATGCCAACGGACTGGTAATAAGGGTTGCCCGGATCAGTCTATCTTTGGTAAAGGTGGGGACATGTGGTCCTGCACAGTCTACCATTAGATACAGGAGAGGGTAGACTTATTATTGGTCTATGAAGGATTGTAAGGGTTGTCCGGATCAGTCTATCTATGGTGTATAGGACAGGGCACATAAGTTGTTCGGATCAGTCTACCTTAACGGTATAGGAGAGAACAAGTGCCTGTGTTAGTCTACCCATAGATATAGGAGAGGACAGACTTACAAAAGGGTGGGTCTGCGAGGTCGCGGAGAAGGCGGTGTGGGCTTGGATCTTACACCTGGCCTCACACCAAGGAAGTGTGGACGGGAAAGAACGCCTGGTTGGCAACAAGGATAAGGTCTCTTATGGGAAAAGTAACGCACCTCTGCAGAGGGTATCAAAATTGTGGCTGTCACTCCCTGTTCCGGGAAGGGAACTGCGAACGCGGCAGAAAGGAACTCCATGAAGTTCTAGTCAACCTGTGAAGACTGACGGGCATAGTTTTCAGAATAAAATAAATCTTTTGAAGAAATGATTATGAAAACTTGCATTTGCCTATGACTTTCTGGTCTGTGGCTGTAGCTAGTGCATGATACACCTATTTCCCTAATATGAACTTGCTGAGTACGTCGTACTCATCCCACTCTTAAATCCCCGCTTAGCTATGGAGGCACGGAGGATAAACTACCGTGGAACTAAAAGACAAAGGAGTCAACTGCAACAAGATGAAGAATCCAAGCAAAGAAGTCAATGAAGTCAACTGCTGCAGCAACTAGAGTGGAAACTTAGACTAGTAATAGAAGGGAGTCTTTCCCTAATCCTAGCACCTAAGTAGCTAGATTTCTATAGCAAGCCTAGTAGCTCTTAAGCTTGAGTTAGCAATAAGTTAGACTACGAGTCGTTCTTCTGGAGCTTTATTTGAAGTTTTACCTCACTGTAAAGTAGGAGGTTGTGTTGATCTTTTGTAAACAGCTTGTGTATCCTTCTATAGACATACCTTGGACTCGCATATGTTTCTGTTGTACCACTCTGAGGGATGTAATATGAGTGGAACGGTGTTTCACTTGTGTTATGTCAACGACTTGTGTACTACACCATGCAGTGGTACGCTGGGTCACCACAATCTAGACATATTCAAACCAGACAAATCATGTATCTACCCCTATCGACCCTAAACTTCGTCTTATGAAGTCAAGCATGAAGAGAAGTGGTTTTGGGTTTCAAACATGGAAATTTCAAAAACCTCCCAAAATTAAAGCTTCATTTTAGAGTGACTAGTTAAGAAGGATCCAGGCTTACCTTTTCATTTTCATGTTTTAAACTTGTTTAAATCTTATTCAAACCTAGGATTTGACCAATATTCAAATGGGCATAAAATAAAAAATAAATAAAATAAAAAACCAAAGCACATAGTCTTCTTATGTCATATAGTAAGCATTCAAGTTCATAAACAAGGTCTAGACATATTCAAACCAGACAAATCATGTACCCCTAACCCTAAACTTTGTCTTAATTATATATGAAGTCAAGCATGAAGCAGAGAAGTGTGGTTTTTGGTTTCAAACATGGAAATTTCAAAAACCTCCCAAAAAGCTTCATTTTAATTAGACTGGCTGGTTAATTAAGAAGGATCCATGATTAATTACCTTTTCATTGTCATGTTTTATACTTGTTTAAATCTTGGTCGAACCTAGGATTTGACCAAGATTCAAATGGGCATAACAATTCAGAAAAACGAAAGAATGAAAAACCAAAGCACATAGCCTTCTTATGTCATATAGTAAGCATTCAAATTGATAAACATGGTCTAGACATATTCAAACCAGAAAAATCATGTATCTACCCCTAACCCTAAACTCTGTCTTATGAAGTCAAGCATGAACAGAAGTATGGTGGTTTTGGGTTTCAAACATGGTAAATTCAAGAACCTCCCAAAAGCTTCATTTTAGAGTTACTAAGAGAAAGATCCAGACTTAATTACCTTATCATTTTCACATGTTAAACTTGCTTAAATCTTGCTCAACAAACCTAGGATTTTACCAAGATTCTCAAATGGGCATAAAAATCAAAAAATGAAATACCAATGCACATAGTCCTCTTATGTCATATAGTAAGCATTCAAGTTGATAAACAAGGTCTAGACATATTCAAACACGACAAATCATGTATCTACCCCTATCGACCCTAAACTTCGTCTTATGAAGTCAAGCATGAAGAGAAGTGGTTTTGGGTTTCAAACATGGAAATTTCAAAAACCTCCCAAAATTCAGCTTCATTTTAGAGCGACTAAGAAGGATCGATGCTTTTACCTTTTCATTTCCATGTTTTAAACTTATTTAAATCTTGGTCAAACCTAGGATTTGACCAAGATTCAAATGGGCATAAAAATTCAGACAAAAAATCTAAAGAATTAAAAACCAAAGCACATAGCCTTCTTAATTATGTCATATAGTAAACACTCAAGTTGATAAACAAGGTCTAGACATATTCAAACCAGAAAAATCATGTGTATATCTACCCCTAACCCTAAACTCTGTCTTATGAAGTCAATCATGAAGAGAATTGGTTTTGGGTTTCAAACATGGAAATTTCAAGTACGTCCCAAAAGCTTCATATATTTTAGAGTGACTAATTAAGAAGGATCTTGGATTACGTTTTCATTTTCATGCTTGAAACTTGTTTAAATCTTGGTTGAACCTAGGATTTGACCAGAATCAAATGTGCATAAAATTCTTAAAAAATAGAAAAATGAAAAACAAAAGCACATGGTCTTCTTATGTCATATAGTAAGCATTCAAGTTGATAAACAAGGTTTAGACATATTCAAACCAGACAAATCATGTATCTACCCCCTAACCCTAAACTCGGTCTTATGAAGTCTAGCATGAGGAGAAGTCGTTTTGGGTTTCAAACGTTTAAGCCAAAAGCCCCATTTCAAATATTTCAAACTTATTCAAATTTGGTTCAAATTTGAAAGACACACAAGTTATAGCACACATAGTGCATACATTCTCACACATACTGCACTAGATGCTAACCCGGCCTATAGTTTGAGGCCATTGGATGAGGTCGAAAAAAATCTTGGATTAGAAATGGGGTTGTTCGAACCCCGTAGTTGGATTTTTTGAACCTTGATCTGTAGTACTGGGCAAAACCCTAGTTTAACCTATTTAATTATAGATTCGTAGGTCGATTTTTCTACCTTTTTATTATTACTATGCAGCACATGTGTGTTTGCCCGTCGAGTGAAACTCGGAGGAAGAGGGATCACTCGGAAGGAGAGAAGAAGGGAGAGAATTATGGTGTCTCCCCTTTTTCGGGTGATGATGTTGACTTTTGTGCAGGGTTTGTCAGTGAGCAGGAGGTGCGAGCGAGCAAGCGAGCGAGCGAGTCGAGCGAGGCCGAGAATGAGAGAGATTTGTTTTTTTGTGAGAGGGACAACCGAAGGATCCAAGGACCCACAGACTTCCAATACGCATCCCGATGCGTCTTCTCTTGACAAAGAAAATGGCTGGGAGTTTGCGTACCTATTGCACGTGACTTGTGCTCACTGAAGTGTGGGACCTCACGCATGGGCACCACACGTAAGTGACAGACCTGTTGGTGTAAAAACTCGGTTGATTATTATAGTGCATTAGAACAAAGTTTCCTATGGATTCAAGGGTAGGAAATCCAAGTTAACTCATTTACATGATATTATTTTTTCCATGAAGCAAAGTTAACGCACCTATCAATTGGTACATTTTGGAGTGACTAAGAAGGATCCAGGCTTACTTATTCGTTTTCACGTGTAAAACTTGTCTAAATCTTGGTCAAACAAAATTGGCAGAAAATTCAAAAAAAAAAAAAATGAAAAACCAAAGCACATAGTCTTCTTATGTCATGTAGTAAGCATTAAAGTTGATAAACAAGGTCTAGACATATTCAAACCATACTAATCATGTATCTACCCGCTAACCCCTAAACTATGTCTTAAGAAGTCAAGAATGAAGAGAAGTGGTTTTGGGTTTCAAACATGGACATTTCAAAAACCTCCCAAAACTTCATTTTAGGGTGAGTAAGAAGGATACAGGCTTCCCTTTTCATTTTCATGTTCTATACTTGTTTAAATCTTGGTCAAACCTAGGATTTGACCAAGATTCAAATGGGCACAAAAAAATAAAAAAAGCACATAGTGTTCTTATGTCATATCGTAAGCATTCAAGTTGATAAACAAGGTCTAGATATATCCAAATTAACCAGACAAATCATGTATCTACCCCCTATCGACCCTAAACTTCGTCTTATGAAGTCAAGCATGAAGAGAAGTGGTTTTGGGTTTCAAACATGGAAATTTCAAAACCTCCCAAAATTCACTTCATTTTAGAGCGACTAAGAAGGATCGATGCTTACCTTTTCATTTCCATGTTTTAAACTTATTTAAATCTTGGTCAAACCTAGGATTTGACCAAGATTCAAATGGGCATAAAAATTCAGACAAAAAATCTAAAGAATGAAAAACCAAAGCACATAGCCTTCTTAATTATGTCATATAGTAAACACTCAAGTTGATAAACAAGGTCTAGACATATTCAAACCAGAAAAATCATGTGTATATCTACCCCTAACCCTAAACTCTGTCTTATGAAGTCAATCTCTAGGATTTGACCAAGATTCAAATGGGCATAAAAACAAAAAATGAAAAACCAAAGCGCACATAGTCTTCTTATATGTCATATAGTAAGCATTAAAGTTGATAAACAAGGTCTGGACATATTCAAACTAGCTAGACAAATCATGTATCTACCCCTAACCCCTAAACTCTGTCTTATGACGAAGTCAAGCATGAAGATAAGTGGTTTTGGGTTTCAAACATGGAAATTTCAAAAACCTCCCAAAAACTTCATTTTAGGGTGACTAAGAAGGATACAGGCTTCCATTTTCATTTCCATGTTCTATACTTGTTTAAATCTTGGTCAAACCTAGGATTTGACCAAGATTCAAATGTGCATCAAATTAAATTCCAAAAAAATCAGAAAAATGAAAAACCAAAGCACATAGTTTTCTTATGTCACATACATATATATATAGTAAGCATTCAAAAGTTGATAAACAAGGTCTAGCTAGACATATTCAAATAAGACAAATCATGTATCTACCCTCTAAAACCATAAAAACTCTGTCTTATGAAGTCAAGCATGAAGAGAAGTGGTTTTTGGTTTCAAACATGGAAATTTCAAAAACCTCCCAAAATTAAAGCTTCATTTTAGAGTGACTAGTTAAGAAGGATCCAGGCTTACCTTTTCATTTTCATGTTTTAAACTTGTTTAAATCTTGGTCAAACCTAGGATTTGACCAATATTCAAATGGGCATAAAATAAAAAAATAAATAAAATAAAAAACCAAAGCACATAGTCTTCTTATGTCATATAGTAAGCATTCAAAAGTTCATAAACAAGGTCTAGACATATTCAAACCAGACAAATCATGTACCCCCTAACCCTAAACTTTGTCTTAATTATATATGAAGTCAAGCATGAAGCAGAGAAGTGTGGTTTTGGGTTTCAAACATGGAAATTTCAAAAACCTCCCAAAAAGCTTCATTTTAATTAGACTGGCTGGTTAATTAAGAAGGATCCATGATTAATTACCTTTTCATTGTCATGTTTTAAACTTGTTTAAATCTTGGTCGAACCTAGGATTTGACCAAGATTCAAATGGGCATAACAATTCAGAAAAAATCGAAAGAATGAAAAACCAAAGCACATAGCCTTCTTATGTCATATAGTAAGCATTCAAATTGATAAACATGGTCTAGACATATTCAAACCAGAAAAATCATGTATCTACCCCTAACCCTAAACTCTGTCTTATGAAGTCAAGCATGAACAGAAGTGGTTTTTGGGTTTCAAACATGGTAAATTCAAGAACCTCCCAAAAGCTTCATTTTAGAGTTACTAAGAGAAAGATCCAGACTTAATTACCTTATCATTTTCACATGTTAAACTTGTTTAAATCTTGCTCAACAAACCTAGGATTTTACCAAGATTCTCAAATGGGCATAAAAATCAAAAAATGAAACACCAATGCACATAGTCCTCTTATGTCATATAGTAAGCATTCAAGTTGATAAACAAGGTCTAGACATATTCAAACAAGACAAATCATGTATCTACCCCCTATCGACCCTAAACTTCGTCTTATGAAGTCAAGCATGAAGAGAAGTGGTTTTGGGTTTCAAACATGGAAATTTCAAAAACCTCCCAAAATTCAGCTTCATTTTAGAGCGACTAAGAAGGATTGATGCTTACCTTTTCATTTCCATGTTTTAAACTTATTTAAATCTTGGTCAAACCTAGGATTTGACCAAGATTCAAATGGGCATAAAAATTCAGACAAAAAATCTAAAGAATGAAAAACCAAAGCACATAGCCTTCTTAATTATGTCATATAGTAAACACTCAAGTTGATAAACAAGGTCTAGACATATTCAAACCAGAAAAATCATGTGTATATCTACCCCTAACCCTAAACTCTGTCTTATGAAGTCAATCTCTAGGATTTGACCAAGATTCAAATGGGCATAAAATAAAAAAACAGAAAAATGAAAAACCAAAGCGCACATAGTCTTCTTATATGTCATATAGTAAGCATTAAAGTTGATAAACAAGGTCTGGACATATTCAAACTAGCTAGACAAATCATGTATCTACCCCCTAACCCCTAAACTCGTCTTATGACGAAGTCAAGCATGAAGATAAGTGGTTTTGGGTTTCAAACATGGAAATTTCAAAAACCTCCCAA
The DNA here is from genome assembly GCA_030979885.1 of Lolium multiflorum. Classification (NCBI taxonomy): domain Eukaryota; kingdom Viridiplantae; phylum Streptophyta; class Magnoliopsida; order Poales; family Poaceae; genus Lolium; species Lolium multiflorum. The sequence continues at coordinate 16,723,214 of CM061751.1, forward strand.
AAACTTCATTTTAGGGTGACTAAGAAGGATACATGCTTCCATTTTCATTTCCATGTTCTATACTTGTTTAAATCTTGGTCAAACCTAGGATTTGACCAAGATTCAAATGTGCATCAAAATTCCAAAAAAATCAAAAAAATGAAAAACCAAAGCACATAGTTTTCTTATGTCACATACATATATATAGTAAGCATTCAAAAGTTCATAAACAAGGTCTAGACATATTCAAACCAGACAAATCATGTACCCCTAACCCTAAACTTTGTCTTAATTATATATGAAGTCAAGCATGAAGCAGAGAAGTGTGGTTTTGGGTTTCAAACATGGAAATTTCAAAAACCTCCCAAAAAGCTTCATTTTAATTAGACTGGCTGGTTAATTAAGAAGGATCCATGATTAATTACCTTTTCATTGTCATGTTTTAAACTTGTTTAAATCTTGGTCGAACCTAGGATTTGACCAAGATTCAAATGGGCATAAAAATTCAGAAAATCGAAAGAATGAAAAACCAAAGCACATAGCCTTCTTATGTCATATAGTAAGCATTCAAGTTGATAAACATGGTCTAGACATATTCAAACCAGAAAAATCATGTATCTACCCCTAACCCTAAACTCTGTCTTATGAAGTCAAGCATGAAAAGAAGTACGGTGGTTTTGGGTTTCAAACATGGTAAATTCAAGAACCTCCCAAAAGCTTCATTTTAGAGTTACTAAGAGAAAGATCCAGACTTAATTACCTTATCATTTTCACATGTTAAACTTGTTTAAATCTTGCTCAACAAACCTAGGATTTTACCAAGATTCTCAAATGGGCATAAAAATCAAAAAATGAAATACCAATGCACATAGTCCTCTTATGTCATATAGCTAGTAAGCATTCAAGTTGATAAACAAGGTCTAGACATATTCAAACAAGAAAAATCATGTATCTACCCCCTATCGACCCTAAACTTCGTCTTATGTCAAGCATGAAGAGAAGTGGTTTTGGGTTTCAAACATGGAAATTTCAAAAACCTCCCAAAATTCAGCTTCATTTTAGAGCGACTAAGAAGGATCGATGCTTACCTTTTCATTTCCATGTTTTAAACTTGTTTAAATCTTGGTCAAATCTAGGATTTGACCAAGATTCAAATGGGCATAAAATAAAAAAACGAAAAATGAAAAACCAAAGCGCACATAGTCTTCTTATATGTCATATAGTAAGCATTCAAGTTGATAAACAAGGTCTAGACATATTCAAACTAGCTAGACAAATCATGTATCTACCCCCTAAAACCACTAAACTCTGTCTTATGACGAAGTCAAGCATGAAGATAAGTGGTTTTAGGTTTCAAACATGGAAATTTCAAAAACCTCCCAAAATTCAGCTTCATTTTAGAGCGACTAAGAAGGATCGATGCTTTTACCTTTTCATTTCCATGTTTTAAACTTATTTAAATCTTGGTCAAACCTAGGATTTGACCAAGATTCAAATGGGCATAAAAATTCAGACAAAAAATCTAAAGAATGAAAAACCAAAGCACATAGCCTTCTTAATTATGTCATATAGTAAACACTCAAGTTGATAAACAAGGTCTAGACATATTCAAACCAGAAAAATCATGTGTATATCTACCCCTAACCCTAAACTCTGTCTTATGAAGTCAATCATGAAGAGAATTGGTTTTGGGTTTCAAACATGGAAATTTCAAGTACGTCCCAAAAGCTTCATATATTTTAGAGTGACTAATTAAGAAGGATCTTGGATTACGTTTTCATTTTCATGCTTGAAACTTGTTTAAATCTTGGTTGAACCTAGGATTTGACCAGAATCAAATGTGCATAAAATTCTTAAAAAAATAGAAAAATGAAAAACAAAAGCACATGGTCTTCTTATGTCATATAGTAAGCATTCAAGTTGATAAACAAGGTTTAGACATATTCAAACCAGACAAATCATGTATCTACCCCCTAACCCTAAACTCGGTCTTATGAAGTCTAGCATGAGGAGAAGTCGTTTTGGGTTTCAAACGTTTAAGCCAAAAGCCCCATTTCAAATATTTCAAACTTATTCAAATTTGGTTCAAATTTGAAAGACACACAAGTTATAGCACACATAGTGCATACATTCTCACACATACTGCACTAGATGCTAACCCGGCCTATAGTTTGAGGCCATTGGATGAGGTCGAAAAAAATCTTGGATTAGAAATGGGGTTGTTCGAACCCCGTAGTTGGATTTTTTGAACCTTGATCTGTAGTACTGGGCAAAACCCTAGTTTAACCTATTTAATTATAGATTCGTAGGTCGATTTTTCTACCTTTTTATTATTACTATGCAGCACATGTGTGTTTGCCCGTCGAGTGAAACTCGGAGGAAGAGGGATCACTCGGAAGGAGAGAAGAAGGGAGAGAATTATGGTGTCTCCCCTTTTTCGGGTGATGATGTTGACTTTTGTGCAGGGTTTGTCAGTGAGCAGGAGGTGCGAGCGAGCGAGCGAGTCGAGCGAGGCCGAGAATGAGAGAGATTTGTTTTTTTTTGTGAGAGGGACGACCGAAGGATCCAGAAGGACCCACAGACTTCCAATACGCATCCTGATGCGTCTTCTCTTGACAAAGAAAATGGCTGGGAGTTTGCGTACCTATTGCACGTGACTTGTGCTCACTGAAGTGTGGGACCTCACGCATGGGCACCACACGTAAGTGACAGACCTGTTGGTGTAAAAACTCGGTTGATTATTATAGTGCATTAGAACAAAGTTTCCTATGGATTCAAGGGTAGGAAATCCAAGTTAACTCATTTACATGACATTATTTTTTCCATGAAGCAAAGTTAACGCACCTATCAATTGGTACATTTTGGAGTGACTAAGAAGGATCCATGCTTACTTATTCGTTTTCACGTGTAAAACTTGTCTAAATCTTGGTCAAACAAAATTGGCAGAAAATTCAAAAAAAAACAGAAAAATGAAAAACCAAAGCACATAGTCTTCTTATGTCATGTAGTAAGCATTAAAGTTGATAAACAAGGTCTAGACATATTCAAACCATACTAATCATGTATCTACCCGCTAACCCCTAAACTATGTCTTAAGAAGTCAAGAATGAAGAGAAGTGGTTTTGGGTTTCAAACATGGACATTTCAAAAACCTCCCAAAACTTCATTTTAGGGTGAGTAAGAAGGATACAGGCTTCCCTTTTCATTTTCATGTTCTATACTTGTTTAAATCTTGGTCAAACCTAGGATTTGACCAAGATTCAAATGGGCACAAAAATAAAAAAAAAGCACATAGTGTTCTTATGTCATATCGTAAGCATTCAAGTTGATAAACAAGGTCTAGATATATCCAAATTAACCAGACAAATCATGTATCTACCTCCTATCGACCCTAAACTTCGTCTTATGAAGTCAAGCATGAAGAGAAGTGGTTTTGGGTTTCAAACATGGAAATTTCAAAAACCTCCCAAAATTCAGCTTCATTTTAGAGCGACTAAGAAGGATCGATGCTTTACCTTTTCATTTCCATGTTTTAAACTTATTTAAATCTTGGTCAAACCTAGGATTTGACCAAGATTCAAATGGGCATAAAAATTCAGACAAAAAATCTAAAGAATGAAAAACCAAAGCACATAGCCTTCTTAATTATGTCATATAGTAAACACTCAAGTTGATAAACAAGGTCTAGACATATTCAAACCAGAAAAATCATGTGTATATCTACCCCTAACCCTAAACTCTGTCTTATGAAGTCAATCTCTAGGATTTGACCAAGATTCAAATGGGCATAAAATAAAAAAACAGAAAAATGAAAAACCAAAGCGCACATAGTCTTCTTATATGTCATATAGTAAGCATTAAAGTTGATAAACAAGGTCTGGACATATTCAAACTAGCTAAAAATCATGTATCTACCCCTAACCCCTAAACTCTGTCTTATGACGAAGTCAAGCATGAAGATAAGTGGTTTTGGGTTTCAAACATGGAAATTTCAAAAACCTCCCAAAAACTTCATTTTAGGGTGACTAAGAAGGATACAGGCTTCCATTTTCATTTCCATGTTCTATACTTGTTTAAATCTTGGTCAAACCTAGGATTTGACCAAGATTCAAATGTGCATCAAATTAAATTCCAAAAAAATCAGAAAAATGAAAAACCAAAGCACATAGTTTTCTTATGTCACATACATATATATATATAGTAAGCATTCAAAAGTTGATAAACAAGGTCTAGCTAGACATATTCAAATAAGACAAATCATGTATCTACCCCTCTAAAACCATAAATAACTCTGTCTTATGAAGTCAAGCATGAAGAGAAGTGGTTTTTGGTTTCAAACATGGAAATTTCAAAAACCTCCCAAAATTAAAGCTTCATTTTAGAGTGACTAGTTAAGAAGGATCCAGGCTTACCTTTTCATTTTCATGTTTTAAACTTGTTTAAATCTTGGTCAAACCTAGGATTTGACCAATATTCAAATGGGCATAAAATAAAAATAAAAAACCAAAGCACATAGTCTTCTTATGTCATATAGTAAGCATTCAAAAGTTCATAAACAAGGTCTAGACATATTCAAACCAGACAAATCATGTACCCCCTAACCCTAAACTTTGTCTTAATTATATATGAAGTCAAGCATGAAGCAGAGAAGTGTGGTTTTGGGTTTCAAACATGGAAATTTCAAAAACCTCCCAAAAGCTTCATTTTAATTAGACTGGCTGGTTAATTAAGAAGGATCCATGATTAATTACCTTTTCATTGTCATGTTTTAAACTTGTTTAAATCTTGGTCGAACCTAGGATTTGACCAAGATTCAAATGGGCATAACAATTCAGAAAAAAATCGAAAGAATGAAAAACCAAAGCACATAGCCTTCTTATGTCATATAGTAAGCATTCAAATTGATAAACATGGTCTAGACATATTCAAACCAGAAAAATCATGTATCTACCCCTAACCCTAAACTCTGTCTTATGAAGTCAAGCATGAACAGAAGTATGGTGGTTTTGGGTTTCAAACATGGTAAATTCAAGAACCTCCCAAAAGCTTCATTTTAGAGTTACTAAGAGAAAGATCCAGACTTAATTACCTTATCATTTTCACATGTTAAACTTGTTTAAATCTTGCTCAACAAACCTAGGATTTTACCAAGATTCTCAAATGGGCATAAAAATCAAAAAATGAAATACCAATGCACATAGTCCTCTTATGTCATATAGTAAGCATTCAAGTTGATAAACAAGGTCTAGACATATTCAAACAAGACAAATCATGTATCTACCCCTATCGACCCTAAACTTCGTCTTATGAAGTCAAGCATGAAGAGAAGTGGTTTTGGGTTTCAAACATGGAAATTTCAAAAACCTCCCAAAATTCAGCTTCATTTTAGAGCGACTAAGAAGGATCGATGCTTTTACCTTTTCATTTCCATGTTTTAAACTTATTTAAATCTTGGTCAAACCTAGGATTTGACCAAGATTCAAATGGGCATAAAAATTCAGACAAAAAATCTAAAGAATGAAAAACCAAAGCACATAGCCTTCTTAATTATGTCATATAGTAAACACTCAAGTTGATAAACAAGGTCTAGACATATTCAAACCAGAAAAATCATGTGTATATCTACCCCTAACCCTAAACTCTGTCTTATGAAGTCAATCATGAAGAGAATTGGTTTTGGGTTTCAAACATGGAAATTTCAAGTACGTCCCAAAAGCTTCATATATTTTAGAGTGACTAATTAAGAAGGATCTTGGATTACGTTTTCATTTTCATGCTTGAAACTTTTTTAAATCTTGGTTGAACCTAGGATTTGACCAGAATCAAATGTGCATAAAATTCTTAAAAAAATAGAAAAATGAAAAACAAAAGCACATGGTCTTCTTATGTCATATAGTAAGCATTCAAGTTGATAAACAAGGTTTAGACATATTCAAACCAGACAAATCATGTATCTACCCCCTAACCCTAAACTCGGTCTTATGAAGTCTAGCATGAGGAGAAGTCGTTTTGGGTTTCAAACGTTTAAGCCAAAAGCCCCATTTCAAATATTTCAAACTTATTCAAATTTGGTTCAAATTTGAAAGACACACAAGTTATAGCACACATAGTGCATACATTCTCACACATACTGCACTAGATGCTAACCCGGCCTATAGTTTGAGGCCATTGGATGAGGAAAAAAATCTTGGATTAGAAATGGGGTTGTTCGAACCCCGTAGTTGGATTTTTTGAACCTTGATCTGTAGTACTGGGCAAAACCCTAGTTTAACCTATTTAATTATAGATTCGTTGGTCGATTTTTCTACCTTTTTATTATTACTATGCAGCACATGTGTGTTTGCCCGTCGAGTGAAACTCGGAGGAAGAGGGATCACTCGGAAGGAGAGAAGAAGGGAGAGAATTATGGTGTCTCCCCTTTTTCGGGTGATGATGTTGACTTTTGTGCAGGGTTTGTCAGTGAGCAGGAGGTGCGAGCGAGCGAGCGAGCGATTCGAGCGAGGCCGAGAATGAGAGAGATTTGTTTTTTTTGTGAGAGGGACGACCGAAGGATCCAGAAGGACCCACAGACTTCCAATACGCATCCTGATGCGTCTTCTCTTGACAAAGAAAATGGCTGGGAGTTTGCGTACCTATTGCACGTGACTTGTGCTCAAGTGTGGGACCTCACGCATGGGCACCACACGTAAGTGACAGACCTGTTGGTGTAAAAACTCGGTTGATTATTATAGTGCATTAGAACAAAGTTTCCTATGGATTCAAGGGTAGGAAATCCAAGTTAACTCATTTACATGACATTATTTTTTCCATGAAGCAAAGTTAACGCACCTATCAATTGGTACATTTTGGAGTGACTAAGAAGGATCCAGGCTTACTTATTCGTTTTCACGTGTAAAACTTGTCTAAATCTTGGTCAAACAAAATTGGCAGAAAATTCAAAAAAACAGAAAAATGAAAAACCAAAGCACATAGTCTTCTTATGTCATGTAGTAAGCATTAAAGTTGATAAACAAGGTCTAGACATATTCAAACCATACTAATCATGTATCTACCCGCTAACCCCTAAACTATGTCTTAAGAAGTCAAGAATGAAGAGAAGTGGTTTTGGGTTTCAAACATGGACATTTCAAAAACCTCCCAAAACTTCATTTTAGGGTGAGTAAGAAGGATACAGGCTTCCCTTTTCATTTTCATGTTCTATACTTGTTTAAATCTTGGTCAAACCTAGGATTTGACCAAGATTCAAATGGGCACAAAAAAATAAAAATAAAGCACATAGTGTTCTTATGTCATATCGTAAGCATTCAAGTTGATAAACAAGGTCTAGATATATCCAAATTAACCAGACAAATCATGTATCTACCCCTATCGACCCTAAACTTCGTCTTATGAAGTCAAGCATGAAGAGAAGTGGTTTTGGGTTTCAAACATGGAAATTTCAAAAACCTCCCAAAATTCAGCTTCATTTTAGAGCGACTAAGAAGGATCGATGCTTTACCTTTTCATTTCCATGTTTTAAACTTATTTAAATCTTGGTCAAACCTAGGATTTGACCAAGATTCAAATGGGCATAAAAATTCAGACAAAAAATCTAAAGAATGAAAAACCAAAGCACATAGCCTTCTTAATTATGTCATATAGTAAACACTCAAGTTGATAAACAAGGTCTAGACATATTCAAACCAGAAAAATCATGTGTATATCTACCCCTAACCCTAAACTCTGTCTTATGAAGTCAATCTCTAGGATTTGACCAAGATTCAAATGGGCATAAAATAAAAAAATGAAAAACCAAAGCGCACATAGTCTTCTTATATGTCATATAGTAAGCATTAAAGTTGATAAACAAGGTCTGGACATATTCAAACTAGCTAGACAAATCATGTATCTACCCCCTAACCCCTAAACTCTGTCTTATGACGAAGTCAAGCATGAAGATAAGTGGTTTTGGGTTTCAAACATGGAAATTTCAAAAACCTCCCAAAAACTTCATTTTAGGGTGACTAAGAAGGATACAGGCTTCCATTTTCATTTCCATGTTCTATACTTGTTTAAATCTTGGTCAAACCTAGGATTTGACCAAGATTCAAATGTGCATCAAATTAAATTCCAAAAAAATCAGAAAAATGAAAAACCAAAGCACATAGTTTTCTTATGTCACATACATATATATATAGTAAGCATTCAAAAGTTGATAAACAAGGTCTAGCTAGACATATTCAAATAAGACAAATCATGTATCTACCCCTCTAAAACCATAAATAACTCTGTCTTATGAAGTCAAGCATGAAGAGAAGTGGTTTTTGGTTTCAAACATGGAAATTTCAAAAACCTCCCAAAATTAAAGCTTCATTTTAGAGTGACTAGTTAAGAAGGATCCAGGCTTACCTTTTCATTTTCATGTTTTAAACTTGTTTAAATCTTGGTCAAACCTAGGATTTGACCAATATTCAAATGGGCATAAAATAAAAAAATAAATAAAATAAAAAACCAAAGCACATAGTCTTCTTATGTCATATAGTAAGCATTCAAAAGTTCATAAACAAGGTCTAGACATATTCAAACCAGACAAATCATGTACCCCCTAACCCTAAACTTTGTCTTAATTATATATGAAGTCAAGCATGAAGCAGAGAAGTGTGGTTTTGGGTTTCAAACATGGAAATTTCAAAAACCTCCCAAAAGCTTCATTTTAATTAGACTGGCTGGTTAATTAAGAAGGATCCATGATTAATTACCTTTTCATTGTCATGTTTTAAACTTGTTTAAATCTTGGTCGAACCTAGGATTTGACCAAGATTCAAATGGGCATAACAATTCAGAAAAAAATCGAAAGAATGAAAAACCAAAGCACATAGCCTTCTTATGTCATATAGTAAGCATTCAAATTGATAAACATGGTCTAGACATATTCAAACCAGAAAAATCATGTATCTACCCCTAACCCTAAACTCTGTCTTATGAAGTCAAGCATGAACAGAAGTATGGTGGTTTTGGGTTTCAAACATGGTAAATTCAAGAACCTCCCAAAAGCTTCATTTTAGAGTTACTAAGAGAAAGATCCAGACTTAATTACCTTATCATTTTCACATGTTAAACTTGTTTAAATCTTGCTCAACAAACCTAGGATTTTACCAAGATTCTCAAATGGGCATAAAAATCAAAAAATGAAATACCAATGCACATAGTCCTCTTATGTCATATAGTAAGCATTCAAGTTGATAAACAAGGTCTAGACATATTCAAACAAGACAAATCATGTATCTACCCCCTATCGACCCTAAACTCTGTCTTATGAAGTCAAGCATGAAGAGAAGTGGTTTTGGGTTTCAAACATGGAAATTTCAAAAACCTCCCAAAATTCAGCTTCATTTTAGAGCGACTAAGAAGGATCGATGCTTTTACCTTTTCATTTCCATGTTTTAAACTTATTTAAATCTTGGTCAAACCTAGGATTTGACCAAGATTCAAATGGGCATAAAAATTCAGACAAAAAATCTAAAGAATGAAAAACCAAAGCACATAGCCTTCTTAATTATGTCATATAGTAAACACTCAAGTTGATAAACAAGGTCTAGACATATTCAAACCAGAAAAATCATGTGTATATCTACCCCTAACCCTAAACTCTGTCTTATGAAGTCAATCATGAAGAGAATTGGTTTTGGGTTTCAAACATGGAAATTTCAAGTACGTCCCAAAAGCTTCATATATTTTAGAGTGACTAATTAAGAAGGATCTTGGATTACGTTTTCATTTTCATGCTTGAAACTTGTAATTAAATCTTGGTTGAACCTAGGATTTGACCAGAATCAAATGTGCATAAAATTCTTAAAAAATAGAAAAATGAAAAACAAAAGCACATGGTCTTCTTATGTCATATAGTAAGCATTCAAGTTGATAAACAAGGTTTAGACATATTCAAACCAGACAAATCATGTATCTACCCCCTAACCCTAAACTCGGTCTTATGAAGTCTAGCATGAGGAGAAGTCGTTTTGGGTTTCAAACGTTTAAGCCAAAAGCCCCATTTCAAATATTTCAAACTTATTCAAATTTGGTTCAAATTTGAAAGACACACAAGTTATAGCACACATAGTGCATACATTCTCACACATACTGCACTAGATGCTAACCCGGCCTATAGTTTGAGGCCATTGGATGAGGTCGAAAAAATCTTGGATTAGAAATGGGGTTGTTCGAACCCCGTAGTTGGATTTTTTGAACCTTGATCTGTAGTACTGGGCAAAACCCTAGTTTAACCTATTTAATTATAGATTCGTTGGTCGATTTTTCTACCTTTTTATTATTACTATGCAGCACATGTGTGTTTGCCCGTCGAGTGAAACTCGGAGGAAGAGGGATCACTCGGAAGGAGAGAAGAAGGAGAGAATTATGGTGTCTCCCCTTTTTCGGGTGATGATGTTGACTTTTGTGCAGGGTTTGTCAGGAGCAGGAGGTGCGAGCGAGCGAGCGAGAGCGAGTCGAGCGAGGCCGAGAATGAGAGAGATTTGTTTTTTTTTGTGAGAGGGACAACCGAAGGATCCAGAAGGACCCACAGACTTCCAATACGCATCCTGATGCGTCTTCTCTTGACAAAGAAAATGGCTGGGAGTTTGCGTACCTATTGCACGTGACTTGTGCTCACTGAAGTGTGGGACCTCACGCATGGGCACCACACGTAAGTGACAGACCTGTTGGTGTAAAAACTCGGTTGATTATTATAGTGCATTAGAACAAAGTTTCCTATGGATTCAAGGGTAGGAAATCCAAGTTAACTCATTTACATGACATTATTTTTTCCATGAAGCAAAGTTAACGCACCTATCAATTGGTACATTTTGGAGTGACTAAGAAGGATCCAGGCTTACTTATTCGTTTTCACGTGTAAAACTTGTCTAAATCTTGGTCAAACAAAATTGGCAGAAAATTCAAAAAAAAACAGAAAAATGAAAAACCAAAGCACATAGTCTTCTTATGTCATGTAGTAAGCATTAAAGTTGATAAACAAGGTCTAGACATATTCAAACCATACTAATCATGTATCTACCCGCTAACCCCTAAACTATGTCTTAAGAAGTCAAGAATGAAGAGAAGTGGTTTTGGGTTTCAAACATGGACATTTCAAAAACCTCCCAAAACTTCATTTTAGGGTGAGTAAGAAGGATAGAGGCTTCCCTTTTCATTTTCATGTTCTATACTTGTTTAAATCTTGGTCAAACCTAGGATTTGACCAAGATTCAAATGGGCACAAAAAAATAAAAAAGCACATAGTGTTCTTATGTCATATCGTAAGCATTCAAGTTGATAAACAAGGTCTAGATATATCCAAATTAACCAGACAAATCATGTATCTACCCCCTATCGACCCTAAACTTCGTCTTATGAAGTCAAGCATGAAGAGAAGTGGTTTTGGGTTTCAAACATGGAAATTTCAAAAACCTCCCAAAATTCAGCTTCATTTTAGAGCGACTAAGAAGGATCGATGCTTTACCTTTTCATTTCCATGTTTTAAACTTATTTAAATCTTGGTCAAACCTAGGATTTGACCAAGATTCAAATGGGCATAAAAATTCAGACAAAAAATCTAAAGAATGAAAAACCAAAGCACATAGCCTTCTTAATTATGTCATATAGTAAACACTCAAGTTGATAAACAAGGTCTAGACATATTCAAACCAGAAAAATCATGTGTATATCTACCCCTAACCCTAAACTCTGTCTTATGAAGTCAATCTCTAGGATTTGACCAAGATTCAAATGGGCATAAAAAAACAAAAATGAAAAACCAAAGCGCACATAGTCTTCTTATATGTCATATAGTAAGCATTAAAGTTGATAAACAAGGTCTGGACATATTCAAACTAGCTAGACAAATCATGTATCTACCCCCTAACCCCTAAACTCTGTCTTATGACGAAGTCAAGCATGAAGATAAGTGGTTTTGGGTTTCAAACATGGAAATTTCAAAAACCTTCCAAAAACTTCATTTTAGGGTGACTAAGAAGGATACAGGCTTCCATTTTCATTTCCATGTTCTATACTTGTTTAAATCTTGGTCAAACCTAGGATTTGACCAAGATTCAAATGTGCATCAAAATTCCAAAAAAATCAGAAAAATGAAAAACCAAAGCACATAGTTTTCTTATGTCACATACATATATATAGTAAGCATTCAAAAGTTCATAAACAAGGTCTAGACATATTCAAACCAGACAAATCATGTACCCCCTAACCCTAAACTTTGTCTTAATTATATATGAAGTCAAGCATGAAGCAGAGAAGTGTGGTTTTGGGTTTCAAACATGGAAATTTCAAAAACCTCCCAAAAAGCTTCATTTTAATTAGACTGCTGGTTAATTAAGAAGGATCCATGATTAATTACCTTTTCATTGTCATGTTTTAAACTTGTTTAAATCTTGGTCGAACCTAGGATTTGACCAAGATTCAAATGGGCATAAAATTCAGAAAAAAATCGAAAGAATGAAAAACCAAAGCACATAGCCTTCTTATGTCATATAGTAAGCATTCAAGTTGATAAACATGGTCTAGACATATTCAAACTAGAAAAATCATGTATCTACCCCTAACCCTAAACTCTGTCTTATGAAGTCAAGCATGAAAAGAAGTACGGTGGTTTTGGGTTTCAAACATGGTAAATTCAAGAACCTCCCAAAAGCTTCATTTTAGAGTTACTAAGAGAAAGATCCAGACTTAATTACCTTATCATTTTCACATGTTAAACTTGTTTAAATCTTGCTCAACAAACCTAGGATTTTACCAAGATTCTCAAATGGGCATAAAAATCAAAAAATGAAATACCAATGCACATAGTCCTCTTATGTCATATAGCTAGTAAGCATTCAAGTTGATAAACAAGGTCTAGACATATTCAAACAAGACAAATCATGTATCTACCCCCTATCGACCCTAAACTTCGTCTTATGAAGTCAAGCATGAAGAGAAGTGGTTTTGGGTTTCAAACATGGAAATTTCAAAAACCTCCCAAAATTCAGCTTCATTTTAGAGCGACTAAGAAGGATCGATGCTTACCTTTTCATTTCCATGTTTTAAACTTGTTTAAATCTTGGTCAAATCTAGGATTTGACCAAGATTCAAATGGGCATAAAATAAAAAACCGAAAAATGAAAAACCAAAGCGCACATAGTCTTCTTATATGTCATATAGTAAGCATTAAAGTTGATAAACAAGGTCTAGACATATTCAAACTAGCTAGACAAATCATGTATCTACCCCCTAAAACCCCTAAACTCTGTCTTATGACGAAGTCAAGCATGAAGATAAGTGGTTTTAGGTTTCAAACATGAATGGAAATTTCAAAAACCTTCCAAAAACTTCATTTTAGGGTGACTAATTAAGAAGGATACATGCTTCCCTTTTCATTTTCATGTTCTATATATACTTGTTTAAATCTTGGTCAAACCTAGCTAGGATTTGACCAAGATTCAAATGTGCATCAAAATTCCAAAAAATATCAGAAAAATGAAAAACCAAAGCACATAGTTTTCTTATGTCATATAGTAGCATTAAAGTTGATAAACAAGGTCTAGACATATTCAAACAAGAAAAATCATGTATCTACTCCCTAACCCTAAACTTTGTCTTATGTAGTCAAGCATGAAGAGAAGTGGTTTTGGGTTTCAAATATGGAAATTTCAAAAACCTACCAAAAGCTTCATTTTAGAGTGACTAAGAATGATCAATGCTTACCTTTTCATTTTCATATTTTAAACTTGTTTAAATCATTGTCAAACCAGGATTTGACCAAGATTTAAATGGGCATAAAATTAAAAAAATCAGAAAAATGAAAAACAAAAGCACATAGTCTTCTTATGTCACATATATATATAGTAAGAGCATTCAAAAGTTGACAAACAAGGTCTATACATATTCAAATAAGACAAATCATGTATCTACCCCTAACCCTAAACTCTGTCTTATGAAGTCAAGCATGAAGAGAAGTGGTTTTTGGTTTCAAACATGGAAATTTCAAAAACCTCCCAAAAGCTTCATTTTAGAGTGACTAAGAAGGATCCAGGCTTACCTTTTCATTTTCATGTTTTAAACTTGTTTAAATCTTGGTCAAACCTAGGATTTGACCAATATTAAAATGGGCATAAAATAAAAAAATAAAAAAAACCAAAGCACATAGTCTTCTTATGTCATATAGTAAGCATTCAAGTTCATAAACAAGGTCTAGACATATTCAAACCAGACAAATCATGTATCTACCCCCTATCGACCCTAAACTTCGTCTTATGAAGTCAAGCATGAAGAGAAGTGGTTTTGGGTTTCAAACATGGAAATTTCAAAAAACCAAAAGCTTCATTTTAGAGCGAGTAAGAAGGATCGATGCTTATCTTTTCATTTTCATGTTTTAAACTTATTTAAATCTTGGTCAAACCTAGGATTTGACCAAGATTCAAATGGGCATAAAAATTCAGACAAAAATCTAAAGAATGAAAAACCAAAGCACGTACATAGCCTTCTTAATTATGTCATATAGTAAACATTCAAGTTGATAAACAAGGTCTAGACATATTCAAACCAGAAAAATCGTGTATCTACCCCTAACCCTAATTAAACTCTGTCTTATGAAGTCAAGCATGAAGAAAAGTGGTTTTGAGTTTCAAGCATGCATGGAAATTTCGAGAACCTCCCAAAATAAAGCTTCATTTTAGAGTGACTACGAAGGATCCATGCTTACACCTTTTCATTTTCAAGTTTTAAACTTGTTTAAAACCTGGTCAAACCTGGGATTTGACCAAGATTCAAATGGGCATAAAATTCAAAAAAATAGATAAATGAAAAACCATAGCACATAGTCTTCTTATGTCATATAGTAAGCATTCAAGTGGATAAACAAGCTCTAGACATACTGAAACCAGACAAATCATGTATCTACCCCTATCCCTAAACTATGTCTTATGAAGTCTAGCATGAAAAGAAGTGGTTTTGGGTTTCAAACATGGAAATTTCAAAAACCTCCCAAAAGCTTCATTTTGGATTGACTAAGGAGGATCCAGGCTTACTTTTTCATTTTCATGTTTTAAACTTGTTTAAATCTAGGTCAAACCTAGGATTTGACCAAGATTCAAATGGACATAAAAAATCAACAGTTTACAACAGCACACAAAATAAACATGAAATTACATCTAAATCCCTAACTTTTACATGGAGGACCCCAGGCTGAAAGCAAGAAATGCGATCGGGTCTTGAATCTTGATGCGTCTTCTCTTGACAAAGAAGATTGCTGGGAGTTTGCGTACGTACATCACGTCACTTGTGCTCACTGAAGTGTGGGACATGACGCATGCATGGGCAACACACGTAAGTGACATGGATTCAAGGGTAGGGAAGCCAAGAGAAAAAAACGAGAATTTGGACAAAAATAACCCAATCTTGCTAGTATGTCGAAAGTTTGTTTTTCCCAATCTTTTCGACTTTGGGTTATTTCTGTCTATTTTGCCGAAAAAACGAGGACAGAGACTGGAAACGGTGATGCATCTAGCTTCAGAGTACGTCAGATTAAGACTTCATGAGCAACACTAGTCTGACGTAAGTACAGTGTATACAGACAAGACAGGGACTAGACATTGCTACCCACGTCCCTCTGCGCCCCTTCAAAGAAATCATACTCCGTACTAGAATCTCGAAACGTAGGAATTAGTCTGACACGATTTCTGATTGTTTAATTCATAGGATTGCAATTTTCAGAATTCATTGACAATACATTTTTATACAAAAACAAAAAATCCTTCATTGTGTAACCGTATGTTACTACTAGTATTTCTTTTGGTTTTCACACGCAATCAAATGTTATTGGATCCAAATACCGTTGTTTCTCAATCCTATATATTTGGAGATGATCATCACTCTCTAATCATACAATTTTCATATTCCCGCACTTTGAAAATCTTGCGAATAATCAAAGCAGCCAAAATCTATGGTGTGTATTGTATATGTTTATGCCATGCTTAGTTTCATCGAATATTGTTTGGTTGCATCGCGGGGAAACCGCGTGAATTTAGATTAATTGTTGCATGTTTGTTTGTGGTGTGACCAACTGCTTTTGCAACGAAACAACCCCCCCACCATGTACGCATTGTTTGGGTCGCATGCATGATGTGTACAAAATGTTAAAATAGAAATAATGTAGGAATTGAATATGATTGCATGTTGAATTAATCCTATATGAGAGAAATCACACAAATTTGAATTGCATGTTCTTTGGTTGTAGTGCTACACAAAAAACACGTGAATTAGTATGAATTATCATGTATTCAAGAATCAAAGGAGCCACTGAGATTTGAATCCCACAAAATTTCTATGAATTTTCTTCGAACCAAACAAGCCCAACAAGATTCCAAAGGAATATAATACAACGAATCAAACAACTTCCGTTGTTGGAATATTTCCTTAGGACATCAATCCAATAGAAACTATATGATCCAGTTTCAGCGACAATCTGGTCGGTGTAGGCTCGAGGAGGCCAATTGTATATATATGTTTGGACCCGGTTGGTTGAGTGATCATGCTCGTGACATCCAGCCTGAAAGGTAAAATTCGGGCAAGGCCAGCGTGACGCCACAATACTTTTGAAATATTCAAAAGCGCGTAATATTTGTGAAATTTTAATAATAGCTACTACTTATGTGAATTTTTTTCGTTCATACGCTTATTGGGGGTAGGCTAACCCTAATGGCCTCCTCAAGATCCCTACCTCTACCAAGGTTTCCCGAGTTCATCCACCTCGATGGGTTCCTTGCCACTTTCGACCATGTTGTGGGCATCATTTCGGGTTCCCGTACCACGGCCAGTCCTTTTCAGGAGTCCCGAACCCGATGCCATAATATTTGTTTGAAAAAAATTCAAGACCGCACAATATTTGTTGAAATAAATGAATAAGCATTTTTAAATAGCTAAATAAAAGAAGTACGAATTTTGAAAAATTTATTTTTTCTAAAACATTAATTGGAGCATTGACATGTTGAACCCACTTGTCGATTTTGCTATCAACATGACTAACTAGCTGATTAGATAACCAAGTGGTGAAATTTGCAACATATTAGACCACCACATGGTGGAAACTGCAAAAAAAATGTCCAAGTGGTGGTTTGTGCAACATATAGAGCAGTACAGTATATGGTAGTACAAGATGAAGAGGCCTCCAAGATGAATGTGCACTGCCGTGGGCCCGTGGTAATATATCATGATGATGGCAAAGGATCTTTTCTCTGCTGAAACTGTCCAGAGCTGATTTGATGAGACAAAATACAGCTCCACGGCGTGCAAGGACAGTATACAGTACATTAGCTTCTTCTCGGGTCACACGCCTTCACGACAGGTGCAGTAGTGCAGCAGAGACCAGAGAGAGAAGGCACGCCCGTAGTACTCGTATTATTGATTTCAATTCAAATTGTTTTTTTTTGCCTGCTTCTCCGTCTTCTTCATCTCCATCTTCTCTGGCGACCCCGCCTACACCAGCAGCCCCTGCACCACCGCCGCCATGCCTTTTTCGGATCATCTCGAGCCACCTGTTTGATGGTACTAGTAGGAGTTGTGGACTTTTATCCATATCGCTCTACCAGCTGCCGCTCGCACTGTCCTCCAATACCTCATACCCAAACGCCAGCGTCCCACTCCCACACCCCCACACCCACTTGACCGCATCCTTCCAATGGCGAGATCGATCAATGAGAGTGGCAGTTCTTGGGTGTTTCCTGATGGCCCCCTTGAAGAAATCGCATCCCGATGCGATGTCATCACCGCCGCGAGCCTCGTCGGTTCATGCAAGTTTTATCATGATTCAGCAACACAAAGTGTAGCTCTGCCTGCATCTCAGCCGTTTGGCATGCCCTGTGTTCTTCATACTCACCAAACTGAGGTACCGCCCGCGCACAATCCCTTCTCCCGCGTCCACAAGTTCAAGCAGGAGGGTGCGCAGAAGGACAAGCAGCATGATGCAAAAGATCGCAAGGGTACCTTGTGCCAACTGACGCCGCTGGACAGGATCTCTTCCGATGCCGTGATTCCAGATGGTGGTACGGGCATGTGGGCAGGCGCGAATGGAGATTGGATCGCCCTTCTTGGCTTCCCCTGGAATTGGGAGCTTGTCAATGTGTACACTGGTCGCCGGATTCCTCTACCACCAATAAGTGAGTTTAAATCCACCCCGGATAAACTTGTGTTCGAGTCTAATGATCAACATCTTCAACTGCTGAAGATAGCTATTTGCCGAGTTCCAACAGCTGCTTCAAATTATACTAGTTTCTCTGTTCTTGCCATCTTCAACGCGGCAATTGCAGTCCTTCACTGTGCTTCTAGCAGATGGACAGTTCTTGACAACCAGTTCTTAGCGTACGGCTACTCCGATGCAATCATCCACAAGGGTATTGTATTTGCTGTAACTCAGACAGGCGAAGTTTATGCATGGAATCAACTTTCTTGGGGTAATTTTTCTCATCTCATATGATGTGTTTTCGCTATTACCTGCTAGTTTCAGATTTAGCTTTAGCCTTTTTCTTTTTGTTGTGCAGTTTTCGTGTCATGCCTGTACCTTTCCCCCTCTATATTCAATCAAAATCAGCAGCGATATGCCTTTGAGTCAAAATAAAGTACTCCCTCCGATCCAAATCAAATTGACTCAGCTTTGTCTAGCCAGTGCATCTAGCTAGACAAACTTGAGTCAATTAATTTGTGCATATCTAGCTAGACACATCCAGTTGAGTCAATTAATTTGGATCGGAGGCAGTATTTTAGCTACATCATTATTCATGTATGTAATGAACTAATCAAGTTTTGCTGAACTGACTTCAAGCTGTGCTTTCCTTTGCAAGGTCCTTTGTTGATCAGCACGGCACCTATTCCGCCAGAACTTGATGAACAAGGTCGGTACAATCTTGGCTCCTGGTGGTTAGCACGATCTCCTGATGGTTCTAGACTTTTTCTGGTCCATACCTGGGGCGTTACTGACGGGCGGGATTATACTGGACTGGTTCGGATTTTACCTGCTGCTGCTACCTCTGAGGGTCGTCATGGTCGCACTATTCGCGGGTATGGTAAGGGTTTACTTGGCTGCGAGGTGTACAGCATGGACACCAGTCAGTTGATGCCACCGAGGCCATGGAGGAGGATTATTTCCCTTGGATCATATTCTCTCTTCCTTGGAGTGAACTATCCGATTATCATTCCAGTAGAAGACGGGGCAGAACATGACCGTCCAAATATGGCGAGAAGCAACTCTGTTTACACATCGCACCATGCAGTAGGCCTTGCATATCCTCCTTCTCCAGAAATTTGCCGCTTCAGTTTGAATTCTGAAGACTGTACTGTTGGTTTCCAAACCAACATTAGATGGACATGGCGGCAGGTTCCGTTGTGGCTCATCCCAAGCTTCGCCAACGCCCGGCAATGGAACCTGCCTTCGCGTCACAGGTCCAGAAAGAAGGGCTGATGTACTTTATGTAATACTCGTGTTGTAATGCAAGATTTGTATCTGTTGAACTATTTCATTTGCATGTTTATCTCTACCTAGGCTACTCCCTTTCCGTAGTTGTGTTGTACTATCTGTTGAACTATTTCCTTTCGTTGGTTCAAGACCATGAATACCAAGCCAATTTTGTTAGCTAGTTGGACCACCCTCGGATTGAGAACCAACGGTTGAAAGAAAGGTGGGCGCCAACTCATATTTTTTTCTCGAGAGTCCGACACTTGATGTTGATTGCAAAGTTCACAAAGGCCAAAATTTTGACATCCTCTTTGTGCAAGTCTTGCCACCATCCAAACTCGGTTTTGAAGTACCAACCAAGAAAAAAAAAGCTTGCACTTTGGAGGACCCCATGGACCATGAAAATTTTGAAAAACTTCCAGTAAATCATGCATATTTCGATTTATATTTTGGTGAAGTTTCATTCGATTTGAATCATAGGTTTGTGAGCAAATATATATTTAGTTTAAACTAGTGCTCGAGTACGTAAGAATCTATTTAATCACAAGCTAGTCATCCGAATGGGATGAAATATTCATAGATTTTAAAACAAGGAATCTACATATTACTGGATTTTTTTTCAAAATTTTCTGAATAGTTTTTCTTTTTTAGCTTCGAAATAAGAGATAGTTTGGAACGTTGGATCTCAAATGGATGGTAGATGGTGGGACACAGTCACAATGTATCTTGGAAGCATCAAGTCACTGAAGCTCTGTCCGGTTTCCAAACCAAGCTAGGAAAGGCATTGAAAATGAAGTTCTGCTCTAAAACATTTCTCATTCCATTTTGGTGCTCGCGCGGTTGCATGCTGCCCACGTGTTAAGGTACGTGTCTCTGGCATGTAGAGAACTACGATTATTGGCGAAAAATATATCGAAATGGAAACTGTAAAAAAAAGCCCTCTCTGGTCAACCTGATGTGACGAGACATCACTGCACCAAACGTCGTCGCAAATTTATAGATGGGTGGCGTGCTAGTCTACCAACAGTCAAATCGGCGCCCAGTCGCAGCAGCAGCCTAGAGTACTACCTAGTTTTTGCCCCTTGCATGTCTATCATCATCTTCTTCACCCCGTTACAAAAAAAATCTTCTTCTTCACCCTCCCAGAATCACGCGCACGCGCAGGATCTCGATCCCCACCACGCCGCATCACTAGTACTACTCCGTATACCTTTCTCTCCTTACCCCGGCCGGCCGCGCGCCGCATCGTTCCTTCCATAGCGCTCGCCCTCTCCTCCGAAAACCCCAAGCGCAGTTGCATCCGCCATCCACCTAAATCCATCTTCACGTGATGGATTATTCTAGGCTTTGCCGGGGCGGCGGGGACGGCCACTTGGAGGCTCTCACCGGCGACAACATCGACCTCATCGCTGCGCATCTGGACGTTACCTACACCGTCCGACTTGCTGCATGTTCCAGGGAGCTCTACGACATGATCAGCAAGGATGAAGGTAAGATGCACCATTGGGATGAACCCTGCCTGCTGATGCCTCCGCCTGCTTATTGGTTCGATGAACACTGGGACGTGGCGAGAGCATCTCGTCTGCATGATACCGTGTACGACCTGGTGCCCCTCGACCATCCTCGCCGTTCTGTCGCCCTGCCGTTCATGCACGACAGAAAATGGCTTGGCGCGAACGGCGACTGGATCGCCGCCGCCGATCATCATGAGTGGTGCCTCGTGAACGTCTACACCGAGCGACATATCCCCCTTCCATCCCTACCTGATTCGAAGATTCGTCATAGTATTGTTTCATCTCGACCTGCATACTCTTTTAACTGGCGTCCAGAAATTTATTTGTTGAAGATTGTAATCTGCCAAGTGCCCACAAAAGGTGGGAGGTACGCAGATTACAAGCTCATCGCCTTGTTCGACAAAACGATTTTCTACCTTGAAGGGGGTGGCGACTGGAGAATGCTGGAGGCCCTTACACCTGCACCTGATTATCCAAATTACTGTGATGCCATTGAACTCCGTGGCCACGTTTTTGCGGTGGACGAAACTGACGGCTCCACGTACTTCTGGGACACCGCAAATGGTATTTTTTCAGTCCTTATGTTGCATTGCATGATACACTGCCTTAACCAATGAAGTTATTCATGAACTACCTTGTTTATATTTTACCTTTCTTATATGACTTAATGATCACACCCCCTTTTGCTGAATATGAATGAACCGTTGCTTGCAATGAATTAGTAGTACTAATTAGTCACCAACAAACATAGTATGCTCAGTATGTGATTGCATTCCTGAATTAGTAACTCTACGCCACTGCAGAATATGGGTGTAATTAACCAGTATCTCAAAAGATAACGTGGCACTATGAAGGCACCCTTTTTGATAACCTTTTACACCCATTGTTTCATATATAACTAATTGATTTTGCCTCCAAAAGGAGGACGAGAGACCCCCGCCATCTGCATCAGAGAGATGCATAAGGACTTTCATAAGTATATGACTTAACGATCACATCCTTTATCTGAATATGAATGAACCGTTGCTTGCAATGAATTAGTACTAGTCAGTCATCAGCAAACATAGTATACTCCGTATGTGAATGCATTCCTGAATTAGTAACTCTATGCAACTGCAGAATATGGATGTAATTAACAAGTATCTCAAATGTTAACGTAGAAACAGAAAAATAGAAGAAAATCGTTTGTAATTACATGCGTAGCTTATATTTTCTAGAGATCGGGGAAAAAGCCTTGATTGGATGTACCTACATGCAGATCAAACAGTTCTTTGTTTATATCGGTGAACAATCTGCAGAATGGTATAATTAATTTTGTTTTTGATACATTTTTTCTCCCATTTTCTTGAATAGATTTCAGTTTCCCACAATTATCTTTCATTAGTGATTGTGACGTCCCCTCATTCAAAATAACTCAGGTTATCTTTTTCCTAATTCAGTGATATTTAAGTTTGAGTAAGTTTACGATTAATATCTACAACCTCATATATATATAAGATTTAGCACCTGCAGGCCTAACAAAGTTAGCTGCCTCTAGTCCCCTGTATAGTTCTTTCTTTTTGCTTTCTCAGTTTTTCGTAGCCTTGCTACAACCCTGTATGCTCTAATATATAATGATGCACGACTAGGCATGTGTTCGAGAAAAGAAAATCTAAATATCTTTTGTAATATATGAACCTATATTGATGTTTTAGATGTTGGTAGTATAATTTTCGATAAACTTGAACAGACTTAAATCAGTTTAACTTAGCACAACCATATAGCGTACCTTTTTTAGAACGCGAAAATGAGGTAAACAAATACCATGTGTACCCTTTACTATCAATAGTAGAGAAGAGATTATGAACCTTCAACTCTAAAATGCAAATTCTTCTACTGAATGGATAGCTGCATCTGATACCTATTTTGCAAATGTTACCAGACTTGGGGTTAGCTACAAAGAGCATTTCTTTCTTGTCAAGCTTCATGCACTACCAACACAACCAAAAGTCCGAACTGATCGCAAGGGCGGCAATCCACTTATACAATTCAACACCCCCCGTCACGTGTGATGGGAGACAAGTCAACATGTGGAAAGACTCAGAGGTATAGCTCAAGAGGCATATAAGTGGACTCCGAGGGGGCAACAACAATTTTAGGATAAATTGCGAAAGCCAGGACTCGAACTCGAGACCCTGGCTCTGACACCATGTCAAGCTTCATGGACTAGCCAACGCAACCAAAAGTCCGAACTGATGGAAAGGTCTAGGCAATCCACTTATACAGTTAAACATTTCTTACCCTTCGGGTGGTCACAGGGAAGCTCTCTAATAGATCACTTAAGACAAAGGGAATTAACTACAGCACAAGACTTAAACTTAAGATGATATATATTTGTCAAAATTTGAATGTATCTATATGCTTTCACTGTCTAGATACATCTGAATTTGGACAAATCTCAGACACTTTCGGTGGGACAGAGGTAGTATATAACTGTGTATACACTAACTAGTGTCTAGTTTTGGCAAAGTTTAGACTAGTTTCGTGGGATGGATGCAGTATAACTGATATATTGGACACTTGATTTGAACACATGAATGACCAATGTCCTTAGCTTACATAGTCGTATTTATACTGTGAGCATGAACGATGAACAATGCTGCTGTTTGAATATGGTTGCCAGTAACACCCTATTCGTCTCCATTTCTAATATTGCAGAAAACCTGATGCTCCCGTTTGTAATCCCGCCACCGGTGGTGGATGATCAGCAGTACGCGTGGTTCCTCGCTCCATCTGCTGATGGCAAGCGATTGATGATCATCCTTACAGTAAACAAGATTGGGATTGCCAATGCTGAAGTACCTCCTGACATTCCCTATGCTGCTAATGGGCTTCAGCTACGGCAGTATCCTCCTGTTGCCACCTACGTCTTTGAGCTGATCCCTTATCTACTGCACGTGCGGACTTTCTTTGGAGGCAGGTTAACAGCCTCGCCCACTCTCTGTTCCTCGGACTCAATTACCCAATCATTGCCAACCTGAAGAAGCGTGAATCCAAAGCTCCTGATGGCACATTGGTTCCATTCATGAGGAAAAACTGCGTCTACACAGCATACCGGAATATTCGTTATAATCAATACCCTAAAATTTTGCGCTGCAACCTCCAGCCAGATGAAGGTGAGACTGTGGGAGTTATCAGCCTTCCCAAGGATGGTTGGGATAGTGTCCGACAAGCGGCTATGTGGTTTAAGCCTGCTTTAAACATTGCCCGTTCGGTGTTACCTTTAAAAAAACAGTGACACTTTTTTATTATGCTTGAAGTGTTGAGAAGTAGTACACTGTTTTTAGTATGTACTAGTTTGAATCAGTTTATTTGAACACTGCCCTGCTTTTGTATTTCGTGTTGCCTTCATATTATAACCCATGCATGGTTGTTTTAGGATTGACTTTATTTCAGCACTATAATTACAATGTGTGTACGTCCTTTATAATATAGCCACCTCTTGTTGATCATAGTCATGAGAGGACCATTCCTATTTTTTTCGCCGCTAAAGGGTAAAGTACATCC
Organism: Lolium multiflorum; assembly: GCA_030979885.1. Classification (NCBI taxonomy): domain Eukaryota; kingdom Viridiplantae; phylum Streptophyta; class Magnoliopsida; order Poales; family Poaceae; genus Lolium; species Lolium multiflorum. The sequence goes on from CM061751.1 coordinate 16,747,724, forward strand.
ACTGGCACGGGGGTGTGTTCGGTTCCACCCCATCCCCAAACCGAACATGCATCAACTACGAGCAAGGAAGTAGATGTGCGACCTAGGTGACTGTGCGGACCCCACATGTGAACCAAAGAAAAAAACATGTCAATACGGAACTGATGTACATACGACAACTCCTATATGATATGCGTATGTACGATTGAGCATCTGGAGGTGTGCTGCCACCTGCTTCCTCACACGAAGGGTTGGATCTTGTGTTTCGTACACGGATCGGACTGAAATTATCGTGTGCATAGCAAGGTTCATGTCAATAAGGCTGAGTTTGGCATCTAAGTCTAGGCAACAAATACTTTTGGGTTCCAACGGCCATCTACAAGGTATTTGCTATAGGCCTACTTGCTCCGGCTGTCGAAGCCCAATAACTACAAATGGGCCTTTCTGCTCATGCAATGTTGGCCCTTTTCTAAAGAACCACAGATCCTATGATTGGCAAAAAACAAAAACACGGAGATTCTACATAAAAGTTGTTTGTATTTATTTTGAATTATTGGGTTGCAATTTTTGAAACTGCTCATGGCCAATATGAAAATCCTTGATCGCTCCATACCCACATAGATCACGGTATTTTCAAAAATTCATAAAGTGGATTTGAAATTTAAAACATATCCTAATAATTCCATGATTTATTCTATTAACTTGCAAGATCTTGGAGCGAAAGAGCTTGTATTAGTCTGCGAAAATAATACTGATAAACCTGTCGTTAACAAGAAATGAAGGTTTATCGTTCAGAGAGGATGCCATGTGGGACCCATGAGACAGTAGCGTCCTCAACGTTTCAAAGAAAAAGGCAAGTAGCCCGAAAATAGGGGTAAAAAATAAATCCTACAAAGGAAACATTTATAGTTCATAGAGGTGACATGTGGGACCGATCTGCAGCTGCATCCTCATCATTTCGAAGTCGGCAGGGATCAGAAGAAAAAGGAAAATAGCCAGAAATTAGGGGTAAAAATAAATCCAAAAAGGAAACTTTTATTCTTAATAGAGGATGACATGTGGGACCGACCTGCCAGCAGCGTCCTCATCGTTTCAAAGGCGGCAGGGGATCAAAAGAAAAAGGCAAATAGCCAGAAATTAGGGGTAAAAAATAAATCCAACAAAGGAAAGGTTTATTGTTCATAGAGGCTGACATGTGGGACCCATGAGCCAGCGGCGACCTCAATTTCAAAGGCGGCATATGATCGAAAAGAAAAAGGCAAGTTAGCAAAAATCAGTGGGTAAAAAAATCTAAGAAATGAAACTTTATTGTACAGTCCCAGTGTGTAAAAAAAGGCAAATAGCCAGAAATTAGGGGTAAAAAATAAATCCAACAAAGGAAAGGTTTGTTGTTCATAGAGGCTGACATGTGGGACCCATGAGCCAGCGGCGACCTCAATTTCAAAGGCGGCATATGATCGAAAAGAAAAAGGCAAGTTAGCAAAAATCAGGGGTAAAAAAATCTAAGAAAAGAAACTTTATTGTACATAGAGGATGACATGCGGGTCCCATGAGCCAGCACCTTACTCAACGTTTCAGGCGGCATGAGATCAAAAGAAAAAGGAAAGTGACCAAATATCAGGAGCAAAAAATAATCCAAGAAAAGTAACTTTTATTGTACATAGAGGATGACATATGGGTCCCACTTATACAAGCTCTTTCGCTCCAAGATCTTGCAAGTTGATTGTGTCAGCAGCTTAATCAATGTTTCCAAGGCGGCAGGGGATCAAAAGAAAAAAGGAAATAGCCAAAAATAAGAGGGTGAAAAAAAATCCAAGAAAAAAAACTTTTATAGTATAGAGGATGACATGTGGGTCCCATGAGCCAGCAGCTTCCTCAACGTTTCAGAGGCTGCATGAGATCGAAAGAAAAAGGCAAGTGACCAAAAATAAGAGGGAAAAAAATCCAAGAAAAGAGACTTGATTGTACATAGAGGATGACATGCCATCGAGTCAGCACTTACTCAACGTTTCCAAGGCGGATCAAAAGAAAATGGAAATAGCTAAAGATCAGAGGGTGAAAAAATCCAAGAAAAGAAACTTTTATAGTACATAGAGGATGACATGCGGGTCCCATGAGCCAGCAGGTTCCGCAACATTTTCAAAGGCGGCATGAGATCGAAAGAAAAAGGCAAGTGACCAAAAATCAGAGGGTGAAAAATAATCGAAGAAAAGAAACTTTTATTGTACATAGAGGATGACATGCTGTCCCATTTTGCAGCAGAGGTCCCAACGTTTCAAATGCGGCTTGAGATCAAAAGAAAAAGAAAGTAGCGAGAAATTAGGGGGTAAAAAAACTCGAAGAAAAGAAAGTTGATTGTACATAGAGGATGACATGCGGGACCCACGAGTTAGCAGCTTACTCAACGTTTCCAAGGCAGGGGATCAAAAGAAAAAGGAAATAGCCAAAAATCAGAGAGTGAAAAAAACCCTAGAAAATAAACTTTTGTAGTACATAGAGGATGACATGGGTCCCATGAGCCAGCAGGTTCCTCAACGTTTCAAACGTGGCATGGGATCGAAAGAAAAGGCAAGTGACCAAATATCGGAGCAAAAAATAATCCAAGAAAAGAAACTTGATTGTACATAGAGGATGACGTGTGGGTCCCATTTTGCAGCAGCGGTCCCAACGTTTCAATTGCGCTTGAGATCAAAAGAAAAAGAAAGTAGCAGAAATTAGGGGTCAAAAAAACTCCAAGAAAGGAAAGCTTTATCGTTCATACAGGTGACATGTGGGACCTATGAGCCAGCACTTACTCAACGTTTCAAAGGCGGCAGGGGGTCAAAAGAAAAGGAAATAGCCAAAAATCAGAGGGTGAAAAAAATCCAAAAAATCAAACTTTTATTGTACATAGAGGATGACATGCGGGTCCCATGAGCCAGCAGATTCCTCAACGTTTCAAACGTGGCATGAGATCGAAAGAAAAAGGAAAGTGACCAAATATCGGGAGCCAAAAATAATCCAAGAAAGGAAACTTTATTGTACATAGAGGATGACATACGGGTCCCATTTGCAGCAGCGGTCTCAACGTTTCCAAGGTGGCACAGGACCAAAAGAAAAATGAAGTAGCCAGAAATCAGGGGGTGAAAAAATCCAAGAAAAGAAAGATTTCAATTGGCTGCATCTGGACATCTGGGCCTTCGAACTATCCTTCTGGGCCTTTTGATTCGCATAATTTCAGCCCACTCCAGAACATGGAAGTTCGGATTTTCTCAAAAAAAGGAATGTCCTATGCTTCGCAAAAACAAAAAACAAGGAGATTCAAGATATAAGTTGTAAAAATAAAGATTTAATTTATCCGTTTGCAATAGCTCAGAGCGAAATACACTGTTTATTGTCTGCAAAATAATCAAGATATCACATGTTTCTTGTACGGGGAATGACGTCGACGTTTCAAAGGCGGCAGGTCGAAAATAAAAAAAAAACAAAAAGTCAGTTGGTAAAAAATCCAAGAAAAGAAAACATTTATCGTTCGAGAGGATGACATGCGGGACCGATGAGGCAGCAGCATCCTCAACGTTTCCAAGGCGGGGGATCAAAAGAAAAAAAAGGAAATAGCCAAATTACTTAGGGGTCAAAAATAAATCCACCAAAGGAAACTTTTATTGTTCATAGAGGATGACATGGGACCGACCGCCAACAGCGTCCTCATCGTTTCAAAGGGGCGGATCAAAAGAAAAAGGCAAATAGCCAGAAATTAGGGGTCAAAAATAACTCCAATAAAGGAAACTTTTATTGTTCGTAGAGGATGACATGCGGGACCCATGAGCCAGCAGCTTACTCAACGTTTCAAAGGCGGCATGAGATCGAAAGAAAAAGGCAAGTGACCAAATATCAGGAGCAAAAAATAATCCAAGATTTATTGTACATAGAGGATGACATGTTGGTCCCATTTTGCAGCAGCGGTCTCAATGTTTGTAATGCGGCTTGAGATCAAAAGAAAAATAAAGTAGCTAGTAATTAGGGGTGAAAAAAAATCCAAGAAAAGAAAGTTGATGGACATAGAGGATGACATGCGGGTCCCTTGAACCAACTTACTCAACGTTCAAAGGGGCAGGATCAAAAGAAAAAGGCAAGCCAAAAATCAGAGGGTGAAAAAAAATCCAACAAAGAAAACTTTTATAGCACAGAGGATGACATGCGGGTCCCATGAGCCAGCAACCTCAACGTTTCAAATGTGGTATGAGATCGAAAGAAAAAGGCAAGTGACCAAATATGAGGTGCCAAAAAAACTCCAAGAAAAGAAAGTTGATTGCTCATAGAGGATGACATGCGGGTCCCATTTAGCCAGCGGTCTCACCGTTGAGAGGCGGCAGGGGATCGAAAGAAAAGTCAAGTGACCAAATATGAGGTGCCAAAAATAATCCAAAAAAGAAAGTTTTATAGTACATAGAGGATGACATGCGGTCCCATTTAGCAGCAGCGGTATCACTGTTTGAGAGGCAGCAGGGGATCGAAAGAAAAAGTCAAGTTACCAAATATGAGGTGCCAAAAAATCCAAGAAAAGAAAGTTTTATAGTACATAGAGGATGACATGCGGGTCCCATTTAGCAGGCGGTATCACCGTTTGAGAGGCAGCAGGGGATCGAAAGAAAAAGTCAAGTGACCAAATATGAGGTGCCAAAAAATCCAAGAAAAGAAAGTTTTATAGTACATAGAGGATGACATGCGGTCCCATTTAGCAGCAGCGGTATCACGTTTGAGAGGCGGGGATCGAAAGAAAAGGTAAGTGACCAAATATGAGGTGCCAAAAATAATTCAAGAAAAGAAAGTTTTATAGTACATAGAGGATGACATGCGGGTCCCATTTAGCAGCGGTATCACCGTTTGAGAGGCGGCAGGGGATCGAAAGAAAACGGTAAGTGACCAAATATGAGGTGCCAAAAATAATTCAAGAAAAGAAAGTTTTATAGTACATAGAGGATGACATGCGGGTCCCCAGCAGCAGCGGTATCACCGTTTGAGAGGCGGGGATCGAAAGAAAAAGGCAAGTGACCAAATTTGAGGTGCCAAAAAAACTCCAAGAAAAGAAAGTTGATTGCACATAGAGGATGACATGCGGGTCCCATTTAGCAGCAGCGGTCTCAACGTTTCCAAGGCGGCAAGGGATCAAAAGAAAAAGGAAGTAGCCAGAAATCAGGGGGTCAAAAAAATCCAAGAATAGAAAGAATTTTGGTTCATAGAGGATGACATGCGGGACCCATGATCCTGCATCGTAAACGGCTCGATCGGAGAACGTTGAACGAGATGGCGCGATCTAGAAAAAACAATGCCAGAGAGGCTGCCATCTGGGCCCTACATCCCTCGGCGGTGCGGATTTGCGTTGACTCGGCCGGCGAACCCGAGATTTCGAGATGCACCACGTCCCGGCCACCATACGCGACGTTTTGGCTTTGTCGGGCTAGGTGGCCTCAAAAACGAGAAAAAAAGTTTTGACATGCACCACGGAGGGACCAAAAATCGTCGGCCATGGTACACCAGCAACCACGGCGCGACTTCAACTTCGTCGGCCATGGCAACTTTTCTTGTAGTGTGATCCACGGCTGCGTCGATCGCATTGAGCTCCTCCTTAGCGCCGAATTTTGAAGCGATCTTCTGGAACTCTCTGTCACAGGTGTCTGACCGAGCAAAACTCCCATGAATGGTTATTGGGGTTCCGTTGTTGCCTGTCATCTTCAGTTTTAGGTAAGCATAATGGGGTACGGCCATAAACTTGGCGAACGCCGGCCTGCCGAGGATGGCATGATACTGAGACTCCCAGTCGACAACTTCGAACTCGATCTTTTCTCTTCTGAAATTGGTGGGCGTGCCGAAGACCACATCCAATGACGTTTTTCCAAGAGAGTAAGCGGGTCGAGTCGGTATAATGCCGTGGAATCCTGTGTCGGACTCCCTCAGCATATCGACTGTTAAACCCATAGCTTTCATTGTGTTGGCGAACAGTAGGTTTAAGCCGCTTCCTCCGTCCATGAATACTTTACTCATGTTGTACCCTCCGATCTGCGCCTCGAGGACTAGAGCTGCGTGGCCTGGTCTAGGGACAGCTTTCGGGTGATCTGACCTGTCGAAGGAGATACTTTGCTCTGACCAGTCGATGAATTCAGGTGTATCGACCATAGCGACTTCCGCGTACTTCACTTCTCGTGAGAATTTCTTGATTTCCCTTTTTGAGAAGCTGGTTTTATGGATCATGCTGACCTGCCCGCGCGGTTCTGGGAATACCTCGGCTGGCACGTACTCATCCTTCTCCATTGGTTCGTACGGTTCCGGGATATATGGCTCCGCCCGATAGCTGTAAGATCTTGCCTTTTTCTCCATTATGTGAACTCTCGATATAGCTTCACTCCTGAGGTCATCACAGAACTGTCGAATTTCCAGGAAGTGTCGGCAGTTCCTTAATAGGTGACTGGATTTTTCCCGCCCGTCCTTCGGGTCGATATAGGAGTGGAGGTAGCATGGCGCATCGAGTTGCTCCGTGGCTGATAGGTGCGGTGAACGGGCGCGGCCATGGATCGATTGCATGCCCTCCTGTTCCCGTTCTCCATAGTATGATTCCCTTCGCCTTTTCTTTCTCCCTGTTGCGTGATCGAGGTTCCCTCGGTTACCTCCATGCATGCTTCTGGGCGGAATTTCCAAGGTTGCTGCCCGGGTATCTTCTGTTGAGACCGAGGGCCCAAACCGGACGTACCTGTCCTTGGGAGGCGGAGAAAGCCTCCGGAGTCGATGATGAAGTGGACGCCTCCAAATGTGGTGGTCATGTCCTCACTCGATTCCGAAGGGGCCGGGTGCGACGGCTTGAGGTGTGATGCGAATTCGAAGGGCTAGATCGGATCTTTTGGTCCTGGAGGTGTTGGTGACTCGAGCACGAACACCGCGACGTGGTACGCCGATGCCCTGCCTTGTAGCAGGGTTCCGACGGCGCCAATTGTCGAGGTGCTCCTCGGCAATGCCCTCCGATTGGGGCTTAGGGTTGATGGAATCCTGCAAGCTGACACGAGACATCGGTACGCGCAAGCGGGGAGAGCGATTTACCTTGTTCGGGGCCCTCGATGAGGTAAAACCCTTACGTCCTGCCGTCTGTTCTTGATTATGATGAAAACAGTGTTACAATGGGGTGCCGAATAGCTCGGCTGTGATCTCGTCGAGATAGCTAATCGCTAGGGTAACCTAGGTCTAAGCTTCTGTTGGCTAAGATTGTTAAGATTGATTGTGTCCCTCGATAGCCCCTCTCCTGGCCTTTATATAGGTGACCAGGTCTCGAGAGGTCTAATCGAGTACGAGTAGGCCTACAATAGATCTATCTCTAATCTTTCCTTGTTCGGCTTCTTCCGTGTCTTGTACTTCAAGTAATCTTTCGCCGCACCGTCCTAGTGGCCCATCTTCCCTTCGGGTACCTTCATGGGCCTCCATCTAGACTGTATAGGGTAGAGCAATATTGGTTAACCGAAGGGTAATGTCCACGTCACGCGGCCTGGCTCTGGCCCGCGCCTAGGGGTGGTATGGGGCTACCAGGCCTCCACCGACCTCGCCCTTCCGCCTATATAAAGCTCCCGATGCAAAAACCCTAAATATACCAGCCTCCATCCACGAAAAGTTCCGTAGCTCCGCCGCCGTCGCAGACAAGATCCGGGGACAGTCTATGTTCGGCACCTGCCGGACGGGGATTGCCCCCGGAGCCATCTCCATCGACTCCACCGCCATCTCCATCGCTGTTGCTGACTCCCATGATGAGGAGGGAGTAGTTCTCCCCGGGGTTGAGAACTCTACCGGTAGCAATGTGGTTTATCTCTCTCTCCCCCATGGTATGATCTTTATGTGACCATGAGCTTTGTAATCTAGATGTCGTTATGCTATTCAAGTGGATTTTACTTATGTGATCTCCGGAGACTCCTTGTCCCACGTGTGTAAAGGTGACGGTGTGTGCACCGTGTGGGTCTCTTAGGCTATATTTCACGGAATACTTGTTCACTGAATTATGATTTGAGTTGGATGTCTCTATGAAATTGTGGTGTGTTAGTACCTCCTATGAATGCTCCAAGTGACGGAGTGAGGTGTTCATTAGTACTTGGGAATACATCTTTAAGGTTTGCTTTTGCAGCCCTACGCGGTGAATTAGTGTTCGTTATCCAACCGGAGAGTACTTAAGAGTAGCATAGTGAAGTGCTTATATTTATATTCCGTTATGATATCATTGTTGAGAGTGACCACTAGTGAAAATATGATCCCTAGGCCTTGTTTCCAAACATAGAATCACCGTTTGTTTACTATTTTACTGCATGTTTACTTGATGCCATATTTATTTAAGATTATTATTACCACTCATATTCATCCATATGATCACTTGCATTTTACTATCTCTTTGCCGAACTAGTGCACCTATACACCTGAAAAGTGTATTGGGTCTGTTGGGGATACAAGAGACTTCTTGTATTGTAATTGTAGGGTTGCTTGAGAGGGATATCTTTGACCTCTACCTCCCTGAGTTCGATAAACCTTGGGTGATCCACTTAAGGGAAACTTGTTGATGTTCTACAAACCTCTGCAATTGGAGGCCCAACACTGTCTACAAGAATAGAAGTGTGCGTAGACATCAAGGCCTCCGGTGATGATCTCCCTCTCCGGCAGGGTGCCGTGAAGAGCTTCAGAACCCTCCCGAGTTAGGGTCGGCGATGGCGGCCGCGACAAAACTTTTCGTGGTTGGAGGCTCGAGTATTTAGGTTTTTCCCAAGACCGTGAATAAATAGGCGGAAGAGCGAGATCGGTGGGTGCCTGGGGGTCCCACACCACCGCATGGCGCGGCCCGTGCCTGAGCTGCGCCATGGCCTGTTGTGGCCGCCTCGTGGCACCACTCCGTCTGTCCTTCGGACTCCGTTTTGTTACAGTAAAATAGTAACTTCGGCTTTTGTTTCGTCCAATTTCAAGAGTAATTCATGTACAACTTTTCGGAAATACAAAACAACAGAAAACTGGGAACTGACACCGTGGCATCTTGTCAATAGGTTAGTTCCAGAAAATGTATAAAACTGCAACGAAGTGTAAACAAAACATATAGAAATTGGTGTAAAACACGCATGAATCATCAAAAATTATAGATACGTTTGGAACGTCTCAGCATCCCCAAGCTTAACTCCTGCTCGTCCTCGAGTACGTAAGTGATAACAAATATAATTTTTGAGGTGACATGAAGCCAACACAATCTTGATAAAGTTATTGTAAAAGCATTGTGAGCTGGGATCAAAGTACTCTAAACATAGGCATGATAGATATCATTCTAACAATAGAACTTAGCAACTATGTTACAACATGAGAAGTAACTCAAACAAAGGATCACGAATAATTGTGCACTGAAAGCAACTATTTTTTTATCATAGAGAAAACATAGCAAAGTGGTACTCAGCTTGTCCTTTATGAAGTAGAAAAACATAAATGCTAGAACACCTTTAAAGTTCAAAGGGTGACTAGATACAAGTAATTCGAGAACAAGCAATAGCGTAATCATGAAACAATCAATAATAAATTTTGGGACTATGCATATTATACTCAGAATGACAACTATGCTCTCTTAATTGGTGCATAAAGCAAGAAGATGAAGACTCAACATAAAAGTAAAAGAAAGGCCTTGCGCAGAGGGAAGCAATATTACTCATGTGCTAGAGCTTTATTTTTAATGCAATAGAGGTGTTGAAAATATATTTTGAGAGGTATGTATGTCTATGTCAATGAATGGCATCAAATGATCTATCATCCTTTCATATAGTGACCTCAAGAGCGGCTTCCATGTAGTTCTTCGTTTGCACACCATTATTTAGGATCTCTCCAGTACATAAAGTGTGGAGCTTTATTTGTTTATTTTATATTTTGTGTGGGCTGGGCACCTAGTTGTCTTGCTCTTTTTGCAATATTAAGGACCAACACATTATTTATGCTAGTCACGGTATGAAGTCATGGAAAGACAATAAACCATTCAATACTTCCTCATGAGCTAAAACAAAACACAAAACATGTAATAATGTTTGAAGGTTTAAAGGTAGCACACAAGCAATTTACTTTGGAGTGGCGGTGAAATACCACATATATGTATGTATGGTGGAAATAATTGGCAAACTTTGGTTTTTGGTAGCTGGATGCACGAGTAGATCTCATACTCAGTACATGCGAAGGCTAGCAAAAGACTGGGAGCGACCAATTAAGTGAGCAATAATGGCCATAATCATGCATAGCGACAAAACATTATTAATCAAAGCATAAAGTGATAGTACAAGTCAAAAACTAAATGATCATAGAGGCTTTAGTTGACTGGTTTGTAGTCATAACGATGTAAACATGTGCCAAGTCAACCCAATAAAGCATCAAAGAAGAATACCACAATATTATGCTTTTATGATGGAAACAACACATGATTCTTTCAATGGCACATTAAGCACTCTCAGCTATTTGAGACAAGTCATGCTACAACAATAACTACTAAGCATATGATAACAATAACATCCAACATGACATGCCAAAGTCTAAACAAGCTTCCTTTTGCATCACTATAAACATGAAACATTTTACTCGTCTCCAACACCAATCAACTTATTTGAAAAAACTCTCATGGATAATAATCAGTAAACACCAGAGAGCTAATCATACCTAACTAAAGAAAACTAACAATCTCTGAACAAAATACGAGTGGAAAACCAAGAGCTAAACGCAATACTAGCAAAAGGGAACACTCGCAGAACAATAAGAGCGAAAACTAGAGTGTTCTATGCAATTAAAACGGAGTGTGTCATTATCTAAAATAAATATGCTGGGATCCAACCATATGCTACAGCAAACAAAACAAAAGAGAACTAAAAAAATACGCTCCAAAAACAACACATAACATATGAAGCAATAAAAAATATAGCGTATAGAAAGATGACCTGATACTTTGTTGATGAAGAGGGGATGCCTTGAGCATCCCCAAGCTTTGACGCTTGTACCTCTTGGATATTTCTTGGGGTGACATGGGCATCCCCAAGCTTGAGCTTTTGTCTATACTTTATCTCATTACATCATTCTTCTCTCCCTACACTTGAAAACTTCCTTCATACAAAACTTCACACAATTCTCATTAGCAGCATTAGTGCAATCAAAATAAAAAAATCCATTTGCATTCAGTTCTAACATATATCAAACATCCATTAAAACATTAGCTAATGTAGCAACTTCTTCAAAAAGCTCTTCCCTCAAAAGAACTCAAAAAGAAAGAGATTAAGAGGCAAATGCAAATAGTGGCTGAAATCTGTTAAAACATAACAACAGGTAAAGATCGATTGTTTCGAAAATCTTCAGTTGCTCAGATTGAAAAGTCCTCAACTAAATAAAGTTAATAATAACCTGGGTCATATACTAAAAAAATTGGTAGCTCAAAATTACGTTCTGGCTGGGAATACAAATTTTTATGGTGACAACACATAATCTATTTCGAGACAACAACTTCCCCAAATCTTTCTTTCTTCTATTAGAGGCTACTCTTGGCACAAAAAGGAAATAAAAATGATAAGGGGAGGTTATTACAGAGATAATAACTTCCAAGACTCAACACAATAAAAATTACAGAAATAAACATGGGTTATCTTCCAAGAGTGTTTTTCTTTAACGCTTTTTAGCTAGGCGCAGAAAAAGAGCTAGCATCAAGTATTTTTAAGTGAAGAAGCATCAACATCATAACTTGTCCTAATAATAGAATCAAAATGTGACTTTTTTCTTTTTCCAGGGAAGTGTTCTATACCTTTCTTGAGTGGGAATTGATATTTAATAATCCCATCTCTCATATCAATAGCAGCACCAACAGTTCTAAGAAAAGGTCTTCCCAAAATAATAGGACAAGAAGCATTGCATTCAATATCTAAAACAACAAAATCAACGGGGACAAAGTTATTATTAACCATAATAAGAACATTATTAACTCTCCCCAAAGGTTTATTCTTAGGAATATTAGCAAGACGAACATCCAAATAACATTGTTCCAATGGTGGCAAATCAACCATATCATAGATTTTTCTAGTCATAACAGAAATGCTTGCACTAAGATCACATAAAGCATTGCAATCAAAGTAATCTATTTTCATCGTAATGATGGGCTCCCAATCATCTTCGAACTTCCTAGGAATAGAAGCTTCACGTTTTAATTTATCTTCTCTAATTTGTATGAGAGCATTTGTAATATGTTTTGTAAAAGCCATATTTATAGCACTAGCATTAGGACTTCTAGCAAGCTTTTGTAAGAACTTAATTACTTTAGAGATATTGCAATCATCAAAATCGAATTCATTTTTATCAAAGGTAAAAGGACTATTGTCTCCCATACTCCAATTTTTTTAGCACTCTTATTAGAAACAGTTTCAGTGGTTCTAGGAAATTTTGTAGGAGTGGGGAATTTTCCTACATCAATTATTTTACCATTAATAGTAGGAGGTTTGCTAGCATTTGAGACTTCAGTATTATTAGTGGTGGTAATGGTACAAACTTTAGTCAAATTATTATTTCTAACAATTTCATCTTCTCTTTCCCACCTAGCATGCAATTCCGCCAACATCCTAACATTGTAATCAATTCTAACTTGAATGGAATTCAAAGTTTTACTTTCTTTAACATCATGAGGCATAACCTTTAATTTAAGAAATTCAACATCAAGAGCAAGGCTATCAATTTTAGAAGCAAGAACATCAATTTTGCCAAAATTTTCCTCAACAGATTTATTAAAAGCAGTTTGTTTAATAATCAATTCCTTAAGCATGACTCAAGATCAGAGGGTGCACTTCTATTGTTGTTGTAGGAATTACCATAAGAATTACCATTACCATTATTAGAAGGATATGGCCTATAATTGTTACTACCAAAATTACTCCTATAAGCATTGTTGTTGAAATTATTGTTTTTAATGAAGCTCACATCAACATGCTCTTCTTGTGCAACCAAAGAAGCTAACGGAATATTATTTGGATCAACATGAGCTTTACCATTAACAAGCATAGACATAATAGTATCAATCTTATCACTCAAGGAGGAGGTTTCTTCAATAGAATTTACCTTCTTACCTTGTGGAGTTCTCTCGGTGTGCCATTCAGAATAATTTGTCATCATATCATCAAGGAGTTTTGTTGCAACCCCCAAAGTAATGGACATAATGGTACCTCCAGCAGCTGAATCCAGAAGGTTTCTTGAAGAAAAATTCACTCCTGCATAAAAAGTTTGGATGATCATCCAAGTAGTCAGTTCATGAGTGGGACAATTCTTTACCAAAGATTTCATTCTTCCCCAAACTTGAGCAACATGTTCATTATCAAATTTTATAAATTTCATTATGTCACTTCTCAAGGATATAATCTTAGTAGGAGGATACTATTTTCCAATAAATGCATCTTGGCATTTAACCCAAAAATCAATACTATTTCTAGGCAAAGATATCAACCAATCTTTAGCTCTCCCTCTCAAAGAGAAAGGAAACAATTTTAGTTTAATAATGTCACCATCTACATCCTTATACTTTTGCATCTCACAAAGTTCAACAAAATTATTAAGGTGAGAAGCAGAATCATTAGTACTAGCACCAGAAAATTGCTCTTTCTTAACAATATTTAACAAAGCGGGTTTAATTTCATAGAAGGCTGCTTTAGGAGCAGGTGAAGCAATAGGGCGTACAAATAAAATCATTGTTGTTTGTGTTAGTAAAGTCACACAACTTAGTGTTTTCAAGAGTACCCATTTTAGCAAGATTAAAATAGAACAACAGAAATAAAAGCTATAATAGAAACTAATTTTGTGTGTGTTTTTGATATAATGCAGCAAGCAAGACAAAGTAAAGTAAACAAAGTAAAACAATAACAAATAAAGAGATTGGATATTAGAGACTCCCCTTGCAGAAATCCTCTTTCTCCCCGGCAACGCCGCCAGAAAAAGAGCTTGATGAGCGCAGATTGCACACCGTTGGGGAACCCCAAGAGGAAGGTATGATGAGCACAGTAGCAAGTTTTCCCTCAGTAAGAAACCAAGGTTTAATCGACCAGTAGGAGAAAGGCGTGACCTCTGAAGGTGTTGCTAGGTGACTTGTGGCAGGACGCACTACCGACGCCAGCAACAACTTGGAACCTGCACACAACACAACCAAAATAATTTGCCCCGACTTACATTGAGGTTGTCAATCTCACTGGTTTTGCTGAAAACAAAGGATTAACCGTATAGTGTGGAAAGAGATGTTTGTTTGCAGTGGAATTAAAGAGAACAGTGCTTGCAGTAAGTAAACAGAACATGATGATTTTATCAGTGTAAAAGAAAGGACCGGGATCCACAGCTCACTAGAGATGTCTCCCCATAAAGATAAATAACATGTTGGGTGAACAAATTATATCTGAGAAAATGACAGAATAAAGACCATACATGACAAGATGATTACTATGAGACTTATTTGGGCATTACAACATAATACATATACCGTAATTCAACTGCGTCTATGACTAATAATCCACCTTCTGGTTAGCGTCCGCACCCCTTTCAGTATTAAGTTGCAAGCAACAGATTATCACATTAAGCAATGTGTAAAGTAAACAATAGAATTATACTTAGACAAAGCATTGTTGTTTTCTCCCTAGTAGCAACAACACATCTACAATCTTAGAAGTTATTGTCACTCTTCCAGATTACTAGAGGCATGAACCCACTATCGAGCATAAATACTCCCTCTTGGAGTTACAAGCATATACTTGGCATGAGCATCTACTAGCAACGGAGAGCATGCAAGATCACAAATAACATATGACAACTATATAATCGATCTCAACCATAGTATTCAATATTCATTGGATCCGAGCAAACACAACATGTAGCATTACATAAATATGATCTTGATCATGATAGGCAGCTCACAAGATCTAAACATGAATCATAAATTGGAGAAGACAACCATCTAGTTACTGCTATGGACCCGTAGTCCAGAGATGAACTACTCACGCATCACTTCGGAGGCGGGCATGGCGATGTAGAGGCCTCCGGTGATGATCTCCCTCTCCGGCCGGGTGCCGGGAAGAGCTTCAGAATCCTCCCGAGTTAGGGTCGGCGATGGCGGCCGCGATGGAACTTTTCATGGATGGAGGCTCGGGTATTTAGCTTTTTCCCGAGATCGTGAATAAATAGGCGGAAGGGCGAGATCGGTGGGTGCCTGGGGGGCCCACACCATCCCATAGCGGCCAGGGCCGCACCATGGCCTGGTGTGGCCGCCTCGTGGCACTACTTCGTCTCTCGTCCGGACTCCGTCTTTGTTACAGTAAAATAGGAACTCCAGGTTTTGTTTCTTCAATTCCGAGAATATTTCATGTACAACTTTTCTGAAATACAAAACAGTAGAAAACAAAACAAGCATGGAGCATCAAAAAATATAGATGTGTTTGCAACGTATCATCCGGCGCTGCCGGTTTGGCCCCCGATTTTGCTAAAAACCCTCAAAATGATGTTCTCCTCCAAACTTCAATCTCCTCACTTTTATGTGATTATATTTGGGTGGTAGGATGTGTTTAGGCTGCTAACAACATCCCCCAATAATCTCATTGAGACCTTCCCTCTTAATAGTGCGGTGTTTCCTATGACTCAAACATAAAATGAGAGGAAAACAAGCGAAAACACTAACACTTCTCGTGTATGGCAATTGGGGGGGGGGGGTCTATGACCATCTTTCACCATCACTATGGAACTAAAACCCGTATTATCACTTAGAGATAACATTAGTTCCGACAATAGCTATGGTGTCATTATTAGCCAAAATAACGGATAAGGGTGGCGCCGCCCAAAGTACCATTGACATACATCATGTTTAGCGCGATGCGGATGCAGTAGTCTCAAATGGCTATTCACCATTGAACGTCACCATGTTGGCGGTGACGCGGATGCGGTAGTAAGGCCGACAGGTGGAGAGGGTGGGAAATTTTTCACCATTTGGAGGCTATTTTTGTTTGGGGGGGGGGTGAGGGGAGGGCGATTCACATTTACCAGATCATTAGCTAAAATGTCTATTCAGAGGCATGCATGCTTTTAGTTTAGTTTTGAATTACATATTACATTTGATAGAAAAAAATAAGTATACGCACACCGTCCACAAAAATTTGATACTCCAACATACCCTCCCTGTTGCAGACTTAAATTCCAACCATATCACCTAAAGTTCAGGTCTCTCATCAAGAACCTACCTATCTCAAGTCCAAGGATTGGAACATAGTTTCTGTCAACTCCCACCGCCCCTCCCCTCTTTCTTACTCCAGAGTGAACCTATGAGCCCATATAGTTGAAGTAACATATAATTGAAATTTGTACATTACCGTTATAGAACCACAAAAACCATAAAACTTGACCATATACTCATATCATGGTACATAGAAATCATGACTAATTCATCATATTCCCTCAAAAACACGGGGAATACTCACAACGGTGACATGGTGTTGATCAATGGCATATGAAAAACAACACAATATTGAAGTACAAGTTATCCAACAAATAATAACATAATGTAGAATAATAGCATGAAAACATTACCATCAAGATATCTAGGGTTCCGATATACACACATAGTGAGGGGTGGGGGAGGGGTGACGTCGATCACAATGATAGAGTCAGGGATGTTGACGTAGATGGTGAAGATGGTGATGAAGATGGTCCTCCATAAACCTAGTAGGTGTTGGTGTCGATGACAACTATTTCACCTTTGCAGCGGCAACAAGAAAGCAAGATCTGCCCTCTCCTGGAGTAGGAGAACATTTTTCAGGATGCCTTCTCCTTTTAACATACCAGAAAACAGGGTGTAGGGTTTTTTCGCGATGCAGAGGATACAATAAAAAAGAATATCGCGAGGGTAGCTACATGTGATGTGGGACCCACCATGGCGCACCTAGCCTAAGGCCGAGGTGTGACTAATGCTTGCCCCGACTACCTCATGAGCCTCAAAGGCCGGTGGGTTTTTGAGGAAAATCTCATAAATCATCTGCAATCTAGTGAATAAAGCATCATTGACCACAATAAAAGTATGAACTAAGGTTCTTTGGCCTAAAATAGATGATGTAAAATGCAGGTATCAATGGTTTATCAGATCATTAAAACATGAGTATAGCCGAAGCTCTATCGTGACACGAGGTTCATGAGAACCAGATATAATTTTTAGTACTCTATGGATTTATCACGTATGCCTTGTGGTGCAAATATGTGTAAGCACATTGTTTTGTTTTGCACAACGAAGAAATAGAAATATAAAAAAATCATAAAATAAGATGAAAAAACCAAAATAAAAGAAACACAATATCTTGTGTTTGAAAATAAACATAGAAAATCAACTTGTCTTTTATAATTTCCAAAGAAATTCCAAAGCACTCTGACAAAATTCCATTAAAAGAAAAATTATACCAGGCTTAGGAGAATGATATGCACCCTAAAATTATTTTATACATTTTATTTCCAATTTTTTCAACCATGGCTTTAATAATGTCCTGACAATAGTTTTAGGTTTTACTAAATTCCTAAAAATTTAAGTAAGAAATCAGGGATATAAATGAGGCAAGTAATTATACACACATTTTTATAATATTTGTAAAATAGTTTCATGCAAAATAGTGGGGTGTCTACGGTGGTAGCGGTGCATAGGCCTATCACTGTCGGATCACCTTATATAGCATTTTCCACCGCACATCGATTTAACGCCGCTAGCTACTTTTTTCCGCCGGGTGACTTTACATGGAGGGATCGTAGCCATGGGTGACTTTACATGGATGGCGTGCATCCATGGGTGACTTTGCGTGGACGATATTAAATTTTTTGTGGGCAGGTGTGCCTTTCTTTTCATGGTGCTCTTCCGCCGGTCATGGGTGGACTTTCTTTTTGTGGATAAACTTTCTTTTTGTGGCAGTCTTCCTCCGGGCATGGGTGGACTTTCTTTTCATGGACGGTTGTGACTTTCTTTTCGTGACGGTCTTCCACGAGCATGGATGGACTTTATTTTCGTGGACGGCAACATATTTTTTCTGTTTGAATCGAGCATGGATTTCTAACAAATAGACCACCCATAGTAAATGGACGCGAACCATAGTAAACAACAACGCGAATCATGGAACAATATCCAATGGCTCGCACCTTATGCACCGCTACCACCATAGGCACACAATCCGCGTTAATAGTTTTATTTCATCTCTTCTAGAAATTGAAACAAGTACTCTAGAATATTTAAAAATTCTCCACAAATCCAAATGGTTTCAAATAATTTTCAACATAAAATATTTATGTATTTGTATAAATTTTTCCAAAATAATATATATAAGCTTCTCAACAACTTTAGTGATATTTATAAATTTTTGTAGTGTTTTAATCTCACTCTTAAATATTGTTTTCAATGAGGTGTAAAAAATGTAATCAAGTCCTCAAAATGTTTTCTTTTACAAATGAAAAAAATGTAAAATAAATATTATTTAAGGAAATATTTAGTTTTATAACATTAAACTGTTGGGATTCGTAGGATAGAAAATAAAAATTAACGAATAACAAGCCAAGATCTAATCTACTAGATGGTAGCAACGAGATTAGATCAACATACCCTTGAAGATCGCTAAGCGTTAACGAGATAAATCTCATGGATGATGTAGTGGATCACTTGCCGCAAGAGCGCGTAGAAGAACTTGATGGTGGCGCAATCAGGCAACACCTCCGCACTCCATCACACGTACGGCGTCAATGAAGATGTCCTTCTCCCTGTTCCAGCGGGCAGCGGAAGTAGTAGATCCTCCTCGGAATCCCGGCAACACGACGACGTGGTGATAGTAGTGGTGGAGAACTCCGGCAGGGCTTCGTCGTAGCCGTGCGACAGATAGGAGGAGGAGGAGGAGGGTATCACTAGGGTTTAGAGAGAGGGCTAGGGCGACGGCCTTGGTGCCCTTTGGTGGTGTGGCTCAAGTCGTGGCCGGCCCCTCCCTTCCTCTCCCCTTTAAATAGGTGGAAAACCCTAGGGTCCAATCAAAATCCTCATGGGAGTCCAATTGCAAAACCCCATAATGGGAAACCTAGTCAAGGTGGGATTGCTCCCTTTCCTTGTGGTGTGGCCGACCAAGGTGGTGGAGTCCACCATGGACTCCACCTTCCCACCTTGTGGGTCGGCTAGGGCTGGTGGAGTCCCTGCCATAGTGAAATATTCCGGATGATTTTAGAACCTTCTAGAACCTTCCATAAATTCACCAGACCATTTCCAAAGTTGGAATTTGACTTCCCATATATAAATCTTATTCTCCGGACCATTTCAGAACTTCTCGTGATATCATGGATCTCATCCGAGACTCCGAAAAATATTCGAACTCCATTCCATATTCCATATATATCTACTTAAAACAACATCGAATCTTAAGTGTGTCATCCTACAGTTCGTGAACTATACATATATGATCAAGATACTTCTCCGATCAATAACCAATGGTGGGACTTGGAGATCCATAATGGCTCCCACATATCCAACGATGACTTCGTGATCGAAAGAACCATTAACATACGATACTGATTCCCTTTGTCGCGTGATATTTTACTTATCCGAAGTTTGATCGTCGGTATCTCTATACCTAGTTCAACCTCGTTACCGATAAGTACTCTTTACTCGTACTGTGATATGACATCTCTTGTGAGCCAATCACATTCTTGCCAGCTAATTGGATGACATTCCACCGAGAGGGCCCAGAGTATATCTATCCGTCATTTGGATGGACAAATTCCACTATTGATCCACGCACTTCAACCTATACTTTCCGAACACTTAATGCCACCTTTATAACCACCCATTTACGAAGTAGTGTTTGATGTCATCAAAGCATCCATCCGGTGTAGGTGATTAACATGATCTCATGGTCGAATAATTAGGTTACTATGTATCTTGAAGCTTGAAGCAAAACGAACTTAATGACTTGATCATATGCTACGCTTACTATGGGTGTATGTCCATCACGTCATTCACCTAATGATATGATCTTGTTATTAATAACATCCAATGTTCATGATCACGAAACTATGATCATCTATTAATCAATAAGCTAGTTTAACAAGAGCCTTACCAGTGACTCTTTTATGTTTACAGAACACACAAGTATGAATGTTTCCGGTTAATACAATTATAGCATGGGATGTAAATATTTATCATGAACACTAAGATATAATAATAACTATTTTGTTATTGCCTCTTGGGCATATCTCCAACATAAACATGCTTTTTTTGGATGGTACAATTAACATGGAGGCACATGCGAGAAGTACACATTGTATGTGTTTCAATATGATTTATAAGTATTTGTATTTCATGAACTTTATAATATTTATATGAATATGTAGATCAATACCATTGGCAAAAGTATGATTTAAAACCTCTTCATAATAAAACATCCGAAAGAATTTCTAGCAGCATGTTGCTATGCAAGGATGAAGCAAAGTAGAATCATACAATCAAAATGGAAGCAAGGTATAAATACAATGATAACTATTCAATATGGCCAAAACTTTGTTACCCATAATAGGACACATCGTATTGGATTATAGGAGCCTGGATGATCACCATGACATGGCAAATTAATTTTGATGCGCGTAAAGACAATGTCACCAAAAAAACAAAATGGTAGGTGGCAAGCGACGGGTTTCTACGGCAATAAGTGCATTTTGACCCAACGTTACTTGCTCTCGAAATACGATCATTTATATATAAGATATGATATCTTTGTAATATCTAGGAGAAAGAACATAAGACACGCATAAAACATGATATCTAATATAATTCTCCATCTTAAAATACGGATTTTGATGTCCATATATCGTGGCATTATTAGTATGATGTAAAATTTGATTTCCACACGTTATACACGTGCGTCTCTGCTGAACCATACGCATGCAGAGGAAAGGCTAGCTGTCCACCACTATTTACCGTAAAAGCAATTAAACGCCTTAAATCGTCCGTTACGTTTTGTAGAAACTTCGTGCTACGAAATATACAAAAGATTTGCCTTTTCCACCTCCGCATGCGCGAAACGCATGACAGGCATAAAAATTCTCAAAATATTACAGTGATACAATCTTCTCAGCATTGTATTCATCATGTATGTATATCTTGTGATACGAGTATTTGTAGTACACACATTGTTTTGTTTCCACAATAAAAATGAGAAAATCAAAATAAAACCAACGCAATAACCTTTTTTTTGCCTTCTCCATCCGTCCTTGGTTTCTTGGCCTTCTCCCTTCCCTTGATAAATACGTAAATACTTTTTTTTTTCGGTCTCGCATATTCAACTCCCTTCTCTTCCTCGTCGGCGGCCTCCTCTTCTTCGATCTCTCCTCCCATTTCAACGCTCAGGGGAGAGGCGGCGGGTAGGAAGCCCCCAGCTTTGCGCCTCCGCAGCATGTGGAGCTAGCCTTGCGGGGGAGGACCCACGCCATGCAGAGCGGGTCCGCATCGCCGGCCCCGCCGGTGGACAAACCGCTGGCGGCGGCAGCGGTGGCTGAGGCGCAGGCGGTGGAGGAGGCTGACGGGGAGCAGGCGAAGGGGGATGCGGTGAAGATGGTGGAGGCGGAACCGGAGAAGCCAGTGAAGCGGGGGCGTGGGCGGCCGCGGCGGCGGCCCGCGCCGGAGGGGAGCGGGGTGGTGATGGTCAAGCGGGACCTGCTCGCGAGCTGCATGACGTGCCCAATCTGCAAGCGCCTTCTCCGCGAAGCCACCACCATCTCCGAGTGCCTCCACACATGTGAGTACCCCGTTCCGCCGCCGCAACCATGTACTCCGGCAGCACCAACGGTTTCAATCTTTACAAAGATTGCCGCCGTATCGAGCATTGCGGCGGCGATTCGGCGCGTTCTTCGTTCTTGGGGCTTCCGATTTGGCCGCCGGCGACGTCGGTTTTGGTTGCGTCCAGCTCGCCATTCCGTGATCCGGGGATGCTGTATTGCCATCCCCTACATGGTTCTTGGCATTGTTCATTGTTCTTGCGTTTCTCCAATCCTGGCGTTATACTCGGTGTTGCGGGTCCGCCTCTTGATTCCGCGTCAATCTTGGGGCCTCGTTCCTCGTGTTCATGCGTTTGGTAACTTCCATGCTTTTAGATTCAGTCTGCGGTTCAGTAGATGGATTTACGTAGATTTGTGATCTTTTTGCAAACCTATCGGCTGCTTTGGTGCCTATAATCTTATTTAGATAGTTGTTTAGTTCTCTACTGCTACTATTCATGATGTTATATGAACTTGCAGTGCTCTGTTCTGAGATAGTATCTAGCTCGAATTCATGATTGATTTATTTTAATGCTGCAAGAGATTGGAATGATGAGTTCAGCCTGCATTTGTTTTTGTTTTGCACGTAGGATTCTTGCAATGTTGGCCTGTAATTGGTGGAACAGTACATATAATATTTGGGTCCTCAACGTGGGGAATGATTGCTGTGTAAATATTTGCAGGCCATCTAAATACTCTGCATGCATAAATGGGTTGGTGTAGTTGTTCATGCTGTGTGTGCCCTTGAGATATTGTATAAATCTTGATTCGTTCATAACGTTTGACAGTATGTTAGAAATGAAATTGGTATTGTCAGGTCCATTGCTGCATGAACCTGATTTCGCATTGTCAGGTCCATTGCTGCACAGTTTCCTTTTACTTTATTTTGGTTGGGGTGTGATACTGTGATTATCACTTGAGCTCTGTCTCCTTATTGTTACATCTCTTATGGCTACTCACCGTTTTATTTAGCCAATTGTAGCCCAGTCCTAAAATAAGCTTCTCCAAAGGCCCCCCTTTTGGATATATATCTGGTAGTTACTTTATTATGTCATTTCGGTAATTGGAGGCAAGATAAGTGGTTTTGACCTATAGAATACCTATATCTTAGTTTGTTTATTATTTATTTTCCTTTTCTTTTTTTGAGACTGGCATGTACTCATGTCAAGTAAATAACAGTTCCAGTGGTTAATAGAATTATCATCTACAGTCATACTGAATTATTTGTTCTGCAGAAAACATGCACATCTTGTTGATTTGCTTAAATCTGCAGGATATGAGAAACCTTAGTAATATTTAAAGATAAGAAATATCGTTGGACATAGAAACATCGTCGATGTAATTTATTGTTGATTTAGCTCCTTTGTTTAATTGTTGTAGTTCTTGGGGATTTTATGCTATATGGCCGATGCCAGATTCAGGCTTTCATTCATTTGCATGCATGATTTTCTTTCCATGATGTACACATACTTCAAAGCATTAGTTGTGTTTTCCAAAGAAAGGGATATTCATGCTCCAGTTCCTTCAGTTACCCCTTTTAAATTAAGCGTACTTCCTTATGCCAGTCTTCTCATGCTATGAGATCCACACATCTTGAGAACTCACTATTTTTGAACTTCTTTCTTGTCATTATGCAGTTTGTAGAAAGTGTATCTATAAGAAGCTTAATGATGAGGAGTTAGACTACTGTCCAGAATGTAAAATTGATCTCGGCTGCGCTCCACTTGAGAAGCTTAGGTATTCTTCTCATGACCTTGTATTTTTCGGGTGAAGATGGGAGTTACACGTTTATTCTACCACAGACTGCTTGCTTTGCCCAATGTTCTTATACATTTCCTTACTACCAAAATACACGTTTATGTGCTCTATTTCTTCTACTTCACAGCCAAGTTTCATTGATTTTGTATTGTTAGCATATATTTCCATTAGATCAAAAGATGTCAGACTCAAACTTTGAGCTTAAATCATCATAGCAGATAGTTGCACCGAACTACAGATTGAATGTAAAAAATATGGAGTACAAAGGGCTTATCCAGCTCTCTGGACAAGCCGAAATATATAGCTATGTTACTCCTGCATCATAGGAGCATCCTTCTGAGATTGTTACACACCAGTACAGCCTCATTTGAACAAACTATCTTATATGTAGAAAGAAATATTTCACTTAAGCTTGATATTGAGAAATATCTCCGAGATTACGATGACGGCTATGCATTGTGTAACAGAACATTCCACTTAAGCTTGATATGAGAATCCCTTATATAAAGATATTTCTCGGCAGTTGACCTCCAGTCTGCTTTCTTATCTGGCAGCATTTTGTGTTTTCAATAGTCGCCTGACACCATTTTGAGCGTTAGTAATACCAAAACTTTGCTGTCATTATGCCTCTGTTTCAAGATCTTTTGTCAATCATTGGTTTATGGAGAAAGCCATTTATATTGGTTTGTAAACTGGTGAAGACTAATTCTGCGCCTGTCATAGATGATTGTTCACGTTTAAAATGCAAAGTGCTGTTTGGACTTGTACACATAACCTTCTTTTTCTATCAATGCATCGAAACGCAAGGCTTTTTATGAGAAACTGTCACGTAACTCTTCTGAATTGGGATTTCTTGGTGAATTTATTTTCATTCTGAACTTATGCTTTTCTTCTACTCATTTCTGATATCTTGATTCCAGAGCCGATCACAATAAACAAGACGTGAGGTCGAAGATTTTTCCATCGAAAAAAACAAAGATCGATGACGCTAAAGTTGAATCTCCCATTTCAGTGCCTATTAAAAGGAAAGAGAGATCTATCTCTTCATTGGTGGTTGATACACCTCGAATAACAACGGGTTTGACAGGGCGCCGAACAAGAGCAGTTACTAGGAAGGCTGCTGCTGCTGCATTACGTGGCCTTGGTCCAATCCTTGATCCTGTAGAAAAGGATAATGGTAGTGCCAATAAGCATGCTGATAATATAAGCTTGCTAGATAGCTTGAGCAAAGTGCCTCAAACAAGAAGAAAGGTAAAAACAGCTGTAACATTCTGACTGCATCATGTAATGTTACGTCTTCACTTCGCAGTTTTTGTTTTCTCATTAGCTACATGTATATTTTGCATCTATGTGCATGCCATCTTAAAACTAATCAATGCAAAAATGCATGTCATCAGTAGTAGTGATTTGCTGATATTATTTGCAGGCATCATCGACTGCCGAAACATCAAGTCGTCACTCTAATAAAGATAAAGCAGGTGACGATAAGGACTTGGATAAGGCAGAGCTCTGGAAACCTTTAAATTGTCTTGTAGACGCTGCAAGCAAAACAAAGTCCTTCAGATCAAGTCCACATACTCCAGCTGCTAAGGCAGATCCTCCCAATGGATCTCCTAGTAGTGAACATGCTAACCGAGAAAAGTCGGGGGAGCAGCTGCGGAAGTCCAAACTTCAAGATGACAAGAAAGATGTTCCTCTGTCTGTAATGCTTAAAAAGAAAGGGCCTGGCCGGGCGAAGAGTGCAGCTTCTGTTGCTGCAGCTAGCCAGAAGGCCCAGAACAGTAGGCCAATAAACCCCATATGGTTCTCATTGATTGCTTCGTTTGAGCAGTAAGTCGTGATTATAGTATCACTATTTTCAATTCAGTCAAAGCAATATCTTTGGTGTGCCTGCCCTTTGATCTTCTGTAATCCAAATGTTTGCAGGAAAGGTTCCCCGGCCTTGCCCCAGATACCTGCCCATTTTTTGAGAATAAAGTAAGCTCGTGTTCCTCACCTCTGCTACAGATGTACTGTTACTTCTTATGTATCACAAAAGTTCCCTAAATTATACTTTAAAAGGATGCTCTTGGCATTGAGGTATTGAACTGTTATGATATGCTTCCAATGGAAAAGCATGAAAATAGAAAAATCTAAGGAAAAAGACATTCACTAGGAATTTGAATGGACATAAACTATGTTCAGATATAGTATGCCATTGTCTTAGGTGATGGTAGGATGAAGATGTGTATTCAGTATTCATTTGCAAAGCCTAGTTATTTCCAATTTTAAAGTATGTGTCCTTTCAGCGAACGTTGGTGATTTTGTATTTGAGAATAACTAATTTGACTAAGTTCGTAATTACTTAGCATGGATTTGGTTAAGTTCTGTATACACCTGAAGGGGCATAGCTATCAGAATATATGCATATCTAAGCTTGTTCCTTCATATAGTGATTGCTTTTGGCATAACTTATAAGCTCGTTCACTCGTTCTTTGCCACCCCTGACCACTTTAATCCGTTTGTACAATCTGCAAGTAATTTGGTGGGGAGTCAAGTGAACTTTGAAATTTTCTTCTGCAAATGCAGCTAAGTTTCTCAGCATATCTATAAAAAAAGAAGAAAATACAGCTAACTTGCATTACCTTGATTGTGAACTTAGTCCCCCTCCCCTTGTAGTTTCTGTCACTTGCATTTCTATTGTTGCAATCAACAGTTGTTTTATTGTGCAGCTGAATATCTTTCAGTTGTGGCTAATGCATTTTCTAATTATAGAGATGGAAGTATACCCGCATCATCCATCCAGAGGTACATTATGCAGAAGCTCGGTCTTCAAAGTGAGTCTGAGGTATGATTTCTACCTTGCAACGCTCTAGGGTTATTTTTTTCCCATGTGCTTAATGTTTTACCACAATTATCCAAAACTATAAGCACATTCTGTAGAAAACGCGCGCATGGTAGTAAACTGGAACCAGTGTACATGTTGGCTTATTCTGAAACTTAGAAGTTATTATCTTAAAGGTAGAGGTAGGAAAATCACCTGCTGTTACCAGCATTTGTTATCACTTTACTGGTGCTAGCTATCCATCTAGCACAACTGGAGGGCACAGTTCCCTTGCAGAACGAATGATAATGGCATGCTAAAATACTCTACCCGAGTTCAGAACCATATATATAGCCTGTCTGAACAGTACCCTGATCTTGTTGTTCCAGGTTGAAATGAGCTGCTGTGGGCAGTTTGTGAACCCTGCACAACCTCTGCGCAACCTGATGGACAGGTGGATGAGGGTCGGCCCGGCACGCCCTCTGCAGACGTCGGTAGGCTCCTCGGGGGGAGACTACGTGATGGTTGTATCCTATGGGCGGCCAAAGTCTTGAACCCGGCAATCTCCTGCTTTATCAGGAGGATTGCGCCGTGCTGCGCCCTGGGAAGAGGTCCTCCAAAGATGAAGGATTCTCTCCCTAGTCGACATATACTCGATAGAATGTGGCTGGCTCGCTCTGCAGCCAGCCCAGCCCACCTTGTCGGTGCTCACAATCTGCTGCTGCTGGATGCTGTCGGTTCTCTTAGGATGGATTTATTCGTTGTTCCCCTTTGTTCGTTTATACCCTTGTTATATGCAGATGAAACTCTGGCTGGAAATTGACTGACGATGAGGCTGGATAAAGTGGTTGGTTCGAATTGTTCGACAAAATGGCTGATAATCTGTTTGTTCTGCATGATCCGTGACTTGTTGCTTCCTCTGCAATACTAATCATCTACATATGTTTTGTTGTGAAGCCGGCAAACATTTGGTTTAGCTCCAAAGATTTCTTAGGGTAGCAGCTTTACACGCTCGACAGAGCGTGCTAAGCCTGATACTGCCACAAAAATAGTTGCCCCAAATAATAGCATGTGAGCTGGGAGCATCTTTAACACAACTGGAGGGCACAGTTTCCTTGCAACTCCGAGCCCGTGTCCAGTACCACGACTCTGTCCACCTCTTCACCTCATTGGCGGGGGTGTTCAGCCACCCAAGCCGCCAATGAGGTCAACGCCCGCCAAGTGCTCGGTGTATCATCGGAGGGGTACAATTCTTCTATTTTCTAGTCGGTGTCGCCGATTTCGTTGTCCACCAATGTAGTGGTTGTTCTTGGTCACGGATGTTGATGTTCTAGTCGGCGTTGGTGATGGTGTCCTCGGTGACTATGATGATGATTTCCTCGGTGGTGATGTTTAAGTTCCTTCGTAGATAATGATAGTGGTAGATATGATCGTGGATCATTGCTTTTGGAGGGAGAGGGATTTGGTGCACATGGACACCAGTGCTCCATGCACTTTCAGATTTTTAAAAATTTCAAAACTTCAGATTTCTATATCTCCAAAAATTATAGTGTTAAATATATAGATAGATATGTAAAGGAGGACACTACACAAAAAAGTCCTGGTAAAAAATTACTTTGTATTTCGAGAAATACAAAAAAAAAACAAATTTCTGACAAAAATATATACCATTTTACTACCATATACTGTTAGAAATTTGTCTTTTTATATTTCTCAAAATACGGCATATTTTTTAACAGGACTTGTTTGCATACACCCGTACTGTATATATCTATCTATACATTTAACACCATAATTTTTAGAGACATTGAAGTGTGAGGTTTTAAAAAATTTAAAAATCTGAAAGTGGAGGGAGCATTGGTGCCCATGTGTCAAAGACACTTTCCGCTTTTGGAGGTACTACATGCATCTTGATCAATTGATAAGGGCTGGCCCGATCTTCTCAGTAAGCAACGGTGGTGATGATGATCACGGGGTGATAGCAGCGGAGAAACACGACGATGTAGTGGATGATAACTTGTATGACGCAACGAGATCTCTCGATTGGTCCCTGTCGCCAATGCAACAGATCTCAACCTGCAAGATATTCGCAACTCCACACACTTGCGCACGTAGCCGCCGACCACGAAGCGTTAAGTTGCAACCGTCTAATTCCCAATGGAACAGCAGATCACACAAGACTTTAATAGGATCTACACAATATCAAGCAATATGGTGTAGGGAATTCAATAGTTTTGCAGAGCAAACAACTAAGAATTAGGGTTTATCTTAAACGTGGTCTAAAACTGCTAGGGGGTCGTCCAAGGCACTTATATAGGCGTCCGGGACGAGTTCGTCGAAAGATACAAGTCCCCATAGATTCGTGAGACTCGGACATGTCCGGTCGGTCAACGGGCTGGTGACCGGGCGGGGAACCCGGGAATGGGTCTCGCAAAACGCGCCCGGTTTGGCCCCGGTGAGGCGGGTCAACCGGACCCAACCGGGCTGGCCGGTCGGCGCCCGGTCGGCCGGTCCATGGGGCGACCGCGTGGAGGCCGGTCGACCGGGTTCTGGACCGGCTTGGACTTCTTCTCCTCTCGCGCATTCCTCCCGCTCCTCCCTCGCGCGTCCATGAGATATCTTCATGTCCAGCTCCTTGTCCAGCTTCACGTCTATCTTCACGTCCAGCTGCTCCTCTCCTCCTCGTGCGATGCTTGTCTCCTCTTCGTACCTGATGATACATAAGTAATAGGACTTATGTAGTATAAAGTTCTCATCAATCAAGGTATCGTTTAGGAACAAGTTCACCTGTTGCTTAAGTAGCTTCGCACGAGCTCGTGTCATTGGTCCAATCCTGACTTCATTGGACTTGAGCTTCACAGCAGGTTCATCTTCAATTGGTGTGAGGTAGTAGTGAGGTAGGGATGTCCTCATCATCTCCCCCCTTCAAAGGCGTCGACCCCGACGCTCCAAGGTCTTCTCCGTCATATGGTGTCAAATCAGCAACATTGAAAGAATTACTGACACCAAACTCATCCTCTGGAAGATCTATCGAGTATGCATTATCATTGATCTTGGCAAGCACTTTGTAAGGACCAGCACCACGAGGCTTCAACTTAGACTTCCTCGGCTTCGGGAACCTATCCTTGCGAAAATGTACCCAGACCAAATCACCAGGCTTGAACAACATCTTCTTGCGCTTCTTGTTCTTCCTTGCAGCATTGCTCTTGCCTTTCTTCTCGATCAACTCTTTAGTCTTCACATGAATTTTCTTCACAAAATCTGCCCTCTTGGATGCATCCATATTAACTCTCTCATGTATGGGCAAAGGCAACAAGTCAAGTGGAGTAATGGGTTTAAAACCATACACCACCTCAAAAGGACACAGCTCCGTGGTAGAGTGTACCGCCCTGTTGTAAGCAAACTCCACATGCGGCAAACACTCTTCCCACTCCTTCAGTTCTTCTTTATCATGGATCTCAATAGTTGGGACAATGTTCTATTCACCACTTCTTTGACCATCAGTTTGGGGATGACAAGTAGTGTTGAAAAGCAGCTTTGTCCCCAGCTTTCTCCAAAGCGTCTTCCAAAAGTAGCTCATAAACTTCACGTCACGATCGAAACAATAGTCTTTGGGACTCCATGTAGACGTACAATCTCCCTGAAAAACAGGTTAGCAATATGCGACGCTCTTGTGGCAAGCAATAAAGTGTGATATTTTAGAAAATCTATCCACAACCACAAATATAGAATCATGGCCTCTTTTAGTACGCGGCAAACCCAACACAAAATCCATACTTATATCTTCCCATGGTGTAGTAGGTGCCGGTAAAGGAGTATACAAACCGTGAGGCTTCAGCTTGGACTTGGACTTGTTGCAAGTAATGCATCTCCTCACATATCTATCCACGTCCCGCCTCATCTTTGGCCAATAAAAGTGGTCAGCTAGCATGAGTAGCGTCTTCTCACGCCCAAAGTGACCCATCAAACCTCAGCATGTGATTCCTGCAATAAGAGCAAACGCACAGACGATTCTGGAACACATAGTTTGTTAGCCCTAAACAAGAACCCATCATGTATGTGATATTTTTCCCATGCTTTACCAAGAGCACATAAGCGATATGGTTCAGCAAAATCATGATCAGTAGCATACAAATCACATAGTATCTCTAATCCAGGAATTTTAACATCAAGTTGAGTTAATAGCATATTCTTCCTAGATAGAGCATCATCAACAATATTATCTTTTTCCTTCTTATGCTTAATAATGTATGAAAAAGACTCAATGAACTCAACCCACTTAGTTAGACGCTTATGCAAAGTAGATTGGGCTTTCAGGTATTTTAAAGCTTCATGATCAGAATGTATGATAAATTCTTTTGGCCACAAGTAATGTTGCCAAACCTCAAGAACTCTAATTAAAGCATACAATTCTTTGTCATATATAGTATAGTTCAACTTAGCACCAGAAAGTTTCTCAGAAAAATATGCAATTGGGCGATCCTCTTGCATTAACACACCAGCAATTCCAATACCACTAGCATCACATTCAATCTCAAATTGCTTATTGAAATCAGGAAGTGCAAACAACGGTGCAGAAGTTAACAATCTCTTAAGTTCATCAAAAGCATGATCTTGGGCTGCGCCCCACTCAAAAAAAACACCCTTTTTAGTCAAATCATTCAAAGGTGCAGCAATAGTACTAAAGTTGGGCACAAATCTGCGATAAAACCCAGCTAGACCATGGAAACTTCTTACTTGACTCACATTCATGGGAGTAGGCCAATTTTGAATAGCTTCAATTTTAGACACATGTACTTCTACTCCATGCTTAGAGACAACATAACCAAGAAATATGACCTTATCTTTGCAAAATGTGCACTTCTCAAGATTACCATAGAGTTGATTATCACGCAACACTTGCAAAACATGTCGAATATGTATAGTATGATCAGATTCATTGCGGCTGTAGATTAAGATGTCATCAAAGTATACAACCACAAATTTGCCAATAAATTCACGCAAACCATGGTTCATCAGTCTCATGAAAGTGCTAGGTGCATTAGTTAACCCAAAAGGCATTACTAACCACTCATATAAACCAAATTTTGTTTTAAGGGCTGTTTTCCACTCATCCCCTTCTTTCATCCTAATTTGATGATAGCCACTACGCAAATCAATTTTAGAGAACACAGCAGCACCACTCAATTCATCTAACATATCCTCTAAACGGGGAATAGGATGACGATATCGAATAGTAATGTTGTTTATAGCTCTACAATCTACGCACATACGCCAAGTACCATCTTTCTTAGGAACTAAAATAACAGGAACATCACAAGGACTAAGGCTTATGCGGATATAACCTTTGTCGAGTAGCGCTTGTACTTGCTTCTGTATCTCCTTCGTCTCTTCGGGATTAGTGCGATATGGCGCCCTATTGGGCAGCGAAGCTCCGGGAATCAAGTCAATTTGATGCTCAATACCTCGCAATGGTGGTAGTCCTATGGGTACCTCCTCCGGAAACACGTCGCCGAATTCCTGCAAAACATTAGAAACACCAAGAGGAAGAGGGGTCATGTCGTTAGAAACCAAAACCGTACCCCTGTACAAAAGCACAAGAGGCATGGCCGTAGGATCCTCACTAAATTCTCTCATGTCTTCTTTGGTGGCTAATGACACTAAGGAATTCACTCTCTCACTTTTCGTTATATCACTCACGACATTACAATTCTCTCGCCTATCTAGAGGTGCATCCTCCAAATTTACTTCAATCTTCGACGAGACTCATTGACAATTTGTTGTGGTGACATAGGCTGTAAGTTAATTTTCTTGCCCTTGTACTCCAAGTGATATGTATTGGCACGGCCATTGTGTTGCACAGAACGGTCATAGAGCCAAGGCCGACCCAATAGTAGATGACACACCGTCATAGGAACCACATCAAAATCAATGCAATCCTTATACGGTTCAATCTCAAACTCAACACGCACCATGTGGTTTACCTTCATCTCACCATTGTCGCTCAACCACTGAATATAATATGGATGCGAGTGCGGTAGATACTTCAACTTCAGCTTGGTACATAACTCCTTGCTTGCTAAATTGCGGCAACTCCCGCCATCAATAATGACCTTGCAAGCCTTGTCAGGACCAACTAAAGCTTTGGTTTGGAACAAATTGCAGCGAGTAGATGCACTAGGCAACACATTAAGAGCACGCTGCGACACAACAATGGTGCGAGCATCGGAAGGATATGCATCTTCACCATCAGTGTCATAGTCATCATCGTCTGGAGCATTTGGATCAACATCATCTCTAGTCTCATACTCATTGTCCTCATTGATAATCATGACTTTGCGGTTAGGACAATCTCTCTTGAAGTGACCCTTGCCACCACATGTATGGCAAAGCATATCGCGGTTGCGCGCTGTAGACATGCTAGAACCACTCGTACTTGCAGCTGATTCGAACTTCTTTGCATTAGATACATTGGAGACCGGTTTGCTAGGCGGAGTAGAGTAAGGAGCGGAGCGCGTCGAAGGCGCCGGCGCCGTAGAGGGCGCGGGGTGTAAAACGCCCAGCTCCCGTAACACGTCCCTTAACCTTTGTTTCTTCAGCCAAATGTGATTCAACTTCTCTTGCATGATGTAACAATTGATTCATATTGGTGTAGCTGTAATGACGAACAATGCCTTTAACATCATACTTCAATCCATTGAGAAAACGCTGCACTGTCATCTCTAGAGACTCATGGACACGGCCACGCTGCATAAGCATCTCCATCTCCATGTAGTACTCATCGACAGTCTTCACACCTTGCCTCAATAGAGTCAACTTATCAAATATATTCCGCAAGTAATTTGTAGGCACAAAGCGAGAAGTCATTGCCTCCTTCATAGCACGCCATGTGCGAATAGGTTGTGCACCATCTTCGTCGCGGTTACGAAAAAATGAATCCCACCAACGCAATGCATAACCATCAAATTCAGAAGAAGCAAGCTTGATCTTCCTATCTTCGAGTAGTTTGGATGTAAGCTCCATAACTTCTCAATCTTGAGCTCCCAAGTGAGGTATTCTTCAACATCAGCTCCTCCTTCAAACTTAGGTATGGAAAACTTGGGCTTACCCAATCCATCTTCTTCATCTTGTCCACGACCATTGCGGCCAAGTGGAGCCCAACCACGAGGACGATTACCACGAGGCGCACCACGAGCATTGTGTGCGTCATCTTCAAGCTCAGGATCTTCGTCATCGTCTTGTTGTTGTTGTGCAGTCAAATTCTCAATAGCGAGGTGCATGACTGCGCTGTATATCCGTCATTTGATCAGCCATGGTGGTGACGGTTTCATTAGTAGTATCCAGCGTTTGTTTGATCTCTTCAACCTTTCCATTAAGCACATCGTCTTGAGCGCGGAATTCATGTCGCATCTCATTCCTAAGAGCTTCAAACTCCCTCCAGTTAATAATATCTGCAGAATCCTTGTTCTCCTGGTTAACAATCTTATGATCACTAGCAGACATGATTAGTAGGTTAGTGCACTAAATCAAAAATATATGGTGGTACTCTCACAACTCACTCTAAATCTGATAAGAAAAAGGAAATCTTACCGTTTCAAAGTAAATTAGTGTTGCTTACCACTTGTAGTAACAACTAGTGCACGGATGTAGCGAAGCGAATATCAAGGGTACAAGAACAATCACACGACAAAGCAGGGTATATGTGGGGCTGTAGGTAGGCTACCTATTTGCACCAATAACAAGCTCTAGCGACCGTAGACAACCAATGATACTCACACAAGGCGATATAATGGGGCAATGCAACTATATGTAGGAAAAGGTTGCAATGCACTAGAGAGACGCTAGCAAAGCTCAACGAGCAGGCACAAGATTGCTCAACTACGGTGCAGTAAAGAAAACTTAGGCCTTCACTTGAATTGAACTAGCACTTCACTTTTCTTTTTGTATTTTTCTTTTTGTAACGCAGCTATGTAGCTCTTTTTGCTTCTTTTCAATTTTCTTTTTTTGATTTTATGACTCAACTCCTTGATAACACGGCCAACAAGATATGCAAAGCACCAAAACCTAATGAGCAGCCTGTCGAGCGGTAAAACTAGTCTCTTCTGGGGAAGTTCCTAGTCACGTATATCGAAAGGCTGTAGCTATGGTTTGGACAAACACACTGTATGCTATGTGGACTCGGAGTAAACAAAAACGGACTCTAGATGACAACTAGATGAAAAGAAAACACAAACCCTAACAATTCTACTAGAAGAAAGATAAAGGTACGCAAAAACAACTACGAAAAGCAACTAAAACTCGAAATTAGTGCAATCTATGGCTATGGCAAACCCTAACCCTAATTTTTTTTGGCTTTTTCTGGATAGGAAAACACTAACAACTCAACTATGGGGTGGATTGTGGATGACTTACCGAGGAAAACGGAAATCTGATACCAAGATGATAGGGGTGGCCCGATCTTCTCAAGCAACGGTGGTGATGATGATCACGGGGTGATAGCAGCGGAGAAACACGACGATGTAGTGGATGATAACTTGTATGACGCAACGAGATCTCTCGATTGGTCCCTATCGCCAATGCAACAACTCTCAACCCTGCAAGATATTCGCAACTCCACACACTTGCGCACGTAGCCGACCACGAAGCGGTAAGTTGCAACCGTCTAATTCCCAATTGAACAGCAGATCACACAAGACTTTCAGGATCTACACAATATCAAGCAATATGGTGTAGGGAATTCAATAGTTTTGCAGAGCAAACAACTAAGAACTAGGGTTTATCTTAAACGTGGTCTAAAACTGCTAGGGGGTCGTCCAAGACACTTATATAGGCGTCCGGGACGAGTTCGGTCGAAAGATACAAGTAAAACCGACCAGAATAGATCTGGTCGAGACACTCGGACATGTCCGGTCTAGAATCCGGTCAACGGGCTGGTGACAGGCGGGCGGTCTGGGGCGGTCGGGCGGCAACCGAAAACCTCGCAAAACAGCGCCGGTTTGGCGCGGTGCGAGGGTCAACCGGACAACAGGGCCGGCCGGTCGGCGCCGATCGGCCGGGTCTTTCGGCGACCGCGTGAGGCGGTCCGACCGGTTCTGGACCGCCTGGACTTCTTCTCCTCTCGCGCATTCCTCCCGCTCTCCCTCGCGCGTCCATGAGATATCTTCATGTCCAGCTCCTTGTCCAGCTTCACGTCCATCTTCACGTCCACTGCTCTCTCCTCCTCGTGCGATGTTTGTCTCCTCTTCATACCTGATGATACATAAGTAATAGGACTTAGGTAGTATAAAGTTCTCATCAATCAAGGTATCGTTTAGGAACAAGTTCACCTGTTGTAAGTAGCTTCGCACGAGCTCGTGTCATTGGTCCAATCCTGACTTCATTGGACTTGAGCTTCACAGCAGGTTCATCTTCAATTGGTAATGACGGAGGTAGTAGTGAGGTAGGGATGTCCTCATCATCAATGTTGTTCCATTTCGGAAACACTTGATCGATGTGATGTTTTTTGGGTGAACTCGATTAATGTGATGACTTTTGAACGAACTCTATGCATGTTTTAATTTGAATTATTTTATTTTAACTATATGTATGCCTATTTGTCAATCCAATTTAAGTGCACACAAGAAAGGCTAAAAATATCAGCGTAAAAGATATAAGAAGTTAAATATAAGGGATTGGTTAGGTGTGGGCACTGTTTAGCTCCCCAAATTATAGTACTCTAAGAGCACATGCTCTCATGCTCCCAATATGGTGTTCGACGCAGCCGTTTTTTCGCCGATAGAGGGGGGTGTTGCCTGCGTGGTCACGGAAATGAGGAGTGGTTAGCTCCTAGCTTTAGCCCCCCGTGTAACAAAGAAATAATGTATGCAATGAAAAATTTAAACAATATTTTATTTCATATGTGATTTTAAAAAACTAGTCGTACTCTTGCCTAGCCCTGTAGTACATGTCTTCGAATTCGTCGTCCGGGATACAGCTAACAGGCTGACAGTCTGCGGCGCGCCGGCGACGAGCCTACTGGAAGCCCGCCTCCCGGCCCTCGTTAGGAGCCTACTAGAAGCGGCCTTGCGGCGAGGTCGTCCACTGCCGGGTCCTCAAGGGAGGCCGCTCTTGGCATTCTACGCCTCCGCGGGACGTGCGGATGCTGTTCGACGGATTGCGAGTCAGGACTGAGCCTTCCGAACCAGACGATTGGGGAGTATGTCAAGGCCGTGGACGCACGCTCCGACTGGGAGATCTTTGATGCGATGACGGACAGGGATGTCGTGTCGTGGAACTCGATGCTCACCGCGCACGTCAGGTCGGGTCACCTCGCGGCGGCCGAGGAGCTGTTCGCGGCGATGCCAGCGACGGTCCTGGTGTCGTGGACGAAGATGCCCAGCTCAGGGCGCTATCGGTCGCAGGATATTTCGTGGGAATGAGGCGCCTGTTCGGCCGGATGCCCAAGAGGAACCTGGCGTCCTGGAATTGCGTCTCCTCAAGCTAAACCCGGCAAGGCAGGTTCTGGCAGGTCCTCCGCTTCTTCCCACGGATGCTCTTCGAAGGCCTTGCCCCCGTCAGCTTCACGGTCGCCGCAGTTCTCTCAGCCTGCAAGCCCGGGCTCAGGATGGAGCTGGTGGTACCATATGGGCGGGGGCTACTTTCAGGAGTTCATACAGGGCGCAAGACAAGACCTCAAGGGTCAAAAACGAAATACGGCAAAAGGAAAACCATCCCAGAAGAGCGCAACCATCCTGTCATCTCCAGGTTCTGCATTTTGCATCTCTATCAAACGAATGCCGCCTCTGGCAGGCCACATCTCAGCGTTTGCAGCAGTTGCAACTGACTCCAAGCGAAGAAGGCTATCTGCCCCAGAACAGATATCTGCCGCATCAGATGAATTATGAGGACCTGCCTTGTAATTCAGAAAAGCAACAGAGAAACTGACTAGTTCATTAAGAGTTTTGATTAATTTTTTCTCAAAACAAGCTTTGTTCCTCAGTTTTCATATTGCCCAGCAGATGGCCTGCAATCTGAGTGTTCCTGCTGGCAGAAATATATTGAGAGAACCACCAAAAAACTGTGTGAAACTTCCTGTTCTATCTGGACCCCCAATGGCCAAACCAACTGTGCTCTAGATATATTTTGCTGCCACACACTTGAAGAACAGGCGAGTGATGGACTCGTTCCCAGAGCAGAACTGATAGCAAGCACTTCCTTCAATAGATTATCTTTTGTGGCTATTGCATTATGCCAGATCAGCCACAACTAAAATTTAATTTTTAGTGGGATCTTACTTTTCCACAGGCTGTCTACACCATTACTACACAACTGATTGTACATTGATTTCATAGAGAAGATCCCACTCTTGGGTCCATTTCCAGAAAGGTTTGTCCTGTTCATGTGAAAGAGTAGTTTGTCTCGTGATGCCAAGTAGGCCATGGGTTTGATCTAGGAGATCAGGGTCAACCACCTCCCTGAAAG
The DNA here is from genome assembly GCA_030979885.1 of Lolium multiflorum. Lineage (NCBI taxonomy): Eukaryota > Viridiplantae > Streptophyta > Magnoliopsida > Poales > Poaceae > Lolium > Lolium multiflorum. The sequence goes on from CM061751.1 coordinate 16,785,543, forward strand.
TACAGTTCCATCCCAAAGCAGCAGCTCCAACAACTGTAATGTCTTGCTCATTGCAAAATACTGAAAATGTTAGGGAAGGTATCTTTTAAAGGTCTCGCAGTCGACATATACTCGATAGAATGCGGCTGGCTCGCACCGCAGCCAACACAACCTGCCTTGTCGTGCCCATGCCCTCAATGGGTCTGATGCTACTTCTGGATCTTGTTCGATTCTCTTAGGATGGATTCATTCGTTGTTCCCCTTTGTTTATTTTATACCCCTTACTATGTATAGATGAAATGTGTTCTAATCTGGAACTCGGACCGAAATTGAATGACGATGAGCCTGTATAAAGTGATGATACATGTTCAACCTTTGTTTGTAATCGGTGAATGAAAACTGTAGCCAGGAGCTGTATCCTGTGAGGATTTTCTAAAAGACTGTCTGATCGAGCATGGTTTGGTACTAGCTACCTTGTTGGTGCAAAATTTGTGGCCAGACTGTTTTTTCTTCCTTTGTACATCTTCCTCTGCAATGTATTGTCCATCTTCCAACCGTTTATCGACTATCGTAACTTGTTGATTTCCTATGAACAGACACCTGTCTAGTTTGCGGATATTTTGAACCATTCATTTTTTTTCCGAAAAGGACCTGGCATTAAACGAAACCCACGACAATACAAAAGGACCACATAAAAAACAGAAATTACAACAAAATCCTTAAGATGCCCTTTCAACCTCCAGACCGTGTCGATGGCGCACCACCGCTGCCGCTCCTCCATGAGCCGGCCCATTCATCTAGTCCTGAACATCTTGTTGTTTGTTCCAGAGTCAGATCTTTCCAAGGTAGGGTATCAGTGCGGAATCTTAGAGTTTTGAGTGTGTTCCCAAATGGTTTGTTAACCTGCCGGATCGGGATGAACACGGAGATGCCCTTCGTCTCGCAGTTCTGAACTAGCCACACACTTTGACTACCAGTCTTTGTCAGACGCAAAACTTTCAATCTAACGACTCATAACATAGCAGTTCAAGCATCCATATATGTATAAAAGACAACACCCTATAAGGCACATGCCGTCACAAAACATGAGACCACAGCACCATAACCTGCTTAAACTGAGACCCCTAATCGAGCACACAGTTTGAAACTAGCTAGCTTGCTAGTACAACACATTCTAACATACGAGCTAATTGTGCTAGTAGTGTAGTATCAGTGCAGGGACATGCAGTATGGTTGTTTTAGAGATGCTAGATAAACCAAGAAGCCCCCAAAAAACTCTTTTCTTCCTTCTCTCGGAGCAACCTGACAAGATGTACAAGGCGTCAATATAAGAACGTCGCCCTAAATAGATACAATGGATCCAACTATTCAGGGATGGTGGCCAGCATTGGTACCTTAACACTTCGGCTATCTTGTCACTCAAGTTATATGAACAATCGTTTGTTCCTTTCCTGTGTAATCCTACACATGAACAATAAATACCCACACTTACACACAACAAATGTGATGGAGTGTTGAATCAGATCTCTAAGGGTATAGTTTACACATAGCAACTAGCTATACATTCATGAAACTGAGAGTATTGGCACTAATACGGTAAAGATTACATGCCACATTGGGTTCCACTACTTCTTAAATTATCAAGAATATGCATGACTGAAGAGTGTCACCAAATAGTTTACTTAACTAGTAATTACAATATACAAATGTCATACTGCTTTATCCCTTCAATATTCACATACCACGGTATTTGGATGCAGTCCTTCAATCCATAGCACATGCACTCCTTGGCATAAACTTTTCATATTCCTCGTACTTGTTTGTGGCTTTGTTTGCGTCCTCAAAATCGAATACATGATCGTTGCAACTAAAATTTTGACGTATGGCGAGTTAATATAGTTATACTAAAATTTATACCTTTTCATACTCATAATATTAAATAATATATATTGTATTTTACTTTCATAGAATTTTCAACCACACATCAAAATTGCTAAACATTAAGTGTTGTGTTCTTTGTTTTTAATTTGAAATATAAATCATGTAAAAACATATCCGAGATGTTGCTAAATTTAGAGCGTACTTTGCAATAAAGTTACAATTTTTCTCCTTTTTAAGACATTACCGGTTAACAAGACATTGAAATAGAATCACCATAAATACAAAACCAAAAAATCTGAAATAGAACGTGTCCTTGATTTACGTTTTGACAAATGGATGAATTATATATTATAAATTTTACTTCTATGTGTGTATTCTTCTCTATTTCAGTACTATTATATATATTGGTAGAGATTCAAAGCATATGCCTAATAAATATCTTAATAACTGTTGTCGTGTATGATTAGGTAAAGAGATTTATAGAAACGTGTAGAGTATAAATTGAATTGTTGCCATGACTATTTTTCTATAGTCAAATATGTCTTACAAATGATAATGAGTTCAGTAATAAGTTGACAACATGTTGACACTGAATACTTGTTTATCAAATGGCGTCGCTTAAAGTAATATACTGACAAACATACAATATAGTGGGTTCTACTACTTCTGCATATATAAAATTGGCAGAGATTCTAATACTGACTTAAAGTAATACCCACTATATTGGCAGAGATTCTACGAGTTTATTCGTTGTATAGTAGTCTTTTTGGACAATAGCGCCGAGGTCCCTGGTCTCTTCATCAATCCAATGCACACTGTCGATTTACCCTAACATGCACATTCGCAGTTTCGAGGAGGACCAACAGGTCAGGGTGATTTTTCAGTAGATCCGTGTCCTGAACACAGTAGTCAGTTCAAGTGTATCATAATCCTAACAATGAACTGTGGCTTTTCCTTAAATACAATTCTATTTACAACTTGCGTAAGTTCTCATATCAAACAGGACAAAAAACGTTCAGATCTTCCAAACATGTTCCTAATCTCGACAAGTATTGAATAAGATAACATCACACGACCATCAAAAAAAGATAACATCACACTTTTGAGAGTAATCTGAAGAAGTTAAGGGTCAATGTCCGGACAAAGATATTGAAGGAGATATACTGACATTACAAACATATGAAGAAGATAAAAGATCACAGTTCGACAAAGGCCATAACAAATCTTGACATAACATGGAGCATTCAATTTTGTTAGGTAGGCACACTATTCTCCTATATGAATTGCAGGAGTGTCCAGCCTTTTGAGGTTCTCCCCGGAAAGAAAGCTGAATATCCTTCAATTTTGGCAGGGCCGCCTCTCACGGACTAGTCTTGGTATTTCCTTCCATCTCTTCAGTTTAAATTGTTCAGATTCCATTACTGCATATATCACAAATGGTGTCAGAACAGAATTGTATAAACTGATGTAACATGAAAATTTATACCACATGTCATTTTTTTAAGATTTTAGGCTGAAAAACATACAGCTGCTCCGAGTTCTTTTGTACTACGCATATCCTATCTCGATCTAACTTTTTTCCTTAACACATTCTCTGTTACGCAAAAAAAAGGTCCTTACTGCCACACTCATTTTTTGTAACTTGACATTCGATCCAATTTGAAGAAATCTACTGAATATGGCTTTTCTTTTTGGACTTAAAAGGGAACATATAGTGGTTTCTTTCCTCGAGTATACAGCGGATATCTTCAAACTTATAAATGCATATAGTACTCCCTACTCCGGTAGGCATGTGTTCAAACTAGATCAAAGTTTCTAATAATAGCATCATATGATCATGATATACCTCCTGTGCCAATTTGAGAACACAGCATGGTATAAATCGCAATGTCACAATGGCTCACATTAAGAAACAAAAGAGAAATAGCGTAGCCAAACCAGGGTAGCTTGTTTGCAACAAACAAAAGAACTACGAGGGAGAACTGTTTATATAACACAACAGAAAACACTCTATCTGGACACATTGTGGCCTTTACATTCTTTTTTTTTTGCAGGGATGGCCTTTACATTCTTAAACTTGTCTTGTTGACTGAAATTAACTATTTTACCATCTTTGGTAGCCGAAAGGCAACCATTGCTTGTATAAATATGAAACATAGCAGACTTATGCTCGAATAATAAAAGTATAGAAGCATATTTGTGCGATCACATACTGATGCTCAGTCACTAAAGGTAACGGTTGACAAGAGGTTCGCGAGCATGTCATGGCAACAAAACGTACAAATGCAGTAGGCTTCTATATGAACAGAACAATGATTACTGCTTCATGGGGTTTGGTCATGAGCTTTGCAACTTAGTGAAAACTTATATGTACATTTTTTAAAAAAAAACAGAGAACATTCATGCATGTAAGGATAGGTATAGGTACGTACATATGAAATTTACTACTGTACAAAAGTATGATCAATTTTGAGCTAGGAGGATCACAAAATAACTACTGTAAGACAAGGTACAATAAGTTATAGTAACGCGATGTAAAAAAAGTTACAGTTCACATACAATCATTTTGTTTTACAGAAGTCCACATATATTTGTTTCAATCTATCCTACATGTATTGTACCTAAGAGCATCTCCACCGGCGCCCCAAATAAGGCGCCGCGCCTCCCAGAACTGCATCCTCTATTTGAGGGAGCAGTTCCCACACCGGCGCCCCCAAACAGGCGGCCCCGATAGAAGATTTTTTTTACACAAACGACATATTTATGCTTAGAGTTCCATTTTAATGTCATTCGGGATAGAGAAATGTATAATATTTTTGGGAAAATCCGAGTAAAACATTATTCACTCCTCGACCCCGAATGACATTTAAAACCTGCTTATCTCTAGCCTACTACCTACTGGCCACCCGACTCTGTGGAGGTGACGATCGACCGGAGCTCTCTCCCATGCTCTCTCCCCTGCTCCTCCGTCGTCGATCCCATGCTGCTCTCTCCACCACGAACGTTAAGTATGCGGCTCTATTCACGGCCACCACCTCCTGACGCAGCTGCTCCAGCTCCTCCCGCCGCCGACGATAATCCAACTTCTGCCTCTGTAGCTGGAGTTGCATCTGCACCAAACGACGCGCCTCGTAGATTTCATCCTGACGCTGCGTCTCCTCCCGCTGCAACCGCCGCAGCGCAAGCTCCTCCCACCCCTTCTGCCATCGCACCTCTAACCGGCCCTGGCTCAGCGCCTCCCGCCGCCGCGCCTCCTGGAACTTCAGCCGCTCCGCCTCCTTCAGCGCCAGCCGGTTCTCCTCCTCCAGCTGCCGCCGCTCTGACTCCTGGCGCTGCCGCTCCGCCTCCCGCCGCGCCTCCCCGCGCTCCCTCCGCTCCCGCCGCTCCGCCTCCTGGCGCTGCCGCTCGCCCGCGTCGTAGGCATCTACGGTCGCCGCTAGCGCCGCCTCCTCCCACGTCTCGTACTCTGCGAGCTGCGGGTCTGCCTCCAACACTTCTACGGGCGCCTCTAGCGTCGCTTCGTCCCACGAATCCCACATTGTGCTTTTTTCTAGGGTTTTTGCAGCAATGGCGGGGGAGGAGGGATAATATAGACCGCCGGCGAGGTGGGAAACATCCCGCGCGGTGTCGTGGCGGGAGACTTTCCCGCGCGGCACCGTGGCGGGAGAGTTTCTGGCCAGGCATCATGGCGGTAAAATATCCCGCGCGGCGCCCTGTCGTCACTGACAGGCGGCTCCCACGCCTAAAATTTAAATTTTCATCCTCGCAAGGTCCGGCGCGCCCGATTCGCGCCCTTGGCAAAGGGGCCGGCACGGAGTTGCCGGCGATTCTATTAGGCTCGAAAATTGGCCGGTACCGTTAGAGGCGCGCCGGTGCGAGCTTATTTTCGCTCCCGTCCCCCAAATCGCTATTGGGGCCGCTATCGGGGGCGTCGGTGGAGATGCTCTAACTTTATAGTACATGTCTTAGTAGTGTCGTTGTGGTTGCTCGGCGTGCGTGGCTAGAACCTCTGGGGTGGCGGTGGTTGCGCAAGTTGCCTAGTAGCCACGGCGCGCTCCGGCGGCAGCCTTGGCCGTAGTCGCCACGACGCGCTGCGGCGGCAGCCTTGGCTGAACTTCGGTGGCAACAGTCGACACTTGTTCAGGGATACAGCTAACAGGCTGACAGTCTGCGGGGCGCCGGCGACGAGCCTCCTAGAAGCCCGGCTCCCGGTCCTCGTCAGGGCCTTCAGCCACCGGATTGAGAGTCAGGACTGAGCCTTTCGAACCAGACGGTTGGGGAGTATGTCAATGCCTGGGACGCAGGCGCTCCGATCGGGAGATCTTCGATACGATGACGGATAGGGATGTCGTGTCATGGAACTCGATGATCACAGCGCACATCAGGTCGGCAGCCGGTGGCCGGAGCGGAGGGACGATGCTCAGCTCAGGGCGCTGTCGGTCGCAGCATATTTCGTGGGCATGAGGTGCCTGTTCGGCCGGCTGGCCGAGATGAACCTTGGTCCCTGGTGTCCTGGAATTGCGTCCTCTCGAGCTAAACCCGGCACGGCAGGTCCTCCGCTTCTTCCCACGGATGCTCTTCAGAGGCCTTGCTCCGGTCAGCTTCGCCGTCGCCGCAGTTCTCTCATCCTACGAGCACCTTGGGAGGCTGAGGATGGGTGCACGCCAACCTGATGACACCGATAGTCCAAGCGCACGCTGCGGTCGGGATGGCACTGGTCGAGACGTAATGTACGCCATGTGCGGCGGCATAGCCAGCGAGCTCGTCGTCTTCATCAAGATCCAGCAAGGACGCCTTCTCTTGATCATAGGCCTGGCCGTGCACGGTGCACGGCCGACGAGCGGGGGCGATTGCCGGTTGGCTCCTCTGGGGGAGACTACGTGATGGTGGTACCCTATGGCCATGGGCGGCCAAAGTCTGGAACCCGCCGATCTCCTGATTCATGAATCATGAGGAATCACAAGGGCTGCGCCCCGCGCTTGGCCCTGGGGTCTCCCAGTCGACATATACTCCGATACTCGATACAATGCGGCTGGCTCTCTCTGCAGCAAGACTAGCCTGCCTTGTCGTACCCGTGCTCTAAAGTCTCAATGAATAGAGTAAAATGCATGGCTAGTACTTAAACTTGTTGGTGGGGTTCAATTAGATCACCGTACTCAAAGAATACGTACTTACGGTCACTAAAGACGATGAGTGTGCGCAAAGACGGTCACTGGTGCCAGGAGCTGGCGGTATTTGCTGACATGTCAAGCCATGTCTGTTCACAAACACTATAACGCAGAAAAAAGCAAACGTAGAAGGATTTTTCTGCAAAGCTGTCATTCCGGCGTACTCTTTCTTGCTCTCCCTTCCCCTCCTACTCCCTGGCGGCCACCTAGACGCCGTCTCCATCCGCCGCATTTGAAGAGGACGGGAGGAGGAGGAGGTCGTGCTGGGGCCGGGCCGCGCGGTGGCGTGCTGGGTCCGTGTGGCAGGGCGGCGCAGTCACGTGCAGGAGGTGGACAACAGCTCACAACGCGACGCCATCGGTGAAGCTCACCGCCCTCGCCTCCAACAATACGACCAATGTCGGCTTCGGCGCGGAAGAGCCGTCTCCTCGCTCGGACGGGCACTGTGCGCGGGCGGCGATAGAATGGCGCTGCGAACGACGACCGCGGCCACGGCATGCGGACGTGCACGGCCGTGACGAACAGGGCGCACAGACTCTGTCCAGGTCGGGAGAACGACGGCTACCAGTTGATCGCGCCGGAGCTCACACTGACGCCACAGAGCTCCTCACCAAGCGCAAGGGCCGGACAATCTGAAGCAGCAGATCGGGCGGCTGCGGTGAACTACCGGAGGCGGGGATGACGTCCTTCGTGCCAAGGCCGGCGAAGCGCAGCGGTCGGGCTAGGCGAAAGCTCACATAATACTATGCACACACGAGCCAAGCTAGCTAGCCAAGCAAGCAGCTGGATGGATGTGGAGGCGTAAGCTCCTATCAGGCATGCACGGGCGGAGGTGAGGCTGCACAGGCCACGCTCGACCGCGTACCGGCGTGGCGAGCGACCGCGGAAGCGTGGCGCGCGCGCAGGTCGGAGCGGCTGCCGTAGACATGATACGCAGCTCCCCCGGCGTGTGCAGGTCGTGACGCGCGATTTGTCCGCCGGGACAACGCACAACCCAGCTCCCATGGCGTCCTGGACACCAGCCCCGAACGCGGCGCAGCTTCCCCTTGTTGGTTCCGTCCTCGGGCAGTTCCTATGCGTTGCGCTGCGAGCGACGGCGACGACATCCACCTGACGCGCCCGCCATGGCCGTTCGACCTAGGACGAAGTGACGCGCCCCAGCCTCCCCGGTGACCAGGAACGCGTCCACCGGGCGCGGCGTGACCCCTGGACTTGTCCTCGTCGGCGGAGAGACCTCCCGTCCCGTGGCCTCCTGCTTTGCCGGGAGGCAGAGGGTGGATGCGGTGGGCGGAACGCTGGCAGTCGCGTGCGGCCACCGGCCATGTGGTACTGAGCGCCGAGATGGGGCGGCACCGGCGAGCCTGACGGGCGGCAGAGACGGGAGCCCCGTGGTTGACATTTTTGACCAGTGGATGGGCTTGAGATAGAGGCGGTGGGACCCACCACCAGCTGCCAGTTTTGCAAAAAAGAAATCCCTTGAGTGGACGCACGCGCAGAGGTCAGGTGGTTTTATGAAAAAATACACTGGTGAAATCATTGACACGTGGGTCCCACCCTTGCCACATCAGCAAATACCATCAGCTCCTTGCACCAGTGACCGTCTGTGCGCGCATTGATCGTCTTTACTGACCGTAAATACGTATTCTTAGAGTACAGTGACTTAGTTGAGCCCCACCAACAAGTTCAAGTACTCCTCATGTATTTTACTCCAATGAATATGATGCTACTGGATGTTGTTCGATTCTCTTAGGATGGATTCATTCGTTGTCCCCCTTTGTTCAATTTATACCCCTTGCTATACACAGATGAAATGTGTGTTCAGTCCGGAACTCGTCCCGAAATTAACTGACGGTGAGGCTGGATAAAGTGTGATGCATTTTTAACCTTCGTTTGTAAGAGCATCTCCAGCTCCCCGACGAGTCCTCCAAGTCCTCCAGAACGCCTTTTTTTATCCGGATGGACGAAAACGGCCCAGTCGCTTTCCCGGCTCCTCGTTTTTCTCCGGATTAGGCCTTTCATCCATCCGGAGAGCCCAGGCCATCCCGGCCCTCCGGGTGCGCTCGGGACTCCGGACCAGCAGCGAAAGCGCAGAAAACCTTCCGTGGTGGCCCCGACTTGTCGGCGAGAGACCGATCGTCGTCATCATCGCATCGTCTTCCGCGCGCGTAAAGCTGCCGCGGTCGGTCTTCGCCGGACGCGTAGCTTCCACGCGGCGAGTTAATGCCGTCGCCTCGGTTTCACGCGCGTCGCCCTCTATTTATCGCCGAACTACCGCGTGGCCGCATTCACCACGCCGTCTCCCTGTTCTCAATCTTCCCCAATCTCGAGCGAGAGCTAGCGGCGATCATCACAATGGCGAACGACGACGCTTCCAACAATGGCTTCGGCCGCCGCTCTCTCCACCAATGGGAGGGGCTCCTCCACATGGCGGGCTACGGCGCCGCCGGTTCGCGCGGGAGGATGGCGACTCAGCACGGGCAGCGTCCCGATCCCGCCACCGACGATGGGTCGCGCTGCGCAGAAGGCGGAGATCGACGCGGTGCTCGTCACGCGGAGGAGCGCTTCGGACAACTACGGCGGGACGGAGTTCTTCCGGCGAAGGTACGAGCGCGAACTCGTCGCGTACGACGGTGCTCCTCCTCCTCCCGCTAGGAACAACGCCGCCGGCCGCCGCCGGTGGTGGAGCGCGCCTGGCCGCACCCTCGCCAATGTGCTCTCGCGCATCAAGGGTGGGAACTCCCCCGTTCTGGGGATGCCGCCGCGGAGGCGGCCACTGTGTCACGCGGACGGGAGTTCCTGGACGCCGAGGAGGATGGCGTCGTCCTCCTCCTCGTCTGGGTCGAGGTCCGCGTCCAGGTCCGGTGGATCGGCTCCTCCGCCGTCGACACCGCGCGTCGTCAAGAAGGAGTCGGCGTCTCCACCGCCGACCAGAGGGCGCAGCAGCGGCGCCCTCGTCATCCGCGACCAACCCTCCTCTCCATCGCGCGGGCGGAAGAGAAAGTCGTCGAAGAAGGAGGCCGCCGCCGCGCTCAGCTCGCCAGGAGGAGGCCAGCGCGCCGAGGGGCCGCGGTGGCGGAGGCGATCGCTGGTCGCTCAACGGCCGGTGCCCGCCGACAAGCGCGCGCTCGAGTCTAGGCGGGAGGGAGCGGCAGGAGGCGGGCGGCGCGTCGGGCGATGGACATGGGCTTGCGGCGACAGCGCGCCGTCGCGCCGCCGCAGGCCGCAGCGAACGCCGCGCCCGAGCCCGTCCGGCGATCAAGCTCGAGGAGAGCGCCACGACGACCTCTACGGGCGGCCACGCGTCGGCAACCCGAGGGTTCTGGCCAGGGCGCCGCGCCCGAGACGAGCAACTGGCGCGACGACAACGGCGCGACTACACACCGCCATTTCAAGGCCGCTATTTAGTTTTAGTTTATGAATTCATCTGGCCGAATTCAAATATATGTACGACTTCGGCCTATATATGTACGAACTCGCCTATATATGTTAAATATCTTTAAATTTGGCTTATGTTTGAACAAGTTTCGCCTAGTTTTGTCTGAATTTGTCGTATTTTGTCAAAAAAAATTCATCCATCCTAAACTCGTCGCTGAAAAAATGGTTCTCCTCAGATCAAAAAATACATCCGGTCCGGGGGCCCAACGGGTGAATGAACTGCGGCCAGGAGCTGTATCATGTGAGGATCTCCTGTAGGACCGTCTGATTGAGCATGGTTTGGTACTAGCTACCTATCGATTGACGGAGAACAAGCTCTTGTCTAGTTTGTGGACATTTTGAACCATTCATCTAGTCCTGGCTATCTTGTTTGTTCCAGAGTCAGATCTGTCCAAGGCAGGGTATGTCAGTGCGGAACCTGGGAGTTTTGAGTGCGTTCCCAGATGGTTTGTGAACCTGCCGGGTCGAAGGGATGAACACGGCGAGCCCCTTCGTCTCACAGTTTTGCACTAGACACGCACTTTGACTACCAGTCTTTGCCGGACGCAAAACTTCAATCTAACGACTCGTACCATCCATGTATAAAACACAACACCCTTTAAGGCACATGCTGTCACAAAACATCACCCTAACCTGCCAAAATCGAGCACACAGTTTGGAACTAGCTAGCTTGCCAGCACAACACATCCTAACATACGAGCTAATTGTGCTAGTAGATAGATAGTGAGCTATATACACCTCTAGTCCCACAACTTGTTAAGGATGTACAAATTAGTCCAACTTCTTGTAAAATGGGGTACCAAAGTCCCACAACTTGTATTGACGTGCAAAACTGGTCCAACTGATCTCAGAATCAGACATGTAGCGATGTTTATTTTGCAAAATGCCTCATAGCACAGGGAACAAGTTAGCCACTGCGGCACTGAAGTCTTGACGATATAGTAGGTCCCGTTCCTGTACGTATATATTATTTTGGACGTAATACACTTCAACGCACGAATCCATGTCAAGGCTAGCTGAATTTTTTATTCTATTTTCAATTCAATGCATGTGATTTGTGTAATAAATTATGTTCTATGATGTTCTATTTGTTTTATTAACTTGGTTGCTGTGATTATGAGCTCATTGTCTAGAATGCTGAATGCAACATATGAATTTATTTGTACTTATTCAAAACCTACGAAAAATACGCAATGAAAGATAAAAAATGTTTAAAAAGTGTGAGAAAGCGGACATTCATAGGCCGTTCGTTGTGGCCGCTGCCACCCGTAAATGGACCGCGTCTATTTCCTTGTCCGTGGGACGCCGCATTCAGACCAAACATACCGAAATGCGGTATGTTATGCAGGTGGTGGCCTTAGTTCGGATCGGTTAGCTAGCCTAAGGACATCTCGAGCGGTTCGATCTATTTTAGATATTAAATATACCTATTTTGGCTTGTTAGGGTCAGATCGTAGCTACGAAAATAGCCGTCCGACCACCTTATCTGTTGGATTCGGGGGCTACCCAACGGCTCAATGTATTTGTTATTTTCTTGCTGCTCACCGGGGACGCCGATCGCCGTCAGGCTCCGGTAGCGGAGGCGCAAGCTCGCAGCCACGATCGACAAACCATCTCTGTGAAGATGATCCTTTTGATCAATCAATATTTGGATCGTATTTGAGTGTCAGCGAACACGGTTCCTATGCGTCGGACCGCTGGGCCTGGGTGCACGCGTATTTTTTAACCATGCGGTTGCAAACGGTTGTTCAACCACCTAATTTGAGACCCTACACAGTGCCCCACATGCAAAAAGGTGTAATGGAAGATATGGTTCTGAAAATGTTGAAGAATGCTTAAATTAGAGCAAGCCCGAGCTCTCATTCTTTTCATGATGGTTCTGCGTCCATTTCCATCGAGCCGGTGGAGGTATCCTTATGATGCGAGTTGGTTACCTGAAGCGTGTGATGTGGTGGGTAGTGTGGCCGTTCCCGCTGCGAAGGTAGTATATAATGCTCGGTAGCACCCTCGGCTGCCTACATGAAGTGATGGCAGGAAAATAGTGTATAATAAATGTGAGGTCCCTTTAACCAATACAAAGCTGCGCTCGCGACCTGTACGACCACGTATGAGGTCGTGTGTTTGAGTCTTGTCGGCTGTTTTATTTTAATTGTTTTTTCTTCACCTCTGACAGGTAGAACCCACAGGAATAAGACAATCGTAGGGTCACATCTGATAGAAAAAATGTTTAGGGACATTTTTGCAAAATAAACATTGCCACTTGTCAACTTCTGAGATCAGTTGGACCAGTTTTGCACGGCAATGCAAGTTGTGGGACTTCGGTACCATATTTTACAAGAAGTGAGACTAATTTGCACATCCTAGACAAGTTGTGGGACTAGAAATGTATATAGCTCATAGATAGTACATGGGATCCAGCCATTCAGGGATGGTGGGCAGCATTGGCACCTCTCATTAACGCGTAGGTTGTTCCTTTCCTTTGTAATCCCGGACATAAACAATAAATACCATAGTTGCACACAACAGATGGAATGGAGATAGTAATCAAATTGCCCGGTGTATAGTTTACACATGGCAGCTAGGTCTATATCTATATGGAACTGTGAGTAAAGATTGTCAGATGTCTACTTTCGTCCGTGTAATGCTACACATACGGGAGGAATTTTACAGACTCAAACTTAAGGGATGACGTGGAGGGATAGGGTTGGTGCAGTTTTTTTACTTCCACGTTGTTAGGATCACGATCCACCCACGAATCACCAAATCCGTCCGTAAAACAATTTCGTAACCTCTTGCCCATAGGTCTAGGATTAAGGCTTTCATCTATCACTAGCTTGTTAAAATTGTCTGGGCGTATAGGTGACTTTTCAAGTCCGCCGTCAAATCTCGGGGCTCAACCCTGGACAGGCCGTGGAAACTACCAAGCTGAAGTACGATAGGGGTAGAGGGAATTTCTAGTGGAACGGTGAAATGCATTGAGATCGGAAAGAACACTAACGGAAAACACTCTGCTGGGCGGGCCAACATGACACTGAGAGACGAAAGCTAGGGAGCAAATGGGATTAGAGACCCCGCTAGTTAAGAGCATGCATGTTAAACAATGTGTCGCCAAATAGTTTACTTCACTATACTGTTAATATGTGATAATCATTTCAGTATTCACATGCCACGATCTATAGCTGATATGGATGAAGCCATATCCTAGACACTTCTTGTCATAGAATTTTCTTATTCCTCGTATGTTATTGTGTTCGTTATGGTGTTCTCAACATCAAATATATGATCGTTGCAACTGAACTTTGGACGTATGGCAAGTTAATATAGTTATACTAAAATTTATACTTTTTCATACTTATAATATTAAAGAATATGTATTGTATTGTACTTTGGTAGAATTGTCAACCACACATCAAAGTTGCTAAACACTAATTGTTGTGTTCTTTGTTTTATAGTTGCAATGTAAACATTGCCGGTCAGTTTCTCCTTTCTAAGACATTGCCGGTTAACAAGATATTGAAATAGAATCACAACAAAAAACAAAACAAAAAAGTTTTAAAAAATGTGTGCTTGATTTTTTTGACAAACGGATGAACTATATATTGTAAATTTTTATTTCTCTGTTTGTATTCTTCTGTAATTCAATATTATTATATATAGTGCAGAGATTCCAAGCATGTGCCTAATAAATATCTTAATAGCGATTGTAGAGTATGCCTAGGTAAGAGTTTATAGAAACGTGTAGAGTATAAATTGAATTGTTTTCATGATTATTTTTCTGTGGTCAAATATGTCTTACGTGAGAGTTCAGTAATAAGTTGACAATATGTTGACGCTGAATACTTGTTTTTCAAATGGCGTCGCTTAAAGTAATACTGACAAATATACAATATAGTGGCTTCTACTACTTTTGCATATATAAGATTTGATTATTTGATATGATCACGACAACGCTATCAATGTGATGCTGCTAGATTTAAAGGTTGGCCTCCTTGTTTCTTTTTAATACCCTTCTTGTATATGTACTTCTTTCATTCTAAAATACTCTACATTCTAGGGAGGAGGCGTTTTGGCTCATAGGAGCATTTGCACCTATTATGCAAAATAATTTAGAAACATTTTTAGAAATGTTAAAAAATTCTGACATAAAATTTATGATGTACATCGTGGCATCCTATGTTCGTACACAAGTTTCCGTGAATAAACAACACTTTGTGTGGCATGTACAAAAAGGAAAAAAAAATATCATGTACCTAGTCGTATTGTAGCATCAAAATTTATCTTTTTACAGGAGACACAGAATTTTTTTTGCTGAAAACTTGTGTACGAACATAGAATGTCTACATGTACATGCAAAATTTTATTTCGGAATTTTTTGACACTTCAAATGTATTTCACACTGTTGCCTGCCAAAACCCACCGGCGAGCAGCGACGAGCAACACGGAGAGCCGGGAGGCTCCCAGGACTGCTGGTGGGCCCTGGTCTCTCGGGCGACGGCCGCAATGCTCCAGCACACGTCTGGCGGTTGCAGGGCGTGCCACGACCTATACCTGGTCAGGAAGGTGTTGGATTGCTTCAATTAGTTTCCTTCATGGTAGACACATAAACATTAAATGAGCCTCGATCGGCTCTTAGGTTACCCTGTGAATCGGCTCAAAGAGCCGATTAACCCATGGTTCATAATGGATCTGCAATAACATGGGGTTTCCGCTTTATCAATGCTAAGCTAAATCAATCTACGACAGTTTAGGGTTTTCACCGCATCGGAACATCCTACACGTAGTTGAGCCTGGCAGATACGAAAGATAACAGCAAACTAGCCCAAAACGAGGCCTAAAAACCAACACGGAGTCGATTCCCGGAACATCCCTTCTTGGATCGGCAAACCGTACCTTTCGCACTCTTGGATCGTTCAACCCGTTTGCAAGGCCTAACCATGCAGATATCAAACTAATCCTCGAAGAACAAGGAACAACTATAACAGATCGAATCTACTAAACAAAGATAAAGCAAGATGCTGCCCTTACACCTAAATAGTGTAAGGACAGCTAGATATCTAGGGGCAGCACAGCTACGTAAATATATCAGAAAAGCATCGATGCAAGCCCTAAAACATCTACGATAAACAATGTTACTCGCTATCAAAAGGCTTCATACGAGCAACACCAAACAACGAATAAACAGATACGCCTAGATCGCAAGATGCGATCTAGGCAGCATGACGCTTACCAGGAAGAAACCCTCGAAACAAGGGGTGGCGATGCGGCTGGATTGTGTTTGTTGTGAACGTGATCGTCCTCCTTTCTCAATAACCCTAGGTACATATTTATAGTCCGTGGACTTTCTATCTTTGGAAATACACCTAACCGTGTACGAGCTAAACTCTATCTCTTAATTCTAAACTAAGATGCAATCTACTATAATATACATATACACGGGCAATCTAGCCCAAATTCTCGCACGAGGCCGATTCAGAGATACTCCACGTGTATATCCTCCAAGCCCATCTCAATTAGCCCATCTCTTGATCCGGTTAAAATCTGGTGATAACATGCCCCCTGGTTTTGGCAATAATAATTCCAAAACCACTCTTTTCCTTCACCACGATTTGACATAACGAGCAAAACCGCGTTGCAAAGCCGAAACAGTGCCCTTTCATCATGATGCCTTGCCTTCTCAACTTCTCGTATTGCACGATTTGACATTTGGCAACGCATCCTCGAAACTGCCACAGCATTGAATTACCTTTCATTATATCCCCTTTATTTAAACTCATCGAGCAGTTCGCTTCTTCATCCCCTGTTCGCACTAGCCATCGGAAAAACCCCTCTGTGACCATGTCTTCCTCTTCCTCCTCGCTTCTTCCGGCTTTCCTTCCGCTCCTCCTCCTCCGGCGAGCTACCGAGGAATCCCAGCCTATCGAGGCCCTCGCCCCGGTATTGGGATGCGAGGATTGGGACTCCTCCATTGAGTCGGAGGAAGACGAGCCCCTCACCGACGGGAAGAAGACCTCCAGCCTCGTCGACGGGGAGATGGAGGCGGCGGCGGCACGACCTCTTCTCATGGGAGGCGGACCTCTCCTCCGACGAGGAGGAGAGAGGAGCGAAGGAGGACTCCCCCTCAGGAGTACCAGGCCAAGCGCTTCGCGCGGGTCGGGGCAACGACGGCACGAGGAAGATGAAGCCCCTGCTGGCGCTTCATCAACGACGAGGACGCGCGACGACGGCCGCCGACAGCGGCGAAGACGGCGGCACGAGGGCAGCAATGGCTCGTAGATTAGGGATTAGTATAGGGCCGTAGTAGTGCATTAGGCACTAGATGATCCTTTTGAGAGCAATCGGCTCTTCCTTATAAAATCCCTTTGAATCAATGAAAATGTTCTTCCAATTTGATTTTTCAATTGTCCAATTTCAAATCTTCCGATTGTCAAAGCAGGTCAACGCACCAAGAACCGATAGCAGCGTATCGGTCTTTCACCATCAAACACCCATAAGGCCAACCCGAAAATCAAATTAGACAGGTTCAAGCAAACATTCCAAAATTCAGATGATAACTTGATACCTGCTCATAATATTTTGTAGCTCTAGAGTCGATGGCTGCGCATCGGCTGTTTTATTCTAAAGTCGATGTCTTGCATTGCTTAGCATCTTGTTGCTTTGCATATATCTTTTTCTTACGCCGATTTCATGCATCGGCCCCCATATTTCACTGTTTTTTATGGCCGATTTCATGCATCGGCCTTCATGTTTTGCCCATCATCCCACATACTTGGAAATACTTCTTGAGATGCGGCCATTGAGCCTTGGGAATTTCACACCGTTCAGCTGCTCGAGCATGTATGCATTACCTTTTAAAACTTGGTCGACTCTGTGGCCCGTGCCAATTTGGAGACCATTTACCATATACTGCATCCTTAGTTCCCAATGGCAATAGCTTCCCATACCAGATCACCAACGTGGAACTCCTTCGGTCTGACCTTCTTATTATATGCACGAGCTACCTTGGCTTTGTTCTCTTTAATCTTCTCAAGCGACCAACCTAAGCTCCGTTACATCCTCAATGCTATCACTCATCAGGGCTGCATATTCTTCGGTTGTTAAATCATTCTAAACGCAACACGTCTCGACCCAACCGTGATTTCCCAGTGCAGTACAGCTTCTTGTCCATAGACCAGATGATATGGCGAGGTTTTGATTGCTCCATGACATGACATGCGGTAATCCCACAAAGCCTCTGACAATACCTCGTGCCAACGTCTAGGGTATTCGTCAATTTTTCTCTTAATCAGCTTGATAAGGCTCTTGTTGGACGCTTCAGCCCATTGGCTTGAGCATAGTATGGAGACGATCGGATCAGCTTAATTCCCATGTCCTCGCAGAAATCTCGAACTCGTGAGAAACGAAGCCGAACCTCCATCGGTCGTGATAGTCCGGGGAATCCCGAATCTTGAATGACATGTTCTTTCACAAAGCTGATAACATCTTTCGATGCCACTGACTTCATAGGGACGGCCTCCACCCACTTGGTGAAATAATCTGTAATGGCCAGCACCCACGCATGGCCTTTGCTCAATGGAGGATTGATTTTGCCGATCATATCCATGCCCCATCCTCGAAACGGCCACGGCTTGATGATGGGGTTCATTGCTGATGCAGGTACCATCTGAATGCTCCCAAACTTCTGACATGCTTGACACCCTTTATAGTACTTAAAACAGTCCTCAAGCATGGTGGGCCAATAAAACCCTGATCGATCAACCATTTCATCTTATGAGCCGATTGGTGAGTTCCACAGCACCTTCATGTACCTCGTGTAAGAGCCGACTCGACTCTCCCAAACATTTGAGAAGTAAGCCCTCCAAAGTCCTGTAGAACATGTCATCTCCAATAAGGACATACTTCATGGCCTTGTATCTTATCCGTTTAGGTGCCCCGAGCGAATCTTTCAAGTAATTGAAGATATCGGCTCTCCAATCATCCGGCTCCATGAACCTGAACATCGGCTCCATCATTATGTCCTTGTAGCCTGACGCCATCTGTGCGAGATCGTTTGCCTCGGTATTTTGCGACCTTGGGATCCAATTGAAGTTTATATACTTAAATTGTGCCATCAGCTCACGGCATTGCATCCATAATGGGAAGAGCGACTCGCTCTCACATTTGTATTCCTCCGTGAGTTGAGAAATCACCAATTTGGAGTCTCCAAAAGTTCCACTTCTTCTGCCCGGCTTCTAATAGCAACTCCATTCCCTTGCATATGGCTTCATATTCGGCAACATTGTTGGTGCAAAGGGTAGGTAACGATGGAGAAGGAAATATGTTGCCCCCGGGGCGACACGATTAGAATGCCGATGCCGCAACCACCATCACAAACCGATCCATCGAAAAACATGGCCCATGCACGTACAGACAGTGCAGCTATATCAATGTTGATTCGTTCAGCAATAAGATCGGCCAGCGCTTGTCCCTTGACTGCTTTCGCAGGCTGATACCGGATATCAAATTCCGATAATGCAAACATCCATTTACCGAGTCGGCCTTTCAACACAGGAGCCGACGGCATATGTTTGATGACATCTGATTTGCAGATGACGACAATCTCCGCAGTCCACAAGATGTAGTGAAGCTTGGTGCAGGTAAAAAATAGGCGGAGGCACAACTTTCGATCTCGGGGTACCTGGTTGCATCCAACATCCTTCGCTAAGGTAAAAACGACTCTCTCCAGCCATCATAAACTTGCACCACCATCGAACCAATGGAAGTGTCAGCTACTGACAAGTAAATATAGAATGGCCTATCTTGCTGGGGTGGCACGAACACAGGTGGCTTCGTCAGATACTCTTTAATCTCGTCAAACGCTCGTTGTTGTTCTGCCCCCCAGTGGAACTCCTCATCAGATTTAATTTTTACCAGCCCCATGAACGGCTCAATTCGTCCTGACAAGTTGGAGATGAACCTTCTGACGAAGTTGATTTTGCCGATGAGGCGTGAGTTCCTTCTTCGTGGTAGGCGGCTTCATTGTTGTCGCCTCGGCTTTTCGCCAATCTCAATTCCGCGTTCATGAACCAAGAAACCCAAGAATTGACCGGCCGTTACACCAAAGGCACACATCTTTGGATTCATTCTCAGTCCGAATTTTCTAGTTCGGTCTAGGACATGTCGCAAATGCTCCAAGTGTCCTTCCACTGAAACAGACTTGACTACCACGTCATCGATGTAAATCTCCACCAACTTGCCGATTAGATCATGAAAGATGTAATTCATGGCTCTTTGGTATGTTGCACCGCATTTTCAGTCCAAATGTCATGACTACATATTCAAACAAGCCCACCGACCTGGTACTCTGAATGTAGTCTTGTGTATATCTTCGGAGCCATGAAAATTTGGTTATAGCCGGCATTGCCATCCATGAAACTTAAAACCTTATGACCGCAGCCGCATTGATCAATGTCTCTGCTACTGGCATCGGATACTCATCCTTTGGAGTGGCATTATTGAGATTCGAAAATCTATGGCGACGCGCCATCGGCCATACTTTTTCTCCACAGGTATGACATTAGAAATCCATTCAGCATACCTGCATGGCCTGATGAACCCCGCGTTCAACATTTTCTCGATCTCTTTCTTGACTTCTTCTAAAATTTCAGCCTTGATCTGTCGTGCTCTCTGCTGGGCCGAAATCCTTTCTTCAGAGAGGAGCCGATGTTCAATGATGCTCCTGTCTAACCCGGGCATCTCTGTGTAATCCCAGGCAAAGCAATGGGGTATTCCTTCAACAAAGCTATCATCGGGCCCCTCAGATGCGGTTCTAACTTTTTGCTGATAAATGTTGGTCGTGGCTTATCCCCGGGACCAATGTCAATCTCTTCTAGCTCATCACCCGATGTAAACCCATATCCTAGCTTTCCGTCGCTAGATCGATGCTGAACACGGGCAAAGAAAACGTATGGTGAGGATAATTTTGGCCGATTGTTGGAATCGGCCTCCTTTTCAATTGCATTGCACAATGAAGGTTTACAACTTATACTCTACGACTCGTGACATGCTTGAGGTGAGATCCTTGCTTTATTTTTATTTTTTGGGACGATCGCAGGGATCGGCCTCGTACGTCGTAGACTTTGGTCTTGCTACTCTGTCAGGCCGGTGGATAAGACCAGCCTCACCTCGTTTTTTGAAGCCTCGATGCGCTCACAGCCGTCCAAACTGACTCGGAGATCGGCTCTTGGTCGTTGCGTCCCAAATATTCATACCGGCTATTGAGATCTCGATCGAGTCATCTGCATGAACGACCTCCACTTCATCTCCATCCCACTGTATCGGGCATTGGTGCATTGTGGATGGAATGCAGCAGTTGGTGTGAATCCAATCCCTCCTAGCAGGACAGCATAGGTGCTTTTGCTGTCGACAATGAAGAATGTCGTAGGGATGGTTTTCGGCCCATGGTTAGGTCCACGTTCAGAACGCCTCGCGCTTCTGATGCTTGGCCGTTGAAGTCGCTTAGTGTGACGTTGGTCTTGATCAGATCTTCAGTAGAGCGTCCCAAACACCGTAGCATGGAGTATGGCATTATGTTGACTGCCGCTCCCGTGTCAACCAGCATCTTGCCGACAGGCTGCCCGTTGATGTAACCTCTTAGATATAGGGCCTTCAAATGTTTATAGCTCCTCTCTTGTGGCTTTTCAAAGATGACTGGCCGTGGGCCGCAGTCAAAGCTGAGCTACTGGCACTTCTTCGGTTCTTGGAGCACAAAACTCCGACGGAAGTATGAACACCATGTTTGTGCCAGCCGATGCCTTTGCATCGGCTTTTGCTTGTTTGGGCGCCATTCCTTCTTCTGTGGACGTGTATCCGCCTCCAAAGTTTGCTGAATTTTCACGGCCGGATCGGGACGAGCTTTCCTCAACGTGTACAGTGCTGCGCCTCGGCTTCCTCCAAACTACATAGCCGTTGCACCCTGCGTTTTGGGAGTGGCGAGTCCATCAGGGCACCACCTTGGCCGGTGGTATCTATCTTCTTCTTCGTCATCTGACTCCTCGAAATCTTCCCCTTGAGATGACTCAGCTTTTCTGTTCTGGGATGGGAGAGGCCCTAGACGCCTGAACACTGAAACGTCTCCTTGTCCTTCTTCTGTCTACACTCCGGCAGTTGTCGATTGTAGGCAATCGGCTCATTCCGAATCCCAGCAATGTTGAAGAAAGGACAATCCCAGTGTCTATCCATGTCTTCTTGTTCTCTTGACCTCCCATTAGCGCGTCGTTCATAACCTTCGTCGTCTCTATCATACCGACGAGATTTTCTGTTGTCTGCATCAGACCGGCGATATCTTTCGTTCTCTGTATCGTATCGCCGACGTCGGTCGTACTGATGCTCATACTTGTTAGGGATTTCTATTTTCGTGCCCTCAGGTCCTTAGTTGTACTCATTTTTCCCCAGCTCCTTAGTTTTTCCTCAGTTTTCCCCAAGCCCTTGTCTGAACCGCAGAAGGAGCTCGGACGGAAGGGATCCGTTAAGTTGACCATTCCGTGCTGACGAGTGGGGTCGTGTCGTTTGTGGGGTCGCGTCGTGTGGGACCGCGTCGTGTGGGGCTGGTAGGAAGGGACCGCGTGGGACGGAGACGAGCCGTGTTTGTGTGGCCGTAGCATGTGGGGTAGCGTGAGCCGTGTGGGTCCGGGACGGGGCACGAGTGGTTCTGTCTCTTTTGCCCAGATTAGCGCTTTCAATGTACCTTTTCCTCTCTATCGCTCGATATCATTCATATTTGATAGCCCAAATTGGTAGCAAATCTAGAGCAGCTTCTCTGTTTTTAACGCCATTCATTTCTTTATGCCTTCGTTTTTACCCAATCAGGTAGGAAATCTAGGGCACAAATCCAGAGAGAAAATATAGGATAAGCTGCATACAGCAACCAACATAGCATAGATATATTAAGGACAGATCCAAAAGTAGTACCGATAGATCCAACATAAGCTACATTTTACATGAATTTAAGCTGCTCTACAGATAGAGCAGTCACATACAGAGAGTGCAGTAGGCACGTTCAACGCCTCCAGGTAGCGCGTGTGACTCGCTTTGTGTTTGGCCATGTACGCATGCACGTTCACGGTCCTTCCAACTCTAGCGCCACATTTGCCAATGGATTCAGCATGGTTCAACAGGGAGTTGAAGTTGGTGCGGAGCTTCCTGTTGCAGAAGGGCACTTGTAAATGCCTCGAGCAAAGGGGCCATCGTAATGGCCGGACTGCAGCCTCCGAGGACGTGACGAGTCTTGGTGTGGAAGGACTCGTCGTCGCTGTCGACGTTGCTCTCTGCACCTTGTCACGTAGCACCAAAGATCGTGCAAAAACACGGAGTCAATTGCAACGATGATGGAACAGAGAGTGAACAAAAAATCATGCATGATAATATGGGCTCGAAAAAAGAGGTAGCCTCGTTACATTGGACACACTTATATCCAGGATTTGAGTCAGTAAACCAAAGATCATGCACAACAAATTTGTACACACCAATTGTTTACTGACCAAACCCTGAATCAATTTATGCCCAAATATTCATCATCATCGGCACAAATCTTAAACAAAAGCAAATCACAAACACTAATAACGCAAGATCTAACACAAAAGGATCGAACTAGGAACATACGAACAGTAATAACGCAAGATCTAACACAAAAGGATTGAACTAGGAACACGAACAGTAATAACGCAAGATCTAACACAAAAGGATTGAACTAGGAACAGACGAACAGTAATAACGCAAGATCTAACACAAAAGGATTGAACTAGGAACAGACGAACAGTAATAATGCAAGATCTAACACAAAAGGATTAAACTAGGAACAGACGAACCGTAATAACGCTAGATCTAACACAAAATGATTGAAATGAGATAAGAACAAGGGAACAAAGGGTTACCTCCGGCTCGTTGTCGACGATGGTGGTGTCGTACGGGTTCTCCGGCGCGTCGTCTTGCCTAGTTCTACGGGTCCAAATCGACTGGACGGTGGCGGCGGCGTCGATGCGCCGGCCACTCGTTAGACGGCCGGGGGGCTGGACGGGGGCGGCCGATCGCCGCTGCCGTTGGCGACAATAGGGGCCTGGAGCGGCTGATGTGCCGACAATGGGCATCTCATTCTTCTCCATCGCCGGCGGTTTTTTCATCGGTTGTAATATCCCGGGTATTGGGGTTACAAAAATAGAGATGTGTGCATTGCATTCATGCATAGAAAATCCGGAATTTTCGCGCTTTAAAATAAAAACAGTCAGTAACCGAAGTTTCACTTGATCTTGGTGGAATTGAAGTAGCTCATCAAGTCAAGCGCCATAAACCTCAATGTGACTTTGTTAAAACCTGTTTTAGGTAGAGATGATTTGATCTAAGGGGTTAGATCAAATGGAATTAATAATCGACACAACAATACTTTACTCAATGATCCATTGATTAATCTTATAAAAGATTATAATATGGTAATCCTTGTCATAACCTATTAACACCAATTAAATTGCAAATCAAGTAACAATAAAATGGAGAAACCATTCTTGACTTATCTTTTCCATGTCTTAAACCAATCCATGATCCTACCATGAATATCATGGTAATCATTCCACCTCACTCTTGGATTCATGACAAGGAGATCAACTCTAGAAATATAGATTATTCTCTATTCCAAATTATTATGCATCAAACCTAGAGAGGTGAGAGTTCTATTATAATTATTAGAGAAGCAATGACAAATCTTGGAGAAAAATATCCATATAATTACAACATCATTTTCAAGAGGAACCCTAGAGTATTTTTCAAGTCATTCCCAAATGAGAGAGAGACCACTCATACCAATCTTAGTTTTACCTATTTAAGAATCAGTGACAACCATTGAACTAAAGTATTAGATTGTATATCATTTCATCTTGGAGGGGTGAGATAACCAAATATCCAATTGGATAAGATAATATCCATGAATTGATGAAGTAAAGTAGTAACTAATCCAAATAAGTTATCTAGATGAAGAAATAACCTTCTCATACCTAAGGATATATTATGAGTGCACCATAAACCCTAGAATAACTATTCCTATACAAGAGAGCCCAAGCTATGGTGTTACACTCAAGTAGTTGAGGCAACACTTAAATGTGAGGGAGAGAACTATCCATATACCAAATGATTATATCATCATTGATTAAGTAGAACCCTAACATAATATCTCAGGCATTCTCCTGGGATATAAACTAATGAGGCAACCATAGTAGTCCCATTCAAGAAGGTAAATCAAAAGTACTATACCTTAGTTGATCAAGACAATGCTTGATCATAGAAGTGAGAAACCCATTTAATAAGTGACACCTTAGAAAGACAAACCTTGATCATTATAAATTGGTTAATGATCATAAACCCTAAGAACTTGAGGTAAAGATATTAGGAACAAGTTGATCATGCCTAATCCATGATCATAATCTTAAGGTATGTGAGGATAAGTTAAAACCTAATAGTATAAGTAGATATCATTCACCACATGAAATCATAGGGAGATCACTAGTAAGTAACCCTAGACTTATTTCTCAATTCCAACTTGTGAATCACTTGGTGATCATAAGTAGAATCCTATCACATTTACATTCCATCTATTCTTCACTTAAGAACCACAAGAAAATATTTAGAGTAAAACTCTATACTCTAAATGGTGAGAACCCATCCATCCATATGACCAAAGTTAACTATAAAAAGAACTATAACCACTGTAGTTACTTTAATGATTAATTGAGGATAATAATAGAAGTTAATTGGTAGAAGATAAAACCAATTATCAAATCCTTAGTAATTAAAGAAACACATGAAATATTAAGAAAGTAACCATCTTATTTTGGTTAGGGGAGACTAAACCCTAGCAAATACAATATGGTGTCATCTCAAATTCTACAACCCAGAATTATATCTCAAACCTAGTTGAATTACTTGGGTGATTACAATTATAAAACTAGACCATAAATGATATTTGAACCAAGTACCATTATGTGAAAATAATCAGAACACTAGAATTGCTCATTAGCTAAATTCTATGCTTCACTAATTAACCCTAAGAAACATCTAGTGCTTAAACTCACAATTAAATCCATGTGTGGTGATCAAGCACTTATCTCTGTAAATAAAGCCCAACCTTGAAGAGAGAAATGCATACTCTAGGATTTTAAGCTATATTTAAAATATGGATTTCTATTTTCGTGCCCTCGGGTCCTTAGTTGTGCTCAGTTTTCCCCAGCTCCTTAGTTTTCCTCGTTTACCCAAGCGTTTGTCGAAACCATCACACGTGATGTAACGGCCGGTTGCCCGTTGACCGTTATCTTCTGAATAGTGGGGCCACGTAGAGCCGCAAAGACACGTCAGACCATCCATCTTTGTTTGACCGTAAGCATCGCTGTATCCCTGACCAAAACGCGAACGAGTGGGGCTTCGGTATATCAAATGACAAGTGGGGCCATGACTGATACAAGGGGCAATACACGGGTAGGATTAGATTTTTAAACGGAGCTCTACAGCGATGGCACGGAGGAGGTGGCATGCGGGGTGCCGAGATGAGATCGACGTCCACAAAGAACTGCATGAGGCGAGACCAGACGCATTAGATAGATATGAACTAGGCGCGTTTAACCATGCAAAGAAGAGAAGAAATGGTCGACGACATCGACGACCACCTCAAAACTTGACTGACCGTGTCGGACACGAACGCGAGCAATGTAGAGAAAACTAGTGTCTCTCCTTTCGCGTGTATAGGTGGGTGCTAGGAGAGTGTGGTGGCGAAGGGAAAGACCTCGCGGCGGTCTGTGGCGTCCAGCATAGCGGGTCGGCGTGGCCGTGCCCACAGCGGCGTGCATGCATGTTCGGCATTGGCATCAGCATGTACGTTCGGCATTGGCCTCGGCGGTATCTCTGGTGTGTCAGTGATCGAATGAGGGGACGGGATTGAGGGTGCATCCCGACGTTGACCTAGCAGTGGCGGCGAGCATAGCCGTTCGACCATGCCGATATCGGCATCGGCATCGTTTGGAGGCTGTGGTGCTCGAATCAAGTTGGGATTTGTTTCTTGTAGGCCAAAATGAATTTGAAACAAGTTTCATGTTGAAGGTTAGGTAACGAAAGTTTGTAACTATCCCAAAATTATACTAGCGCCATGGTGAGGTTCTTTTTGATAGAGCTATATGGTTGGGCAAACTATTTTGACACTTTTTAGATAGGGTTCCTTGTTGTTACACGTATGGCATCATGTATGGAAAATTTGGGGTCATTTGGAGATGTTCGAAAAAATCACTTTGCTTAAGCGCATGCTTCGTCTCGCTGAAACCAGCTTTTCTAACAAGGTGATTTTTTCTACCTTCTCTAAATAACCTCAAATTTCATACAGCTGATCTTCTATACATAGATAGATAGATTGTTTCGTTTTTACATTTTTCGAACTTTTTATTTCCCTTTATAATACCCAATTGATTTTCAGGTCAAAACCTCGAAAAACAGCATCATGTATGGCATCATTTTCACCCTAAATTTCAAATTTTGAAACTTTCCCTTTTAGATATTCCTTGTTGTTATAGGTATGCCATCATGTATGCCAAACTTGGTTAGGTCTCACTGAAACCAGCTTTTGTAACAAATTAGGTGATGGTTTATCATTTTTTTTGCGTGAAAAGTAATGGCTACAACAAATTGTTGATGGTTTATCATTTTTTTGCGTGAAAAGTAATGGCAACAACAAATCGGTTATGGTTTATCATATTTTTTTGCGTGAAAAGTAATGGCTACAACAAATTGTTGATGGTTTATCCTTTTTTGCGTGAAAAGTAATGGCAACAACAAATCGGTGATGGTTTATCATTTTTTTGCGTGAAAAGTAATGGCTACAACAAATTGTTGATGGTTTATCATTTTTTGCGTGAAAAGTAATGGCAACAACAAATCGGTGATGGTTTATCATTTTTTTTGCGTGAAAAGTAATGGCTACAACAAATCGTTGATGGTTTATCATTTTTTTGCGTGAAAAGTAATGGCAACAACAAATCGGTGATGGTTTATCATTTTTTTGCGTGAAAAGTAATGGTAACAACAAATCGGTGATGGTTTATCATTTTTTTGCGTGAAAAGTAATGGTAACAACAAATCGGTGATGGTTTATCATTTTTTGCGTGAAAATAACGCCTAAAATAGTTTATAATTTTTAGCGCGTGAAAAATAATACAAAAACCGCCCTTCAGCATACTTAGAGGGTGGAAGCTAATTAACCGCCAACAGAGAGAGAGAGGGGTTATCCTGCCCGTTCCCTATATCATACGATCAAGGTCGGCGGGCACGATCCGCGTGACATGGGCTAGACCAATCAGGGCGATGATGCACGTCTGCGAGAATTTGTGAAGAGAGAGGGCAAAACTGAGTACTATCAAGAAACCAAAGGCACCTGAGTAGTAAATAGACTAAGGGATTCAAATATGAGATTTAAAAAATGGAAAATGCGTGTTTTGTACAATGAAACCCATCTTGGCCTACCTCAAACTATTTGCAATACCAATATACATCAGTGTGAGAATTGTGGCCTCATTTAGACAAAGTATGATTTGGGGAAGCTGTTTTGGGAAGGGCTTATTGTGGAAAACCATGCACCTTCATAGCTACTAGGTGATTTGAGAAGTGGCAATTTGTGGTAAAACTTGATTTATCTATGATTTATCTATGATTTGAGAAGTGGCAATTTGTGGTAAAGACTCCATGAGTAAGTGCCACTCTTTTTCGGATTTTTTTGCACATTAAATGACTCATTTAACTAGTTACTCCCATTTGTTGACTCTCGTTGACCAGCCACTTGAGGGTAAAACTGAGTATATTGCACTAGCCAGTATTAGCACTCGAGGGGAAAATTGAGCACACAAAAAATGCTAGTATAAGACTCGAGGGTATAGAGTATATCTAAATTTCCAGGGTTAGACTCGAGGACACGTGCAATTGTTGACGCGTAGACGGGTCGCGGTGGAGAAGTCGAGACGTGCAATCGTGGACGCGTGTCGCGTTGCAGAAGTCCAAGACGTGCACGTGCACTGTGCATGCGTAGGACGCGGGTCGCATTAACCACCCCTCGCCTTTATAGACGCCTCCTCACTCTCTCTGTCACTCTCACTCGCTCACGCATCGCCAACTCTCTCACGTCCCATCATCTTCTCCAAAGCAAAAACCCTCTCCCTCTCCCTCTTCCTCTTCCTCCGCCGGAGAGATGGACAAGGAGAATGCCAATCCCATCGTCGAGGTTGGCTCGAAGCGTGACGCCTCCATCTTCGGCGCCGTCCCTCTACGGACGGCAACGCCGCCGCCGCCGTCGCCGGTGCATGGAGGCTGCCGCCGCCGGCGGGGATCCCGGCGGGATGGGACCCCTACGACCCCGTGCCGTACGTCCCGCCCCCGAACCCCTACGACACCTCCCTGGAGGACCCATGGAACGAGGTAACTACGGTTTGCTTCCTTTTTTGTTCCCCATTCCTTTTTGAACCCTATTTTTGCTGGTGTAGATGGATCTGTAGATGGATGAGTATTGGGCTAATATTTGCGCCGATTTTATTCCATTTTGTTTTGATCACTTCTTGATTTCGTTTAAGATTTGGGGTTCGGCTGTTCGGTTAATTTATGCAAGTAATATTGGATCTCAATCAGTTAATTTATGCAAGTAATCATGGGATCTCAATCGGTTATTTTATGCACTAATCAAAAGATATCAACCGTTTAATTTTGCAAATAATCTCGAATGTGTTCAAGTTCAGATCTAGTTCAGATCTAGAATCTGTTTCTTTGCCTATGATGAATGGTTGGGCACAAATTTTTACAGGGAGGGTTCAGCGAACCATTGCTGTGTACAAATCTGTTGTGCATGAGCTTTAGTTCGCTAACACCTTCCCGTAGATATATAATCATGTCCACTCTAACTGAGGCTGACTCTGTTTTTTTAACTTTGTTATCATGTACGTTAGTCATCGTTGCAACTCATTCACTAGTTTCTGTTTGATATGGATCAGATGTCTGGCAGCGACGTCGGCGACGAAGAGGAGGAGGACGTCAAGACTCGCCAAGTGTTGCGAAGGCTGCAGGTCGGCCAGTACATCTCCTACTTCGCCAAGGAGGTGTACAGGTGCCCCTTCGCACCAGGAGACTCGGCGCCACGGACTTCAAGCCTCGTCACGCATGCTGAGAACATCAGCAGCACCTTCCCCAATGTCGGCACGACGGTGAACGTCCACTCCTTCCGCGCCAAGCACAGGGCGCTCGGCATGCACCTCCACAGCTTGCAGCGGGTGGAGATCTCCGCCGGGCGCATGCCTCCGCTCAAGCCCAAGGCTCCCAAGGGGAGCAAGAGCAACAAGTGGAGGCAGAGCCAGATGGGGTAGGCGGAGTCCTGGACGTGTGCTGCTGCTGCTGCCTCCTAGTTTGTTGTTGGGATCCCTTTGTTGTTAGCTAGGGATCCCTTGTTGTTATGTTAGTATGATGGTGTTGTGAAGGTTACTATGTTGGCTGCTGTGTATGCAGCCTATTATCTATCCATATTATCTAGGGATTATCTATCCCTAGTCTACTATATTTTGTTGGCCGTACTTAGTTTTCTTGATTTACTATGACTGAATTTATCGTACATTATCCTGGAGATTTGCTTCTAGATTTAACTACATACATATTGACCAGAGGGAGTACTAGATTTGCTGCCATATTGGGCAAACAACGAGGGCCAAAAGACACAAATAATTGAAGAAAGTCATAAATGCAAGCTTCTCTAGATTTTATACTAATTTGGTGAAAAGACAGAAGAGAGAAAGAGGGGGAAAAGGTGCACTTAATAATGCCAATTTTGGGCCGAGAGAGACAGAACCCAGCTCCTGCTCACGGCAACCAAACGCTTCTCGTCCTGTCCCACGCGGTCCCTTTCTACCAGCCCGTGACGCAGGCCCACACGACGCGCCCCACACGACGCGGCCCCACACGTGACGGAGCGGTCAACTAAACGGGAATCCCGCCGTCCGAGCTGCTTTGCGGGTTTCAGACAAACGTTTGGGTAAAACTGAGAAAAAACTAAGGAGCTGGGGAAAACTGAGTACAACTAAGGACCTGAGGGCACGAAAATAGAAATCCCTTTAAAATATAGTACTAATACTAACTTGGAATTTGGGTTATCGTTAAACCTACAAAACCTTAAGAAAATGTTACTCCCATACAATGCCAGTGATTAATTCCTCAAATGGAAACCAAGACATAGTAACAATCTTTGAAATACTTTGAGATGAAAGTATCAATTCTCATAATTCTAAACAGAATTGATTGCATAATAAAAAGTGAATTAAAGTAAAAATATAAGTTTATGTCCAAATGTTATTTTGAACAAGTTCACAAATATGCAAGTAATTGAATATAAAATATGAAATCAAAATAGAATGGTGAAATAATAGTCAGTATACTAAATCTTGAATGAATTAGCATAATTACAAATCATTTACTAACAGTATTAAATTCAAATAAGAATTTAAATAGTAAATATAAAACAGAAATTGATAAACAGAAAAGATAAATAGAGGAGAGAAGGCTTACCTGGGCAGGCCACGGCAGCCCAGCACCAACCCACCGAGCAGCCCAGCAGCAGCCTGCCAAGAAGCCCAACACCACGGCCTAGCCCAGCCCAATATACCCCTTCGCTCGATCGAGACGAGCTCGTCATCTTCTCCTCGCGACAACGCAGCGACGTGCTCCTCTTCTCCTCCCTCGCTGGCGATCTCTCCTCGCTCGGCAGTGTGACGAGGCGCATCTTGGCGCCATATAAAAGCCCAGCGACGACCAGGAGCTTCGGATTCTTCCCTCCTCTGCTCAATTTCCCCATGCCCGAAACCCTAGCTAGCTCGGCCGTCGACCATCGCCGCCGATAGGGGCCACCCCAAGCACCGCCGTGAAGCCCTAGAGCTCCGCCTCGTCTCCAGCTACCTCCCCACCAACGCGCGCTTGCCGGGAAGCTCTGAGCCGGACGAATTGATTCCCTATTTCCCCGCCGGCCACCACCAAACGCCGACGATCGTCAGCGATGTAGGCCACCGCAAGCCTCGCCGACACGCCCGTCTTACTCGCGTTGAGCTCCTCTATCGCGTGGCATGCTCGCTTAGCTTCTTAGGCCACCGTAGCGTCATCGTGTCGTTCACCGCCGTGTACCGCCGCAGACATAGCTCGCCGGAGCAACTCCGGCGACCTTCTCGAGGGGGCGCCGCTACTTAATGGTTCACCGCGTTGCCCTGGTTCCTCCGCACACGCAGACAGCCCGGCGGGAGCCCTCCAGCGCTGGCGTCGCCGTCGATTGACCGCCGGCCAGCAGCCCCGACGCCACGGTGGCAATTTTGACCTAGTCAAAGCCCCGTGGCGGATGAAGTGGACACGACCCCACCAGTCATTGACTGTGTGGGTGTTCTGTCCGGGTAACTTTAGTATTTCTTTTGTTTTATTTCAAATTCAACAATTTCTGTAACTTCAAATAATTGTATAAAATTCATTATAACTCAGAAAAATAAATATAAAATATCAAAATGTTTATAAAAGTAAACTCTATCCAATAAAAATATAAAATGAAATTTATATTTTTAATAAAAATTCAATTATTTAAATACTTGTTATTTAAGCCTTAAATTATTAATTCTAAGTTCAATTAAAAATTCAAAAATTAGGAAAACTTTCCAAATTAAATAAAAACAAGTAAATAAATAAATAAAACATTGAAACTAATTTTCTTTATTTGTTAATTTGACAAATCCTTATCAGAAGGATTTAAACCCTAATTAATAATTACTTTAATTATTAATTCTTTAAAAATAAAAAATAAAATGCCAATTCCAATATTATTTTCATTCCAAAGTTATTAATAACCTCAATTTTATGATTAAGTTAATAACCTAAGAACTATATGGTAAATAGCAAACCCTAATTCCATATTGAATGATATTACAACCCATCATTTCATGAGAAACCCTAAAACCCTAACTCCATTAGGAACCCTAGTTCCATTATTACAGGTGAACCCTAGATTGCTTCTAACCTAAACCCTAGGTTAGAACATGTGATCATGGTACCTTCTTTCAAAGCATAGGACCTTAGTAGCAACTAAATACTTGTCTTGGCCGCATAAAATATAGAAGACCTATCACTAATATATGGGTATCCCTGGTGTTCATCTTCATCAAACCTAAATAATCAAGTAGGGCCAACCAAGTGTAAACCCTAGATCCTATTATCAAATCCATCAATCTTATTCATTCCTATTTAGCATCACACCAATGTGATGAACCTCAGGAGCAACTATGCCAAATCTTGAGCATTACCTAACCATATTCCACTAAACCCTACTAGTGTTGGATACTTATCCACCATCCTATTTAGGAGCCAATTATTCCTTACTTAATAGAACCAACAGTAAAACCTAGACCACCTCAACCCTAATTGAAATACTTCTTATTACTTAAGAAGTATGTTCTTTGAAAGTTATTCTTTTGAAGAAAATAAGGAATCATCAACAACCCTGCCTAATAGGATCTATAAACCCTAGCTATCTATCACCAATAAGATATAACCAACCTTGATAACACCTATTTATAATTAGTTGCTTAAGATGCTTAAAATTAACTCAACTCTACAAGCCCTAGCTATTGATGAGTCCAACAATGTTGAGATCCATTTAATCTTTACTCCAGAAACCAATTGGAACCATAGGAAACCATAGAACCCCACAAACCCAATTGTCATACTTGTTCTTTATCAAAGAACTTGTTCTTCAAAAGTTATTCTTTTGAAGAATATAACAAGTAATCATTAACCATACCATATAGTACTAAAACTGACAACTGTTCTTTACATATTAACATTATGCCAATTATCATTCCTTGTATGCTCAATTGATTACTATGCTTTATTCTATACCTTGTACATAATACCAAGTAATCACACCTTAATAAGAACCTTGTTTGTGAATCACTCTAAAAGTGCAACACACCTGAAATAAACATTACAACTCACTAATCCTAAATCATCGGGGTTAGGTCACGCTTAGAGCGATTGCATCTCATACTTATGCATTATTGCATCCTTGCCAATCTTTGAAACATCGTCCTTACCGGACGATGATGCTATTTCAGAATTTGGAGTTATTGCGTATCGAAGACCTTGTCTGCATAATCTTGCAGTCAAGAAAGGCAAGTTCATCGCTTGCTCATGTCATTTGAGTATTTTTACCAAATTACTTGCAAAGTACTATGTTTATCATTATTGCATAAAAAGCAAAACCACTATTTTCATAACTATGAATATGACTATGTGGTGGGCAATGGAACCATGGAATGTGTTGATATGGTGGAGGTTCCATTGCAAGGGTTTATATCCACCTAGGATTAAACAACAAATGTCGTCCAGTGATTCTTGTGCCGTAAAAATCGTGTTCACCATAAGATCTGGAGTGGGACGGAGTAGCCAATTGTATTTCCACCTCTCGTACATCAACGGATGCGCTTACCGTAGCAGTTGTGTCTTGCGGAGCAACTTGAGGGTGGGGAGCCCCTTCTAATTCCCCACGGTATAGCAGTGCTTACCGTAGCGGTTGCGGCTTGCGGAACAACTTGAGGGTGGGGATCCTTCTAATTCCCCACGGTAATGTGGTCTATGAGGGGTTGCGGCTACGGCGAAGGAGTTTGGTTCGATCCCAACTGTTGTCGTGGTCGGGGTCCACCCGTGAGTGGGAATAATGGGACCGACGAGGACCCAGGGGGGGTATGCAACAAAGGGTGGGTGTGCGAGGTAGCGGAGGAACATGATTGACTAGGACCTTACTCCTGGCCTCACACCAAAGGAAGTGTGGACGAGCCTGCAACTCGGTTGGCAACAAGGATAAGATCTCTTATGGGTAAAAAACACACCTCTGCCGAGTGTTGAATGTGACCGTCACTCACTGTTCGGGTTTTGGAGGCTGCGCGGCCCAAAGGAACTCCATGAAGTTCTAGTCAACCGGTGGTGACGGACATAGCTCTTCAGAATAAAAGCAACCTTTTGAAGAAATGATTACAAAAACTTGCATGCCTATGACTTTCTGGTCTATGGCTGTAGCTAGTGCATTAAACACCTCTTTCCTATAATGAACTTGTTGAGTACGCTCGTACTCATCCCACTCTTAAATCCCCGCTTAGGTATGGAGGCATCAGAGGAGGATCTACAGTGCAACTCGAAGGCCGATGAGTCAACAACTACTTCAAGAGACAGGACCATGTCAGGAGAGTGAGATACCACATTCAACAAGGAGAAAACCTAGATTAGCAATAGAAAGGAACTAGCTTCCTAAACCTAGCTCCTATTTAGCTAGAATCTATTCATACCCTCTGTAGCTAGCTAAATACTCTTCAAATAGAGTTCGTGATAGAATTAGACTACGAGTCGTTCTTCTGGAGTTTATTTGCTGATTTACCTCAAGTAGGAGGAGGCTATCTTCTGTAACAGAGTCGGAGTTGTTATTCTATAGACATGCCTTGGACCCGCATATGTTTCTGTTGTACTCTGAGCGATGTAATACTAGTGGAACGGTGTTTCATTGGTGTTATGTCGACTTGCATACTACACCATGCGGTGGTATGCCGGGTCACCACAGTTGGTATCAGAGCAAATGCTTTGACCTTAGGATTAAAACCCTTTAAAGGAGACCTATAGGATTGGTAGTGTCTATAGGAAGTTGTATTAGCTAAGTCAACTATGCTAAACCAAATCTTCTTATGACTTGAGATGGATATTCACTTGAGAATAATCCTGACACACTTGAGTCAACCCTCTTATCTACTTTCCTAAGTAAAGTTAGTTAGCTGATCCCAAATATGTAGCACATCATTAAGTCCTTAAAATTATAGATGAGTAGATCACAGTTGGTATACAATACATGGTAGTCCAAAGAGAGGATACAACCATAAGGAAGATATCCTATTGGAAGATGTGTACCAACACATGTTATGGTTAAGTAAGAGTTATCCAGACCTATAATAGGAGTAATATCAAGTAACAAAGATAAGCAAGATATCCTACTAAAAGGTGTATACCAAGACAAGTAATGGGTAAGTAAAATCTATCCAAACTTGTGAAACAACTGATAGTAAGTGATAAATATAAGCTATATGAGATAGTATAGATCATGATGAGTCAATCATGGGAGGTAAGGAAGAGTGATAGGAATAAAATTTGTCTACTTATATGATAGTGATGGTAATCATATATGATTCACCTGAGAATCATTATGTGATGAAGTACAATATCATAAATATTTAGTAGGAGAACAATAAGAAGCCAGTTGTTCAACAATAGTGCAAGAATTGTGTTCCAAAACCATGGGAAGTGTGTCAAGCACATCATGACCATAGTCTTATGATAGAAACACTTGGAAGTATAGGAGTTATATCATAATAAATATGTATTCAGAGTAGCCATGTTAGAACTAAATGTATCATAGGAAGTAGTCCTCAATAGCACGTATATATGATATACTATTTAGTTAGTACTTCCAAACAAAACTAGGTTAACTTCAACTATTCCAGACCACTTTGTTTCAAGTTTATCTCATTGCAATTGTGCAATTAAGGTAAATGTTGAGACAAATAGTAGAAACCCACATATTCGTGCTAAGTATCACGATATAAACCTATATTATGTGGTGTTATGTACTACACATCAGAGCCTGATGTTTAGAGATGTCTTACTCAACTATTATATTCAGGCTTATGATGGTGTGTATTATATGCACAAAGCTGAATCTTCTTGGATTTTATTGGATTTTCATTGTTTGACTAGATCCATACATGAAGTTTGACTTCGATATGCAAATGCATGTTGCAATATCAAGTTCTTACTTGATGCTATAGATCTAGAGGGTAATGGTATTCGTGTGAGGAAGCGACGAATTCTAAAGATTCCGAAGACAAGATGAAGGTTCATCAGAAAAAGAAGAAAAGTTGTGGGAACTAACCACAATACTCTGAAGGAAGTACCAATCCAAAACTCATGCTTTACCTCAACAGAGGAGTACTTTAGTACAGAAGAAGCATGAAAGTGAGAAATCTGGTGATTATGGTGAAGCTGAAGCAGATCCACAATTAATATAAAAGAGGGAATGCTTGGGAAATCACTCTGGATACTATATTCATAGTGGTTTTCTTGCAAAATAAGCCCTGAAGAAAGGAAGATGATATATGAAATCATAGCAGATATAAGAAGACCATAGTTGATATAGGATCAATGCTGCGAGATAAAGTAGAAGAGGTCCCGACCAATTGGAAGAACCTATAATAGAGTACACTTTTAGATAACAAATAGCCACAATTGGTATCAAGTAGTCCATAATTGGATTATTCGTACCAAGAAGTTGTGAACAAATAAAATTTTGTCAGCCAAATAACTATGACCTATAATCATTTAGTCGAAGGATTCATGTTGGATGTCCACAATTGAGTGGATACACCACAGATATTCTTCGCAAGACCTTAGAAGAGTACAACCCATAAACTAGACCTAGACCAATATTCTAACCATAAGTCCAATGGTTGGAAGAAAAGGAGTTGAAGACCATAAGAAAACTCAAAGGGGTAGAGTAAAGATTGAGATGGATGTACAATAACTCAATATTTTGAGTAGGATAGACGAAGAAGGTCTGAACTGAGAGGAAGTTCGATCTTATTTTCATAAGACTGTTGAACACTACTTTCAGAAGTATGTCAGACCAGAAGCCGAGGTTTATACCTCGAGGAAGTAAGAAGTGGACTATAACTTGAGAAAGTGAGTAGTATTTACTCAGAAGTACGAAAGCTCAAGTAAGTTAAGCATAAAGAAGTTGGACGAAGAAAATACCATAGACCAAATACAGCTCAAGAAGGCCAAAGACCGAAGGAAATTGACCATACCAGAACCACAGACTAATAGAATGATTCCTTTCATGGAACCTAAATAACCCAAAATAATTATAGGTATCAACTATAAACCATGATTGGATAGGCTAAATGAGTCTAACCTTCTTAGTAAAAGAAACCGTCAAAATCATTTCCATGGTAAGTACCTTACTAAGTACCATTATTGCAGTTTTGGTAGTAAGGGAAAACAAAGACCTATTTAGCAATTAGGAGTTTATTATCAAATTAGCCTTCAAATAAGACCAGCAGCACCAGAAGAAGTCTCAATCATTGAATCTTCAATGAGAAAGGAAACAAGCTTATAGAGTTGGAAGAAATCAAAGAATCAAAGTAAGAACCATGGTTCAGAGACAGACACTAATGGATTCCAGGAAGAATCTGGACAAGGGATATATTCAAATATATCCAACAAGATCAATACGGAGGAAAAGATGTAGTCTGCACAAGTCAGATCCACACTTGGAAACGTGAGAGAGTTCAAACTTCGAGGACGAAGTTTAGTTTAGGGGTAGAGACTGTAATATCCCAGGTATTGGGGTTACAAAAATAGAGGAAACAGATGTGTGCATTGCATTCATGCATAGAAAATCCGGGGAATTTTCGCGCTTTAAAGTAAAACAGTCACAGTAACTGAAGTTTCACTTGATCTTGGTGGAATTGAAGTAGCTCATCAAGTCAAGCGCCATAAACCTCAATGTGACTTTGTTAAAACCCTGTTTTGGGTAGAGATGATTTGATCTAAGGGGTTAGATCAAATGGAATTAATAATCAACACAACAATACTTTACTGAATGATCCATTGATTAATCTTATAAAAGATTATAATATGGTAATCCTTGTCATAACCTATTAACACCAATTCAATTGCAAATCAAGTAACAATAAAATGGAGAAACCATTCTTGACTTATCTTTTCCATGTCTTAAACCAATCCATGATCCTACCATGAATATCATGGTAATCATTCCACCTCACTCTTGGATTCATGACAAGGAGATCAACACAAGAAATATAGATTATTCTCTATTCCAAATTATTATGCATCAAACCTAGAGAGGTGAGAGTTCTATTATAATTATTAGAGAAGCAATGACAAATCTTGGAGAAAAATATCCATATAATTACAACATCATTTTCAAGAGGAACCCTAGAGTATTTTTCAAGTCATTCCCAAATGAGAGAGAGACCACTCATACCAATCTTAGTTTTACCTATTTAAGAATCAGTGACAACCATTGAACTAAAGTATTAGATTGTATATCATTTCATCTTGGAGGGGTGAGATAACCAAATATCCAATTGGATAAGATAATATCCATGAATTGATGAAGTAAAGTAGTAACTAATCCAAATAAGTTATCTAGATGGAGAAATAACCTTCTCATACCTAAGGAGATATTATGAGTG
This sequence comes from Lolium multiflorum, assembly GCA_030979885.1. Lineage (NCBI taxonomy): Eukaryota > Viridiplantae > Streptophyta > Magnoliopsida > Poales > Poaceae > Lolium > Lolium multiflorum. The sequence continues at coordinate 16,824,370 of CM061751.1, forward strand.
CACCATAAACCCTAGAATAACTATTCCTATACAAGAGAGCCCAAGCTATGGTGTTACACTCAAGTAGTTGAGGCAACACTTAAATGTGAGGGAGAGAACTATCCATATACCAAATGATTATATCATCATTGATTAAGTAGAACCCTAACATAATATCTCAGGCATTCTCCTGGGATATAAACTAATGAGGCAACCATAGTAGTCCCATTCAAGAAGGTAAATCAGAAGTACTATACCTTAGTTGATCAAGACAATGCTTGATCATAGAAGTGAGAAACCCATTTAATAAGTGACACCTTAGAAAGACAAACCTTGATCATTATAAATTGGTTAATGATCATAAACCCTAAGAACTTGAGGTAAAGATATTAGGAACAAGTTGATCATGCCTAATCCATGATCATAATCTTAAGGTATGTGAGGATAAGTTAAAACCTAATAGTATAAGTAGATATCATTCACCACATGAAATCATAGGGAGATCACTAGTAAGTAACCCTAGACTTATTTCTCAATTCCAACTTGTGAATCACTTGGTGATCATAAGTAGAATCCTATCACATTTACATTCCATCTATTCTTCACTTAAGAACCACAAGAAAATATTTAGAGTAAAACTCTATACTCTAAATGGTGAGAACCCATCCATCCATATGACCAAAGTTAACTATAAAAAGAACTATAACCACTGTAGTTACTTTAATGATTAATTGAGGATAATAATAGAAGTTAATTGGTAGAAGATAAAACCAATTATCAAATCCTTAGTAATTAAAGAAACACATGAAATATTAAGAAAGTAACCATCTTATTTTGGTTAGGGGAGACTAAACCCTAGCAAATACAATATGGTGTCATCTCAAATTCTACAACCCAGAATTATATCTCAAACCTAGTTGAATTACTTGGGTGATTACAATTATAAAACTAGACCATAAATGATATTTGAACCAAGTACCATTATGTGAAAATAATCAGAACACTAGAATTGCTCATTAGCTAAATTCTATGCTTCACTAATTAACCCTAAGAAACATCTAGTGCTTAAACTCACAATTAAATCCATGTGTGGTGATCAACCACTTATCTCTGTAAATAAAGCCCAACCTTGAAGAGAGAAATGCATACTCTAGGATTTTAAGCTATATTTAAAATATAGTACTAATACTAACTTGGAATTTGGGTTATTGATGTCTACGGGTGCTTCTATTCTTGTAGACAGTGTTGGGCCTCCAAGAGCAGAGGTTTGTAGAACAGCAGCAAGTTTCCCTTAAGTGGATTACCCAAGGTTTATCGAACTCGGGGAGGAAGAGGTCAAAGATATCCCTCTCATGCAACCCTGCAACCACAAAGCAAGAAGTCTCTTGTGTCCCCAACACACCTAATAGGTGCACTAGTTCGGCGAAGAGATAGTGAAATACAAGTGGTATGAATGAATATGAGCGGTAGTACGGCGCAAAATTTGGCGTGCGGTTGATGGTAGTAATATTGCGGAAGTAAACATGCGTAGTAACGCAGCGATAGTAATTCAAGAAACGATAAACAAGCGATAGCGATATTTAGGAACAAGGCCTAGGGAATGGACTTTCACTAGTGGACACTCTCAACTTTGATCACATAACGAATAGATAAATGCATACTCTACACTCTCTTGTTGGATAATGAACACATTGCGTAGGATTACACGAACCCTCAATGCCGGAGTTAACAAGCTCCACAATTAATGTTCATATTTTAGTAACCTTATAGTGTAAGATAGATCAAAAGACTAAACCAAGTACTAACATAGCATGCACCTGTCACCTTCATGCATATGTAGGAGGAATAGATCACATCAATATATCATAGCAATAGTTAACTTCGCAATCTACAAGAGATCACAATCATAGCCTACGCTAAGTACTCACACGGTGCACACACTGTCACCTTTACACACGTGGAGGAGGAATAGAGTACTTTAATAACATCACTAGAGTAGCACATAGATGAATAGTGATACAAAACTCATATGAATCTCAATCATGTAAGGCAGCTCATGAGATTATTGTATTGAAGTACATAGGAGAGAGATGAACCACATAGCTACCGGTACAGGCCCGAGCCTCGATGGAGAACTACTCCCTCCTCATGGGGCAGCAGCGGTGATGAAGATGGCGGTGGAGATGGCCGGTGTCGATGGAGAAGCCTTCCGGGGCACTTCCCCGTCCGTGCTGGAAGAGACTCTGTCCCCGATCTTGGCCCGCGATGGCGGCGGCTGGATGGTTTCGCGTACCGTGGCTTCCTCCGTAAGGGTTTTAGGTCGGGACCTTAAATAGGCGAAGAGGCGGAGTCGGAGGGGCGAAGGGGCGACGACACCATAGGGTGGCGCGGCCCAGCCCGCGCCACCTATCATCTGGGCCACAGGGCCCCTACGCGGCTCTCGGGTGTTGGATGCTTCCGGGCAAAATAGGAACACAGGCGTTGATTTCGTCCAATTCGAGAATATTTCGTTACTAGGATTTGAAACCAAAAATAGCGAAAACGAACTGGCACTTCGGCATCTTGTTAATAGGTTAGTTCCAGAAAATGCACGAATATGACATAAAGTGTGCATAAAACATGTAGGTATCATCAATAAAGTAGCATGGAACATAAGAAATTATCGATACGTTGGAGACGTATCAGTTATCATTAAACCTACAAAACCTTAAGAAAATGTTACTCCCATACAATGCCAGTGATTAATTCCTCAAATGGAAACCAAGACATAGTAACAATCTTTGAAATACTTTGAGATGAAAGTATCAATTCTCATAATTCTAAACAGAATTGATTGCATAATAAAAAGTGAATTAAAGTAAAAATATAAGTTTATGTCCAAATGTTATTTTGAACAAGTTCACAAATATGCAAGTAATTGAATCTAAAATATGAAATCAAAATAGAATGGTGAAATAATAGTCAGTATACTAAATCTTGAATGAATTAGCATAATTACAAATCATTTACAAACAGTATTAAATTCAAATAAGAATTTAAATAGTAAATATAAAATAGAAATTGATAAACATAAAAGATAAATAGAGGAGAGAAGGCTTACCTGGGCAGGCCACGGCAGCCCAGCACCAACCCACCGAGCAGCCCAGCAGCAGCCTGCCAAGAAGCCCAACACCACGGCCTGGCCCAGCCCAATATACCCCTTCGCCAAAATATCGAGGACGAGCTCGTCCTCATCTTCTCCTCGCGCATGGACGACAGCACTGCGACGTGCTCCTCTTCTCCTCCCTCGCTGGCGATCTCTCCTCGCTCGGCAGTGTGACGAGGCGCATCTTGGCGCCATATAAAAGCCCAGCGACGACCAGGAGCTTCGGATTCTTCCCTCCTCTGCTCAATTTCCCCATGCCCGAAACCCTAGCTAGCTCGGCCGTCGACCATCGCCGCCGATAGGGGCCACCCCAAGCACCGCCGTGAAGCCCTAGAGCTCCGCCTCGTCTCCAGCTACCTCCCCACCAACGCGCGCTTGCCGGGAAGCTCTGAGCCGGACGAATTGATTCCCTATTTCCCCGCCGGCCACCACCAAACGCCGACGATCGCCGGCGATGTAGGCCACCGCAAGCCTCGCCGACACGCCCGTCTTACTCGCGGTGAGCTCCTCTATCGCGTGGCATGCTCGCTTAGCTTCTTAGGCCACCGTAGCGTCATCGCGTCGTTCACCGCCGTGTACCGCCGCAGACATAGCTCGCCGGAGCAACTCCGGCGACCTTCTCGAGGGGGCGCCGCTACTTAATGGTTCACCGCGTTGCCCTGGTTCCTCCGCACACGCACACAGCCCGGCGGGAGCCCTCCAGCGCTGGCGTCGCCGTCGATTGACCGCCGGCCAGCAGCCCCGACGCCACGGTGGCAATTTTGACCTAGTCAAAGCCCCGTGGCGGATGAAGTGGACACGACCCCACCAGTCATTGACTGTGTGGGTGTTCTGTCCGGGTAACTTTAGTATTTCTTTTGTTTTATTTCAAATTCAACAATTTCTGTAACTTCAAATAATTGTATAAAATTCATTATAACTCAGAAAAATAAATATAAAATATCAAAATGTTTATAAAAGTAAACTCTATCCAATAAAAATATAAAATGAAATTTATATTTTAAATAAAAATTCAATTATTTAAATACTTGTTATTTAAGCCTTAAATTATTAATTCTAAGTTCAATTAAAAATTCAAAAATTAGGAAAACTTTCCAAATTAAATAAAAACAAGTAAATAAATAAATAAAACATTGAAACTAATTTTCTTTATTTGTTAATTTGACAAATCCTTATCAGAAGGATTTAAACCCTAATTAATAATTACTTTAATTATTAATTCTTTAAAAATAAAAAATAAAATGCCAATTCCAATATTATTTTCATTCCAAAGTTATTAATAACCTCAATTTTATGATTAAGTTAATAACCTAAGAACTATATGGTAAATAGCAAACCCTAATTCCATATTGAATGATATTACAACCCATCATTTCATGAGAAACCCTAAAACCCTAACTCCATTAGGAACCCTAGTTCCATTATTACAGGTGAACCCTAGATTGCTTCTAACCTAAACCCTAGGTTAGAACATGTGATCATGGTACCTTCTTTCAAAGCATAGGACCTTAGTAGCAACTAAATACTTGTCTTGGCCGCATAAAATATAGAAGACCTATCACTAATATATGGGTATCCCTGGTGTTCATCTTCATCAAACCTAAATAATCAAGTAGGGCCAACCAAGTGTAAACCCTAGATCCTATTATCAAATCCATCAATCTTATTCATTCCTATTTAGCATCACACCAATGTGATGAACCTCAGGAGCAACTATGCCAAATCTTGAGCATTACCTAACCATATTCCACTAAACCCTACTAGTGTTGGATACTTATCCACCATCCTATTTAGGAGCCAATTATTCCTTACTTAATAGAACCAACAGTAAAACCTAGACCACCTCAACCCTAATTGAAATACTTCTTATTACTTAAGAAGTATGTTCTTTGAAAGTTATTCTTTTGAAGAAAATAAGGAATCATCAACAACCCTGCCTAATAGGATCTATAAACCCTAGCTATCTATCACCAATAAGATATAACCAACCTTGATAACACCTATTTATAATTAGTTGCTTAAGATGCTTAAAATTAACTCAACTCTACAAGCCCTAGCTATTGATGAGTCCAACAATGTTGAGATCCATTTAATCTTTACTCCAGAAACCAATTGGAACCATAGGAAACCATAGAACCCCACAAACCCAATTGTCATACTTGTTCTTTATCAAAGAACTTGTTCTTCAAAAGTTATTCTTTTGAAGAATATAACAAGTAATCATTAACCATACCATATAGTACTAAAACTGACAACTGTTCTTTACATATTAACATTATGCCAATTATCATTCCTTGTATGCTCAATTGATTACTATGCTTTATTCTATACCTTGTACATAATACCAAGTAATCACACCTTAATAAGAACCTTGTTTGTGAATCACTCTAAAAGTGCAACACACCCTGAAATAAACATTACAACTCACTAATCCTAAATCATCGGGGTTAGGTCACGCTTAGAGCGATTGCATCTCATACTTATGCATTATTGCATCCTTGCCAATCTTTGAAACATCGTCCTTACCGGACGATGATGCTATTTCAGAATTTGGAGTTATTGCGTATCGAAGACCCTTGTCTGCATAATCTTGCAGTCAAGAAAGGCAAGTTCATCGCTTGCTCATGTCATTTGAGTATTTTTACCAAATTACTTGCAAAGTACTATGTTTATCATTATTGCATAAAAAGCAAAACCACTATTTTCATAACTATGAATATGACTATGTGGTGGGCAATGGAACCATGGAATGTGTTGATATGGTGGAGGTTCCATTGCAAGGGTTTATATCCACCTAGGATTAAACAACAAATGTCGTCCGGTGATTCTTGTGCCGTAAAATCGTGTTCACCATAAGATGGGGTGGACGGAGTAGCCAATTGTATTTCCACCTCTCGTACATCAACGGATGCGCTTACCGTAGCGTTGTGTCTTGCGGAGCAACTTGAGGGTGGGGAGCCCCTTCTAATTCCCCACGGTATAGCAGTGCTTACCGTAGCGGTTGCGGCTTGCGGAACAACTTGAGGGTGGGGATCCCCTTCTAATTCCCCACGGTAATGTGGTCTATGAGGGGTTGCAGCTACCGGCGAAGGAGTTTGGTTCGATCCCAAACTGTTGTCATGGTCGGGGTCCACCCGTGAGTGGGAATAATGGGACCGACGAGGACCCAGGGTCGGGGTATGCAACAAAGGGTGGGTGTGCGAGGTAGCGGAGGAACATGATTGACTAGGACCTTACTCCTGGCCTCACACCAAAGGAAGTGTGGACGAGACTCGGTTGGCAACAAGGATAAGATCTCTTATGGGTAAAGCAACACACCTCTGAGAGTGTAATGAATCGTGACCTCACTCCTGTTCGGGTTTTGGAGCTGCGAACGGCAGGAAAGGAACTCCATGAAGTTCTAGTCAACCGGTGAAGGCTGATGGACATAGCTCTTGAATAAAAGCAACCTTTTGAAGAAATGATTACAAAAACTTGCATGCCTATGACTTTCTGGTCTATGGCTGTAGCTAGTGCATTAAACACCTCTTTCCTATAATGAACTTGTTGAGTACGCTCGTACTCATCCCACTCTTAAATCCCCTGCTTAGGTATGGAGGCATCAGAGGAGGATCTACAGTGCAACTCGAAGACCGATGAGTCAACAACTACTTCAAGAGACAGGACCATGTCAGGAGAGTGAGATACCACATTCAACAAGGAGAAAACCTAGATTAGCAATAGAAAGGAACTAGCTTCCTAAACCTAGCTCCTATTTAGCTAGAATCTATTCATAGCCTCTGTAGCTAGCTAAATACTCTTCAAATAGAGTTCGTGATAGAATTAGACTACGAGTCATTCTTCTGGAGTTTATTTGCAGATTTACCTCATTGTAAAGTAGGAGGCCGTGCTGATCTTCTGTAACAGAGTCGGAGTTGTTATTCTATAGACATGCCTTGGACCCGCATATGTTTCTGTTGTACCACTCTGAGCGATGTAATACTAGTGGAACGGTGTTTCATTGGTGTTATGTCAGACTTGCATACTACACCATGCAGTGGTATGCTGGGTCACCACAGGTTGTGGAGAAGATGATGGGACAGGAGAGGCGGTTGCAGTGAGCCAGTGAGAACGTGCGTCGAGGGAGAAAAAGAGGGGCTCTATAAAGACGAAGGTGGCGTGTACCGCAACACGCATCCGCTATGCACGGCTGCCGGCGTGCACCGCTACACGAGTCTAACCCGGGACGTTTGGTGTACTCAGTTATAACCTCAGGCCTTATACAGAAATTTTATGTACTCAGTTTTCCCCTCGAGGACTTAGACCGGCAAGTGCAATATACTCAGTTTTACCCTCAAGTAGCTGGTCAGAGAGTCAACAAATGAGATTAACATAGCTAATTGAGTCATTTCATGCGCAAAAAAATCCAAAAAAATAAAAACATAGTGGCAACTACTCATGGAGTCTTCCTACGCAACCTGCCACCTAGAAAACCTTAACAAACATATATAAATCAAGTTTTACCATAAATTTCCACTTCTCAGAATCACTAGTGTAGCTATGAAGATGCATGGTTTTCCACCCAAACCCCTTTGCAAAACATCTTTCCCAAAACATAGTTTGTCTAAATGATGCCATAATTGTCACACTCATGTATATTTGAATTGCAAATAATTTGATGTAGCCCAATATGAATTATATTGTACAAAACACACATTTTTCATTTTGTAATTCTTTTGTTTGAATCCCTTAGTCTATTTACTATTTGTGTGCCCTTGGATTCTTAGTACTACTCAGTTTTGCCCTCAAGTACGGTCACAAATGCTCTGAGAAGCCCAAACTTATCCTGATTGGTTGAGCCGTTGTCACACGGATCGACTCCATGAACCGTTGATCCACTGATCTAACGGGCAGTATACCCCTATCCGTCTCTTCGTGGCAACCTCTCTCTCTTCGTGGCCACCCCTCTCTCTCTCTCTCTCTCTGTCGGTGGAGAATGCAATAACGAGTTTGCCACTTAATATAGTTTGGGATATAGTATTGGTATAAACATGAGGCATACATATTTGCGGATTTCGGTGATTGCATTATTTGTCACCCCTCTAACAATTATGAACTATCTTTAGCTGTCCTTTTATTTTAGGGAATATAGTTTGGGATATAGTATTGGTATTTTGAAACGGCCTAAAAGTGGTATAATTTTGTTATAAACATGAGGCATACATATTTGCGGATTTTGGTGATTGCATTATTTGTCACCCCTCTAACAATTATCAACTATCTTTAGCTGTCCTTTTCTTTTAGGGAATATAGTTTGGGATATAGTATTGGTATTTTGAAACGGCCTAAAAGTGGTATAATTTTGGTATAAACATGAGGCATACATATTTGCGGATTTCGGCGATTGCATTATTTGTCACCCCTCTAACAATTAACAACTATCTTTAGCTGTCCTTTTCTTTTAGGGAATATAGTTTGGGATATAGTATTGGTATTTTGAAATGGCCTAAAAGTGGTATAATTTTGGTATAAACATGAGGCATACATATTTGCGGATTTCGGTGATTGCATTATTTGTCACCCCTCTAACAATTATCAACTATCTTTAGCTGTCCTTTTCTTTTAGGGAATATAGTTTGGGATATAGTATTGGTATTTTGAAACGGCCTAAAAGTGGTATAATTTTGGTATAAACATGAGGCATACATATTTGCGGATTTCGGTGATTGCATTATTTGTCACCCCTCTAACAATTATCAACTATCTTTAGCTGTCCTTTTCTTTTAGGGAATATAGTTTGGGATATGGTATTGGTATTTTGGAAAGGCCTAAAAGTGGTATAATTTTGGTATAAACATGAGGCATACATATTTGCGGATTTCGGTGATTGCATTATTTGTCACCCCTCTAACAATTATCAACTATCTTTAGCTTTCCTTTTCTTTTAGGGAATATAGTTGGTAATTTCGGTGAATGCACACACTAACTTTGAAAACAACTACAAGTACATGTAACTGAATAATGGATTTGTAACAAGGTATCCCTTGTAACAACTTCTAGCGCCTAGTGAGCAATGATAAGAATCCGATCGTAATTATACAACAACAAAACAACCAGCCATCAGATTAGCTTGCTTCTTCAACTCGATCAGCTGCCTTAACTGCTTGTTCATTTTCTTCAGTTCTCCCTTCACTTCCACCAGTTCTGCATTGGGAGCATTAGGCATAATCGGAACGGCTCCTCTCTCCGCCGCATTCTCTACAGCAAGTCCCCCTCCCAAATTGATACGTCTCCAACGTATCGATAATTTCTTATGTTCCATGCTACTTTATTGATGATACCTACATGTTTTATGCACATTATATGTCATATTTATGCATTTTTCGGAACTAACCTATTAACAAGATGCCGAAGAGCCGTTGTTGTTTTCTGCTGTTTTTGGTTTCGAAATCCTAGTAAAGAAATATTCTCGGAATTGGACGAAACTTTCGCCCAGGGTCCTATTTTTGCACGAAGCTTCCGAAGACCGAAGAGATAACGAAGTGGGGCCACGAGGCGGCCAGAGGGCAGGCGGCGCGGCCCGGGCCTTGGCCGCGCCGACCTGTGGGCCCCTCGTGTGGCCCCTCGCGTTGACCCTCCGCCTACTTAAAGCCTCCGTCGAAAACCCCCGAGAGCCACGATACGGAAAACCTTCTGAGACGCCGCCGCATCCCATCTCGGGGGATTCGGAGATCGCCTCCGGCACCGGAGAGGGGATTCATCTCTCCGGAGGACTCTACACCGCCATGGTCGCCTCGGAGTGATGAGTGAGTAGTTCACCCCTGGACCATGGGTCCATAGCAGTAGCTAGATGGTCGTCTTCTCCTTGTTGTGCTTCATTGTTGGATCTTGTGAGCTGCCTAACATGATCAAGATCATCTATCTATAATACTATATGTTGTGTTTGTCGGGATCCGATGGATAGAGAGTACTATGATTATGGTGATTATCAATCTATTGTTTATGTGTTGTTTATGATCTTGCATGCTCTCCGTTATTAGTAGAGGCTCTGGCCAAGTTTTTGCTCTTAACTCCAAGAGGGGGTATTTATGCTCGATAGTGGGTTCATGCCTTCATTGAATCTGGGATCGTGACAGTAGGTTCTAAGGTTGTGATGTGCTGTTGCCACTAGGGATAAAACATTGATGCTATGTCTAAGGATGTAGTTGTTGATTACATTACGCACCATACTTAATGCAATTGTCTGTTGCTTTGCAACTTAATACTGGAGGGGGTTCGGATGATAACCTGAAGGTGGACTTTTTAGGCATAGATGCAGTTGGATGGCGGTCTATGTACTTTGTCGTAATGCCCAATTAAATCTCACTATATTTATCATATCATGTATATGCATTGTTATGCCTTTCTCTATTTGTCAATTGCCCGTGTAATTTGTTCACCCAACATGCTTTTATCTTATGGGAGAGACACCTCTAGTGAACTGTGGACCTCGGTCCTATTCTTTACATAGCATACAATCTACTTGTTTTCTGTTTTCTTTGCAAACATCTTCCACTCGATACGTTTAATCCTTTGTTACGCAAGCCGGTGAGATTGACAACCTCACTGTTTCGTTGGGACAAAGTACTTGGGTTGTGTTGTGCGGGTTCGCGTTGGCGCCGGAATCCCTGGTGTTGCGCCGCATCACATTTCGCGACCATCAACCTTCAACGTGCTTCTTGGCTCCTCTTGGTTCGATTAAACCTTGGTTTCGTTCTGAGGGAAAACTTGCTACTGTGCGCATCATACCTTCCTCTTGGGGTTCCCAACGAACGTGTGAGTTACACGCCATCAAGCTCTTTTACGGCGCCGTTGCCGGGGAGATCAAGACACGCTGCAAGGGGAGTCTCCACTTCTCAATCTCTTTACTTTGTTTTTGTCTTGCTTTATTTTATTTACTACTTTGTTTGCTGCACCTAAACAAAACACAAAAAAATTAGTTGCTAGTTTTACTTTATTTACTGTCTTTCTCTCTATATCAAAAACACAAAAAAATTAGTTACTTGCATTTATTTTATTATCATGACTAGTCCTGTAGTTGTTACTCTATCACCTGAGGAATCAATCTTTACCTTTAAACAAGGGGGTGAGGAGAGTTTTGAGAAAGCTTGGTCTAGAATTTTTGATTCATATAGTAGAACTGAACCTAAAATGCCACTAAGTTTGCTTCTTAGTAACTTTTATTTTGGTCTTACTCTTCGTTATAGATACGCCCTAGATGCTGTAGTAGGAGGAGATTTCCTCCATTGTGATGGAGATCAAGCTTTTAATGCCATAAAAAATTAGTCACATCATCTGGCTCTGCTAGTAACTTTGATTTATCTCTAGCTAGCATTCTTGATAGATTAAACACTCTTGAAACAAATATATCTTGTTTAAAAGAAGGGTACAACCATATTCGCGAATTTTATGATTATGTTCCACTAAGCTTTGAACCTTCAATGTGGGTGCCTACTATAAAAGTTACCATTTGTGATGAAATTTTTTATGCCCGCTGTGATATTATGTCTGAGTTCTGCCTTATGCCTAAAAGCATTTATGAATCTTTGCCACTTTGGGAACTTACTGAAGGAGGAGAAGGAATAACTCTTCTGATAATTCTGTTATAATTCCTAAGGGAATAGCTGAAGGTGTTTTCACAACCTTTCTTGGAAGAACGGTATCCACTGATTATCTTGTCATTGAATGTGTAGGGACAGGACAAATTACGCTTGGAAGATCCCTGTTGAAACTCATGGGAGCAATCATAGATATGGGGAAGGGCACTCTAAATTTTACCTCTTCACCAGGATGCGGTCATGTATTCCCTAAACCAAAAAGTAAGAAGAGTAGGCTCAAAGCCTCTGGTAAGAATGTCAATGCTTCATCCCTCGACAATACTTGATTTGCACTTTCTGCGCCTAGCTGAAAGGCGTTAAAGAAAAGCGCTTATGGGAGACAACCCATGTTTTTACCTACAGCAATTTTTTGTTTTGTTGAGTCTTGGAAGTTGTTTACTACTGTAGCAACCTCTCCTTATCATGTTTTTGTGCCAAGTAAAGTTTCTATGTCAAAGTTGATGTTATATTTGGGATTGCTGCGCAGAAACAGCATTGCTGTCTGTCACGAATCTGGGCACAGTTCTCTGTAGAAAATTTGAAAAAATCTGCCAATTTATGAGCGTGATCCTCAGATATGTACGCAACTTTCATTAGTTTTGAGTTTTTCCATTTGAGCAAGTCTGGTGCCATCTCTAAATTCGTCTTTACGGACTGTTCTGTTTTTGACAGATTCTGCCTTTTATTTCGCATTGCCTCTTTTGCTATGTTGGATTTATTTCTTTGATCCATTAATGTCCAGTAGCATTATGCAATGTCCAGAAGTGTAAAGAATGATTGTGTCACCTCTGAATGTGTGAATTATTAATTGTGCACTAACCCTCTAATGAGTTTGCTTGAAGTTTGGTGTGAAGGAAGTTTTCAAGGGTCAAGAGAGAGAATGATATACTATGATCAAGAGGAGTGAAAGCTCTAAGCTTGGGGATGCCCCGTGGTTCACCCCTGCATATTTTAAGAAGACTTAAGCGTCTAAGCTTGGGGATGGCCAAGGCATCCCCTTCTTCATCGACAACATCATCGGGTTCCTCCCCTGAAACTATATTTTTATTCATCACATCTTGTGTTCTTTACTTGGAGCGTCGGTTTGTTTTTGTTTTGTTTTTGTTTGAATAAAATGGATCCTAGCATTCACTTTGTGGGAGAGAGACACGCTCCGCTGTTGCATATGGACACATGTGTCCTTAGGCTTTACTCATAATGTTCAAGGCGAAGTTTCTTCTTCGTTAAATTGTTATATGGTTGGAATTGGAAAATGCTACATGTAGTAATTCTAAAATGTCTTGGATAATGTGATACTTGACAATTGTTGTGCTCATGTTTAAGCTCTTGCATCATATGCTTTGCACCCATTAATGAAGAAATACATAGAGCTTGCTAAAATTTGATTTGCATATTTGGTCTCTCTAAGGTCTAGATAATATCTAGTATTGAGTTTTGAACAACAAGGAAGACAGTGTAGAGTCCTATAATGTTTACAATATGTCTTTTATGTGAGTTTTGCTGCACTTGTTCATCCTTGAGTTTGCTTCAAATAACCTTGCTAGCCTAAACCTTGTATCGAGAGGGAATACTTCTCATGCATCCAAAATCCTTGAGCCAACTACTATGCCATTTGTGTCCACCATACCTACCTACTACATGGTATTTCTCCGCCATTCCAAAGTAAATTGCTTGAGTGCTACCTTTAAAATTCCATCATTTACCTTTGCAATATATAGCTCATGGGACAAAATAGCCTTAAAAACTATCGTAGTATTGAATATGTACTTATGCACTTTATCTTTTATTAAGTTGCTTGTTGTGCGATAACCATGCTTTGGGGAACGCCATCAACTATTGTTGAATATCATGTGAGTTGCTATGCATGTCCGTCTTGTCTGAAGGATCTATCATTTTAGTGGTTGGAGCATGCAAAATTGTTAGAGAAGAACATTGGGCCGCTAACTAAAGCCATGAACCATGGTTGAAGTTTCAGTTTTGGACATATATCCTCAATCTCATATGAGAATAATAATTGTTGCTACATGCTTATGCATTTAAGAGGAGTCCATTATCTGTTGTCCATGTTGTCCCGGTATGGATGTCTAAGTTGAGAATAATCAAAAGCGAGAAATCCAAAATGCGAGCTTTCTCCTTAGACCTTTGTACAGGCGGCATGGAGGTACCCTTTTGTGACACTTGGTTGAAACATGGCATGCAAAGATCCGGTAGTCCAAGCTAAGTAGGACGAGGTGCGGGCACTATTAGTATACTATGCATGAGGCTTGCAACTTGTAAGATATAATTTTCATAACTCATATGCTTTATTACTACCGTTGACAAAATTGTTTCATGTTTTCAAAATAAAAGCTCTAGCACAAATACAGCAATCGATGCTTTCCTCTTTGAAGGACCATTCTTTTATTTTTATTGTTGAGTCAGTTTACCTATCTCCTTCCACCTTAAGAAGCAAACACTTGTGTGAACTGTGCATTGATTCCTACATACTTGCATATTGCACTTGTTATATTACTTTATGTTGACAATATCCATGAGATATACATGTTATAAGTTGAAAGCAACCGCTGAAACTTAATCTTCCTATGTGTTGCTTCAACACCTTTACTTTGATTTATTGCTTTATGAGTTAACTCTTATGCAAGACTTATTGATGCTTGTCTTGAAGTACTATTCATGAAAAGTCTTTGCTTTATGATTCACTTGTTTACCCATGTCATTACCTTTGTTTTGATCGCTGCATTCATTACATATGTTTACAAATAGTATGATCAAGATTATAATGGCATGTCACTTCAGAAATTATCTTTGTTATCGTTTTACTGCTCGGGACGAGGAACTAAGCTTGGGGATGCTGATACGTCTCCAACGTATCGATAATTTCTTATGTTCCATGCTACTTTATTGATGATACCTACATGTTTTATGCACATTATATGTCATATTTATGCATTTTGGAACTAACCTATTAACAAGATGCCGAAGAGCCAGTTGCTGTTTTTGCTGTTTTTGGTTTCAGAAATCCTAGTAAAGAAATATTCTCGGAATTGGACGAAACTTTCGCCCGGGTCCTATTTTTGCACGAAGCTTCGAAGACCGAAGAGATAACGAAGTGGGGCCACGAGGCGGCCGGAGGGCGGGCGGCGCGGCCGGGCCTTGGCGCGCCGACCTAGCCCCTGGGCCTCGTGTGGCCCTCGCGTTGACCCTCCGCCTACTTAAAGCCTCCGTCGCGAAACCCCGGTGAGAGCCACGATACGGAAAACCTTACGAGACGCCGCCGCCGCGTCCCATCTCGGGGGATTGGAGATCGCCTCGGCACCCTGCGGAGAGGGGATTCATCTCCGGAGGACTCTACACCGCCATGGTCGCCTCGGAGTGATGAGTGAGTAGTTCACCTGGACCATGGGTCCATAGCGTAGCTAGATGGTCGTCTTCTCCTTGTTGTGCTTCATTGTTGGATCTTGTGAGCTGCCTAACATGATCAAGATCATCTATCTATAATACTATATGTTGTGTTTGTCGGGATCCGATGGATAGAGAGTACTATGATTATGGTGATTATCAATCTATTGTTTATGTGTTGTTTATGATCTTGCATGCTCTCCGTTATTAACTTATTAGTAGAGGCTCTGGCCAAGTTTTTGCTCTTAACTCCAAGAGGGGGTATTTATGCTCGATAGTGGGTTCATGCCTTCATTGAATCTGGGATCGTGACAGGTTCTAAGGTTGTGATGTCTGTTGCCACTAGGGATAAAACATTGATGCTACGTCTAAGGATGTAGTTGTTGATTACATTACGCACCATACTTAATGCAATTGTCTGTTGCTTTGCAACTTAATACCGGAGGGTTCGGATGATAACCGAAGGTGGACTTTTTAGGCATAGATGCGGTTGGATGGCGGTCTATGTACTTTGTCGTAATGCCCAATTAAATCTCACTATATTTATCATATCATGTATATGCATTGTTATGTCTTTCTCTATTTGTCAATTGCCCGACTGTAATTTGTTCACCCAACATGCTTTTATCTTATGGGAGAGACACCTCTAGTGAACTGTGGACCCGGTCCTATTCTTTACATAGCATACAATCTACTTGTTTTTTTGTTTTCTTTGCAAACATCTTCCACTCGATACGTTTAATCCTTTGTTACAGCCGGTGAGATTGACAACCTCCACTGTTTCGTTGGGACAAAGTACTTGGGTTGTGTTGTGCAGGTTCCGCGTTGGCGCCGGAATCCGGTGTTGCGCCGCATCACATTTCGCGACCATCAACCTTCAACGTGCTTCTTGGCTCCTACTGGTTCGATTAAACCTTGGTTTCGTTCTGAGGGAAAACTTGCTACTGTGCGCATCATACCTTCCTCTTGGGGTTCCCAACGAACGTGTGAGTTACACGCCATCACCCCCCAATAGCGCCAATTGATTCCTGCAACTGAAGCCTCTAAACGTACACATCGATCCACTCGAAATGCCTACATTTTTTCAAGATCTAAAAACAACAACGTGAACCCTAAATCCCAAATTCGAGGGAATAACAAGAAAATCGAGAGAAAACAGAGAAATTGGAGCGAGATCTAACCTTATCCCCCTCTCTATATGGCAAGCTCTCACATGCAATGAACTCACGTCCACGGTTGCCGTTCTCGTCCGTCTTACAGATCGACCGCTTCAGGCTCTGGCGTGGGCAGTCAGGGCATCTTGTCAAAGGCACGGGTCCATACTGCAGCCATGAAGAACAGGAGGTCGAAGATAAACTAGACATCACCCGCGTGCCGGAGAAGGGCTGCCGCTGGCGGAGAAGAAGAACAATGGGGCGCGGAGAAAGAAAAGGGGAGCAATGGCACGGGCACGGGCGCGGGGCTAGCTCGGGCTCCCATTTTGCAACGGTCACCTGGGTAAGCTGTGGGTCCGGCGCGCTAACGTGGACAAGTTGTGGGTCCCACGATGATCTGGATAAGTGGAGACGTGTCCACTGCGGGGCACCAACAGCGGACCCACTTGCCAGCACCAACCAACGTCAACTAAACGGGATTCCTTCCGTCCGAGCTCTTTCTGCGGGTTATAGACAAGGGGTTGGGGAAACGAGGAAAAACTAAGGAGGCTGAGTACAACTAAGGACCCGAGGGCACGAAAATAGAAATCCCTACTTGTTAAGGAGGTGCGCAGAAAGTGGTCGTTGATACCGCACACTTCTCACTTGTTGCTCGGTGATGTACCGCCTATCATCACATCGGGGCCGGTCGCGCGGACCGGCCTCCTCCTTATCCTTGCCACGGGTGACCGATTTCTTCTTTATCGCTGCCCTGGTGGCGTACAGGCCCTGCCATGTTAACGCCGAATGAGAAATCCAGCTGACGCTTCATGGGGTGATCGAGTTCCACCATGTTGACAGGAAAAGGTTGCGTGTCCACTTTCATGGCAAACTGACTAAAGATCAAACGGCCTTGTTCTATCGCCGATTGGATCTGCCGACGCAACTCTTTGCAGTCATTGGTGACATGGGTGAACGAGTGATGCCACTTGCAATATGGTCTCCCATTCATCTCTTGCCGTAGGGATTTTATGGCCTTCGGGTAACTTCAGTTGTTTCTCCTTGAGCAATAAATCGAATATCTGCTCAGCTTTGCTTATATCGAAGTCAAACCCTTTTGCAGGCCCTTGTGGTTTCACCCATTTGCAGGACACATGGACTACCCCCGAGCCCATTCAGCCACGGCTACTTCTGGTCTTCGGGGTCCTCAACGTCTTTGTCTCGACCAGGGTGATCGGGCGCTTGACGAACTTGTCTTGGTACAATTCGGATGGCGCTGCTCATACAAAGTTAATTTCTGGACCATGTGCGCCGAGTCAATTGTACTCCTTGTAAACCAGATCCTTGAGCGGCGCGGCGAGGCCCAACGCCATTGCTTCTTTTCATTCAAACGAGCCGAATAACATCGGTTCTGACACCCTGAAGCGTTGAATGTATTCGACACCATTTCTCCTCGCTGCCGTCTGCGTCATCGGCAATGCCAGCCTCGGTAGCCTCGAGTGATATTGCATAACCGCTCTTCGAGTTGCTTCCAGTCCGGATGAATGGTGGCAACGAGGTGTACCACCCAAAAGCTGGTCCGGTGAGATCGCGAAAAATCTCACACGTAACGGGTCTGATGCTGAAATCATGCCCGTTGTGCCAAATATCGGCTCACATGTTCAATTGAGCTAGACCCTTCATTGAACTTTGAGAACTCGGAGCCGATATTTGGGTGGCAGTGGAATCAAATCATATTCATTGGGGTACGGCTTGGAATAGCCGATTGTTCTCCTCTTTGGCAGGATGCCAAATTGGTCTCTCAAGATTGTACTGATCTGTTCCACTATATGAGCTGCAGGGGCCGAACTTTCATGACTCGTTCCGGTGGCATATTTAGCTAGCCACGCCTGTTTATCGGCATCTGCTCCAGAAATTCCTCCTGCGGAAATCCCTGCGCTGCAATCTGGTTTGTGCGCGTGAAGTTGTTGCAGTCAGGCACGTATGTGCACACGTATCCATGTGGGATTTCTTTGGGCGGCTCATACAGGAATTGGCAATCCCCAGGATCGCCTCCAACCTTGTAGACGACGTATGCTGGTGAAGCCTGTTGCTCTGGGGCGGCAAGCGTGAACGGCAAGCTGCGGTGCAGTGTGGAACGTATCTCTCCCTGGTGAGTGCCTAGGGTAGGTCCTGACGGAGAGTGCTGGTGCTTCGCAATTTCCTGCACCACGCGAACCGCAATGCGCTCGAAAGCGTTCACCAGGCTCTCAGAATGACGGTGCAAAGAGTGAGCCACCATGTAATTAACTTCCTGGCGCGAGCTCTGGTGCGTTCCTCGAAGGAGACAGGTCTACCCCGTCGAGAACGCCTTCAGTGAGAATCCCTTCCACCGATGCCATGTGAACGGGTTCTCTCGAAAGAGCCGATGAGATCGGCTTCGAACTGAGAATTAAGCTCATCATAATTCTTCTTGTGATCCTCAATGAGCTCTTCGTATGTGACTGGTGCGTCTCAGTTGCAGATGTTGACGCAATTGTTGTAGAGTGTCCCACGGCGTGCAGAATGTGTTGCCCAAAACCACGGACGACGACGAGCAACACGAGAGGGGAGGCTCCGGACTGGTGGGCCCTGGTCCCTCGGGCGACGGCCCGCAATGCTCGGCACACGTCCCGGCGGTTGCAGGCGTGCCACCTGACCTATACCTGGTCAGGAAGGTGTTGGATTGCTTCAATTAGTTTCCATGGTAGACACGTAAACATTAAATGAGCCTCGATCGGCTCTTAGGTTACCCTGTGAATCGGCTCAAAGAGCCAATTAACCCATGGTTCATAATGGATCTGCAATAACATGGGGGTTCTGCTTTATCAATGCTAAGCTAAATCAATCTACTACAGTTTAGGGTTTTCACATAACGGAACATCCTACACGTAGTTGAGCCAGATACGAAAGATAACAAACTAGCCCAAAACGAGGCCTAAAAACCAACACGAGTCGATTCCGGAACATCCCTTCTTGGATCAAACCGTATCTTTCGCACTTTGGATCGTTCAACCCGTTTGCAAGGCCTAACCATACAGATATCAAACTAATCCTCGAAGAACAAGGAACAACTATAACAGATCGAATCTACTAAACAAAGATAAAGCAAGATGCTGCCCTTACACCTAAATAGGTGTAAGGACAACTAGATATCTAGGGGCAGCACAGCTACGTAAATATATCAGAAAAGCATCGATGCAAGCCCTAAAACATCTACGATAAACAATGTTACTCGCCATCAAAAAGGCTTGACGAGCAACACCAAACAACGAATAAGCAGTGCCTAGATCGCAAGATGCGATCTAGGCAGCATGACGCTTACCGGAAGAAACCCTCGAAACAAGGGGTGGCGATGCGCTGGATTGTGTTTGTTGTGAACGTGATCGTCCTCCTTTCTCAATAACCCTAGGTACATATTTATAGTCGTGGACTTTCTATCTTTGGAAATACACCTAACCGTGTACGAGCTAAACTCTATCTCTTAATTCTAAACTAAGATGCAATCTCTATAATATACATATACACGGGCAATCTAGCCCAAATTCTCGCACGAGGCCGATTCAGAGATACTCCACGTGTATATCTCCAAGCCCATCTCAATTACGGCCCATCTCTTGATCCGGTTAAAATCTGGTGATAACACACACAACGGGTTCATATGCTCCTATGAGCCAAAGTGGATTTCCCACATTCTAGGCTTAAAACTTGTTTTGAATTAGTCTACATTTTAGCTTTATGATCAACAACAACACATAAATCAGTCCTGCTCTCTATTGGATGTCATTAATTTTAATGTACCTTGCATTGGTTGTTCACATATCAAACTAGTAGTGTTAAATAACTTGCTAATTAGTCTTGAAATTTGTAGAATGTATAATAAAAGAGAACGGGGGGAGTATGAAATTGGTTGTAATTTGATAATATTTTGGTTTTGTATGATTTGTTCTTCTCTCCCATAATGTTCATCTACAGATGGTTTGTTGTAAAGCCAGCAAATAGCTGTTTTAGCTCCAAACAACTAGTAATGCGGACAAGATAGTTGCAAAGTTCATGATGTTGATGCTGTCAGAATAGATTGCTAACCACATGGCCCAAACTTACAACTGAGCGCAGTTGGAAACTGGCCACCATGATGTTGAAGAGTTTATTCGTTGTATAGTAGTCTTTTTGGACAACGGAGCCAAGATTACACTGTACCTGACAATGCCCCTTACTTACCGGCTACTCTTCCGACAACGCTCAACACAAGATCAACCAAAAATGCTTATTCACAGCTCTGATGATCCAATCCTGCTGACCAAAAGACTGGCGTGATTTTGCAGTAGATCTGTGTCCTGAACACAGTAGTCAGTTCAAGTGTGTCATAATCCTCACAACAAACTGTGGCTTTTCCTTAAATACAATTCTATTTACAACTTGCGTAAGTTCTCATATCAAACAGGACAAAAACGTTCAGATCTTCCAAACCTGTACTTAATCTCGGCAAGTATTGAATAAGTTAAAAATACAGTTTTGAGAGTAACCTGAAGAAGTTAAGGGTTCAGACAAAGATATTGAAGGAGATATACTCACATTACAAACATCTGAAGAAGATAAAAGATCACAGTTCGACAAAGGCCATAAAAATCTTGACATAACATAGTTGCATTATTTGAAGCAAACTGAATGCTTGCCCTTCCCATTTGGTTTACCCCCCTATTTTTCTCAGTTAACTAGGCACACATTCTCCTATATAAATTGCAGGAGTGCCTACGATTTCAAGGTTCTCCCCGAAAGAAGCTGAATATCCTTCAATTTTGGCAGGGCCGCCTCTCACAGACTAGTTTTGGTATTTCCTTCCATGTCTTCGGTTTAAATTGTTCAGATTCCATTACTGCATATATCACAAACGTTGTCAGAACATAATTGTATAAACTGATGTAACATGAAAATTTATACCACATGGCATTATTAGTTTTTGGAGATTTTAGGCTGAAAAACAAGCAGCTGCTCTGAGTTCTTGTTGTAATACACATATCCTATCTCGATCTAACTTTTTTACTTAACACATTCTCTGTTACGCAAACAAAAAAGTCCTACTGCCATGCTCATATTTGTAACTTGATATTCGATCCAATTTGAGGAAATCTACTGAATGTGGTTTTTCCTTTTGGACCTAAAGGGAACATATAGTGTGTTTTTTTCCTCAAGCATCGAGCGGATATCTTCAAACTGATAAATGCATATAGTACTCCCTATTCCGGTAGGCATGTCTTCCAACTAGTTCGAAGTTTCTAATAATAGCATCATATGATCATGATATACCTCATGTACCATTTTGAGAACCAAGGATGGTACAAATCGAAATGTCAAAGGCTCATATTAAGAAACAAAGGACAAATAATGAGAAATAGTGTAGCCAGGTAATAGCTTATTTGCAACAAACAAAAGGAAACAAAACAAGGGAGAACTGTTTATATAACACAACAGAAAACACTCTATCTGGACGCATTCTGTGGCTTTTTACATTCTTAAACTCATCTTGTTGACTGAAATTAACTATTTTACGATCTTTGGTAGCCGAAAGGCAACCATTGCTTGTATCCATATGAACCATAGCAGACTTGTGCTCGAATAATAAAAATATATTTGTGCGATCATACATTGATGCTCAGTCACTAACAGTAATGGTTGACAAGAGGTTCACAAGCATGTCATGGCAACAGAACGTACAAATGATCTTTATGAAGGAATGAAGTATTGAATTGCAAACACTGCATTTGTATTGTGTAGTTAACTGGTAATTCCTGTACTGATAATTCTTGCTACAAAAAAGTTGATTTAATTCGAACTGAACAGAACAGTGACTACAGTTGACATACAATCATTTTGTTTTACAAAAGTACACATGTATTTGTTTCAATCTATCCTATACATGCACATATGTTTTCGCAGTTTTTAAAACTGCTAAATATGATTTTTCATGAAGTTACAAATATCATAATCATGTGATACTGCTACCATATTGCTATTTCTCATCTTCAAACAAAATGATAATGCTTACGGAAGAGACGTAGTACATGGGATCAATGCTTGCATTTGTTGGTGAAATATGACAAAGATAGAAATATGTGCATACCTTCATAATGGCAATCTTGATTTTTGCTGCTGATGCTGCCCGGTTGCTGCTGCAGGCAGTTGTTCAGCTTCTTTATAGCAGGACAGCCTTTAATTACAAGCCGTTGTTCAGCTGCGGTACATCTTTCTCTGGCCAGTGGGCAAGCACATCACATGTATCGATTTCCAAATCTTCAAGATGCATAAAATAGTTCCTCGGCTGTAGCACACTTGATCCAAAGAATGAGTTGCAGCATTCCCATTTCATAACTGTAAGAGGGAGTTTCTGGTTTCATTTCTCCTTGATGTTCAGTAGTTCAAATAAAGCGCACTCAGCCTCTGATATATTTTTTGGGTGTTTTCTAGCCTCCTTGCTGTCACAAACAGAAGACCATCTTAATGTCAGTTCTCTGAGATCCTTCTTGTTTCCAACATTTGCCACTCTTGCCTCTGCCTCTATAGCAATATTCTCTACCTGATATAGCTCTAGCTGCTGACCACCAAGGTTTAAATGCTCAAGCTCTGCAACATCACTGGCGCATAACTGCCACTAAACAGGTAAGAGTCTGCAGCTTAGTGAATCTTCCTACTTCTGGAGGCATGCTTTTTAACTCCGTACATCCATGAGCGTAGAGGTGAGTACGGAAGCCTCAATCAAGACAAGAGCAGTGGGAAAAGTCCAACATTTGCAGGTTATGAAGTGCTTGGATAGAATGAGATCAAGGTACATCAGGAGATGCAGATACTTTGGTTTGAGTAGAAATGGTTATATTTGTATACTGAGCTTCAAGGCATGCAAAGACCGGTATTTTGACAGATTATGCAACAAACTTTCTATAAAACTACCCATAGCAGTGGTTGCTTCTTCATGATGGTTGAAAGTGCTAGTGCGGTGTTGACAACAACTCGTGATAAACGAGTTGCTGAAATAACGGGTGCAGACTACATTCTCAATGTTTTGGAGGATAGCTACATAAAGGAAATTATGGAGGCTAGATCATTTAGTTTGAAGAAAGAAAAGCCTGCCGAGCTAGTCAAGATGGTTGGTGAGATTGTCAAGAGATACTCTGGCTCTCCTTCAGCAGCAATCACCTACACTCTTCTTCGTACCGAAATGAGTGTGGGTGAACGGAAGGCTATATCATGTAGAAGCAAGATTTGCACCGAGGAAACTTGCCAATGCTAAAGCTTAGCTACAACGACTTGCCATCACACATAAAGCAGTGTTTCGCTTTTTGTGTTGTATTTCCCACGGATTACAAGATTGATTGTGGATAAGCTGATCCAACTATGGATCGTAAATAGCTTTATCCACGAAAGCAAGAAAGATAGTTTCAAAACCATTGGAAAAAATATTTTCGATGAGTTATCCTCAAGGTCATTCTTTTTGGACATAGAGGATTTTTTAAATTTAACGACGTTAGAGAGTATTTTTCCAGAACTACATGCAAAATCCACGATCTTATGCATGATATTGCAATGTCCATTATGAAAAGAGAATGTGCTGTTGCAACTAAGGAACCAATTCAATCATATACTTCATCTTCAGAACCAAATCGCTCTTCTTCAATACGAATCCGCATCCTAGCCACAGTAAGCACTGTTGTTTGTTCTTCCAGCACCGCCTTCTTCCTGTTTTCAAGAATGCAGATTCGGTTCGAAAGATGAAGTATATGATCTGACTTGGCCCCTAAGTTGCAACAACGCATTATTTTTCCGTAATAAACATTGCAGTATCACGCATAAGGTCATGGATTATGCATGTAGTTCCAAATAATACGCATTGGCGCCATTAAATCTAAATTCATCTATGTCTAGAAAACATAGCCTCGAGGCCATCTCATAAAAGATATGCTTCGTAATGGTTTCAAGACTATCTTCCTCGGCAGGCTTTTCTTTCTTTGAACTAAATGATGTAGCCTCACTAATTTCTTGTATTAAGCTATCCTCCAAAACACTGAGATTGTGGGCTCTATCTGCAGTCCTGCGCCTATTATTTCAGCAACTTGGTTATCACGAGTTGCTGTACTACCACGCCTTTCCCACATACGGACCTCTCTACATCATCCAACAGAATGGGATACTTCTGCCGACTGGCCAATTTCTGAAGTCTGCCCAGTGGTGGTGTGTCTGTATCCTCATTCTTACTGGAAGATGCTCCACCTATACTCTTACCCATGGAGTTCACATCGAAGTTATCAGACACATAGACCCAGAGACCCAGAGCAGCAACTGGGAATGCTTCTGAATTTTATTGTAGCTATTTGTGGTCTTGCTAAGGTCCCCCAGTTCCAACGATGGGTACAACGGCGAGATCTGCATTGTTAGCTCGATGAAGCAGTGAATCAACAATATTTCCCTACACCAGTGGCCCGATCGCCATGGCAACCACCAGCTCCGCCATCGGAACGCTCACAGGAAACTCCCGCACTCACTCACTGCAGAATCAACGGAGAGGAGAACGGTGTGAGCCAGACGTGTATAGACAGAGCCCTGAGATCTGTTCTCGAAACAATGGCGAGTCAAAATACAGTTTGCAGCGACCGTTACCGGATCCGTTGGAACAGCATCGGGGCCTTGACGAGCTCGCCTTCAGGCGGGGCCTCAGCAGCGACGAGGAAGACCTCACCGGAACGTGGACGCCACCTCCGGCGTTGTAGAGGCAGCAGCCACCGAGCCTGGCCGGCGCCAGCGACGAGACAGGGTTGTGGCGGCCGGCGCCGGCGGCTAGACGGGGAAGTTGTGGCGGCCGGCGGCGCGCGGGTGCGTGGGCGGGGCTGTAGGCAGGCCCTACTCCGATGAATGGGAGCTGGGAGATCTAGAAGAAGCTTGAGAAAGTGAGAATGGGTGGGTATAGGATTCGGGAGGGAAGGAGCCGTGCTATTGAGGTGGGGAGCTGTGGCTGTGGCTGTGGCTGTGTGCGCGCGTCGCGGAAGAGGAGGATGGTGATGGATGTTGATTTTGACAAAATTGACCTGCATCTCGAAAAAGATCTCACAAAATAATCTGGTTTCGAAGAAATTTCGTAAAGTAACTTTTGTTTGGCTCCGCACCGGACGAGCCATGCTCGGTAGCACAGCTCCATCTCAGGTGGAGTCAAGCTGAGACACGACGGGTTTCATGTGAAGCCAAACTCGATAGCATTGATCCGTCTTAGGTGGAGTCAAACTCATAAGCACATCACCGTCTCAGGTGGAGCCAAGCTCAGTAGCACGGCTCCGTTCCAGGTGGATCCAAGGTTCTTAGCCGTTTTCTAACGATAATTGGGAGTGGTTCATGCACCTAGTGAGGACCAAATTTGTTGAACCCAAGAGAGAGGTTTGCATCATCTCAGACTGCCACCAAGAAATACTCAAGACATTGTTTTTCTATTTTATGCTTATTTTCATTTAGATGGTTATGTGGGAAAAATTGTCACCAACGGGCGCTTAAACCCCCGCTTCAACAGACAGTCGCCTTACAACCTAACCTTGTCAGAAATGACTTCGAGACACTAATACGCATGAAACCCGTCAGATGTAAGGCCCTCCGTTGAACGTGCTTATTAGGCGTATGTGAGAAATTTTGTGGTTCCTCTGGATCCTCTCCGGGTTATTATACCGACGGTTGGTTAATAAGCGTCCCTGAGTTTGTTGTGATTTCCTAGAGAGTATGGACGCTCTTCCGATCCGTGGTTGTGAGCCTTATGCTTGTTGAAACTAGATCACATCTAGAAACCCAAATTATTGAAAAAGCACATTGCAAAGAGAAATAGACTAATATAGCAAGGATAGATCACATAATCTATGACAAGTTATACTTCATGATAAAAAAAACATCACAAGGGCCAATGAAACACACTGCAAAGATAAATAGAATAATATAGCAAGGATAAATGACAAAATCTATGACAAGTTATACATCATGATAAAAAGCATCTCAAGCTGCCGAGGAAGCACATTGCAAAAATAAATACTCCCTCCGTCCCATGAAACATGTTGAAGATTTATCAAAATTTTGATGTATCTAGACACTAAATAGTAATAGATGCATCCAAATTTTAACAAATCTTTGACATGTTTCGTGGGATGGAGGGAGTAGAATATATAGCAAAGATATATGACAAACTCTATGACAAGTTATATTTCACGATAAAAAGTAGTTCATAATGTTAACAAATTGAAAAAACCTATAAAATACACAACCTATACTTGTCTTCCATTACTCTACTCTATCGCCACAATGGTGATAGAGAGGACATGTATGACGATGATGCCGGAGGTACGGACCACACCGAACTAGGTTGATGTGTCACCCCGGTTCAAAAGAGTTATATCATGGAACAGTTAAGAACATATTGACAAGAATAAAGACTTGCTATGGTACATCTTCTAATTTTGCATACATAACCACCCAAATGAAAATAAACATAAAATAGAAATACTGTGTTGAGTATCCCTTTGTGGCGGTCTGAGATGATGCAAACATCTCCGTTGGGTTCAATAACCTTGGTCTTCACTAGGTGCATGAACCACTTTAATTATTGTTGGAAAACGGCTAAGGACCTTGGCTCCACCTGGGACGGAGCCGTGCTACTGAGTTTGGCTCCACCTAGGAAGGAGCCGTGCTACTGGCTTTGAGTTGGCCACATCATCATATCATTGCACTACGGGAAAGCTTGTCGTTGCCGTGCAAGCAAATCGGGCGGCAAAGGGTGTTATTTGCACGGCAAAGCCGTTGCCGTGCGGCACCGCACGGCAAAGGCCGCACGGAAATGTCTAACTCGGGAACGCCATCGTTGCCGTGCGCCTCGCCAAAACTGCACGGCAACATCTTTGTCGTGCGTTCCTCCATTTGCCGTGCGCCCATCCCCTTTGCCATGCAACCTCTCATTGTCGTGTGCCCGGTGCCTCTATTGTGCGCTTTGGTTCTATTGCACGGTAAAGAGCTTCAAGCAAAATAAAAAAATGCCTATGCACCGTCACCAGCGAGCCGCCGGTGCCTCCAATGGCGAGGCCATACGCTGCTAGTCATGCCATGTCACCGCGCCGCAGGGTGCTCACCGCGCGCCTGCTCGTTGCCACGTGTTCGCTTGCCGCCACAGCCATGCCGGTTCGCCGTGCGCTCGCTCTCCGCCCCGCGCTCGCCACGGCGGCCATGCCGGTGGGAGAAGAGCACGCACAGACGGAGCGCCGGCGACGAGGCTGTCCTACTGCTGGAGCTGCTCACCGGGCGGTCGCCGGAACATGCGTCGCGCTCCGGTTCCTCGGCGTCGTTCTCGGGGCCTAGCGCCGCCGAGGGGCAGAAGGCGTAGGCGCCGGGGATCATGAGGTGGGTGCGGCAGGGGTTCGAGGACGCGCGGCCGCTGTCGGAGCTGGCCAACGAGGTCGTGCTCCGGGACGCTGGCGCATGATACGTCCAAACGTATCTACTTTCCCGAACACTTTTGCTATTGTTTTGCATCTAATTTGTGTATTTTGGATACAACTAACACGGACTAACTGTTTTCAGCAGAATTGCCCGGTGTCTTATTTTTGTGCAGAAAATCAACTTTCAGGAAAATCCCGGAAATAATTGCAAAGGGCCTATTTTTACAGAAGACACACGGGGCTAGAAGGGCAAGCCAGGGGGAGGCCCATGGCCTCCACACCATAGGTCGGCGCGGCCAGGAGGGGGGGCGCGCCCCCTTATGGTGAGGCCACCTCGGCCAGCCCCCAACGCTCCCCTTTGGACTACTTAAAGCCCTTGACCTAAAAACGCAAGGGGGTTCGACCACTTTTCCAGAAGACATCCAGAACTCCGCCGCCCTTGACCTTTATGTTTCTTCTTCTTTTTCTTAGAAGGACCACTAGTTTCTTTAGTTCGTTGAGAATCTTGTTCAACTCTTTTGGGATGCCCTTCAGGATATAGAGGATCCTGAGTAGAAACACCACCTCTAGTTGTTACTTCATAAGCATGTTTTTCTTTATAAGTATTTTTTAACAAGTCATTTTGCACTTTAGTAAGTTGATCAATTTGAGTTTGAACCATATGAAAATGTTTAACAAGCATCTTAACATCATTGGAGGTTCTCTCCACAATATCATGCAATTTACTAATAGCTTGAGAGTTTTCCATTAGATGATTCTCTACTCTCATATTAAAGTTATCTTGCTTAACAACGTAATTATCAAATTCATCTAAACATTGATCAGGAGGTTTTGAGTAAGAAATGTCTCCTTTATCAAAGCGTTGAAGAGAATGTACCTCAATCGTGGATGAAGGGGGAGTTATCTTACATAAATCTTCTATGGGAGGTAAATTTTTCACATCTTCAGATTTAATACCTTGCTCCATAAGAGATTTCTTGGCTTCCCTCATATCTTCATCATTTAATTCAATCATACCCCTCTTCTTTAATGTTGGTGTTGGGGTTGGTTCAGGTGTACTCCAATCATCATGATTTTGGCTTATACTAGCCAATAATTTTTCAGCTTCGTCTGGAGTTCTTTTCCTGAAAACACAACCAGCACAACTATCCAGGTATGCCCTAGACTCAATGGTTAGTCCACTATAAAATATATCAAGTAAGTCATGCTTTTTCAATTCATGTCCAGGCCGAGCTCTAATAAGAGAGCAAAACCTTGCCCAAGCTGCAGGCGATTTCTCTCCATCTTCCTGGTCGAAACTATAAATTTTCTGCAGAGCAATATGTTGAGCACTAGCAGAAAAATATTTTCGAAAGAAAACATCAAGCAAACAACTTGGACTATCAATGGAATCAGGAGGCAAACTATTATACCAAGTTTTAGCACCATCCTTTAATGAGAAAGGAAAAATTTTAGCAAAAAAATAAGTACGCATCTTAATATCATCAGAAAACAAGCTACTTAAAGTAGAAAGCTCATTCATGTGTTCTATAGCACTTTCTTTTTCAGTACCACAGAAAGGTGTTTTCTCAACAATAGATATATGAGATAAATCAAGAGAAAAATCATAATCATTATCCTTAATGTTTATAGGAGATGTGGCAAATTTAGGATCAGGAGACAGTTTATATCTAACAACATGTTGTGCAAGAAGCTTTTAAGGTTACTTGTACCAGTAGTAGCATTACATTTATCAATAAAATCATCATCAAGTTCCACATAATCTTCATCAGGATCATCAGACTCGGGTGAATTAAAAGGTGTAACAGTATTTTCATTAGGGATTTCAGTATTTTCAATTTGTCTAGACCTAGCAATTGTAGCATCTAGAAAAGGACCTAATGAACCATTTTCATCAAGCACAGTAGAAGCATCATCAAAATTGTCAGAGGAATTTTCAGATTCAGCAGAAGTACCAACACGTGAAGTTTGTGGTGGTGAAACAAGTTGACTTATCACAGATGATGAATCAAGAGCAGCAGAGGTACTCAGAGTTGTACCTTTTCTTGTACTGGATGGTAATATGGCGACTTTAGCATCGCGAGTTTTACCCATGATGGAGGATTTGCAGCTAACAATATATATCAATTCAGGTGAACTTGCAAATAAAGCTATGCTCCCCGGCAACGGCGCCAGAAAATAATCTTAATGACCCACAAGTATAGGGGATGCAGTCTTCGAGGAAGTATTACCCAATTTATTGATTCGACACAAGGAGACAAAGAATATTTGTAAGCCTTAACAGGGATTTGTCAATTCAAATACACTGAAACAAACTTGCTCGCAGTAGTTTATCGTAACAAGTTTTATAGCGGTAGCAGTGAAATATAAGCGGATGTAATAAAGACAACATTAGTGATTTTAGTAAACATCAGGATTAAAATACTGTAGACATAGGGATGGATGAACGGGCGCTGCATGGATAAGATAACTCATGTAATAATCAAGGCTAGGCATTTGCAGATAATAATAAAACAGTATCCAAGTACTAAACAACCATAGGCATGTGTTTCGTATATAGTCGGACGTGCTCGCAATGAGAAACTTGCATAACATCTTTTGTC
Organism: Lolium multiflorum; assembly: GCA_030979885.1. Classification (NCBI taxonomy): domain Eukaryota; kingdom Viridiplantae; phylum Streptophyta; class Magnoliopsida; order Poales; family Poaceae; genus Lolium; species Lolium multiflorum. The sequence continues at coordinate 16,854,709 of CM061751.1, forward strand.
CTACCAGCCGGTGGCAGCCGGGCCTCTAGGGAAACTACTGGTAATTAAGGTACTCCTTTTAATAGAGTACCGGAGCAAAGCATTAACACTCCGTGAACACATGTGATCCTCCATCCTTCCCCTCTGGTTGTCCCAATTTCTGTCACTTTGGGGCCTGATGTCTACGTGTGCTTCTATTCTTGTAGACAGTGTTGGGCCTCCAAGAGCAGAGGTTTGTAGAACAGCAGCAAGTTTCCCTTAAGTGAATCACCCAAGGTTTATCGAACTCGGGAGGTAGAGGTCAAAGATAGTCCTCTCAAGCAACCTGCAATTAAGATACAAGAAGTCTCTTGTGTCCCCAACACACCTAATACACTTGTCAGATGTATAGGTGCACTAGTTCGGCGAAGAGATAGTAAAACACAGGTGGTATAGATGAATATGAGTGGTAATACCAATCTGAAATAAATATGGCAGCGAGTAAACATGCAGTAGAACAGTAAGTAAGCGGTGTTTGCAGTATTGGAAACAAGGCCTATAGATCATACTTTCACTAGTGGACACTCTCAACATTGATGATCACATAATAAATAAATAACTTCTCCTCACTTGTGCTACATATACTCTTGTTTGATAACAAACACCATTCATTGTGTAGGGCTACAAGAGCTCCCTCAAGCCGGAGTTAACAAGCGCCACAACATTCGGCATTCATATTTAAGTAACCTTTAGAGCATAATAGATCTTTGCAATTTAGACCGAGAACTAACATAGCGTACACACTGTCACCATTACACTATGAAAGGGGGAATAGATCACATCAATACTATCGTAATAATAGTTAACTCCATAATCTACAAGAGATTACAATCATAACCTACGCCAAGTACTACATGATGCACACACTGTCACCATTACATCATGAAGGAGGAATAGACTACTTTAATAACATCACTTGAGTAGCACATACATTAATAGTGATACAAAGCTCATCATATGGATCTCAATTATGCAAGGCAATTCATGAGATCATTGTATTGGAGTACATGAGAGAGAGATGAACCACATAGCTACCGGTACAGCCCTTAGCCTCGAGGGAGAACTACTCCTCATCATAGGAGACAGCAGCGTTGATGGAGATGGAGGTGGTGTCGATGGAGATGCCTTCGGGGGCAATTCCCCGTCCCGTGCCGAACAGAGACTCTGTCCCCGAATCTTGGCTTCGCGATGGCGGCGGCTCTGGAACTTTTCTCATATCGTGCCTTATCTTCTTAGGGTTTTCGCGACGGAGACTTTATATAGGCGAAGAGGCGGCCTCGGAGGAGACCTGGTGGTCCCACACCATAGGGGGGCGTGCCCGGTGGCGCCGCGCCGCTGTGGGTGGGGCAGGCTCCCTCCGGTCCCTCTCGGCTCTCGGAACCTTCGGTGAAATATAAGATCTGGGCGTTGATTTCGTCCAATTCCGAGAATATTTCCTTTGTAGGATTTGAAACCAAAAACAGGAACTGGCACTTCGGCATCTTGTTAATAGGTTAGTGCCGGAAAATGCATCAAAACATCATAAAGTGTGAACAAAACATGTAGGTATTGTCATAAAACTAGCATGGAACATAAGAAATTATAGATACGTTGGAGACGTTCCCCGGCAATATGTGTATACAACTTGCAGGTAAGATCATAAAACAATGAATATCATCATGAATCAATAACATGTTCAAATCTGAAATCATGGCACTCGGGCCCTAGTGACAAGCATTAAGCATAACAAGTTGCAACAATATCATAAAAGTACCAACTACGGATACTAGGCACTATGCCCTAACAATCTTATGGCTATTACATGACAAATCTTATCCAATCCCTACCATCCCCTTCAGCCTACAGCGGGGGAATTACTCACACATGGATGGGGGAATCATGGATGGTTGATACGCGTAGATGCAAACGTCCGTTGGGAACCCCAAGTGGAAGGTATGATGCGTATAGAAGCAAGTTTCCCTCAGTATGAAACCAAGGTTATCGAACCAGTAGGAGCCAAGAAGCACGTTGAAGGTTGATGGTGGCGAAATGTAGTGCGGCGCAACACCGGGATTGCGCCAACGTGGAACTGCACAACACAACCAAAGTACTTTGCCCCAACGAAGCAGTGAGGTTGTCAATCTCACGGCTTGCTGTAACAAAGGATTAAGCGTATCGAGTGGAAGATGATTGTTTGCAAGAAAACAGTAAAGAACAATTGCGGTAGATTGTATGCTATGTAAAGAATAGGACCGGGGTCCACAGTTCACTAGAGGTGTCTCTCCCATAAGATAAAAGCATGTTGGGTGAACAAATTACAGTCGGGCAATTGACAAATAGAAAAGGGCATAACAATGCATATACATGATATGATAAATATAGTGAGATTTAATTGGGCATTACGACAAAGTACATAGACCGCCATCCAATGCATCTATGCCTAAAAAGTCCACCTTCAGGTTATCATCGAACCCCATTCGGTATTAAGTTGCAAAGCAACAGACAATTGCATTAAGTATGGTGCGTAATGTAATCGACAACTACATCCTTAGACATAGAATCAATGTTTTATCCCTAGTGGCAACAGCACATCACAACCTTAGAACTTTCTGTCACTGTCCCAAGTGTCAATGAAGGCATGAACCCACTATCGAGCATAAATACTCCCTCTTGGAGTTAAGAGTAAAAACTTGGCAGAGCCTCTACTAATAACGGAGAGCATGCAAGATCATAAACAACACATAAGTAATAGATTGATAATCACCATAACATAGTATTCTCTATCCATCGGATCCCGACAAACACAACATATAGTATTACAGATAGATGATCTTGATCATGTTAGGCAGCTCACAAGATCCAACAATGAAGCACAATTAGAGAAGACGACCATCCAGCTACTGCTATGGACCCATAGTCCAGGGGTGAACTACTCACTCATCACTCCGGAGGCGATCATGGCGATGAAGAGTCCTCCGGGAGATGATTCCTGTGCCGGAGGCGGTCTCCTGAATCCCCCGAGATGGGATTCGCGGCGGCGGCGTCTCGGAAGGTTTTCCGTATCGTGGCTCTCGACGGGGTTTCGCGACGGAGGCTTTAAGTAGGCGAAAGGGCAGCCTCGGAGGTCGGTGGGGCCAGACACTAGGCGGCGCGGCCGGGGCTGGGCCGCGCCGCCACATGTGTGTGGTGGCCCTCTCGACGGCTCTCGGGTGTTGGATGCTTCGGGCAAAATAGGAACCTGGGCGTTGATTTCGTCCAATTCCGAGAATATTTCCTTACTAGGATTTCGAAACCAAACAGAAACAACAGCTGGCTCTTCGGCATCTTGTTAATAGGTTAGTTCTAGAAAATGCGTAAATACGACATATAATGTGTGTAAAACATGTAGATATCATCAATAATGTAGCATGGAACATAAGAAATTATCGATACGTCGGAGACGTATCAATGGTTGATGGAGAGGCGTCGGTGGTGATGATGGCGATGATATCCTCCAATTCCCCGTCCAGTGGAACGGAGTTTCGATCCCGAGATTGAGTTTCGCGATGGCGGCGGAGTTCGAACGTTTTGGAAAAGTGGTCGAACCCCTCGCGTTTTTAGGTCGAGGCTTTAAGTAGTCCAGAGAGGAGGCGTCGGGGCGGCGAGGCGCCCTCACCACAAGGCGGCGCGCCCCTCCTTGGCCGCGCCGCCTATGGTGGGGCCGTGGGCCTCCCCACGGCCTGCCCGGCTCCGTATGTCTTCTATAAAAATAGGCCCTTTGCAATTATTTCCGGGGATTTTCTTTAAAGTTGATTTCCTGTACAAAAATAAGACATCAGGGCAATTCTGCTGAAAACAGCGTTAGTCCGTGTTAGTTATATCCAAAATACACAAATTAGAGGCAAAACAATAGCAAAAGTGTTCGGGAAAGTAGATACGTTTTGGACGTATCAGAGCTCTCAAACCATTGAATGTAATATGGATGTGTGTGCTGTCTTGTGGGTAGAGAAACCTTCTCCACCATGTCAACGCTAGCCAGATTATTGCAGCTCCCTCCATCAATGATGATCCATATAGCTCAATCTTTTACAACGCCTCTTGTTTGAAACAAATTGTGGCGTTGATCATGCTCAGATTTGCTCAATTGCACGCTCAACACACGCTGTGCAACTAAGCTCATGTACTGATCAGCAGTGTCAGCTTCCATTACCTCCATCTCTCTTTCAGAATCACAATTAGCTCCATCACGTGCAGCAATAAGAGCCAATGTATCTTCATCAAAGTCACTTGCAGAATTATATTCTCCATCTTCACGCACCAACATGACACGTTTGGTCTTGCATTCTCTCTCATGTGACCAAATCCCAAGCATTTCCGACATTGAATGTCGCGCGTCTTCCCCGTGGAGGCCATAGAAGATGAACTTCGAGGAGAACCAGCAGATGGTGGTGGAGTAGCAGCAGGTGGTGCGTGTGATGCAGGCGTGGTGTACTTGGAGGTAGTAGGCGCTGGTGCAGCACCACAAGATGGTGGTGCTGATTGTCGCAGAGACCATGACGATGTACGACCTGCAGAAATATTAGCTCTTCTCCATGGTGGTTGACGATCCTGCACTTCACGTCCAGCTTTGCAAGCAAGATGAAACAAGCGAGTAATAGTGTTGTACTCTTTATAATCTAAAATATGCTGAATCTCATTATTCAAACTAGCAAAGAAACGTGCAAGCATAGCCTCATTATCCTCTACAATACCACAACGAATCATGCCCGTTTGCAATTCTTGATAATAATTTTCTACAGATTTTTTCCTTGTTCTAAGCGAGACAATTTTTTAAGCAAATCACGCTGATAATGTGGAGGAACAAAACGAGTACGCATAGCAAGTTTTAAACCGAACCAGGTAGTAGGAATATTAGCATGATGTACTTTACAATGTTCAGACCACCAAATAGATGCAAAATCTGTGAACTCACAAGTAGCAGCACTAACGCACAAGTGATCAGGATATCGTAAACATGCAAAGCGTTGTTCTACTTCTAATTTCCAAGTAAGATATGCATCGGGAATATATCTACCCTCAAATGGCGGAATATTCAATTTAAGTTTAGCAACATGATCATCATCACGTACCGGTCGTGGAGGTGGGCGAGCGTTGCGGTTCAGCTGCCGTGGACGACCAGGTGCAGGTTGTTCGACCTCCTCGTCGTCCAGCACGTTCTCATCCACCCGCTCGTCCTCGTCCCCTCCATAATCCTCATATCCTTCATCGCAAGGCGCGTCAGGTGCGGGTGCTGTAGCAGGAGCGGTACCCGCAGGTACCTCTGCACGAGAAACACGGCGCGCGCGTCGTCGCACGTTGTCGCGATGCTGCGGGAACCGAGCCATCAACTCCTGAAGTTGGCGTCGAGCTTGGAGTTGAAAGCTGCCTCGAGGCCATCCATCTTGTCCAACGCGTCGGTGAGTTTAGCATCAACATCACTAAGGCGCGCATCCACGTCGGTTGCATGCCTGCCCAAGAGGTGGGTAAAATGAGCATGCAACTCCTCACTCGTCATCTTGGCCGGATCAACAGCGGCCGATGTAGGACCTGTCATGATTAGTCCTGAAAAATCACAAATGTATATGCCTACAAACTACGGAATATGGTGATTCAAGCGCAATTCGTGAAGCAAAATACAAATCTCTTACAAGTTCTTACCAAACAGGAGGAATGTGATATGACAACCAACAATGATCAGCGTCTTTAAAGATTGACAAAGCGATTACCAGGTGTCGATGATACGTCCATTTTGCATCACTATTTTATATCATAATTTGCTGTTATTCATTGATATATTTCATATTTAGAGATGATACCTATGTTATTTCACCTATTTTGCATGTTTCATGATTATTGGAGAATTATTCACCGGAGTCAGGATTCTTCTGGAAAAAGCGCCGTCAGGACACCATATTTACGAAGATCAACAATTGACGGAAATTACACGAACATCTTATTTTTCCAAGACGAAGCCAGCCAAAAGGAGGGACCGAGGAGGGCCGCCATGGGCTCCCCCATAGGCCGGCACGGGCCCAGGCCTGGCCGCGCCGCCTTGTAGGGAGGGGGCCCACAGCCCCCTTCGGCCACCTCTCCTTTGCGTACTTCTTCGTCCCGAAAACCTAAGGCGGGGGATAAGCGAGAATAGACACGCCGCCTGCGGGCGGAGAAACACCAGAGAAAGAGCTCTCCGGCGGGAATGGGAAATTCCCCTCGGAGGGGAAATCGACGCCATCGCCACCGTCATCGAGCTGGACTTCATTGGGATCATCATCATCATCTCCACCATCTACACCGCCATCTCCACCGCTGAACCTCGTCACCGCTGTAACATCTAGGGTTGAATCTTGATTGTTTGATAGGGAAACTCTCGGTATTGATTACTACTTGTTATTGATGCTATTGAGTGAAACCATTGGATCAAGGTTTATGTTCAAATTGTTATTCATCATCATATCACCTCTGATTATGTTCCATATGATGTCTCGTGAGTAGTTCGTTTAGTTCTTGAGGACATGGGTGGAGTCTAAATGTTAGTAGTGAACTATGTTGAGTAATATTTAATGGTTTGATATTTAAGTTGTGGTGTTATTCTTCTAGTGGTGTCATGTGAACGTCGACTACATGATACTTCACCTTTATGGGCCTAGGGAGTACATCTTGTATTCGTTTGCTAATTGTGGGGTTGCCGGAGTGACAGCAACCTGAACCCCCGTTGGTATATCGATGCAGGAGGGATAGCAGGATCTCAGAGTTTAAGGCTGTGTTAGATTTATCTTAATTACTTTCTTGTATTTGCGAATGCTTGCAAGGGGTATAATCATAAGTATGTATTAGTCCTAGGAAGGGCGGTGCAGCATAGGTTCACCCACACAACATTTATCAAAACAATGAAGATTAATCAACTATATGAAGCGAAAGCACTAGACTAGATCCCCGTGTGTCCTCAAGAACGTTTGGTCATTATAAGTAAACAAACCGGCTTGTCCTTTGTGCTAAAAAGGATTGGGCCACTCGTGCAATTATTACTCTCGCATTTTACTTACTTGTAATTTATTTATCTGCTATATCAAAACCCCGAAAACTTGTCTGTGAGCATTTACAGTTAATCCTTCATCGAAAACTTGTCAACACCTTCTGCTCCTCGTTGGGTTCGACACTCGTATTTATCGAAAATACTACGATACACCCCCTATACTTGTGGGTCATCAGTCGACACAAAGCACGTGGAGACAATATGTAGAGCCATAGGAAGGCTAATATGGTAGCAAAACAACAATTGGCAAAACAACGATGCAATATTGAAAGTATGCTCAACAACGGTACTGTGCTGGTCCTAGGCTAGACCGTACTAGAGACGCGAGCCTAGAACACTACCGAGGTCACGGAGCGGCAAACAAGCAACTAGAAGCGATGAGGTGGCGAACCGAGATGTGAAAAATCACTATGATGGCGAGTGTCTCAAACTGATTCTCGAGGTCTAAAAACAGTATAGCCTCAGAATTTTTTTTGTCGAAATGTCTGAAAAGTGCTCCGAAAAACGCGCAGGCGTAAAAATATGTCGCTATAACGACTAGTGGCGAAAAGTGATCTTCACGGTTGAAAACTAGTGTAGCCAGAATATTTTTTCCGGAGGCGGTTCCAGACTTTTTTTTTGCTCTCCTTCATAATTCTTTCCTGTCGGCCGAAACTTATCTCACGAAAATTTTCTACAGCACAGATGGAATTAGAAGGCAACAACTAAGAGGGAAAACCAAATAAAACCTAATTCTACTCGGACTCTATCGCGGCAGAGAAACAACAATAATCCGTGTCGCGGTAGGAAACGAGGTATATGATAGATGCGGATGTATATGGCAGGAGTATATGTCTATGGCGGAAGTATATGGCAGGTGTATATGGCGATGGCAAAAGTATATGGCAGGTGTATATGGCAGGTGTATATGGCGATGACGAAAGTATATGACAGGTGTATATGGCGATGACGATGGTGATCTGCGTATGGTGCGAGCGGCGACGGCGTGACTAATATGAACAGAACTCGAAACTCTAAAGGAACTAGACGCTAAGACCAGCAACTCGACACGAAGATAAAGACACAAATTCAACTATGCAAAACTCAAAAGACAATGCAAAGACGTGGCAGCGGATATATCAATAGATGAGATGTCATGATCAACTCGTAGTAAGTTTGGTGTGTTCTTTCTGTTCTAGTTTTGTTATAGTTTAGCGTGTACTTCGTGTTCTAGTTCGTGCGTGCGTTTTCCAAATTTAGTTGAAAATGTGTGTCAAATAGTTTTAGTGTGTTTGAGTGTGTATGCGATGCTCAAACCTATAACGTTTGAAAACCGTCCAAAATGTGCGGTTTCGTCCCGAAATCGAAAAGCAGCACGGCAAAGCCAACTAATGTTGGAGCTTTTTTTTGTTTTTACGAAACACAGTATAGGTAGATTCACCCATGTGACGCACGCAGGCATAACCTGATGCTGCCACGTCTTATGCCCAAATGCCACCGCAGCAACGACGACAAGTTCAAGGCCAGGTGGCGGAGCTCCGCTTTGCCCATCCCACCGTGGCCGTGGGTAGCTTCGCGCCAGTTTGCACCTTCCGCCGCACTACTCCTAGTACTGTAGAACCTTCCGCCGCCGCAGCAGGCCAGCCATGGCCTCCTCTCCGTCCGACGTCGCCCTCAAGGCCGCCTTCGACGGCAAGATCCGCCTCCTCAAGAGTAAGCGCCTCTCTCTCTCTCTCTCTCTCTCTCTCTCTCTCTCTCTCTCTCTCCGTTGATGGGGCTCTGTAGCCTTTACGATCGATTCGCCTCCCTTCTTTTGAACACTCGCGTGGTGAACGCGCCGTAAAGACGAATTGGGGGTGGGGCGGTTGCAAATCTACGCATTCCCCCTTCGGATTTGGGGCGGGGCGGTTGCCATTTTTTTCTCGAAAAACCTCGATCTGTTAATTTAGGACGAAACCCTCCAAAAATATTTTCAAGGAAGGAACCCTAGATTGGAGACTCGGCAGGCTCAACTACCAAAGTAGTTTCGACAAACCCTGGATTGTGCTGTCTGAATCTCAGTTGTTCTCGTGACAGGAATGGCGAAGAAGGTGGACCTGCGGAGAGCCAAGGACGCGGAAGGCCAAACCGCGCTTCATTTCGCTGCTGCAAAGGGGTACCTGGACATGTGCAAGTTCCTGGTGGAGGAATCAGGGCTCGATGTCAACTCTGCGAGGAAAACAGGTGCGCACACCTATCTCAAGTCCCCTGCATCCATACCAGGAATGCTTGTTTCTGTAAGTACCAAGAAAATTCTGTGGTCCCCTTGTAGGTGAGACACCAATGTTCTACGCCGCGCTTGGGGGGAAGGTCCAGGTTATGACGTACCTTCTCGACCATGGCGCCGACCCCGCGATGCCTCAAGAGAGGGGCTCCACGCCGCTGCATAATGCAGCGGAGGAAGGTGGGCTTTCTCATGCATCCTTCAGTTTGCTCTCGGTACTTAGAATTTAGGGAATGGTGTTGCTTTGCGTAAGAAGGAGTTGCTCTGTAAATGCTCTGGTTCTGATCTATTTGGGTTTGCACTATGTTTGCTGTGACTCCAGGACACTTGGAGGCTGTAAAGCTGTTGCTGTCCAAAGGAGTTCATGTGGACCCTATGGATCATCGGGGTGCGCCATTGCATTTGGCGGCTTCAAAGGACCGCGTTGAGGTCGTCAAGGTTCTGCTAGAGCATGGTGCTGACGTAAGTTTGTCTATATCCCATCTTCAGCTAGTCAAATGCATGCTGTAAACTGGAAAGCCAAATGCGATACAATGTTTCTGAATTGATGATGCAATTGTTTATTCTTGGACGCGCACCAGCATACTTCGTAGGTTCACTTTCATGTGACCTAACTGATTCCTTTCTAAACTATGGTTTATTTCTCTTTTCAGCCCAGCAGAGTGGCTAATCACGTCTTTTCACCGCTCATGATGGCTATTTGTGGGCAGTCCTTGAAATGCATGAAGCTGCTGATTGAGGTACAATAACTTACCTGCTTGATGTAATATCTTATGCTTTTTATGTTTGAACCTGTCCTGATTTTGTAGATCAACTTGTTTTTTTTGCTGGTTCAGTGTGTTATGGTTACTTCTGTAAATCCTATCTCTAAAGCTTTTGTTACTTTTACTCACAGGCTGGTGCTGATGTGAATGCTCATGGTTACTCTGGACCAACTGCGTTGACAGAGGCAGTTGATGATGGCTTAACCGACTTTGTCAAGCTGCTGCTTGAGGCTGGAGCTGACCCCAACATTCCTAACCAGGTAACTTACAGTTCTGTCCACATTTCTCTGTTTACTATATTTTATGCTTCCAGAGTTCCATCCTTGACCACTTTCTCCTTGCATATGTCAAGCAAACACTGTTCAGTAGGTCTGTATTCGAGTGCATACCTTTTGGTTAGCTTCAGAGTTCAGACTGCACTAGCATAGCAAGACATCCAAGATTGCAGCTCACAGTTATCTCACCAGAATCATGATACTTATGCCACTGGAATTCTCTTTTTTTGTTTTCTCGAAGCACATGTACTATCTTTTTATTTGTCCTTGTGACCTTTAATGTAAACCGAGTTGCATTGTGTGTGGAGTCTTGTCCATCCTTCTGGTTTTATTATATTGCAGGTGTTTCATACAAAAAAGTTTCTGTGTAATCCCGTGTACTTTTATTGCTAGTACTGGTCAGACAGACTAGGATTCATGATGGATTCTTTGTCTAGCCTTCCTTTAAATTCGGATAAGTTCATTAGCAGTGTCTAGAACTTTACTACCACCCGGATGAATTCAAGAATATATCGTTCTCTTAATACTTTTTTTTGTCAAAAAACCAATAATCTAATGAGGTTAATCACTTTTGTCTTCTCATGCTTGATTATATAACATCTTCTGTTATGTTTGACGATACAGCATGGCGCAATTCCAATCAAGGTAGCAGCAGCTCGTGGCCAACGTGAGCTTGTTGAAATGCTGTTTCCTAGGACAAAACCAATTCCATCTCTACCAGTTTGGAGTGTTGATGGGATAATGAATACTGATATATTTCCACATATCGAGCCTCAGGTGTGTAGATGATTTCTTCGTTACTTCATTCTACCATAGCGTTAGTGAAATTGCATGTTCTGTTCCTATTTTATTATATTTAAATTGCAGTAATTTGTTATGATGCGCCCATTTTCCTGGCAGTACCCACACTCATGATACATGTTTACATGCATGGATCCGACCTATTTTACGATGTATCATTGGTCCATTAATAGTTTCCACTTTGATATCGCTAGAAAAACAGGGCAATAAACTATGATGACATTGCGGAAACTTTAGCCCCTGTTTGTTCTGCAAGCCTGCATGTTCTTGGTGAAAATTTAAGAACTGGTAAAAGAAAGTATATTGTCTGCATTTGTAAGAACCCAGTGGTACAGGCACTCACTAAGTATATTATCTGCATATAGGATGGGCGATGTTACACCTAGATAGATTTATGTACTCTATTAAAATTTGATTTGTCGTCTTTGTTAATCCAAATTTGCAAAGCTTAGTGCAAACAGTGTATATGCTTATTATTGCTTGATTTCAGACAAAGAGTGTTACTTTCATTTTTTTAACTGTAACACTTATTGTGCTGTTGGAACCTGTCTTACACTATACGTGTCTATACTTAAACATGGTACTGTGTTCAGGACGCACTTCCCGTGGAACAGCGAATAGCTGATTTGAAGGCACAAGGAAAGGAAGCGTTTGGAAAGGGGGACTACCTTACAGCGATTTATTTCTATGGCCTGGTAAATGCTCGGAATCATCTATATATGTTTTGAAATAAGGTTTGGGGTTGAACATGTGTTGGCTTGTAGTTTCTATTAGATTTGTTTTATGAGTACTAGATTTGCTGAATGATGGTTCATTGGACTGACTGGTGGTTCATGTCCAAATTTCTGTAGAAGTATAGTTGCCTTACGGCAGATGGTTTGGTGATAACATTGCACCTAATAGGATAGACCAAATGTTTACCACTTTATCTGGAACCAGCATCAACTTATCTGTAGTTTTGTTAGATCAGATGAGATGTTAAACTAATGGAAAGACATTGACATGCAGTATGCTTGGTAGAACCTGTTAGATTCACCTACCGCGACACCAACCAGACACAAAGCTGATCATGTGGATCGTAATTGCAGATAATGGAGATAGACCCACTTGATGCCACAATGTATGCCAACCGGAGCCTATGCTGGCTGCGGATGCGCGAAGGGGACAGAGCTTTGGAAGATGCGCGACAGTGCAAAATGATGCAGCCCAGTTGGTCCAAGGCATGGTACCGTGAGGGCAAAGCTCTCAGTTTCATGAAGGTATATAGCTAGCTGCTTTATTTCAAATTTTACGCTCAGATTCAATATTTCCAACTGTAACATGCCCTCTCGTGGTATTTTTTCGATGTGCAGGATTACAAAGGAGCAGCTGATGTGTTCATGATAGCACGTCAACTCGACCCCAAGAGCGACGAGATTACCGAAGCGTTAAGGTAGCAATGCTGGTCACATTCCCGAGTGGCCGAGTGCATCTTTTCATGGAGGAAGATGAACATCTGACTCCCTCTGAAATCTGCCGATGGCGGAACTGTTATCTGAGACCTTTTGATTGTTGCGACTTGCTTGCAGGGAGGCCGTCAAGGCTATGGAGGACCTGCACGTGTAATATAAGAAACTGGCGATTCCGGGTTGCTCCAAGGGAAGGAAGAACAGAAAACTTTCTCGCTTGGTTCTTCTCGCATCTCTGTAACGACCCTGCTGTATATCGCTTTACCGTAATACCAGATGCTACCCAAATAGTACCAGTAGTTACTAGTTAGGACTGCTCGATCAGAGGTCTCGATTTTGGCAGGTTATGGTGCCGAGACCTCTTGTGCTGTATATATAGATGGATCATGGATGGTCTGATGTTACAAGTCGTTGGAATGTTTCTTTGGAAGAACTTTGCGCGTCTGAGAATGATGGTAATGAAAGGTTGCATAGCTAGTCTAAACGCGAGTGGACTTGCTCCAAGGTTGTCAGGACCAGGATACTAGATAGTATCGTTTGGATACTAGGTAGCATCGTTTTTTTTTATTAGCAGTGTCGTATCGTAGTATATCTTGTATTATTTGTATATATATATTAATAATATGCCTTAAATGAATTTTAATATATTTTTAATTTAATTTTTGAGCATATTCTATGTCTTTCATAGGGTCTCATCATATAATTGATGTATTTAAATAATATAAATATGGACTAACACCTCCAATGCATCATAACTAATTGCGAACCCACGAATATAGTAGTACCTCTATCCATAAAAAGTTGTCAAAAATTTATTAAAATTTAAATGTATCTAGACAATTTTCAGTGTATAGATACATTGAAATCTAGACAACTTCTAAAATCCTTTTACGGACGGAGGGAATAGCAGATTAAAATATCATCACGATACCCATCGGACTTTTGGTTTGTTTCTCTCGCGCCGGCCACGCGTAGGAATCCGTCTTCGAACACAATCGTGGTCGTGGTGGAATTAACCGACACCCCGCACCTCGCTTTCCCCATCGGAGAAGAAACCCTAGTTACGGCGAGATGCAACCTGATTTCTCGGCGGGCAATAATAGCATGGCAGATTTGGCGAAGAAGTATGGAGTGACCCCCGGAACCATTGACTACGTATCCCTCGGCCCCGGCCGGATCGTGAAGGTGCCTCCCCCACCGGTTCCTGTCGCCGGCGAGCAGCGTCACCGCCGGACAGGCCCGAGCGCGCTCGAGGCGGCGCTGCTGGACACCGTCCACCGGCACCACCTCCAGGCGCTCGCCATGATGGACCGCGAGACCGTCGGCCGGCACGCGCGCGGCATGGTGCTCGCGGGCTACGCCTACGGCCTCCACGACCCCGTCTGCAACATCGTCGCCAACTGCCTCTGGTACGACGCGGTGTTCCCCGCTTCCTTGAGCCAGGAGGAGGAGCTTCAGCCCATGTTCCTGAGCTGCAAGGCGATATTTCGCCTGGCTCGCCGCTCCCTCGACGCCCTGGTCGCCTTCATGACGGCGTACGCGCCCAGCCTGTCTGACGAGGGCGCGATCTCCTACCTGAGCAGAAGCCATGGAAATCTTCACCGCGCCGCCATGCTCGTCGAGAGGGAAGGTGTCAGCCACGCGATGAGCATGGATGACGCATTCAGGGCTGCAATTCTGGCTGCGCGACTCCCTAGCGACGCAGCCCGCGAGGCCCAATTCTGGTTCATGGTTAACTGCGCTCCTACTGATGATTTTCTGGCGAGGCATGGAATTTCCGGCCACCCATTGGCCTTTGGATCATCTGACCTGAGTTCAGACAACAACGCATCGACTGTAATACTCGACTTTGTGAAATCCGCAGTGTCCAATTTAGCTCTTACACTGCCGACGCCAAGCTCGTCAAGCCTAAGCCGAGGAGCATATAGAGCGTTGAGGATCAAGAGGCATGGCTTCAAGATGGACCAGGAGTTTTGCCTCAGTATAGTTAACCTGGCAATCGAGAAGCTTTCCTCTCCGTTTGGGGTAATATTACTGTGTTAATCTGTCTCTGTGTAGCTGATTTATTTATATCTTAGTTTCTCTTCTATCTGCTGCACATCTGTAGTAACATGGTGTTAATCTGTGTTATTCAGGAGCCTTACCAGATTCATGTGCTATGTGGCCAAACTTTGCTCACCTTGCCTTCTGGTAGCTATTATCACGTCAACTTCCTGGCATCTCGTGAGGGAGAGACTAATCAGCTGTTTTTCGCCGAAGTCCGTGCTTCACTTAAGGGTGTGGATGATGTGACCTTGTGCTGTCCCGTGGCATTGTCAGGAAGAACTGGTATGCTAAGTTTTTCTTGCTTTTCCATTAGTTCATGCAACTGAATTCTCAAATTACATTTGACTGAAAGTCTATTGAATCGCATTATTATCTGAATTTTCATATTGGAAGGTTACTTCTAGTCTTGTACAGAGCCTGTTTATTTCCCTTTACGGAATGAGTGAGTTTGCGATACTCAAAGAGAGTAGGCGAAAACTAGAATCAAAAAATTGCAAATAAATTAAGTGCAGTTACATTCAAATTAATTTTGGTTTAAACATAGACTTTTTAATTTTGTATTTGTGTATTAGGGTTGTTGGTATTAGCAACTGAACTTTGACTTTCACATTAGACCAGACTTAGTGTTTTAAGATCACATGTTTTATAACAGATTTTTACTCATTACCATGAATTTGGTTTTTCTGAGATTACTTGTGTGGCAAGTACATTTTTGCCAAACATCTAATTTTGTGAAGAATCTGCTTTATTACAGTTATATTCCAACTAATTTTGAAATAAGGGGAATTTTGTAATATATCCTCCATTCAATATGAAAATTTGAAGAATATAATACAACATTTTACAGGTAAATGAATTCTCACATTGCGACCCGAGCTAATTTTACTTTCTTGGTAATCAGGTGGATGCTTTGCTTGTGAGTTTAAGGGAATGAAACTTATCCATCCTGTTGACGAGGAGTTCAATGGACAACGTGACCACATTAAGGACAGAAGCCCTAAACTGGTTAAATTATTCAAGAATGACCCTACCACAGGGCTTAATGTACCACTAATTGATGATTACATCTTCTTTGAACCTCATCAACACCCTGAGGTTACAACCTTCCTGGAGACCAATTTCTCCAGTATGAGTGATGATCAAGTTGACCTGAGTTTATTGTGGTTTGAAAATTACCTGCCTTAAGCTGTGTTATAGGTACGCATATGATGTTTCTACACTGTCCCTTTTTATATGAGATTGTGGTCCCTCTGTGATTGGTACGCATATGATGTTTGTACTTGTTCTTATATATGAGATAACGGCCCCACATAGTACAACTTAAGAGTATCTGCAAAAGGTTTTACTTGATCTTTTGGTTTCCTATCTCTTTAAATGCACTAACTTGGCATTTCAAAATTGTCAGAATTAAAGTGGGTTGTGCATATAAGTCACCAGTCGAATGAAATTGATCTACTATTGTGCATTGTCAAACTTGTTTTAGAAACTAACTGCCTAAGACCTTGTTCGGTTAGATAAAAATAATACAACCAGTGTTGCCTAAACTTTGAGTTATGAGTTCTGTGTAAACCACATGCCTAAACTTTGAGTTATGAGTTCTGTGTAAACCACATGTACATAACTAGTGGAGATCATCTATTTACTGATAAAGTTGGCGTATTTATTATGCTATATTTAAAAAATGAGTAAAATACATGGGAGGTCCTAAAAATTTAGGTGGGGTGCCAAGCGTGGCGTGTTGATGGGTGCCACCTAGACGGTATTTTACAAAACGGTTCCAAAAATTCTATATCTTCTTATCTCCTAGTCATTGGTGAGATGTTCATCTTCACCACATGTCTGGAGTTTGTCTGGGGTTAGTGGGGTTGGTACAGACTCGAATTGATACGCCGATCGAAAATTGCAAGTCTTAGTAAATTGCAAGTCCAAGTAATCGCTCAGCTCCCCGTGCCACATTGTATCAGAGCTCATGTTGACGGTACCCCACTAGTCCAACCTGTAGGATAATCTTGTCAACGAACGTTGTGTCTAGTGTCAAAACTATTTTCTAAAATTCGTTGGATAGATCTGATTAGCTCTGATACCAAGTCTGTAAGCCCCAGGAGCAGGGAAAACCTAAGAGCGCGCAGTTATGAGGAATTTATGTGTATAAGGTCACTACAAGAGACCGTGAGGTCGCCTCGCATTCCCAAGCTTATGGGTAGGCCAAGCAGAGCTCGACACGCTCATACACAATACCAACCTCATTGGTTCACGATTAGATTTCTCAGGCCTGAGTGCTACACCTTCATGTGCACTTCAAACATACACGCACGGTGCACAGGGTACAAGGGTGGAATACAAATTTCATATCACAACATAACCATCTAAGACTCAAAAGATGGAAATAAGATTTATATATAGCAACGCTCTACTGAGCAAGATCCAAATGACACGCAAAGGACACATGTCCCATCAGTACATCATACATAGCAGAAGCAAATAGTCTGGGTGGTACAGACAAGATCCAAATGGGACTAAAAGTCCTGAAGATAACCAAACATGTCCATAACCAACAAGCCACAGGCTGCTGCCTAGGAGCGATTCTGCTAATCAACGAGGTCGTCGTCCGTGAACTCAACGAAGTAGCCTCCAGCGTACTGCTCATCATCTGTCGTACCTGTTTATCGAAAAGCCGGTTCCGGAAAAAGTGAAGCCCTGCCGGAGATCTCCACCGACACCACGCCGTCGTGCTGCCGAGATTCCGAGGAGGATCTACTACATCCGCTACCCGCTGGAACGGGGGAAGGACGTCGTCATCAACATCGAACGTGTGACCGAGTACGGAGGTGCTGCCCGACTGTGGCACCGTCAAGATCTTCTACGCTTTTGCAAGCAGCAAGTGATCGACTACATCCACAACGAGATCTAATCTCTAGGCTTTGGAAATCTTCAAGGGTTAGTCTCATGATCTTCTCGTTGCTACCATCTACTAGATTAGATCTTGGCTTGTTATTCGTTCTTGCGGTAGGAAATTTTTTGTTTTCTATGTTACGAATCCCATCACTTTTAGATGATTTAAACCTTGTTCTGTATCACCCATATTTAACTTCCAGGTTCACATAAACAAGTACAAATTCGAGATACAAATTTCAGAAGAAGAGGGGAGGGATACAAAGCCAGTATAGTTCGTTCGTGGCTTCAAAAACAGTTACAATCAGGGACTTGTTGTACTTAAGTAGATGCGGCTCGGAAGCTTTTGGCGACGTGGCGAAGTGCAACACCATTGGATCAAAGATGTCACTGAATCGGGTAGCTGGCTCGGGTCACTCTCTATTTGGATTGAATGATAAAAAACTACCACAATTGTGCCAAACGCGACAACTATGTAGAACAGAACTACCAGAAAACACGTTAAATGGTAGGTGTTTGTCACGTTTGGCACAATTATGGTAGTTTTTTGTCATTCACTCATGTATTTGACCTGCGTAGCTGGTCCACTTTCTTATGGGTCCCACTTTGTAGTGGCTCTGCTTCTTTCATCATTCTTGCCTTGCGTCCTTGTGGTCGTGCCCTGTGGCGGATCTAGAAGTTTTTCAAAGTCTGGGCACACCACAAGCGACTCCTAGCTGCATCTCCCGACAAGCCATTGTGCCTCACGGTGGAACTGCCGCCGCCACTATCGCGGTCTTGGCGCCCGTCGTTGTGTCGGGGTGAAGTTGCAGCATGACGGTAGCGCTACTGGCCGTCATCGTTCCCCATCTCGACATTTCCACGAGCTAGGGCATGCCGCGCGTAGTCACGGCTGTCAGGCTCGCGACTGACGAATAGACAATGATAGGAAACAATTGATCGGTTTTAGTTGTGTCTAGCTTGGTGAACATGAGAAGTCT
Source organism: Lolium multiflorum (assembly GCA_030979885.1). Classification (NCBI taxonomy): domain Eukaryota; kingdom Viridiplantae; phylum Streptophyta; class Magnoliopsida; order Poales; family Poaceae; genus Lolium; species Lolium multiflorum. Next base: position 16,873,205 of record CM061751.1, read on the forward strand.
AAGTGGTGCTGCAAGGGAATAGTCGATCAGGCCCAAGCAGTCTCAGTTAAAGTGATATATGTTCAGCGCGTCGTGGGGGCTTGTTGGAGAGTTGGTATGTGATGTTGTCGAGCTTGGGCACGTGCCCAGGGTGCCCGGATGGTAAATCTGCCCCCGGTCGTGTCAGGTATGTGACTGAAAAGGTGATTGTATTGGAGTACTAAATTTTGAGCTTACACACAAAAAGTTATGCGAAAAATGTTAAAGAGCTCGCCACAATAAAGCTAAAAACCTATTTAAATCAGACTAGTCATAACAAGAAGTATCATATACTAGTATTATGCATATGATACTAGTTACGATACCACCCCTAATGCATAGTATAATGACGTAGTATCATAGTTTATTATATTTAATATTTTGTAGAATCTTAATGCAAATGCATGTACATGATGTATTTGTTATTAAATTTTCTAATTTTACATGCTACTATGATACGATATCTATCTACGATACCCCTCTCATCTCTCTTCTCATTAATTGTTGTGTCACATCAGATTTTTGACAACATGGTATGCATAATATTACTTATGATATTTTATTGCGGCTAGTCTCACAACTATGACTCTCATTTTAAGAGTTAGATTTTTTAATTTTTTATTAGAAATAGATTTTGATCAGGTCCATGCATTGTTTTCTCCCACTAGTAAATGTGCACGTGCAACGCACGTATATATAATCATTGAATCATTTCATCTCATTGTGGAAACAAAGGCACCAATCAGGCAATCATCATTTGCAAAGCTTGTGGTGAGGTATAGACAGTGTATGGTCTCTTCACACATCATTGCCATAGCCGCCACACACATATGAATTATCATGGTATAATAAATACGGCCCTTGAATCCACATATATAAAGGTAACACATATATGTAGAGAAATCAGAACATTGTATTAAAATGAAATTCTTTGGTCAGAGAAAGTCATTTTGACAGGCCACAAGCATTTCTTGGTTTCTCTTGGCATCTCTAGTGACACCCTCTACAACATTTTTGCTCTAAAAAAAATCTTGTTTCCAACAGCAACACCACCCACAGCAGCTTATACTAACATTTGTCTGCGCAAATCATCCATTAGTTTTTGTTCCTAGCAATATTGACATGTCCACATAAAGTGACCAATTGCACCTTTCCTGGTAGTTTTTTCTTCCATTAGCCTGACCATAAATAAGAGCACAAATTTCTTACATTCAGAAGCATGTTACAGTAAACATACACTCAGTAATCATTAATTATGAAGCAAAACCGCAGTAAGGTTCGCATGTATGAAGAATGATACAAAAGTCGTGAGAGCATTTGTGTTTTTCATTTTCATGACTAAAAAAACTTGAGTTTTCTGGTACTCTTTCTATTGAAAATACTTCAGATGATCAATAGAATCCTCCGAGAAGGCAATTGTGTTTCATTAAACATTACTTCAAAGCACTAAGGCCAAATCATGCATTTCGAAAAAACTGGCAATGAAGTAAAAGCAAGTTCATTTCACTTAAATAAGGCACAATTTCCATGATAGTCGCTGCCACAACCCAGATCTCCATGTCAAAAACTACAACAACCGAAACAACACATTAGTGGTACTGAAATGAGAGCAACACATTAGAAGTACTGGAGCTCAAGAATAAGCAAAGAAAACAATGAGAACAAGTGTAAAATTGTTTCCCTTTTCCAATTTTAGAATGTCATTTGGAAGGAAACAAAGACAAGGCTGACCTGCAATCTTCCAGCAGTATCCACTACAATCACATCAATATTATTTATTTCCCTCTTCCGCTGCATTCTTGGTTATTTGTGCAGGTTGGCCACTGTTCCTTGTCGGTAAACAGGCACACCCACCTGTCAATGCCTTTTTTTAGCCAAGCACAAACTGTAGCAATACAATCAGAAAGAAAATGTAACTTGATAGCTTCAACTCTTGATATATTTATAAACAGTATATGTTCACCCAATACGGTGAGTTGAATAATGGCAACCCAGTACACATCTGCAAGGATCAGCATACAATTCTTCCCTGCACCGTAACTCTTGTAAAAGAATCTACAGGTTATCGTGTGTGTTGATGCCCTATTGAGATTATCAAAATAAAGGCTATGAAAAGCACCAGTTTCTCCATATAAGGCCCGAGTATTGCGCAATCAGTAGTCTTCTCTACACCTTGCCGGCCTGCTTGTAGGATAACCTTTGTGTCTGTGTTAGCAAAGACAACATCTGATACTTGCTTTTTCTGGAAACATGAGCTCAGACCAATTAATCAGGGAGTAGCTTACAATCGTTGAACAGACAAACAGAGATGAACGCCTGTACCTATCTAATCCAGTTTAGTTCAGATAGCGTTCCTGCTCTTCTAGAACAGGTCTGATGTTTATCCACCCATCAGTTGAGCAATCTCATCATGCACAATCATTTTACTTCCTACACCTTGCAGACCTGCCAGATAAATGGCCTACGCAGGTTATAGCATTTTAATTGCTAGTTTGATCCAATGTGCGTCAGGAAGGGAAGGCACTCTTCAGTTGTGAAATTGTCCAGTTACTTACCTGTACACAACAGCAAACTAAAACCTCTGAAATCATCATAATCACAATACTCTAGTACAATAACATATGTAGATTAACCTTCATGCCTCCGTTCAGAAGCTTACACGTCCATTCTAGTACAGAGCAATCATCTAGGAAGACTGAAACTAAAAAATGCAACTTCTGAGTAGGTATTCAAATTGAAAAAAAAATAGTACAATCGTCTGGTATTCTTATAGTGCTGAAGACAAATGTTGAACTGCCTGCAATTCATATACTGCACGCACAAAGTAAAAACAAAATCACCAAGGAATCCTTGTTCCTGAGCTAGTGTGGTGATGTATTGTCCTACTGGGACTGGGACGAACGCAAAGGGTAGAAGGACATTCACAATTATTCCCCAGATTTACCTTCATATGTCCTGACAGGCGCAGGCCCCTAATCCCATCGGCAATGGGCACGTAACCCTAGAGTAGGCCTGGACGGGGAATGGCAGCCGGGGCGGGGCGGCTTGACGATGGACACTGGCGCCTACAAGTCTGAGTGGCGACAACTGGGCGATGAGGCTGAGCAGCACGACCCCGGGCAAGCATCTGGTCATGGCGGTATCGGCAGTCGTTTACATGAGCAAAGGTCAGGCGACGACGCCCATCCATCGAGGTGGCATCAGAACCTTCAGAGGTCAAGGACTTCGAGGCGGCGCCGGAGGTCAGGAACAAGGCGCGCGATGCGGCCGCCGTCAAGACCATGTCCGCGCAGCGTATTGATCGAAGGTCAGCGGGCGTCCAGGTTTGGGGGTTGATTGCGCCCGTGATTTTGTGAGAGTGAAATAGGAGGGGTTGCGTTGGCAGTTCGCGGCGACGAAAGGCGGGTCCGTTGAAGGCGAGATGTGCGCGTCCGTTGCGGGCGGGCAGCGATGAAGGTTAGATGGAGGAAGGGTGCGTAATTTTGGGGAGGGAGAACAAGTGAATCACGAACGTTGGATCGAGTTATATGGACGGCCAAGATGTTATTTTCCTGGCAAGTTTGCTCTTTTATAAGTAAGTAGAGACTAATCAAAGCTGGATTGGAGGAGGCCCACATGTCAATCCGTTGACCCCAGATCTATGGATCCATCGGCATCCTCTTCCGCGACGCACACACACAGAGCACGCCTCCTACAAGATTCCGATCCCATCAGGATGGTCACCTCCTTCGCTCCCGAATCCTATACCCACCCATTCTCAAGCTTCTTCTACATCTCAGATCTCCCAGCTCCCATTCATCGGACTAGGGCCTGCCTACAGCTCCACCCAGGCACTCGCGCGGCGCCGGCCGCCACAACGTCCCCGTCTAGCCGCCGGCGCCGGGCAGGCTCGGTGGCTGCCGCCTCTACGACGCCGGAGGTGGCGTCCACGATCCGGTGAGGTCCACGTCTTACTCGCCGCTGCTGCGCCGCCCCCGCCTGAAGGCGAGCTCGTCAGGGCCCCGATGCTGTTCCAATGGATCTGGTAACGGTCGCTGCAAACTGTATTTTGACTTGTCATTGTTTCGAGAACAGATCTCAGGGCTCTGTCTAGCTATACACGTCTGGCTCACACCGTTCTCCTCTCCGTTGATTCTGCAGCGAGTGAGCACGTGCTCTTCCGCGTGTCTTGCGGGAGTTTCCTGTGAGCGTTCCGATGGCGGAGCTGGTGGTTGCCATGGCGATCGGGCCACTGGTGTAGGGAAATATTGTTGATACACTGCTTCGTCCAGCTAACAATGCAGATCTCGCCGTTGTACCCATCGTTGGAATGGGGGACCTTGGCAAGACCACAATTGATAGCGCAGCTCATATACAATGGAATTCAGAAGCATTCCCAGTTGCTGCTCTGGGTTTGTGTGTCTGATAACTTTGATTTGAACTCCATGGCTAAGAGTATAGGTGGAGCATCTTCCAGTAAGATTGAGGATACAGACAAGCCACCACTGGGCAGACTTCAGAAATTGGTCAGTCAGCAGAGGTATCTCATTGTGTTTTATGATGTGGAGAGGTCCATAAGTGGGAAAGGCGTGGTAGTACAACAACTCGTGGTAACCAAGTTGCTGAAATAATAGGCGCAGAACTGTAGATAGAGCCTACAATCTCAATGTTTTGGAGGATAGCTTAATACAAGAAATTAGTGAGGCTACATCATTTAGTTCAAAGAAGAAAAAATGCCTTGACCTCGAGGAAGATAGTCTTGAAACCATTACAAAGCATATCTTTTATGAGATGGCCTCGAGGCTACGTTTTCTAGACGTAGATGAATTTAGATTTAATGACGCCACTGAGTATTATTCAGAACTACATGCATAATTCATGACCTTATGCGTGATATTGCAATGTTCATTAAGGAAAAATAATGCGTTGTTGCAACTTTGGGGCCAAGTCAGATAATATACTTCATCTTTCGAACCAAATCTGCATTCTTGAAAACAGGAAAAAGGCGGTGCTGGAAGAACAAACAACAGTGCTTGTCGTGGCTAGGATGCGGATTCGTATTGAAGAATAGCGATTTGGTTCTGAAGATGAAGTATATGATTGAATTGGTTCCTTAGTTGCAACAGCACATTCTCTTTCCATAATGGACATTGCAATATCATGCATAAGATCATGGATTTTGCATGTAGTTCTAGAAAAATACTCTCTAACGTCATTAAATTTTAAAAATCATCTATGTCCAAAAAGAATGACCTTGAGGATAACTCATCGAAAATATTCTTTCCAATGGTTTTGAAACTATCTTTCTTGCTTTCGTGGATAAAGCTATTTACGATCCATAGTTGGATCAGCTTATCCACATAAATCTTATAATCCTTGGAAAATACAACGCAGAAAGCAAAACGCTGCTTGATGTGTGATGGCAAGTCGTTGTAGCTAAGCTTTAGCATTGGCAAGTTTCCTTAGTGCAAATCTTGCTTCTACATGATATAGCCTTCCGTTCACCCACACTCATTTCGGTACGAAGAAGAGCCTACTATGATTACTGTTGAAGGAGAGCCAGAGTATCTCTTGACAATCTCAGCAACCCATCTTGACTAGCTCGGCATGCTTTTCTTTCTTCAAACTAAATGCTCTAGCCTCAATAATTTCCTTTATGAAGCTATCCTCCAAAACATTGAGATTGTATTCTGCACCCGTTATTTCAGCAACTTGTTTATCACGAGTTGTTGTCAACACTGCACTAACACTTTCAACCATCATGAAGAGGCAAACACTGCTATGGGTAGTTTTATGGAATGTTCATTGCAGAATCTGTCAAAATACAGGTCTTTGCATGCCTTGAAGCTCAGTATACAAATATAACCATTTGTACTAAGACCAAAGTATCTGCATCTCCTGATGTACCTTGATCTCATTATATCCAAGCACTTTATAACCTGCAAATGTTGGACCTTTCCCACTGCTCTTGTCTTGATTGACTTCCGAGGAAAATGAAGTATATGGCTTCCGTACTCACCTCTACACTCATGGATGTACGGAGTTAAAAAAACATGCCTCCAAACGTAGGAAGACTCACTAAGCTGCAGACTCTTACCTGCTTTGTAGCGGCAGTTATGCGCCAGTGATGTTGCAGAGCTTGAGCATTTAAACCTTGGTGGCCAGCAGCTAGAGCTATATCAGGTAGAGAATACTTCTATAGAAGCAGAGGCAAGGCAAGAGTGGCAAATCTTGGAAACAAAAAGGATCTCAGAGAACTGACATTAAGATGGTCTTCTGTTTGTGACAACAAGGTGCTCACAATTTCGAACCTCATGATAGGCTGCAAGTTCTGAAGATATATTCTTATGGAGGAAAGTGCATGGGTATGTTGCAAAACATGGTTGAAATCCATCGTTTTCATTGTGAAATATTACCAGTTTTGTTCAGTTGTGATCTTTCACCTGTCCACAACTGAAGCAACTTACGCTAGAACATCTGGTGGATTCTGAGAGATGGTGGGAAATAAATGAGAGGCAAGAACAGATATACTTGGTCTGCTTGAGAAGTTGTTTCTTATATTTTGGAGAGTTGGTGGCATTGCTGGAAGACTATTGCTTGAAGAACCATGTTGGGGAGGTGGCTATAGATTATTACACTCAACGTTTCCTGCCCTAAAGTTGCTCAAATTGAAAAACTTGGAGAGCTTCCAGATATAGGTTGCAGTTAAAGGGACTCAAGGAGATCAGATATTGTTTCCTCTGCTTGAGAAACTAAGAAATGCCAAAAGTTGGTATATTTACCTGATGCAACAAAACTCAGTGTATTAAAAACTGAAGATGGTGAGCAACTGATCTTCCATTCGGTAGACACATATTTTTCTTCGTTGACCAATCTTATATCGAGGCTAGAAAACACCCAAAAAATATATCAGAGGCTGAGTGCGCTTTATTTGAACCACTGATCATCAAGGAGAAATGAAACCAGAAACTCCCTCTTACAGTTATGAAATGTGAATGCTGCGACTCATTCTTTGGATCAAATGTGCTACAGCCGTGGAACTATTTTTTGCATCTTCAAGATTTGGAAATTGATACATGTGATGTGCTTGCCCACTGGCCAGAGAAAGATGTACCACAGCTGAACAACGGCTTGTAATTAAAGGCTGTCCTGCTATAAAGAAGCTCCCTAGATGCCTGCAGCAGCAACTGGGCAGCATCAGCAGCAAAAATCTAGATTGCCACTATGAAGGTATGCATGTATTTCTATCTTTGTCATATTTCACCAACAAATACAAGCATTGATCCCATGCATGTACTACGTCTCTTCCGTTAGCATTATCATTTTGTTTGAAGATGAGAAATAGCAATATGGTAGCAGTATCACATGATTATGATATTTGTAACTTCATGAAAAATCATATTTAGCAGTTTTAAAAACTACAAAAACATATGTACACGTATAAGATAGATTGAAACAAATACATGTGTACTTTTGTAAAACAAAATGATTGTATGTCAACTGTAATCACTGTTCTGTTCAGTTCGAATTAAATCAATTTTGTTGTAGCAAGAATTATCAGTACAGGAATTACCAGTTAACTACACAATACAAATGCAGTGTTTGTAATTCAATAGTTCATCCCTTCATAAAGATCATTTGTACGTTCTGTTGCCATGACATGCTTGTGAACCTCTTGTCAACCATTACTGTTAATGAATGAGCATCAGTGTGTGATCGCACGGATATACTTTTATTATTCGAGCATAAGTCTGCTATGGTTCATATGTATACAAGCAATGGTTGCCTTTCGGCTACCAAAGATCGTCAAATAGTTAATTTCAGTCAACAAGACAAGTTTAAGAATGTAAAAAGCCACAGAATGCGTCCAGATAGAGTGTTTTCTGTTGTGTTATATAAACTAGTTCTCCCTCGTTTTGTTTCCTTTTGTTTGTTGCAAATAAGCTATTACCTGGGTTGGCCACGCTATTTCTCATTATTTGTCCTTTGTTTCTTAATATGAGCCTTTGACATTTCGATTTGTACCATCCTTGGTTCTCAAATTGGTACATGAGGTATATCATGATCATATGATGCTATTATTAGAAACTTCGAACTAGTTTGAAGACATGCCTACCGGAATAGGGAGTACTATATGCATTTATAAGTTTGAAGATATCCGCGCGATGCAAAAAAAGTTAGATTGAGATAGGATATGCGCAGTACAACAAGAACTCAGAGCAGCTGTTTGTTTTTCAGCCTAAAATCTCCAAATTACAATGCCATGTGATATAAATTTTTATGTTACATCAGTTTATACAATTATGTTCTGACACCATTTGTGATAAATGCAGTAACGGAATCTGAACAATTTAAACTGAAGACATGGAAGGAAATACAAGGCTAGTCCGTGAGAGGCGGCCCTGCCAAAATTGAAGGATATTCAGCTTTCCCCTGGGGTTGCTCAAAATGCTGGGCACTCCTGATCTATACTCCTATATAGCGTACCAATTTTGCAAGTTCGAATCCAACAATGCTAATCCAATATCTGCCATTGGTGTCACGATAGGACAGTCTGGGATATTAGGATTCGCAGCTACAGTAGCACCCACCATTTTCCGTTATTCCAGAAGCATCATGTAATTGTGTTCTAGCCCATCCACTCTCTCTCCGACAGCTGCTCACGGCACGACGACAAAAACTCACAGTCAGTGTGCCCAGTGATTGTACCATTAGGAAGGGAGGAGGGTCGGCCGCCCAGCTCCCATTTGTACTTTGTTCTCATGCTTGTACTTGGTTCTTAGAGCATCTCCCCTCGTCTCCCCGATTAGGTCCCCGAGCGACGTTTTTCCAATCCGGACAGCGTAATTCAGCTCAGTCTCCGGACAGCGTAATTCGGTCCAGTCGCGCTCCCGGTTCCTCGTTTTCGTCCGGATTTGTGCCTAAATTTATCCGGCGATCCCACGCCATCCTTGGCCTCCTGGGGAGCGGTCGGGGACTCACGAAAAGCGCGAAACGTCGAGGAAACTTCCGCGCGTCGGTGGTCCCAACTTGTCGGCGAGAGACCACGATCGTCGTCCTCATCGCATCGTCTTTCGCGTTTGCCTGCCGCCGGTCAGTATTCGCCGGCCGCGTAGCTTCCACGCGGCGAGTTAATGCTGTCGCCTCGGTATCACGCGCGATCAACGAGGTGCTCGTCACTCTCAGTGACGAGCAGCGCGCGGATCCGCGTTTCTTCCCCGACAACCACGAATCGTGGATCGCGTTCTTCCGGCGCGGTATGAACGCGAAATCCCGGCGTCGACGGCCCTCCTCCTCCTCCGGCAAGGAATAACGCCGCCGCCGCCGCCGATGGTGGAGCGCGCGCACCCTCGAAAATGTGCTCGCGCACATCGAGGACGGGAACTCCCCGTCCTGGGATGCGCCCGCCGGTGGCGGCTCCGTGTCGCGCCGACACGGTAGTTCTGGATGCCGAGGAGGATGGCGCATCCTCGTCCTCGTCGCTCGCGGTCGGCGTCCGGTCCGCGGGTCGACGCCGGCCACCGTCAACGAGTGGGCGTCTCCTTCGACCGTCAGAAGGAACCGGCGTCGCCACCGCCGACGAGAGGCGCGCGGCGGCGCCTCGTCATCCGCGACAGCCTTCCTCGCAGCGCGGCGGAAGTCGTCGAAAGAGGCCGCGCAAACCGGCTCGCCGAGAGGAGGCGAGCGCGGAGGACGCCGCGATGGCGGAGGCGATCGCCGGTCGCGACGACCTGGTGCCCGCCGACACCTCATCGACGCCGCCGGAGTGGTCCGGGCGCGGGGAGCGAGGAGGCGGAACGGCGGCCGGGCGATGGATCGGCCGCCGCGCGTCAACTCGCGCCGCGCGCCGGACCATCCGCCGCTACGAACGCCGCGCCCAGTGAGGTGGTGAAGCTCGAGGAGAGCAGCGACGACGACATCTACCATCCGTCATCGCCACGCGCCGGCGACGCTAGCCAGGGCACGAGCCAGCGAGGCTCCGCCGCCAGGACAACGCCGGCTCGAGCGGCGACGACGCGGCGGCGACTACGTCCTTCTACCGCCATTTCGGCATGTAGTAGGTCGCTATTTAGTTTAAGTTTAGTTTGCCAATCGCCGAATTCAAATATATGTACGAATTCGCCTATTTATGTACGAACTCGCCTCTATATGTTAAATATTATTAAAATTCGTTTATGTTTGAACGAACTCGCCAATTTTGTCTGAATTCGCCGAAGTCCGTTACATCCATCCTGGGCTCGCGGCTGGGAAGATGGGCCTCTCCAGACCAAATTTTCCTCCAATCCGAACGACAATATCGCCGGATTTGGGCGTGGGGTGCCCAAACGGCTGGAGATGCTCTTATGCTCATGGACGAGAAGAGCCACACGCGTTAATATCTTCATATCATTCTTGGACTCGGCCGAAAATGTGTTGATAACATGGTCGTAGAAAAACTTGTCTGAACTATCCGCCATGATCTATGATAGTATACAACACTATTAACAATGATTTCCATATGTATGCACTAGCAAAAGTGGATTGTGAAGCTTGCAAATTACCTTGTCGGCAAGCGAGGGAATTGGTCGAATAGGTTGGAGGTGGTGCGAAGCAGCACGGGGTGGCGAGCCTATACCCAACGACGGCGAGAGGCCCAAGCGTGCCCTGCAACGATATGCGCCCAAAACTGGTGGCTGAATTGGCCGTTGCATGCGACAGTGGAGGCACGATGATGGAGGGGCGATAGGGATGAGAGGGGCGATAGTAATGCTCCGAAATGAACCGATCCACGGGGCATGGTTTGTTTGTAGATCGCCGTTGGGCCTTTTAATTAGTTCCTACGGATCTTTGTTGGAGATGCCCTAATATGTACTAAATTAAAGTTCTAGGTTGTAAAGTGAATCTTAAAATAGGGTTCAGAAGGTAAAATTTTAACCCTCGTCAGCAACGTAGCATAGTCAGGTTAATCATTAATTGAGATAAACTTGTTTTACTTTCAAACTCAAAAATCGAGCCACACATGAAATTTTGAAAAAACAGCATCCAGTAAATCAAACATAATTCAGTGACTAATATGGTAATTTTTAAAGCTAGATTTGACATGCTATTTGACGCAAACCTATTGTTTTAGGTTGAATTTTAAAAACTTGGTACAAAGTTCAAACTGCACATACTTTTAAAAGTATCTAGTAAATCAAGAATAATCGTATGACCCAATATGCTGAAATTTCAGCTCACGTTGACAACAAAAATAGAAGTAACATGTTTAAATTTCAACTGCGGAGAGATAAGAGATGTCAGAGCGAGAGTGGAGAGAGAGATAAGAGATGGCAGAGAGCCAGAGTGGAGGGAGTTTATTTCCTTTTTTGGACATGAAACCAATGAATTGGACGAAAGAATAGTTGAATCTCTCTATTAACGAGGGGCATTGTGAACGATTCTCAGAGTTCAGGATTAATATTTTTATCCAAATCAAAGTTCAGGATTATGAAGTAAATCATAGGAAAAGTTGGAGGGAGAAGGGCGGTAAAGTAGCTGAGCACAGTTTGAAACTTTGCAGAAGTTGATAGCATCTGTACACACGAGAGCACATGTCATCGCAACTTGATCACAACTTCAAAAGGGTTCTACTTCTGGCTTCAGCGTGCTGCGACCCAATGAGGTGAGACTTACCATCAGTGACCAGTCAAAGCTGGGCAGAAAGAGACTGCGATTCAGATGTTCAGGCAACTAGTACATGCGTCTAGTTTTAGACATTTTGTCTTCAAGAATTCTCAAATCGATCACTGTGAATGGGTTTTCCAGATGGGTTGTCAACCTGATGAAAGACCCAGATGGCCCATACATAGAGCTGGAACAGAAACTCTACTTCCTCTGACAATTAGCACCAGCTATGCATTTTTCACCTGAGCTAACACTGTTCTCAGACGCAAAATACAGAGAAATGTTTGCCGACTATCAGGACAGTATAACATCCACCTAAATCTACAACAGATCACCCTACATAACTAAGATGCCAAAAGCATGAGGTCTCGTCGTTGTAACCTGCCAAAATCGAGACCCATGATCGAGCACACAGTTTGAAACTGGTTTAGCTTGCGAGCGCAAGACATCCTATCCTAACACACGAGCAGTCCTAGCTATTAGAACTAGTAGGGTACTTAGTAGCCGTTAAAGGGATGTCTCAGGGATATGTGAGCGGAAACAAGCTAGAGTTTTCTGTTGTTCTTTCTCTCTGAGCAGCCCGTTATCGGTGGTTGCTTACATTACATGCGCCATGACTCCACCGCAGCCTTCTCGGCCTTCCTGCAATCATGTCACGGAGATCAAAAGGCATCAAAAGTTCAAAACTGCGCCTCCAACCGCAGATCGAGCTACAAGGGGTTTAGGTATGTCCATCTTCCTCCGCTTATGATGGATTCAATCTGGCATGGTAATAACCAAAGACAAGCAAATGTCATCGTTACCTCAGTGCTTCCCTAATCTCTTCACTCTTGGGGTCCAGCTGCAGCGCCTCCCAGAACGCGTCGGCGGCGCCATCGTAGTCCTAAGCATTGAGAAAATATCAATACCACGAGAGGGAGGTATATACAAGTGGAGAGAATGAGTCTGATTGTGAGGGTAGAATCAATAAAAGCAGTTGTACCTTCATGAAGCTGAGGGCTGCGCCTTCACGATACCAGGCCTTGGACCAACGGGGCCGTATCATTTTGCACTTGCGTGCTTCTTCCAGAGCTAGACCCCCATGTCTCATACGCAGCCAGCAGAGGCTCTTGTTGGCATGCATCGGGGTATCAGATGGGTTTATGTCAAGTACCTGCATTTACATTTTACAATGAGCAATATGCGCTCAGTTTATCTCAACAGGTTGCTGCAACAATGATGAATGGATCTACAAACAGGCTCTGTGGAGCATATCGTTGCCTTTCCGTCAGTTTATTTCCTTATGTAATAAAACTACGTACAGAAGTTGTTCTCTGACTTAAGCAAAGAAACGACATCTCACGATGAAGTGCTAAATTCTAAGTGTCGTCGGTGTACGAGAGAAAAACACTTCAAGTGCCATTATATCATCATCAGGTGTAAGGCAGGAACAGCTCTATCGATATTGACACGCTGTCGGGCTACACAGAAAACAATAACGCCACACTTCAAATCTTGACCGGTTGAGCCTGATGTTCTAGAACTATTTGTTCTGCATTCTTTGCGACTGTTCCAAACAAGTACTACATAGGCTCATGCACTTACCTTATCGTAGCAGGAAATTGCTGTAAGGTAGTCCCCCCTTGCAAATGCTTCCTTTCCTTGCGACTTCCAATAAGCAGTTCTTTCTTCCATCGAAACTGCGGCCTGAACACAATAACATGCTCAGTTACAAGGTTACCGTCGCTTGGACAGCACAGCAGCAGTTTAAAGCTAGAAATTAAAATAATGTGCTGCTTGATCCAAATTCCTTCAATCATAATCTTGTTAGCTCTGCAAACTTGGCTGGGGCAGTACCCATACAACCATCACGACTGAAATCTGTCAGAAACTTTCTTATTGAGCAAAACATCAATTCAAATTTGAATACATGGTATATTTAGGTACAAGTAATAACACCTTCCATCCCAATACATAAAGGGTGTCGTCTGTACAAGAACTTGCCCTAAGAAGGAAATCAAAGTGGAAAACAACTGAAGACCAAAGAGATCCATGCATGTAAACAGAGGTGATGAGTATGTCTACTGTGTTAAACTTTGATTTTGTCATGGAGAGCAACATCATAAGCTATCTAGAAGAGAACAACGAATTATTGTGGTCTACGTAGAAAACATGAAGCAATCACGCATTAAGCTTCATGAGATAACCTGGAATGAAGTAATAAAAAAATATCTACATGCCTGAAGAGGATTGATGCGCCAATAATTCACTGTTCTTATTATCCCATTGACACTCCAATCTGGAAGACATGAAATTGGTTTTGTCCAAGGAAACAGAACTTCTACAAGCTCACGTCGACGACGAACTGCAGCTCGCTCAATTGGAATTAGACCTTGCTATATTGCAAAAATAAACATAAGATGTTATATAATCCAGAATGAGAATGACAAAGCCATCAACATCATTAGATTTTCTTTCAACAAAAAAAGGTTTGAGAAAATGAGATATTCCTGAATCCGCAGGCAGTGACAGTTTTAGACACAGTACATGGACTCGGAGGAACGCTAAAGTATAATACCGAATTATAGTGACCTATTAGTATCATGATTCTGAGATGAGATATGTAAGACCCGCTGAACCACTTAGCAATCTTGGGATGTTTTCCCAAGTCAGTGCAGTCCGAGCTGTGAAGCAAACCAAAACAGATGCACTGAGTAAATAACTACTGTACAATATTTCGTCAAACACTATACAACGTACTTTGTATCTCTGGTGACCTAGGTTACGTTCCACCCTGAATCGGATGCAAGGAGAAAGGGGCCAAGATTGCAAATCTCAAAGCTTACAAGATAGTAAAAGGTGAGATGAAGACAGAGATATACTTACTTGGTCAGGAATGTTAGGGTCAGCTCCAGCCTCTAGAAGCAACTTGATAATGTCGGTTAAGCCATCATAAACTGCCTGTGCTAAAGGAGTTGGTGTAGAGGAACCAAGACCATTCACATCAGCACCAGCCTCTAGAAGTAACTTGATAATGTCGGTTAAGCCATCATGAACTGCTTGTGCTAAAGGAGTTGGTGCAGAGGAACCAAGAGCATTCACATCAGCACCAGCCTATGGATAACATCAAAATAGCTTTAGAGACAGAACTTGCAAAAGTAATCATGAAACATTCACCTAGAAATAACAAGTTAGTCCACGAAATCAGGACCCAATTATACATAAAAAAACATAAGAAAATACATGGATTCAGTAGATTACTGGACCTCAATCAGTAGCTTGATGCATTTCAGGGACTTCCCACAGAGAGCAATATTGAGGGGTGAAACGATGTGATTGACCACTTTATTGATCTGTAAAACGAACCGAATCACAAGAGTTCTGATGCACCTCCAAGACAAAAAAAAAATGCCATTACATCATCAAGCCAAGTGCACTTTATCGCATCTGCATTCGCAATCCAATTAGGTGAAGATGACAACTTACATCAGCAGCATGCTCCAGAAGAGCCTTCACAACCTCAACATGGTCTTTTGAAGCAGCCAAGTGTAACGGCGCCCCTCGATGATCCACAGGATCCACAGGAACTCCTTTGGACAGCAATAGCCTTACAGCCTCACAGTGCCCTGGTGGAAACAATAAAATGGTGCAAATCTAGATAGATCAGAACCAAAGCCTGCACAGAGTATATACAGAACACACTATTTACATTTCATTGTATTTTCAGTTAGTACTTTAGTTGGTCGTCCAACTTACCAGCAACACTAAGCCACGCTGTCAAGTGTATCGAGCCTGTATCCATATATACAGACTCAAGAATGAGAAAGCGCACCTCCGAGTGCTGCACCGTGCAGCGGCGTGGAGCCCCTCTCGTCGGGCATGGCAGGGTTGCCACCGCGGTCGAGAAGGTACCTCATAACCTGGACATTCCCCTCTTTTGCGGCGTAGGACATCGGCGTCCCACCTACAGGGGGCAATAGAAGAACATCTCGGTGACTAAAAAGAGCCGATTTTTTTCCCTGCCACGGACGGACACAGAATTTCAACAACTAGTGCGTGCGTGGACCTGTTTTGGACACCGCATTGACATCAATCCCACATTCCTCCACCAGGAACCGGCAGCTCTCCAGGCAGCCCCCGAAAGCAGCGCAATGGAGCACGGTGTTCCCCTTCGCGTCCTTGGCTCCCTGCAGGTCCACCTTGCTTGCCATCTCTGAAATCGAATACAGATGAGGCTCAAAATCGGTGTAATTAACTAGATTTCGTCAAGTTCAGAATTGGGGTTTCTCCATTCTGAACGATTTTTGAGGGTTTCTGCCCAAAATCGAACAAATCAAACTTGGCTTGGAAAAATGCAAGGACACTAAGGATTTGCAGCCAACTCCACCCGAAATTCGCCAATACCGCAGAAGCGCCGCGGTGTTTGGAGAGAGAGAGAGAGAGAGAGAGAGAGAGAGAGAGAGAGAGAGAGAGAGAGAGAGAGAGAGAGAGAGAGAGAGAGAGAGAGAGAGAGAGAGAGAGAGAGAGACGGAGAGGGCGCTTACTCTTGAGGAGGCTGGGGTTCCCGTCGAGGGCGGCCTTGAGGGCGATTTCGGAGAGGGCGGAGGCCATGATGGCGGCAAGCTCCGAGTGTGGTGTAGGGTTTTGGCAAGGGACAGGGGAAGGCGAGGACTGTTCAGCAGTGTTTATGTGTCTATGTGAACGGAGAAGAGGACGAGGAGAGTTTTTTTTTTTTTTTTGAGAAACACAGTACAAACGCAGACGCTCACATACACGCGCATACACTCACCCCTATGAACGCACACACGCACACCCTACCCCTATGAGCATCTCCGGAAGACTGAGCCAGCGGATTGGATCTTGAAATTGACGAAGTCACCACAAGCGCCTCGCTGTCGACGGGAACGTACCGAATGGAAATTTTTCATATTTGACACCTCATACAGTACAATAGACATGTCTATTTTACTCGGAAATATCTTTGCCTCCCGTGCTCCAGTACTCCAAATCGAAAATTATTTTTTACTAGGACAAGACCCGTGCGTTGACACGGAATAAAGTAAAAAAGAATTTACTCATAATCTTGATTGAGTGAAAATAAAACACGACGCAATAGCTAAAATTTTCTTCATCTCGAAAAAAATCCTAAAGCACATCTGCTAAATTGTCAGATTAAATAAACTCTTTAAAAGATATAAATTCACTATATTTTTATTTTGAAGCTCACCAGAGGCCCTGATATGAACCTCGTGTTTCATTCTCCTATTTTATGTTTTTTTTTGTAACTACGAAAATTGTTTTCTTCGGTCGAAATATTCACATAAGCAACTACAGTTGTACCTACATTTTACGGTTGTATGTTCACCTCAATTGTTATTGCAGTTATTAAATTGATAGATAGGCAAAAGAAACCGACAATTGAATTTTCTATGCGGAGTTTTTTTTCTATATCTTCTGTTTGTTGTTGGGTGTTGACTTACTCTCTCAAAATATGTAGCCATTCATCTCTTTTTTCTCCTCTTTGGCGGTTCTTTCTCGGCCTCCTTTCGAGCAATTTTGTATGAGCAGCTCCTGCTACACCTTGTCGCACCCTAGGTTTCTACCAGCTCGGCAGTCCACCGTATGACGCCCCTCCGATCTCGCCAACATCATTTCTTTCACCTCCATTTTCTCCCAATAGCTTGCACTCGCCGCAGCAATGATGACTTCAATAGTGTTCGAAATTCATCTACCACCGACAGAACCAATCTCACATTATAGTGTTTGTTCGGAACAACGTGCAAGGAAAACAAATTCAGAAATCTTTGCCACTTAAAGTTCAGAAATATTTTCACCATGAAGCAGCGAAGGTCAGCTTGTACCGGCAACAGCTTGTAATTCCTCAGTGGAGCAACCAATAGGTACTGTAGATCTTATTATCCTTATTATCTTCCTCATCATATACAGGGAAAACTAATGTAACATAACCTAGCTTCTTTTCTCCAGCATTGCTATTTTGCTTGATATCTAGAATTTGACCTTTTGCCGTACTTGCTTCATCACCATTATTGAGTGCCATCATCTGTGGAGCATGGTGAACAGAAGTTGGTTCTGTCCCGGTTGGATATCAGACTGCAGGAGCACTTGAGAGAACGCCCACACCAAGGTCGTGCATCACCTCCCGGCGTTGCGCTTCTTCCATTGGATCGATGCGGACTTTCGGGTTCCATGGCGACGGCGACCACGCACGCAGCACCTGGACACCCACTCCGTGCCACCTCAGCCTGAGATGCTCCTCCTCATCTGGATCAGCCCCTCCATATTTTAGTGACGCGTTGCTGATGCTCAGCCTGTAAGTGGGTATGTCCGGGGGTGCCCACTAACTGATCACCTATGTCCGCCAGACTTTCTCGATCGGGACGCCGCTTGCTGCGCAATTAATTCGTTCAGACGTAGCGGCGTTCACTGTGCCCACCTACACCCGCTAATGCTACTCACGATTGTTTTCCGGAAGTATTTCCAAATACGGCGATCTCAGACATGCATCACACGGCGGCGTGGCGAGGGGCGGCCGGCGCCCGCGGCGGCGTGGCGAGGAGCGACGCGGCCGGCGCCCGTGCCCGCGCAGCCCGGCGCCCGCGGCGGCTTGGCAAGGAGCGAGGCGCCGGCGAGGCGGCGGCGTGTAGGAGCGACGAGGCCGGCCCGTGCCGCGCAGCCCGGCGCCCGCGGCGGCGTGGCGCGGCACGCCGGCGCCGTGCTCGCGGCGGCCGGTGCTCGCAGCCGACGCCCGCGCGACCGGCGTGGCGAGGCGCGGCCCGTGCTGCTCCCCACGGATCTGGCCGGGATTCTTCTGCTCGAGGGGCAGGGTTAGCTTGGCCGTGGCCGGAGAAGGTTAGCCGAGGGAGGGAGGGACGTCCGGTTGAGCGGAGGCAGGGAGGAGCCTGGATGCGGAGGAGTGAGCAAAGGAAGCGAATCTTCCATGTCGGAAGGGGTGAGCAGAGCCGCGGAGGGAGAAGCCTCGAAGACTAGTCAATCCCTAGTCGAAGCGGCATGGCGGCGGTAGCGGACGCGTCGTCAGTGTCCATCAGTATTTTTTCGCTGGTCGTGGGTTTTAACTTAAAGGAATAAAGTGGGTTGGGCTAGCGGCACCGTGGACGGCCCGCCACCACTTACAGGCCTAGCTGATGCTGCGTTCACTAGTATAGGCGGATAGCGGAGTTTCTGTGGCGCACCAACAAAAAATGTTTCCGAAACCCTGTTTAAATAAATTTTTTATTGCACCACAAGCTAATGCGCCACAAATAATGGACCCAAATCAATCAGTGGCTGCACCATGTGCGCCATGTAAATAAGACATTCGTGGCGCATAGGACCGTGCGCCAAAATTAAGTCATTCTATGGCGCATGTGGGATGGTGCGCCACGAAACTACACATTTGTGGCGCACATGAGTTCCATGCGCCACAACATTTTTTGGCTCCCCACGCAACTCCACCCCCCGTGGATCGCTTTTGACCTCTGTAAAAAATAAAAGAAATAGATAGAAATTTCAAAAAATAAATGCCATCAAGATGCCCATGTACCATGTCATCTAGCAACACTAAAAATTAACAAACATGAATTTCAACTTTTTTTGCAAATTTGCGTTGCAAAATCATCAAACTGGATTTCTGGTTGCATACGAACTCGAAAAAAGACGCATAATATATCAGAATGTTCCCACGAAAATTCTACATCCGAATTCACCGGGCTTGCCCGGTTGGACAATTTTTAGAACCCGAAAAGAGTAAAAAGTTACAAGTTAAAGATTTTTTGCTGCAAAATACAAAAAGAAAATCTGCGCACCAACGCCCATGCGCCATGAATTAAGCTCCGAAATGAAATTTCTGCCGCCTCCTCCACTTCTCCTCCACTTCTCCTCACTTCTCCTCCACTTCTCCTCACTTCTCCTCCTTGGACTTCTCCTCCACTTCTCCTCCTCCTCCTACACCACCACCACCACCACCACCTCCTCCGGCCGGCCTCCTCCACCACCACCACCTCCGGCCGGCCTCCTACTCCGGCGACCTCCTCCTCCGGCCGACCTCCTCCTCCTCCTACTCCGGCGACCTACTCCGGCGACGACCACCTTCTCCTCCTCCTCCGGTGACCACCACCACCTCCGGTGACCACCACCACCTCCTCTTCCTCCACCACCTCCTCCACCACCACCACCTCCACCACCACCTCCACCACCTCCACCTCCACCACCTCCTCTTCCTCCACCACCTCCTCCACCACCACCTCCTCCACCACCACCTCCTCCTCCACCACCACCACCTCCACCACCTCCTCCTCCACCACCACCACCACCACTACCACCTTCTCCTCCTCCTCCGGCCGCCCTCCTCCTTTCCAGCGAAATATAAAAAAAACTAAAAAAATCGGCGGCCCAAGCCTCCGGCGACGGGCCTCGCTCCGCTCGTCAGAAGTTAGCCTCCCTTTAGTATATGAATTTGGATCACAATACAACAAACTCCACCTTGAGACAAATTCCATCTTGTAGCATGAACTTCAACAATCTCCTGAACAACAAAGGAAAAACACTTGGCGCCAACAACCACTTGGGCTAAACAGTTATACCAACCAAGCTCGAGCAAAGCTCAAACTTGGAAACAGAACTGGCTTTGTCATCATATCAAGGATTATCATGAGTACTTATCTTGCATACCTTCAGTTTACCTTGAGCAACAATGTCGCGAATATAATGGTACTTGATGTCAATGTGCTTTGTCCTCTCATGGAACATTTGATCTTTAGTAAGGTATATTGCACTTTGACTGTCATAAAACAAGTTAATGCAAGAATCATCTCCACAAAGCTCAAGATACAAACCTTTCAACCAAACAGACTCTTTGCAAACTTCATTAATTGCTATATATTCTGCTTCGGTTGTAGATTGGGCAACAACAGATTGTAACGTTGCCTTCCAACTCACAGCACATCCACCAACAGTGAACACATAACCTGTGAGGGATCTTCTCCAAATCGGCAGCAAAATCTGAATCCACATAGCCTACGAGTCCCTCACCGGTCTTGCCAAACTTCAAGCAAGCTTTGGATGTGCCACGAAGGTACCTGAAAATCCACTGAACAGCTCTCCAATGTTCTTTACCAGGATCAGCAAGTATCGACTGACCAAACTCATAGCATAGGATAAATCAGGACGAGAACAAACCATGGCATACATCAAGGAACCAACAGCACTAGAATATGAAACTCGAGACATGTACTCAATATCTTCATCAGTACTAGGACATTGCAATGCTGACAATTTGAAGTGAGAAGCAATTGGTGTACTAACAGACTTTGCATCATGCATATTAAAACGATGAAGAACTTTCTGAATGTAATTTTGCTGACTAAGAAATAACACACTAGATTTTCTGTCTCTTGTAATTTCCATACCTAGTATTTTCTTAGCAAGACCAAGATCCTTCATCTCAAACTCACTACTTAATTGTGCTTTCAAAATAGTGATCTCTTTCTTGCTCTTGGCAGC
The DNA here is from genome assembly GCA_030979885.1 of Lolium multiflorum. Taxonomy (NCBI): domain Eukaryota; kingdom Viridiplantae; phylum Streptophyta; class Magnoliopsida; order Poales; family Poaceae; genus Lolium; species Lolium multiflorum. The sequence continues at coordinate 16,894,343 of CM061751.1, forward strand.
AATCAACATATCATCAACATATAACAGCAAGTATATTGGTGATCCATTGACAAACTTGATGTAAACACAACTATCATACTTAGATCTCTTAAACTCATGTGCAAGCATAAATGAATCAAACCTTTTGTACCACTGTCTTGGAGACTGTTTCAGACCATAAAGGGACCTCTTCAACTTGCAAACAAGATCCTCCTTACCAAACAACAAAACCTTCAGGTTGGTCCATGTATATCTCCTCCTCAAGCTCTCCATGCAGAAAAGCAGTCTTCACATCTAACTGCTCAAGCTCAAGATCACGCATAGCCACAATACCAAAGAATGCACGAATGGAACTATGCTTCACAACCGGAGAGAATACATCATTATAATCAATACCTGGAATTTGGCTGAAACCTTTTGCTACTAACCTTGCCTTAAACCTCGGAGGCTCATTAGGAGACAAACCTTCCTTTCTTTTAAATATCCACTTACAACAGCCTTCTTTTGTTTAGGCAAGGGCACAACATCCCATGTGCCATTCTTGTCAAGCGATTGCATCTCCTCTTGCATAGCAGAAATCCACTTCACGTGGTCAACGGATGCAACACCTCAGTATATGTAGCAGGTTCGTATCATGCTCCACCTGTTCAGCACAACTCAAAGCATGATGAACAAGATTACATTCTTCAATCAAACGAGGACGTGGACCTTTTTCGGTCTATCAGCAGCAATGGAACTATTTGTTTGCTGCAAAACAGGTGGTGAGTGCTGAACAACAATGTTATCAATTTCAGCATCATTTTCTTTCTCCTCCACGTGCTCCACCTGCACGCTAATCCTCTGTTGTTCATCATCGAAAAAAAATCAGCATCAGAAACATCTGTAGATGAACTCTTATAAAACATGACAACCTCATTAAAGACTACATTCCTGCTATGCAAAACTTTCTTAGTTTCAGGATTCCATAACTTGTATGCCTTAACTCCGAACCATAACCAAGAAACACACACTTAACAGCCCTAGGCTCTAGCTTTCCATTATCAACATGAGCATAAGCAGTGCAACCGAAAACTCTCAACTGTGAATAATCAGCAGGTGAACCAGACCATACCTCAATAGGAGTTTTCTTATCAAGCGGAATACAAGGTGACCTGTTTATCAAGTAACAAGCGGTGGAGGCTGCTTCAGCCCAAACGTCTATGCATACCGGCATTAGACAACATGCAGCGAGCCTTGGAGATGATGGTTCTGTTCATCCTCTCCGCCACACCATTCTGCTGAGGAGTATATGGGATGGTGTGGTGCCTGACAATGCCTTCATCGCTGCAATAATCATTGAAAACAGTAGAACAAAACTCCATGCCATTGTCAGACGAAGCAATTTAACTTTCTTTTCGGTTTGCTTCTCTACCATAACTTTCCACTTTCTAAAAGCATCAAACACATCAGATGGCCACACTTTTCTGGAGTAATCATCTATGATAGTAAGCATGTAATTTGCACCACCAAGAGAAGTCTTGCGGGAAGGTCCCCACACATCAGCATGCACATAATCTAAAATCCCTTTGGTGGTATGAACGGAAGCATTGAATTTAACTCTTTTATGCTTACCAAAAATGCATCACAGAACTCAAACTTACTCAAATTGCAGCCATCTAGCAGGTCTCTCCTGTGCAATTCTGCCATGCCATGTTCACTCATATGTCCAAGACGCATATGCCACAGATTAGTTTTACCAGGTTCATCAGGAATAACACAGCAATACCAGATAAAGTGCTACCTCTAAGAACATATAACTTTGCAGAATTCATATCACCAATCATGTGAACGAGAGAACCTTTGTTACCTTCAGAACTCCGCGAGAACCGGAGTGTTTGTACCCGTCAACGTCAAGGGTAGAGAGATTTAGCCATGCCGGTATGTGTCTAACATCTGTCGAGTGCGTGTCATGCCATCATGCATCTTGATCTGAACGGAGCCAATGCCCACGATCTCACGTGGGTTGTTATCTCCCATACGCACAACATCTCCACTCTGCACAAACTCATAAGAACTGAACCAGTTTTTGTTACAGCAAATATGAAATGAACATGCAGAATCAAGGATCCACTCATCATTACCAGAAACACAACCAGCAAACACAACTAGGCAATCGCCATCAGAATTATCACTGGAAACAACAGCAGCCTTACCATCACCCTCGATTTGTTTTTCCAAGTACCGTTTCTTTTCTCTTTGTTCTGCAACTTCCAGCAATCATCAATATTGTGGCTAGTTTTCTTACAATACTTGCAGAACTTACCATCTCGTCCCTTGGACTTTGAGCGACCTCTGTCGGTCTTGCTTTATCTCTGTAGTTGTTGTTTCTGTTCTCGGTCCCCTCGGACCTTGCTTCTGCCTTAGATGACGAACCCTCTGCCCGCACCATAGATTTCATCTTTTCCCTGCTGGAGGGCCTCATAAACTTCGGCAAGGGTTAGTTCATCACGACCGTATAACAAGGTGTCTCGAAAATTCGCAAAATAATTAGGCAACGAGACTAACAGTATAAGAGCTAGATCCTCATCATCATATTTTACCTCCATGGATAGCAAATCAGAAACGATCTCTTTAAAGATCGATAGGTGATTCATCATTGACGCACCTTCTTGCAGCTTGTGCGAGAACAACTTCATCTTCACGTGCATCTTACTGGTTGGATCTTTGGACATGCAGATCGATTCCAGTTTCAACCACAACGCCGCTGCGGATTTCTCAGCCAGCACTTCCTGCAAGATATTGTTGGATAGATGAAGCTGAATTAATGAAAAAGCCTTACGGTCTTTCCTCTTTTCATCGTCGGTCCAGGTCTTGGCATCTTTCTTGCCAAAACCATCAAGAGCTTCATCCAGATCAGAAGATTGGGTAAGTATCGCCCTCTTCACTTGCCACGAGAAAATCTCGTGGTGTAATCCAGCTGCGGTAGATCGAACTTCAACGAAGACATGTCGCAAAACCCTAGATTGAAACACGGGCTCTGATACCACTTGTTATAAAAGCGACAAGCAAATAACGAAGAACGAAACAAGAACACACGCAGGGGACACAAGATTTAACGTGGAAAACCCCTTCCAACACAGAAGGAAAAAAAACCACGGGCGCCAAGCAAAACTTCACTATATCGGGAGGTGTTTACAAACGCCGTGGATTATCTTATAATCTGATAAACCCTAGCGGCGGCTTACAAGATGTATAAATGGGCGGTGCCAACGATCCGTACCGTACCGCGGGGGCTGCCGCCCCCGCACCCCTTCGCAGGCGTCCTGCAGGCACGACGTATGGGCTAACTTGACTCCGCTACGCTCGGCCCAAGCCTCCAGCGATGGCCTCGCTCCGCTCGTCAGAAGTTAGCCTCCCTTTAGTATATGAATTTGGATCACAATACAACATGGAAAAAACAGTCCCAACGTCAATACATGGACTGACCATATTGTCACACATACTTAGGTTCTGTAATATACTGATGCTCTTTGAACAGAAATTACAGCAGTTTGACCAAAACATAAATGTCAGTGTAGACTGACCTTTTTCTCAGGGAAAACACATGCGTCTCCATAAATCTACTTTGAGGAACGTAGACATTAAGGCAGGCATCAATGGAAATACTGAGGGATGTAGGCACACCTGAGATGCTTGCATAGCACAGTAGTAGTGCCACTCAGACCAGGCGGCCACGGGCAGGCAAAGTCAACCAGAACCACCGCCCTCACCTCCACCACCACGTAGACTCAATGTATTTTTCCAAAATCCTAGGAATTGAAGTACTGTATAAGTTAATTAATTACATGAAAAGAGGTGATCAGAGAAGCAGAAATTCTAATAAGGACAGTGGTATAGAGAAAATCGTATCAGCACATCTGCAAAGAAATTCACAGCCGTGTAGGAAAGAACTGAGGTGAGGGTTAGTATTCATCAGGAAGTTTCAGTCCAGAAGCAAAAAGGATAATGGCAAACACTAATTTATAAGCTTGTCTGCACAGTGTATTTGGTAGAAAGAAAATGTCAAACATCAAAACACTATTGTTAGTAGAATACACATCGGAGGTGAAATATATGGCCTCAAGTGTAACCTGTATCAGCTCAAACTGGATGTTCCCAGCCAGCTTCAGAGGATAACCTATGGACAGAGAAAAATTAGTGGAATGGTAGTCAAACTGAAGAAAAAAGGAAAGAAACGTTCCAACAAAAAGGTACCTATAGGGGTAATGGCTTTCAAAAGACACCTCTTGATGTCAGATGCTGGATGGAGCTGAGGTTGAAACCTACATATATTTAGCTATTTAACGGTAAGTCCCTAATACCATGCCTCTAGTTTAAAAAAAATGGAAAAATATATGAAAGAATGTACTCATGGTCGGAAGTTTTATTAGCAGATGGGATTAGTAACTGGCTTTAATAAGTGCAAGAAAAATTAATGGAGAAATTGCTCATGCCTTTGAACCTAATACTGAAAACTACCTAGACAAGGCAAAACAGATTCAAACCAGTATGCAAATACAGAGAGCGAGACAACGTAAGCAACTATAAAGTCAATTAATTGAGTGAGAAAATATAAGTAACAGATGAAAGAACTAAAATCCGAGCCGGAAAATCAAATCTGATCCCGGGTGCATATGCACCCGGTATGTATAAAACATATTTCCAAACCGTAAAAAAATTAGGAAAAAAATTTAGCATGTAGAGGGACATGTTCTATGTGTGCACGTAAATTTTCACCTAAAACCAACATTTTTTGTACCATGTGTAAAAAAGGCAAATAATGCCTCAAAAAATAGACTATTTTAGCACCTAGGATTTGTCTTTTTTGCACAAGGCATGAAACATATCGGTTTTTGCTGAAACAACTTTGTAAGCATGTAACATGTCAAGGTATACACAAAGAATTTTTATTTGTATTTTTCTAACATTTTTAAATATATTTAATATGCGTTTCAAATAAAGGGTGCATATGCACCCGGGTGTAGAAACACCCTGTCCCATCCGAGCTATGATCTTTTAGTTATGGAGGAATTGAAAATATACATGGAAGCATCAAAAGGAAATATAGAGGAAGAACTTACAGGAAAAATAATATCACTTAGCTTAATCACTGCCAGAGTAAAGAGTAATGGTGTTTCCTGTAGACATCAAACAAAACCAAAAAATGACATATTCAGTATTGAGATGGTAACATCAAGCATTTCTTCTTCCCGTGTGTATTGTTTTATTCATTCAGAATTTATGACTGTGGAAAATAAATAGTATGGTTTGTGTATGTACTGCTAAGACTAAATAGCATCAAGATTACATGTGATGTAAACTATCAACAATAGCTAGAACTTGAAATACGTGCAAGCGTTGACTTGCTAGTATTTGAGGAGAGCACCGGTAGCACAAAAGTTCAACCAAAACCTCCCTTGTCTTCTCAAATTTAAATTGACCAAGCTGGATATAAGGATGTATTTCACTTGCTTTTTTTTTACTTGGTGATCTATTATGATCCCCAAGTGCGTTTTCATGCATCATCATAGATTGAGGTACCTGGATTTAAGAAGTAAATGCCGCAACGTAGTAAAATCTTGAGCTGCAAAAAGATGCATGCACCTGCATCAACAAAAATCGCGAGTTAAAGTTATTTTCCTTGAACCAAACGATGAGCCTGCAGGAACAAAAAAAACCTTGCCCGTGGTGATCTCCATGGAAAACTCACCTTGCTTAACCTAGCACTCATGCTCCACGGCGTGGGAGAACTGGAGGATGGTACCCGCTGGCTTCTTCGGCAGCACAAGGCCTCAAGGTGGTTGTTCTGACAGTGGTGGAACTTCGTGAGGGACCTTCTCCTCTCTGAGGAGCATGTTCTCCCTGGCCGCAACATCACGGACCTTCTGTCGGAGCAGCTACCTGCAGGAGGTGCGCATGACGATGGCGTTGTGCGCGAGGCCAGCATGTCCGGTGGAGTTGGATCCAGGAGGCTGATCCAATCATGGCAGGGAGGATCCCACCGCGCGGGGAGCTACTCTTGTTTGCAGTGGCGGACCTAGAAAATAATTGAAGCCTGGGCAAGCCAAAACCCAAGCGGATTTTTTTAACACGAAATCATCGAATATAAGCATAATATAGAGAAAATGTAACTTCCACAACAGCTTTCATCTAAAAGCTAGATCTAATACATCATAACACATCAAATATTCATAGGTGCTAAATATATGAAATCTCAACACATTTCGAGAACAAAATCTCAGCACATATAAAAAAACTCCCTAAAAGATTTGAAGCAACAGTGGATTGCAAAAGCCCATACCTCTGAAGCTCCAAAATTATAAAAACATGATCAAAGTTCTTATTTATCACAAGTCGCATTATTTTAAAGTACTCTATGCAAATTTACCGGTCCAATAAAAATATATTAGTATGTGTGAAATTTTTTTTGGGTGATTATTTGACACCAGGAGGCAGGAGCACCAGTGCCCGAGATCCAAATTGTTTTTTCGTGAATGGAGGGAGTAATTTAACTTCAGTTTAACCAATTAGAATTAAATTGAAATATAAAATATCCAACCGTCGATTATAGTTCTAAACTACTGATTTTAGGCAAACAACAAGCAATAAACAACTATTCTAATTATCCATGTGGTTCTGGCCCTAAAAGATACTACACTGGGCATAAAATTACTTAAGCGGCCAATCAGTAGGCACAAATTCGTACGAAAAACAACACCTGCTTGACGTCTCGCCTCGCCGGAAGGAACGACAGGCGCGTCCGCTCGCAACTGGGTGAGGGTCTCTTTCCTTTGCAAGCTTGGGGATTTACGGATGGATCCGTTGGCCGCTACTTTATCCCAGGAAGAAGAGGGATTGATCGATTCCTCCAGGAAGAGGTTGTGCTGTACTTTACTGATGTTGGCTTGTTGATAGTGTGGGGCAGATTGAGGCCTATGAAAGGGCCGTGGGGCAGATCGAGGCAGGAAGCCTTGGTAAGCTCTGACCATCGATAATTCCCTTGGGATTTCTCCCAACACAGGACGCGCGCCGGCGTGAAGCCATCTTTGCGGGCCAGCGGAGGTGGGGCGGCGGCAAGGACGGTGGACAGACTACCGATGCGTCGAGATCGAGGTGGAGCATTCTTCGATCGAGAGTGGTGACGGGGGAGGCCGGGAGGGGAGAGGATGGTGGCGCTGGAATCGGGAGATGATGTGGAGTTTCCTTTCTATGGTTTTCGATTCTGATGGTGCCGGTGATTTCTTTCTAATTTCCTTTACTTTCCTTTCTAATGGCACGGTGATTAATTGTTTGATTGTGTAGTGGGAGGGCAAATTGGTCATATAAAAAATATGTAGGACGAAATCTCAGACCGGAGGAAACAGAACCAGTTCTTCCTTTTTATATAGTAGAGATAGATTAACATGTGAAATCTCAATTTGGAATGGTTCATATTCTGAGCTAAACAAAAATGACCAAGTCCGGATTTTTTTGGAGATTTAAAATATCTATACTCAGACACATACTTTTAACATTTTTGTACAGTTTAAAATACATATTTTTCTAATTGATAGTTTGCACGCTTGTGGGATACTTTGCTGGCTAAATCCAGATTTTTTTTCAAAAGTTTTTAGTACTCAGAAATATGATATTTATATATTTAAAAAAACATGGGATCATTGGTACTTAAGTGCACCAAATCTCCACCCCAATCATCATGGTTAAGTGTATATTTGTAAGATGTGTCTGCTCACTGCGATCAAGATCCTTTTGCCTATTCTTCCTCCAAATAAGAGAAGCAAAAGGAGATCGTAGGCACGGTCAGTGATGACTTGCGGGTCACATGAGGTGGCAGGGACTAAAATTTCAACATGATTTTCGAAATTTTGGTAGGTGCCGAAATATAATTTTCTCAAATTTTGTACTATATTTGCACCAAATTTTAACTATATAAATTTTTTAGTTATGAAAAAATTCAATGAAATTTGGACGAGGAAATATCAAAATAATTTCTTAAAAATCCGGCACGCGTGTATCAACTCAAACTCCAGTGGATGCTTCTGCGGGTATCGCATGCGCATGTTAACTAGACTACATATGGAGCGTTGTCGCAGGATTTGGTATTGAATGAGTGATCGTGACAAACTCTGAGCCACTGAGTTGACTATGTATGGTTAGAGATGGGCATCACATTATTTGCATTACCATGTATCCCCCATTTTATTTAATCAAATTGTTGAGGTTCCTGGGGATTTATTGAACTATGCCAAAGCCAGTGTTCACCTTAGGAGGCTAGTTCCGAACTTAATTCCTCATGGGGTATCACACCTCCAGTATGGAGACGATACCATGTTATTGATTGAGCATGATGAGGAGAGTGTGAGGACAGTAAAATTTATGTTTTATTGTTTTTAAGCAATGTCTGGCCTCCGCATCAATTACCAAAAAAGTGAAGTTTTTCGTGTTGGGGTGTCACAAAGTGAACTAGATAGAATTGTTATGATGCTTAACTGTGAGGTAGGGTAGTTTCCTATCATCTACCAAACCTCAGTTGAACATTTGGATTCTGTACCTGAGAAACTAACTAAGAAATTAGCAAATGGCTGCTCTGGGCAAGCTTCTTGTGGTGGGAGAGCTATCTTGATTGATTCCTTCCTTGGTAACTTGGCTACTTATGCTATGTTTTTTCCTTCTTTTGTCGAAAGGGACCCATTATAAAATGGATATGATTAGAGCTACATTTTCTTGGAAGGGTGAGGCGATAAGGAAAAGTATCATATGATCAAATGGGATGTGTTGTGCAAACCCTGAAGAATTTGGTGGCTTGGGCTTCAGTGATTCTAGGACAAGAAACATTTTATTTTTTAGAAAATGAATTTACAAACTAGTAGGAGGTGTCAAGATTTTAGTTGCCAATTGCTTAGAAACAAGAACATGCGTGATGCTGGTTTCTACCAATCAGACAGCTCTGGGGGGGGTCCCAATTTTGGAAAACTCTTCATAAAATCAAGTTTTGGTTCCACAAAGGGATTTTTTATGATGTGGGAAACGGGCAGAGTGTATTTTTCTGGCATGATATGTGCTTAGGTTACTGTCCTTTGAAAACTTGTTTCCCTTTGGTCTTTTCATGTTGCAAAGAGAAAGATAAAATTGTTGCTGAAATTTTTAATGGGCAGTCATGAAGTTTATCTTTTAATAGATCGTCTGGCCCTGGTGAGATTTAGGAATGGCAGGCGTTTTGTGCTTTGCTTGCTAACGCATGTTGTCTGACTCAATTGATAAAGTTAAATGGATTTTGGATGCTAACTAAGTATTCTCTACCAGGTCTCTATACAGGTTTATTTTGAATCCTGGTGTTAGGGACTTGATGATGTCGATATAGAGTCCTGGTAGAGAATACTTGAACATAATCTCTTCTCAAACCTTAACCAAATCTCAACCAAAATTTAGCCATGAACCGTTGCATCAAGGTATAGTAGGTCAACATCATGGATCGTGGTATTGAGTTATAAATCTTCGTTTCGCACGCGAAAATGCAATTTTTTTCCAACACGAGCAGGTACTTGGTGCCGACCTTGCCAAACTCTACGTCGTGGAGAATGTTTCATTAAACTTTGGGAGGCGTGTTACTTTTTTTAACTTTTCAAAAAGAATCGACTTTGCCGCTTCTCACCAAACTCAGTCATACAGAGCATACTCAAACCCCTGCCAACATGCTATAGGTGCCTCATCGCCAAGAAAAGAGAGAAGTAAAACTTTACTTCTTAACCATATCCAAAGATTCACTTTTCAACCTTGAACTTTATGTTTGTTCAAATTGCACATCAAACGTCGAAAACTAGTTCCAATGCCCTTCTCCGTCCAAGTTAACAAATTTTGACCTGTTTTGAGTCATGTATTTGTTGATATGTTACGGTTTCTCTCTCATCTAGGCCAACTCAGCATATCAGTTTGGCGACTCATTAATTGTGATAAACTTATTGTCCTTAACATAATTTAGTGACCAATGTGGCAATTTTTAGCTAAAATTTGACATACTTTTTGAGAGAAACCTGTTGTTTTAGTTCGAATTTTAAAAATTGGTTACGAAGTTCAAACTGCACATATTTCATAAATATATCTAGTAAATCAATCCGATGACCAGTATGACGAAATTTAAGCTTGTGTTGACATCAAATTAAGAGAAAACGTGTTTAAATGTCAACTGCGGGGTGATCATTATTCATTAAGGTAAGTTTACAAGTTCTACTTAAAAAACATTGACACTCCAGCCCCGTTTAAATGGATTTGGAAATCCAAAATATGGCCCAAACTAAAAGACTGCGTGGCTTTTGTTGTCTGACAGGTTAAACACTAGAAATCTCTACTATATAAAAAGGAGGAACTTGTTCTGTTTCCTCCGTCGAAAGTTTCGTCCTACATATTTTTCATATGACCAATTTGCCCTCCCACCAAATCTCTGTATACTACTCCCTCCGTCCTCTCCCCAAAATACCCCTTCGCTCAGTCTTTCCTCCTCGAGAACCTAGAGCCGCCGCCCCCGTTGCTTTGAATTCTGAGCGGCTTCTTTACTGCTCATCTTCCATCCAGTGGAAGAAGAGGATGGCTTTTCCTCCATGTCGTCGTCCGAGCGTGCACCAACCGGAGTTGTGGGCTTGCAGGGAGAGCGTGGCCACGTTCCCGCGATGATAGGCGAGTGCAGCGGCCTTCCCGCGCTGGTGGGCGACCTTCCCGTGGTGCTTGGCGCGCGCGACGTCCAGCATGGCGTGCACGGCGACCATCCCGTGTTGGGAGAGCACGGCAGCGTCCGCGTGCTTCTGGACGACCGCCGCGGCCTGCCTGACGTGGGCGCCGTCCTTCCCGTCCTTGCCGAGTGCGGAGGCCTCTCGGTGGCGCTGGAAGGAGCACGAGGTACTACATGGTGTTACCGGCGACGGCGATGGTGTTGACGTGCCAGGCGAGCGCGGATCGCGGAGGCGTCCTCGTGGTGCTGGAAGAGCACAACAGCCTGCATGGTGCTGCCGGCGGCGGCGTTGGTGTGTTGGGCGAGCGCGGCGGCCTTCCCCATGGTGCCGCACGAGCATGAGGTCCTCCCTTTCATGGATGTAGGGCACATGCAGGAGGACTGGTTCCTCACGGATTGGGCAAAAAATCGCCGCGGATCGCCATGCCAATATTAATGTTGCGTGCGTGGTACAGGAGAGAGAGGGCACGATCGAGGAAGGAAATATTGAGGCACCAAGGCAACTTGGGAGAGAATGAAGGAGGAATTAAGGGCTGCATGCAGGTACGGTGCAGAATTGGAAGTTTTTTCCATCCCGATCGCTCCTTACTCCACGAGCCAGAATTTTTGCACGAGCTAGGGAGTACCGAGGAAGAGGTTCCGTTTTCTGCCACCCACTATGTTGCTCTGTTTCTTCCAACCTCGCTTCCTCGCGTTCCGCCTCTCCTTTGTTCACAAATCACAACCGGCTAATTAAATACTCCGGTAATAGCTCTTCTCCTTTCTCCCCTCGCGTTCGTTCTGAGCGAGAGCCACGCCCATGACTCCGCCCCGCGCCGCCTGCCGCCCGCTATCGTTCTCGTTCTCCTGCCGCCGCCCTGCGCTAGCGCCCTGCCCACGCCGCGGTCGCCTCCTTATTTCGTCGCCGGGATCCCAAAATAACTATGAAGCTCTTAGTTTGCAGAGTAATCTTAATGGGCCCAAAATTCTTCGCCGGATCAGGTTTGTAGGAGAAATAATGTAGCAAACTTGGATTCGTAATACTGGAAGTTTTTTTTCATGATATAATGTTTATATATTTCCTGTTGTTCCATTTTCACTATGCCTCAAATGCACTATATTTCCAAATCCAATGAGATCGCTCGCTCTAATCAATTGCCATTCTTGACATGACTTCAGGTGCAGAAATTTGTGATAATTTATGGCCATTTTCAACAAAGTATGTAATTATTGATTGATCTCTAACAATCATTTCATATGTATCTTGAAAAGAGAGCTTACTAGATCTTCCAATGATTTATTGTAAGATCTAGGAATAATACAAGTGTATCAGGTCGAAGAGGGTTTGCATGTTCAGGCCTGTTCGTTTTTACATGTTTGAGAAATTAATAAGTAATGTAAACTCCAGGTTATCAAAACAACATGAATAAAAAAAAAGAGGGCTGTGTTGTCCATGGGAAGCTTTTCTGCTAGCGTTTTTGTTGGTCTGAGTGGATGTTTTTTTATAGAAGCGATATTAATGGATTAATTTTGATCGGTTTTAAGCAAATTAGTGTCTTATTAATTATTTAATACTATGGTAGACATTAATTTTTATGTATACTATGTTATATGTGCGATAATCTTTTTTTTATAACCAGTGTATCATGATGCAGTCCTTCGCTTAGCAGATGTAATTGCTCCCTTCTATGTCGTAATACTTATGTCTCCTCTTTAACATAACCATGCTACTGTTTAAGAAATAGACTGCTGTGCAATAGTTATATGTCAAAATCTTTGTTATGTATTTGTTAAAAATAGTTGATCCATCTCCTATGTATGCTGAATAGAGTCAACGACCTATATACTGACATCTGAAGTAGTTAATGTTTGTTTACATACTATGTAGTAGTGTATAGGGTTGTTAATTTATGAAATTTAAGTCTTCCCACTATACACAACTGAAGTATTAAATATTTCTATTTTGTCCTTTTCTAATATTCCCGGCACTTGGGATAACCATTGGTAGGTTGGTCAAATCATGCCAAGTCTATTTGCTCGCAGACCATTTTAGTTTATATTGTTGCACAAACATTTATCGTGCTAGAACTTGAAACCATGCAGATGCACAATAATTAGGGATGAAAATAGAGCAGATACGAACGGAACTGAGTGGTGCCACATTTGTTTTTACATTTTTTTGCGAAAGGAAAACCGAATACAGAAACCCAGAAACCCCGGAAACAAAAACGGAATCAGATATTGTCAGCAACAGGTATGGCAAGTGCGGACACGGAGTGATGCGGATATTGGCCAGAATAAAGAAAACCCTTAAATCATACCCAAAAAATCTAACGCATTCAAACAAGCCAGCAAAGTAGTTCCCCAATTCTAGCGTGGTCCTTGATTTACTATGGAATAAGGGAAGCTAAAACCTTGGAAGCCTCCACAATTAAATGAAGGGATTACGTGATTGCCAATTTTTGGAAGAGCCGCTTTGGAAGTTCGGAAGGGCAAGGTCATTTGACTGGCATGTGGGACTGGGCGATGCACATCAACCCTAAATTAGAAATTCCATATTAGCCGAAAATGAAAATTGCGTTTCCGCACCTGTTAGGCTGTTACGCCGAAAAACGTTGCTCCGCTTTTGTTATCATTTTTGCCAAAAAAGTTCCGTTTCCGTTTTCCAAAATTCCATTTCCGTTTTCATATTTCCATTCCATTTTCATTTTTCCACCGAAAAGTCGAAACCTTTCCGCTCCACTTTCATCCCTAACAGCAATCTTGTATGTTATTGCGTTCGCTATTATCATGTTGTAGTACAAGATGATATCTCTGATTTTTTAAATTTTTATAGTGAGTTGTGAATTATATATTTATGCATGAGAAATAAAATTTGAGTACCCGTGGCAACGCACGGGCATTTGTACTAGTATGTTAAAACACAGACACTACGACATTGGAAATAACTTTACATGCACATCGTGTGATTCAGGGGAAGAGTAGACATTAGAACATTTATTCTTCACTTATGATTTTGCTGCATAATGTTGGAATAAACTCGGTATAAATTGGAATCATCAGTGCAACAGAATTGAAGCTATTATTCAAGCAAAAGATAATTTCCAAGGTGGCCTATTTCTAGAGATTTTTATCATTGCCGCCTGGGGATCTGGAAAGAGCGCAATAATGTTCTCTTCGAAGGGATTAGGCCAACAAGAGTTGCGTGGAGAGCTAAGTCACTTTAGATCTGCAATTACTTAGATATAAGTTTTATCAAGACCATAGCCCACATATTTTTTTCTGTGATAGATAAAATTTCATTTAACCTTTTTTAACAATGGCACGAGGGGCCTGTCTCTCATGCTTGTAAATATTTGTGTATATTAATATATACCACAGTAGGAGTCTCCTACTGTTTTCTAGTAAAGAAAATCAACTGTAAAGAAAGAGACAAGAGATGACGCGGCCGAGAGAATAATCAAAATGTCAATTAAGAAGCAGGAAGTATTGTGGTCGGTTCTTAGTTAAACCTTATGAAGTGAAGCATATGACAAGTTCTGAGCGAGAGGGGTGGTAAAGTGGACTTCTATGTCAAGCCCGGATTTGCAACAACTGAGCTGAGCACAGTTTGAAACTTTGCAGAAGTTCATAACATATGTACACATGAGAGCACCTGTCCTAGTGGCAACCGACAAAAGGAGACAGGATGACAGGACAAAGGGGCGTCATCGCACACACATCGCAACTTGATCACAAGGGTTCTACTTCTGGCTTCAGCATGCTCTGATCTCCATACACTCGATGGCGACCATCAGTAATTGCAAACAATGAGATGAGACTTACCATCAGTGCGGAAAGGGACTGATATTCAGATGTTCAGTCACCTACCTCCACGAACATGCACTTGTCGAGGGGCTGAACATGCGTCCAGTTTTAGACATCTTTTTTCTTGCAAGAATTCTCAAAACGGTCTAAACCTGGGAATGAACATTAGTAAAAGATACATATCGCTGGAACAGAAACACAGTTCTTCCCCTGATAAATTAGCACCAGGGATGCATTTTTCATATGAGCCAATACTGTTCTCACACGCAAAATGCAGTGAAATGTTTAGCGGCCCTCAGGAGTCAAGTAGCATAATATCCACCTACATCTGCACCACATCGTCTTACATAGCTAAGATGCCAAAAACATGAGGTCTCGTTGCCGTAAGTTGTCAAACTGGAGACCCATGATCGAGCACACAGTTTGAAACTGGTTTAGCTTGCGAACGCAAGACATCGTAACACACGAACAGTCCTAGCAATTAGTAGTACTAGTAGCCTAGTAGGGTACTTAGTAGCCGTTAAAGGGATATCTCAGGGAGATGTGAGAGGAAACAAGGCAGAGTTTTCCGTTGTTCCTCCTCTCTGAGCGGCCCAGAATCGGCCGTTACTTATATCACACACGCCGTGACTCCTCCGCAGCCTTCTCGGCCTTCCTGCAATCAAGTCACAGAGATCAAAAGGCGTTGAAACTACCTCTCCAACCGCAGATGGAGATACAGGATTTTTGGATACGTCTATCTTCCTCTGCAGATGATGGATTCAATCTGACATGATAATATCCCAAGACAAGCAAATGTTGTCGTTACCTCAGTGCTTCCCTAATCTCTTCACTCTTAGGGTCGAGCTGCAGAGCCTCTCGGAATGCGTCAGCGGCGTCCTTGTAGTCCTGGACATTGATAAAATACAACAAGGAGGTATGTACGAGTGGGGAGGATGAGTTAGAATGCGAAGGTAGAATATCAATACAAACAGCTGTACCTTCATGAAGCTGAGGGCAGCGCCTTCAATGTACCAGGCCATGGACCAACCGGGCCGCATCATTCTGCACTTGCGCGCTTTTTCCAGAGCACGACCCCCATGTCTCATACGCAGCCAGCAGAGGCTCTGGTTGGCAATCATGGGGGCGTCAAGTGGGTTCATGTAAAGTACCTGCATTTACAATGAGCAAACGTGCACTCAGTCTACCTCAACAGGTTGGTGTAACAATTATGAATGGATCAACTAACAGGCTCTGTGGAGCATATTGTTGCCTTTTAATTAGGTTATTTTTTTCTCAAAAAGGAGGCTTAGTCCATGGCCACTGCATCATTAGTTTAATTAATTAATGTCTGATTAGATACAAGTTTTGGTCTGACTTGAGCAAACAAAGGACATCTCAAGATGGAAGTGCTAAACTCTGTGTTGTTGTACCAGAGAAAACACTCCCACGTGTCTTGATATTGTTTATATTGTTTGTTTAGGTTGCTCACCATGTGGTCGTTTTTATCATCGGATGCAAGGCAGGAATTACTCATATTGAGTTCATCATAAACCATTTTGAGCCTGATGTTCTAAACTATTTGTTTTGTCATCTTCGCGATTGTTCCAAATAAGTACTAGATAAGCTCATGCACTTACCTGTTCAAACAAGGATATTGCTTTAAGGTAGTTCTCCTTTGCAAATGCCTCCCTTCCTTCTGACTTTAAAAAAGCAATTTTTTCTTCCACCGAAAGTGCATCCTGAACACAATAGTATGTTCAGTTACAGGTGTACCGAATAATCGTTTGGACAGCAGAATAGCAGTTTAAAGATGAAAACTAAAACTATGCGTTGCTCGATCCAAATTCCTTCAATCAAACTTGGATGGGGCAGTACCCATACAACCGTCATGACTTAAATCTGTTAGTTTCCCATTGAACAAGAACGTCAATTCAAATTTCAATACACAGGTCTATATTAGGTACAAGTAATAACATCTACCATCCCAATACATAAAGGGGCACAGGCTCTCAGATAGAACAATGAGGCTACAATTTCACAAATGTAAATGCACAGGCTCTCAGATAGAACAAGGAGGTTACAATTTCACAAATGTTATCAAGATTAAAAATTCCCTTATTATGCATACTGTGCGAACATCAAAGTAGAAACAACTCAACAAGTGAAGGACCAAAGAGATCCATGCATGTAAAAAGAGTTAATAAATTATGCGTACTGTGTGTTGAACTTTTGAGTTAGTCAACGAAAACACATCATATGCTATATATAAGAGCACCATTTATTGTGGTCCAAGTACTCCCTCCGGCCCTGAATACTTGTTGTAGGTTCAATGAATATCGACAAATTTTAGCCTATAATTTGCCTAAATCTGCGACAAGTATTTAGGACCGGAGGGAGTAGAAAATACAAAGCAATCATACATTAAGCTTCATGAGTATAACCTGGACTGAAGTACCAAAAATTATATACATGCCTGAATAGAATTCTTGGTTCTAATTATCCCATCGACACTCCAATCTGGTAAAGATGGAATTGGTCTTGTCCTAGGAAATAAAACTTCCACAAGCTCACGTCGATCATGAGTTGCTGCTTGCTCGATTGGAGTTATGCCATACTATATCATAAAAAAACCGACATAAGATGCTATATAATCCAGCAAGAAAATGACAAAGCCATCAATGGCATTAAATTTCCTTTCGACAACAAAGCGCTGTGAGAAACATAGATATTCCTGAATTCACCGCACGTGGAGTAACCTTTGAGACATTGTTAAACTAACATAACATAATTTGCAGCAAAGCTAGGCAGACTGACAGAGTACTCCCTCTTGAACCATACTACCATAGTACATGACTAGAAGGAACAATAAAACATAATACAGAATTGTTAGTGACCTACTAGTAGCATGATTCTGAGAAGATATATGTAAGACCTGTTATACCACTTAGCACTAGAGCTCCAAACTTGGGATGCAATGCGTCTGAACTCTGATGGAGACCCAAACAGATGCACATGAATAAGACATTCAGTACAGTATTTACTTGAACATGAACAAAATAAATATTGTACTTGTATCATTTAGTTGAGCACAAACAAAATAAATATTGCACTTGTATCTCAGGAGACCTTGGGTTGATTACACCCTGTATCAGATGTTAGGCGAAAGGGGCCAAGATTGCAAATCACAAATCCTACATGATAGTAAAAGGAGAGATGAAGACAGATGTATACTTGCCTCGTTAGGAATGTTAGGGTCAGCTCCAGCCTCTAGAAGCAAATTGACAATGTTGGTTGAGCCTTCGTCAACTGCTTGTCTTAAAGGAGCATTCACATCAGCACCAGCCTATGGATAACAGTAAAATAGCTTTAGACACAGAACTTGCAGAAGTAGTCATGACAAATTCAAGTAGAAATAATAAGTTACTCTACAAAATCAGGACCCAGTTAACATATAAAACATAAGAAAATACATGAAGTCAGAAGATTACTGGACCTCAATCAGTAGTTTGATGCATTTCAAGGACTTCGAACAGCAAGCCATCAGGAGGGGTGAAAGCACGTGATTGGCCACTTTGTTGAGCTGAAAAGGGAAACGAATCACAGTTTTGAAAAGAGCTATCTAGATCACATAAATAATATTTCTATGAACCCACCAAGTATTCAAAATGCACCTCCAAGAATAAACCATTAGATCATCAAGCCGAGTGCACTTTATCACAGCTGCATTCCCAATCTAATTAGGTGACGATGGAATAGAGAACTTACATCAGCATCATGCTCCAGTAGAACCTTCACGACCTCAACATGGTCGTTTGAAGCAGCCAAGTGTAATGGCGCCGCCCGATGATCAACAGGATCCACAGGAACTCCTTTGGACAGCAACAGCCTTGCAGCCTCACAGTGTCCTGGAGGCACAACAAAGACAGTACAAATCCATATAGATCAGACCAGAGCCTCTACAGAGTATACATAGACTGCAGAACACACTGTTTGTAAGAGAAAGCGCACCACGCAGTGCTGCGTGGTGCAGCGGAGTGGAGCCCCTCTCGTCAGGCATGGCAGGGTCGCCACCGCGGTCGAGAAGGTACCTCATAACCTGGACATTCCCCTCTAGAGCGGCATACGACATCGGTGTCGCACCTACAAGGGGGAATAGAACATCTCGGTGTTAAAAGAAACTGTTTTTTTTTCTGCTACGGACACACACAGTGACACAGGACTTCAACTATGTGTGTGCACCTGTTTTTGACACTGAATTGACATCAATCCCAGATTCTTCCACCAGGAACCGGCAGCTCTCCAGGTAGCCCTTCAAAGCAGCCAAATGAAGCGCGGTATTCCCCCCGGCTTCCTTGGCTCCCCGCAGGTCCACCATACTCGCCATCTCTGAAATCGCAGGAACAACTGAAATCAGACAGCACATACGAGAAATTGCACAAATAAGACTCAAATCGGGGTAACTAGGGCATTAAAAAAACGCCATCCTCAAATTTTTGGGCCTATTCCGTTTCAGAAAAAGATTGGGGTTTCTCCCTTGAAAATGTTTTTGGGGGTTTCAGCCCAAAATCGAAGTTCGCAAGGAAACTATGGATTTGAAGCAACTCCGCCCGAAATTCGTCCGTACCGCACAAGTATCCCGAGAGAGAGGGGGAGAGAGAGCGCTTAAGGAGGCTGAGGTTCCCGTCCAAGGCAGCCTTGAGGGCGATGTCGATGTCGGTGGGGGAGGAGGCCATGATGGCGGCAACCCTAGACGCAAGTTTGCTTGGGGTAGGGTTTTGGGAGGCAAGGCGAGGCGTACAGAGGACTGTTCAGGGAAATGGGGAGCGCCGTAGTAGCCCAATAAGGCCTCGTTCGGCAGACTTGGATCGTTTTATCTCAAGTGTTTTGGGTGATTGTGGCGTGGATTGGCGTGTTTTCAGCTGAATCGGTTTGATCTAGAGAGCTTTCCCGTCGTGGGCTGTTGGCTTCCAGCATGCAAGGGCTTCCTGTTGGGAAGAGTAACAAACACCCGAAGGCCCCGCCGTTCCTGATCGCTGGCAGCTAGGAGAGCCCGCTGGTTCCGATATGTGACGGCAATTTCGCGAGAGAAAAACGCGAGGGGTACTTAGCGTTTCGATTCACACGTGTCTTGGCTGGGTTTTCAGTAATATACTTGGCGCTAGATCCTTTCAAACCGCTGCAAACCACGCTGTGTTCCGCGACCCGGGATCGATCGATCGATCCAGATACGGGCGGATCGACGTGGGTCGGCGCTGGATCGCGATCCCGATCGTGCTCTGCTGATCCTTGCTCGTAATTATTCAAATCTTCCGTTTCCATTTTTTCAGCTAACTGTCCTTCCAAATCGAACGCACTGGTCAACTCAATGGCTACCGTTTCCAATTTCTGCATGCGAGGAGAGTGCGGAGAGAGGAAAATCAGCCAAACCAGAGTAAGTTCAGCACGGGAATTAAGGAAACTAAATCTTGCGCCTCTTCGTCTCGTCTTTCTTTGCGCAGAGGCGAAAAAATTCTGGTTCGCTTGGGTCATCGACCTGGAATTAATTGGATCCCGATCCAGGTTCCAAATTGACGTACCAGAGATCGTCGATCCTCGTTCATTGGGATGTCGATCCTCGACCCACGATCCCGTTCATCGACCCCAACGACCTGGATTTCTGGCAACTATGGTTTGTATGTGTATGGCGCGAAAGGGGAGAAGGGTTGGAAAGGCCTTTGTCCGAATTTCATTTAGATAGAGGGAAAACGATTTTACTCCTACTTCCTCCATTCCAAAATATAAAACGTATAAATTTAGTTAAAGAGTTAAGTCCTAATAACAAGTATGGCCAAATATTTACCAAAAATATAGACATCTATAATATTAAATAGATATGTTGAGAAAATTGAGCCGAGCCAAAAATGCGTGATGTTCTTGGCAGAGTTAACAAGGCAGTGACTAATCCTCACCCGACTACGATCTACTTTTACAAAATTACACACTCTGCTGCCACTAGCTAACGCTTTAATCTCAGAGATACTATGAAGAAAGGGCTTGGTCCTTGGCCAAAGTAGCTGAGATCAACTGGGAACAATCCGATTCAACCATGATCGGCAGCTGACTGCGAAGCAAACCAAATTCCAAGCAGGCCAAGACGCTCGCATGACAGAAGGGATCACAAGCTAGAAAAATTCTCACTTTTAAAAGAACCATCTATCGACAGCTTCACCCAACCCGGAGGGGATTTAAGCCAGGGTATATTCGGTGGTTTCTTTACTGAACTCGAAAATCTTGGCTCAGCGCCTGCTAACAGCACCGGCCGCTTTCCTTTTAAAATTTGGTCAGTTGGAGTATCTTTGATTGATCCCAGAATCTTCATATAGTTACATAGGAACTTCTTTGAATGGATGTGTGCATCGCTTGATGCAGAGGCCGGGGCATCGCTCCCATATCGGAAAAAAAAGGAACTTCTTTGAACTCTCTGTGGACGGAATCGGTTTATCATGGGTTACCTTATTTCGTTCATGCCAGGCCCTCCATGCCACCAACATAGTATGCTCAATCATTTGAGTTGGCACTGAGAGAAGAACCAACCGAAACCAGGACAAGGAGGACACCTGCAGAGCGGCCTCCTGTGGGAGGAGCCAACAATCTCTCATGGAATTCCAAAGACGGCGAGCATGGGGTCAGTGTGCCAATGCATGCGCCTCATCTTCCATCGATGTGTTACAGATCTTACAAGGACCGGGGACGCGCATTTTCCATCTAAGCTTATTGCCCTCCGCAGCTAGAGCATTGGAGGCGGGTCTCCATGTTTTAACTCTGGGCGGAACAGAGGAGCCCCAAATTCTTACCCAACAAGGATCCTTACCATCTGGGTGTGCAGTTGAGCTGCAAAAGGTGCACTGCGCCAGGAGATTATTGATGGCCAAGTGATATGCAGAACGTACGTAAAGATCCTAGAGCTCTCTGGTTGCCATGCAAAGGCATCAGCAAAAACCCGCCTTGATGGTTTGATTCTGAGGATGGCATCAGCGTCTATAGGATAGAAGGTAACCCGAATAAGTTGTGTCTTCCAACAATCCTGCTCGTCTAGCAACTCAGAAACCCATTTTATACGCCAATTTCTCTTGGGGGTAAGAACTTGGCCGTTCGAAATTCTGGGCAACCAACAGCCACGCCAAATTCGGATGCTTCTGCCATTTCCAACACGCCACACACTACCTTTCTTCGGTAACTCCAGCCAATAGGAGATGGCCGTCCATGAGGAGGACGGGTTCCCGGTGAAAACAGTAGCAGTGATATTTCCTCTTGGATAATAGCGGGCCTTGAAAGGTGATTAACCTCCAAGCTTGGCGAGCCAATAATGCCTGATTGAAAAGACGCATATCTCTAAATCCCATACCACCTTGTGCTTTGGAATGAGTCATAGTA
Source organism: Lolium multiflorum (assembly GCA_030979885.1). Lineage (NCBI taxonomy): Eukaryota > Viridiplantae > Streptophyta > Magnoliopsida > Poales > Poaceae > Lolium > Lolium multiflorum. The sequence continues at coordinate 16,916,244 of CM061751.1, forward strand.
TTCCAGTTCACCCAATGGGTTTTACGCTTACCACGCTCAACACCCCACCAGTAGTCACAAATCAGCTTGGTAATCTCATCACACATAGAGAAGGGAAGTTTGAAAACCCCCATGACATAAGCTCGAACGGCCTACGCAATGGCCTTGATCAAGATTTCCCTAGAACTTTTGGACATAAGGCTATCTCCCCAAGCCATGAGGTGTTGGCAAAGGCGCGATTGTAGATTAATGAATCGGCCCTTGTGCATCCGACCATCTGGGGTGGGCAATCCCAGATACTTATCTCCAAAATCAGGATTCACAACATGAAGGATATTGCGGACCTCTTCTTGTGCCTCTTGTGGGCAGGAACCACTAAAGATGATAGAGCACTTAGAAGGTTTAATAAGTTGGCCAGTACCATTTGCATACACATCAATTACTTGTTTAACTCTTGTTGCTTCATCAACAGAGGTTAGAAACAATAACAGGGTGTCATCCGTAAACAAGAGATGGGATACTCCAGGTGCTCCTCGACATACCTTGATTGGAGAGATCCCATTAGTTTCAACTTCTCTTTGCAAGACAGCAGAAAGACCATCAGCCACGAACAAGAATAAGAAAGAAAGGTGACAGAGGGTCCCCTTGTCTTAAACCTCGTGTAGGAGAAAATGCTTCCAAAAGGGTTCCATTAAATTTGACTGAATACCTCACCGTGGTAACACATGCCATAATCCATTGTATCCACCGATGAGAAACCCCCATTTTATGCATTGTAGACTCCAAGAATTGCCAATCTACTCTGTCATAAGCTTCTGACAGATCCAACTTATAAGCACAATAAGAAGAATTCATAGACGTGCCATGTTCCATAAAATGCAAACACTCATATGCTAGGAGAGCATTGTCCGTGATCATCCGTCCAGGAACGAAGGCACTTTGATTTTCTGAAATGATATCACCCAGCAGCGGCCTCAATCTATTAACCAGACATTTGGAAACTACCTTATATAGAACATTACACAACCCAATGGGACAGAAGTCTTTCAACTCACTTGGATCGTCAACCTTTGGTATGAGAACAATTGAGGCATCATTAGTTCCTTGAGGCATGAATCCCGTAGAAAAGAAATATCTCACCGCTTTAATCACATCCCTCTTTAAAATGTCCCAAATTCGCTGATAAAAGCGTGCGGGAAACCCGTCCGGGCCAGGAGCTTTTATGGGACCAATCTGAAAAAGGGCATCAAAGATTTCCTCATCTGAGAAATCCTTACATAAGCTATGATTCATAGATCCTGTTCCTGGACCAAATCAGTTAGCAAGTGGGGGTGACAACACAAGAAGAATTCAGTGTCTAAACTTGCAAGATGAAAACCTAAGGTCTGCCTTAATTGGTTGTGATTGACAATGACCTTGTTGAAGGCATTGTTCTGTGAGTGCGGACTTTCTCTAGGGTAAAAACCTATGGTCATTGATCAGGACGTTGATAGCGCTTATGCACTGTTTCCATCTTGAAAGCGTCGCTTTTGAAGTTGATGGATTTCTGGTGCTGTTTTGGTGGTATTTGATCCGCTGTTACAAGGAACTGGTTATTGTAGAGGGACTTTCTTTTATACATTTTTTTTTATTTCTTTGGCCATGCGAGCATTTGTATTGCTATTAGTGCTTTTGTTTTGGCATGTTCTTGATATTAATATATTCCTTTTTATAAAAAAACAATTACGAGCTGCACTAACAATCCAATCGAACCAACAAAACAAAAGGTCTCCCAGGCCCGGGTACACCGGTCATCAATCGATCATCGTATCTCAAGTGTCAACAACTAACAGTCAGAGCATGAGCACTGCTGCGGCCACCGCGCCCACTGCCGCCATCGCCTGTGAAACCGCTCCGCTAAGGAAAGAGGCCGAAGACGACGGCGGGGAAGCCGGGGCCTGAGCGGTGGCGTCAACAACGGTGACGAGGAGCTTCATACCCATACTGCAGTGGGGGCCCACGCTGCAGATGAACCACCTCCGCCCCGCCTTGTCGAGTGTGACCGTGTCGCTACCGGAGTTCCAGGTGCCGATTGTGTTCCCCGTCACGTTGCACGCTCTGAAGTCCGCGCCGCCAACCTCCATCACGTTGTGCTTGTCGGCGGGGTACATGAACACTACGAACAAGCACCAATTTATTAGCAATTCGGATATGAGTAATTGGGTATTGGGCTGGCTAAGAGCCGAGGATCGACACTGCAAGCATACTTAGGCTGTCGCCGACGACGAAGGTTTTGCCGTCAGTCCAGGTGGCAGGGTATTTGAGGGTCCAGCCGGGGGTGTCCCCGACCATAAAGACCTCGGCGGAGGCCGGTGCCAGGAGGAAGGTCGCGGCGATGGCCGCGGTAGCCAAGAGCAGCACTTGTCGGGAAGCCATTGGGTATATGGTGATGCTCTTGTGTATCACAGCCTCTCTGTTTCTCTTAGTTCGTTGAAGATCGATTTGTAGGCTGTAGCTATATGGCTTGGCAAGATCAGTGCCAATCCGAGTGTATTTATACAGACAGGGATAGTGACCTAGCCAATGGATCCTGTGGTGATTTTGAAAGCGGACGCAGCTGCAGGCTCATGGCGGCATTAACTGGTGAGTGACAAGGATGCTTATCCCATGAGAAAAGACAACGTTTGGCACATTGTTGTTGCCCCTGCCGGCGACGCAATACTCGGTCAGGGTTGACGATTTCTCCGGCTATTTGGTTGTAGGGTAGAAAACGTATAGTGACCCGCAGATTGCGCACTTGACCTCCAAATGTACGTAACACGGCTAGGTTTGGAAAAATGCCTACTTAATTCATCTGGTTATTAGCAGTTCCCTATCTTGGTTTATAGCAAATAATGATCCGACTTCACTTGTGTCAGACCAAAGAAAGTGAAACAAACACGAAGACTAAGATATTTGGTAAAAATTAGAGCTTGCATCAATAACTTTCGACCTTTCGTATTTAGCTCCTAATTTTTGCATCTCGACGTTCATCGTATCTCCACTGAGGATATTACATAAGATGGATTAGCTTCAAAGGTTTTCGAATTTAAACATCCGCGTCAGCTTTCCTTCCCAGCACTAGTAAATGTGCACGTTCAACGCACGTCTTGATCAATAAAAAAAATGTGGTCATAACAATTTGTAAAGTATGGCCATGAAATAACCCCGTATGTAATTTTTTGCATGGGTACAAACATGGATCTATCAATAATGAATTATAATTTAAAATATCATCAACGGAGTAAGTTGGAAAACAAAGGAAGATCACCATTAAACTGAGGATCAGGGTTACTCATTTTCTGATGTGTGTCTATTGAGCAAGGTGTCAGGTCATGATCGGGGTCCAAAAAATCAAAACAACGGTGAGGAATGAAACATATGGATAAAAAAAAGTCAGGGCATGATCGTTAATGACATCCTATGATATTTACACATTTTGTCGCGCAACATTGACATATCATGTATGTCCTATCTAACAATAACAAGCAAAATGCTAGGTTAAACCGTCTTCAAAGTTTTTAAATGAGATATTTTGGTAGAAGTTCTATTAAATGAGGCAATATATGTGTCACAAATGTATAACTACAAGGTAAAATGTGGAATTCACTCTTTTTAAATCATTCACAATTTTTAATATTACAAAACCACATCCGATAGATTAAATAAATTAAACGACGCTCTGCAGCATGGTCATTTTTCATTTCAGGCACAAAAATTTATAGATCATAATGATCTCTCATAGTACTATAGATAAGTAGACAGGTAACATCAAAACATCTATGCTTGTATTCTTTCAAGTACTTACTGAATTTAACCTAAAAAACTGCAAACGGAGGTCGAGCTACATGTAACCCTTTATTTTAAAAAAATCTGAAATTATAGTTTTAAGTTTCAAAAAAAATTGAAAAAAAATCCTGGATGTAGACAATGATGAAGTCTACAAACATGCAAAATCTCAATGTGAAATTTTTAGTACTTTAGGCTTTGTAGCCAAATCATTTCCTCCTTGTAAATGAGTTCATTCATCAGATCACTCGTAGCACGAATTTCTGAGGGGGGGATTATTTTTGTGTAGGGTTTCCAACTTCTCGCGAAGTCGATTTAATACCCCAGGCATGCAGCTTACGCATCATAACCTGTAGGCCAGCAGTAACAGATCCCAAATCACCGAGCGGTCCAAGTTCCCGCCAAGATGTATCAATGAGTTCCTTCATAGCCGGGTCACGCTACCAGAAGATCTTGTACCACAGTTGTCGTCCTTGAAGAGCAGGGCGAGTTTCCTTCGCCAACTAAACTCATATGCATTATATTTTGGAACGGATGAAATGCGATAGCTTGGCTATTGTCGACTGAGGTAGCCGAAGTACAAAAGATTCAAGGCAGCAAAAAAGTGCAGCCTTAGGTACACAAGACGGAAAAACCTTGTTTCAGGCCAACTCGGACCCAAAACATAAAGGTATATAGAACTCGGTGAAGCATCTGGCCGTCCGCAAAGATCCGATGTCTTCCATTGATCAGCTGGAACACATGCTCGACCGTGTTGCTCTCCCTCTGAAAGATGTAGGCGTTCCTTTCTTTCTAGATCCTCGAATGCAGAAGGATAGCCACGGTGTCGAATTCACGGCGCAAGTTTCCCGGTGCTCTCTTCCTGGCCGCGAGCCACCATTGTTCAGTTCCCTAGAAGGTGACACCTAGAAAATCGGCACGAACCGACAGCACACCTGATGAGAGAAGCGGCGGTGCAAAAAGAGGTGCATGCAGTCCTTTTCAGTAGCATGGCATAGGAAACAAGTAGGGTTGTGCAGCTAGCCTCTCCGTGCTAGATTATCAGCGGTTAAGCACCGCCTATGTACCATCAGCCACATGAAGAATCTGCAACGCATAGGGGCCTTGGATTTCGAGATAGGTTTGGTACATGCAAAATTGCGTTGGCAATGAAGACGGGCTTTAAGCTGGGATGATGGAGAAGGGTCCGTCCTTAGGGCATCTCCAACGCACCCATCCCGTGCCCGCGCGTCCGGATGGGTCGAAACAGACAAAACCGTGGCCCAACGCGGTCATGATACGTCTCCAACGTATCGATAATTTCTTATGTTCCATGCTACATTATTGATGATACCTACATGTTTTATACACATTATATGTCGTATTTATGCATTTTCCGGCACTAACCTATTAACAAGATGCCGAAGAGCGTTGCTGTTTTCTGCTGTTTTTGGTTTCAGAAATCTTAGTAAGGAAATATTCTAATTGGACGAAATCAACGCCCAGGGCCTATTTTTACACGAAGCTTCCAGAAGACCGAAGAGAAGACGAAGTGGGGCCACGAGGCGCCGCCACACTAGGGCGGCGCGGCCCAGCCCTTGGCCGCGCGACCCTAGCGTGTGGGGCCCTCGTGTGGCCCCCTGCGTTGCCCTTCCGCCTACTTAAAGTCTTCGTCGCGAAACCCTCACCGAGAGCCACGATACGGAAAACCTTCCAGAGACACCGCCGCCGCCAATCCCATCTCGGGGATTCAGGAGATCGCCTCCGACCCCTGCCGAGAGGGGATTCATCTCCGGAGGACTCTACACCGCCATGGTCGCCTCCGGAGTGATGAGTGAGTAGTTCACCCCTGGACTATGGGTCCATAGCAGTAGCTAGATGGTCTTCTTCTCCTTATGTGCTTCATTGTTGGATCTTGTGAGCTGCCTAACATGATCAAGATCATCTATCTGTAATACTATATGTTGTGTTTGTCGGGATCCGATGGATAGAGAATACTATGTTATGGTGATTATCAATCTATTACCTATGTGTTGTTTATGATCTTGCATGCTCTCCGTTATTAATAGAGGCTCTGGCCAAGTTTTTGCTATTAACTCCAAGAGGGAGTATTTATGCTCGATAGTGGGTTCATGTCTCCGTGAATCTGGGAGTGAGAAAGTTCTAAGGTTGTGGATGTGCTGTTGCCACTAGGGATAAAACATTGATGCTATGTCTAAGGATGTAGTTGTTGATTACATTACGCACCATACTTAATGCAATTGTCTATTGTTTGCAACTTAATACTGGAAGGGGTTCGGATGATAACTGAAGGTGGACTTTTTAGGCATAGATGCATGCCGGATAGCGGTCTATGTACTTTGTCGTAATGCCCAATTAAATCTCACTATATTTATCATGCCATGTATGTGCATTGTTATGCCTCTCTATTTGTCAATTGCCCGACTGTAATTTGTTCACCCAACATGCTTTTATCTATGGGAGAGACACCTCTGAGTGGACCGGTCCTATTCTTTACATCGCATACAATCTACTGCAATACTTGTTTTACTGTTCTTCGCAAACAATCTCTTCCACACAATACGGTTAATCCTTTGTTACAGCAAGCCGGTGAGATTGACAACCTCACTGTTTCGTTGGGGCAAAGTACTTTGGTTGTGTTGTGCAGTTCCACGTTGGCCGGAATCTCGGTGTTGCGCCGCACTACATCCCGCCGCCATCAACCTTCAACGTGCTTCTTGACTCCTACTGGTCCGATTAAACCTTGGTTTTACTGAGGGAAACTTGCCACTGTGCGCATCATACCTTCCTCTTGGGGTTCCCAACACGTGTACATCTACGCGCATCAAGCAAATTTCTGGCGCCGTTGCCGGGAGATCAAGACACGCTGCAAGGGGAGTCTCCACTTCTCAATCTCTTTACTTTGTTTTTGTCTTGCTTTATTTTATTTACTACTTTGTTTGCTGCACTTAAACAAAACACAAAAAATTAGTTGCTAGCTTTACTTTATTTACTGTCTTGCTCTCTATATCAAAAACACAAAAAAATTAGTTACTTGCATTTACTTTATCTAGTTTGTTTTATTTACTATTGCTAAAATGAGTAATCCTGAAGTTGAAGTCCGTTCGTTTAAGCAACAAGGTGGAGAAAGTCTTAAAGATGCTTGGTACAGAATTAGTGATGCTCATCATAGGTGCACTAAGAAACACTCCACTATTATCCTACTTAGGAATTTTTATGTTGGTATATCTAGTTGGAATAGGTATGTTCTTGATACTCTTTCGGGGGGTAATTTCCTAGGTACTCCTGCTTTAGAAGCTAGTTGCATCATTGAGAGTCTAGTTGGAATACCACCTGTTAATGAAACTAAAAGTGAAATCTCTCTTGAGGACGTCATGAGAAAATTGGAAGCAATAGAGAAAATTTTTCCAAGTGATGAAACTAAATTGGAAATATTACTTGATAATACTGATAAACTTGATAAAACCCTAGGAGGAATTAATGAAAGAATTGCTACTTTAGAGACTTGTGCTATCCATGATAATCAAACCCATAGAATTGGTAAACTAGAAGAAGCTATGGGAAAATTGGGTTCAACTTTTTCTTCTCTTAAATTTAAAGAGAAAGCTTATGTGGGTAAGGAGCAAAAATTCATGTATGTCTCTAAGGTGTCTAAACCAAAGAATTATTATAGGCCTAAAATTGATAAAACTCCCAACACCCCTGGTAATGATATAGATGCTTCATCTCTTGAAAATACTTGATTTACACTTTCTGCGCCTAGCTGAAAGGCGTTAAAGAAAAGCGCTTATGGGAGACAACCCATTGTTTTTACTACAGTACTTTGTTTTATAATTGAGTCTTGGAAGTTGTTTACTACTGTAGCAACCTCTCCTTATCATGTTTTTGTGCCAAGTAAAGTCTCTATAGTAAGGTTCATACTAGATTTGGATTACTGCGCAGAGACAGATTTCTTTGCTGTCACGAATCTGGGCCTAATTTGTCTGTAGGTAACTCAGAAAATTATGCCAATTTACGTGAGTGATCCTCAGATATGTACGCAACTTTCATTAGTTTTGAGTTTTTCCGTTTGAGCAAGTCTGGTGCCATTTTAAAATTCGTCTTTATGAACTGTTCTGTTTTGACAGATTCTGCCTTTTATTTCGCATTGCCTCTTTTGCTATGTTGGATAAATTTCTTTGATCCATTAATGTCCAGTAGCTTTATGCAATGTCCAGAAGTGTTAAGAATGATTGTGTCACCTCTGAACGTGTAAATATTTTTTGTGCACTAACCCTCTAATGAGTTTGCTTGAAGTTTGGTGTGAAGGAAGTTTTCAAGGGTCAAGAGAGGAGTATGATATACTATGATCAAGAGGAGTGAAAGCTCTAAGCTTGGGGATGCCCCGTGGTTCACCCCTGCATATTTTAAGAAGACTCAAGCGTCTAAGCTTGGGGATGCCCAAGGCATCCCTTCTTCATCGACAACATCATCAGGTTCCTCCCCTGAAACTACATTTTTATTCAGTCACATCTCATGTACTTTGCTTGGAGCGTCTGTTCGCTTTAGTTTTTGTTTTTGTTTGAATAAAGTTGGTGAAGGAGATATGCCCTAGAGGCAATAATAAAGTGGTTATTATTTATATCTTTATGTTTATGATAAATGTTTATATATCATGCTAGAATTGTATTAACCGAAACATTAGTACATGTGTGATATGTAGACAAACAAGAAGTCCCTAGTATGCCTCTTAAACTAGCTTGTTGATTAATGGATGATTAGTTTCATAATCATGAACATTGGATGTTATTAATAACAAGGTTATGTCATTGTGTGAATGATATAATGGACACACCCAATTAAGCGTAGCATAAGATCTCGTCATTAAGTTATTTGCTATAAGCTTTCGATACATAGTTACCTAGTCCTTATGACCATGAGATCATGTAAATCACTTATACCGGAAAGGTACTTTGATTACACCAAACACCACTGCGTAAATGGGTGGCTATAAAGGTGGGATTAAGTATCCGGAAAGTATGAGTTGAGGCATATGGATCAACAGGGATTTGTCCATCCCGATGACGGATAGATATACTCTGGCCCTCTCGGTGGAATGTCGTCTAATGTCTTGCAAGCATATGAAAGAGTTCATAAGAGACCACATACCACGGTACGAGTAAAGAGTACTTGTCAGGAGACGAGGTTGAACAAGGTATAGAGTGATACCGAAGATCAAACCTCGGACAAGTAAAATATCGTGAGACAAAGGGAATTGGTAATGTATGTGAATGGTTCATTCGATCACTAAAGTCATCGTTGAATATGTGGGAGCCATTATGGATCTCCAGATCCCGCTATTGGTTATTGGTCGGAGTAAGTACTCAACCATGTCCGCATAGTTCTCGAACCGTAGGGTGACACACTTAAAGTTGGATGTTGAAATGGTAGTTCTTGAATATGGAATGGAGTTGGAATATTTGTTCGGAGTCCCGGATGAGATCCCGGACATCACGAGGAGTTCCGGAATGGTCCGGAGAATAAGATTCATATATAGGATGTCATTTTATGTGAAATAAAATGTCGCGGAAGGTTCTATGGAAGGTTCTAGAAGGTTCTAGAAAAGTCCGGAAGAAACCACCAAGGAAGGTGGAGTCCACAAGGGACTCCACCTCCATGGCCGGCCAGCCCTAGTGGGGGTGGAGTCCCAAGTGGACTCCACCATAGGGGGCCGGCCACCCCCCACATGGGAGGTGGGAATCCCACCTTTGGGTGGGAGTCCTAGTTGGGCTAGGTTTGCCCCCTCCTATGGAAGGTTTTGGTTTCGGGTCTTATTCGAAGACTTGGACACCAATACTTGGGATCCACCTATATAATGAGGGGCCAAGGGAGGGGCCGGCCACCCCAAAGACCACAAGCTGGCCGCCCATTGAAGTGGCCGGCCACCCCCTCCCAAACCCTAGCCCCCTCTCCTCCATATCTCCCGCGTAGCTTAGCGAAGCTCCGCCGGACTTCTTCACCACCGACACCACGCCGTCGTGCTGTCGGATTCAAGAGGAGCTACTACTTCCGCTGCCCGCTGGAACGGGAGGTGGACGTCGTCTTCATCAACAACCGAACGTGTGACCGAGTACGGAGGTGCTGCCCGTTCGTGGCGCCGAACCGATCGTGATCAAGATCTTCTACGCGCTTTTGCAAGCGGCAAGTGATCGTCTACCGCAGCAACAAGAGCCTCATCTTGTAGGCTTTGGAATCTCTTCAAGGGTGAGACTCGATACCCCCTCGTTGCTACCGTTTTCTAGATTGCATCTTGGCTTGGATTGCGTGTTCGCGGTAGGAAAATTTTTGTTTTCTATGCAACGTTATCCTACAGTGGTATCAGAGCCGTATCTATGCATAGATGGTTGCACGAGTAGAACACAATGGTTTGTGGGCGTTGATGCTCTTGTTATCTTTAGTTTGAGTACTTTGCATCTTTGTGGCATAGTGGGATGAAGCGGCTCGGACTAACTTTACATGACCGCGTTCATGAGACTTGTTCCTCGTTTGACATGCAACTTGTATTGCATAAGAGGCTTTGCGGGTGTCTGTCTCTCCTACTATAGTGAAGATTCAATTTACTCTTCTATTGAAAACATTAGTATCAACGTTGTGGTTCATGTTCGTAGGTAGATTAGATCTCTCTCGAAAACCCTAAACCACGTAAAATATGCAAACCAAATTAGAGACGTCTAACTTGTTTTTGCAGGGTTTGGTGGTGTGATATGGCCATGATATGATGATGAATATGTATGAGATGATCATTATTGTATTGTGGCAACCGGCAGGAGCCTTATGGTTGTCTTTAATTTTCATGTTGAGTAGTATTTCAAAGTAGTTGTTATAGTTGCTACATGAGGTGAACAACCATGAAGACGGCGCCATGAACCTTGACGCTACACCGACGATGATGGAGATCATGCCCGAAGATGATGGAGATCATATCCGTGCTTTGGAGATGAAGATCAAAGGCGCAAAGACAAAAGGGCCATATCATATCACATATGAACTGCATGTGATGTTAATCCTTTTATGCATCTTATTTTGCTTAGATCGCACGGTAGCATTATAAGATGATCCCTCACATTAATATCAAGATAATAAAGTGTTCTTCCCTCGTATGCACCGTTGCATTGTTCGACGTTTTGAAGCATCTCGTGATGATCGGGTGTGATAAACTTGACATACAACGGGTGTAAGCCATGTTGCACACGCGAAATACTTGGGTTTGCTTGACGAGCCTAGCATGTACAGACATGGCCTCGGGACAACGGAAACCGAAAGGTTGAACACGAGTCATATGGATGATATGATCAACATGTTGATGTTCACCATTGAAGCTACATCATCTCACGTGATGATCGGTTTTGGTGTAGTGGATTTGGATCGTGTACCACTTAACAACTATGAGGGATGTTGTATTAAGTGGGAGTTCATTAGTAATTAGATTAAAACATGAACTAATTATCATAAACATAGTCTGAGTAGTATTTTGAATTAATTTTGTAGTATTGGCATCCGTTTACTACTATGCGCTAGTCTTGTTATTGAGATAGAAATACTGTTAAAATCTGACAAGAAACTTTACGGATTGGTACCGTATTGTTAAAGAATCAAGAATTGATTAAGTCCTATTGCAAACTTTTAGTAAACCTCACATTGTTGATTCAAAGAGCTATGGTTTCAATTAGTACCTAAAGTTATCTTGTCTCCATGAAACTTGAAGTTCAAATATGTTTGAAAAATAAGGAGCTGAAAATTTAGTTTTCAGAAATAATCAAGGTATGAGATATATGCGATATCTAAGACCTTATTGCAAGATGATAGAATATAATTTGGTGAGACTACATAAACTCATAAGTTTTATGGGAATGTATGAAGGTTGAAGACGCAAGACGTCACAATCCTCCAACTATTGGGGCACTAATGATATTCGCATATCCATGAAGTTATCATCCTTAGTATGCACCGTTGCTAAGACTCGTCGTTTCGAAGCATCACGTGATGATCGGGTGTTATAGATTCTACGTGTGCTTACAATGGGTGCAAGCCTGATTTGCACATGCGAATACTAAGGTTAAACTTTATGAGCCTAGCATGTACAGACATGGTCTCAAAAAGTTGTCATGAATTGATGGATAAAATTATGAGTGAAATTGTTCATCATAGTTACTAATATGTGAAATCTAGAACACTTGTCATATGATGATCAACTTCAAAGTAAGAACCTCAAGGTTATTGGTATTTGACCAACAAACCTAGAAGTTATTGATGTTGAAATGTTTTTCTGAATAATGAGGAAAGCTAAAAGAGAAACTGCAAAAGATATTTTGGCAAAGAAAAGAAAAGACTAGAAAGTCTAGCTCAGGTGTATATAAATGATATACATGTTATGGTTGTATTCCTAGTTAAGTCACACAATGAAATTCTTGGGTATTAATACCATATTGGTTGGTATGAAGTGTCATACAAAACAACGCAATTCAAGAATACAATGGCCTAAGTGACTGACAAGGAATATGATAAGAATGTTCGCCTGGAACAAAAATAAAGTGTTATTATGTTCGTCGTTGGCATTCTATCTAGCCCTTAGAATTTATAATAAAGAGCTTAATAAATTGTTATTTTGCTCTGGTCAAATGAAAACAATGAGTTGTTCAAATTATGACATTACTCCATGTATGATGGATAAGTTATTATAAATCTTAAATGGTGAAACACACATACATAACACTGACGCTAAAAATGCCATAAGGCAAATGATTTGAATTCCACTTATTTTTGGAACCGCAATTTAGGTCATGTTAGAAAGGATCGCATGAAGGAACTCCATGCAAATGGATTTTTGGAGTCATTCGATTTGTTGAATCGTTTGGCACTTGCAAAATCTTTTCTAAAAGGTAATGACTGAAATACCGTTCATAGGCCGAAGAGTTGAACGGGCAACTAACTTAGTGAAAACATACATAATGATATATGTGGTTCACTGGGCATAGTTGTGTGCGGAAGATTCTTCTACTTCATGAAAACTTTCAAACAATGAATTGAGTATATATGTGGATATATTCAATAAGGAAAAGTTTGAAACATTTGAATAGGATTCAAATAAATTTCAGCATGAAGTGGAAATCATCGTAATAGAAATCAAATATCTATGATTGGATCATGGTGGAAATATTTGAATTACGAGTTTTAGCGAACATCTAAGAGAGTTATGAAATTGTTCTACAACTTACGTTTCTTGGAGTATCATAGTGATGATGAAGTATCCAAGAGATATATCCAAACTTTGTTGGATCAATGATGAGATAAAATATTGATGCCATTATATTTTTGTGGATTATGCTTTAGTGACTACCGCTTTTACACTGAATAGAGCATCATCATGATCCGTTGAAATGACACCATACAAGTTATGGCATGGGTATAAACCCTAATAGTCAACCAAAATCGGATGAATGTCTTTGTTGGTTATCCCAGAGATTTGATTGGGAATTCTTCCCACGAGACAAAGAAAAAAGTGTTTGTCAATGTTTCTTATTTCCGAGAAATTGTTTCTAGTGAAGTATTTGAGTGGGAGGACAATATATTTTGATAAGGTTTATGAACCTGAGCATAATGATCAGAGTAGCGCAGCATCGGAATTGGTTTCGGAAGCGGCCACAACGATCATGGCTCCCATGACTACAAAGTGTTTTAGCCATGGAGATCGAAGTACATATTGAACCTTGTAGGTATGGTTTACTTTGTGATCAAATAAATGATTTGTGGACAAAGGATTGATTTTGAACAATGATAAACCAACTACAAAACAAAGAAGTTATGATGGGCCCTGACTCCGTTAAAATGGCCATACGCCATGAAATCCAAGATAGATGAATACTTTTTGAAAGAAAATAGATCTATAAAATTGATGGACTTGGATGAAATATCCTTGAAGAAGCTTAACTTGTCGAAAAGTTGTTTACGACAAAGTTCAAAGAGTTGACTACGACAAGATTAGATCTTCCGTAGCAATGCTTAAAGTCTATATGGATTATTCTAGTAATCACTACATATTTCCTTTATGAGATATGTTAGTAGGATGGCAAAATACATTACTTATCAGAAGTGTGTATTAAAGGTGTATACAAGATACAACCAAGAGTTTTGCTGTCCGTGGAATACTAGATAGGTATACAAACTTCAATTTGATGAAGTAAGTATAGCGGAGTTTGAATCTTCACTAGATGAAATAGTCAAAGAGTTTTTGATTTCATCAGAAACAATGAAGAGGCTTGCATTTGCAAGAAATTAAGTGGGAGCGCTAAGACACATTTATAATACTTTATGTAGGTGACATATAGTTGGTTATAGATGATGTAATTATATACTTGATTAAAAGGTTTCATTGAGAATTAACTTCAATGAAAGGATATGGACTGAAACAAATTTAGTGTCAAGATCTATGAAGATAGATTGAAACACATAAATAAGTTTAAGTCAAAGTGCATATGATGGATATTGAAGTAGTTCAATATAGAAATATTAAGAAAATGTTCTTGTCATGTGAAGGTTTAACAAGACTTGAGTGTATCTGACACTCAATGAGTAAAAACACATGAGTGATTATAGATCACGAATAATATGTACACAATCAGATATCATGTGCTATAAAGTGTTATGAGCATATACCAGAATGATTCATATGATGATCATTGAACGACAGTAAGAATATCCTTGAGTACTTTAGAAGAACTAAGGATATATATATATATTTTTGTATGAAGAAATGACAAACAAATCGATGTAAGGTGTTACACCGATATTGGTTTTATCACATATAAAATATAAATTCAATCTCAAATTAGACGAAGTGTTGTTTAAAAGGTAGCACAATGAGCTAGAAGTTGTCTATGCTAGATTTAGAAGAGTTCTAAATATTGTGACGGATTCTACAAAAGAAGGCAGAGTATGTCATTGTTTTGACAATGACAAAGGATGTTAAGTCAAGAGGTTCTTTGAGAACTTGGTGTAGTTCCGACAGAGTCAGAACTTTGAAGCTATATTGTGTGTGACAATATTAGTGACATATTTTAGACCGCGGAATTAAGGTTCCACCAGAAGATCAAACATATTTAATGCCAACTCATTTGGAAATGAGTGATGCGTTGAGACGCAAATGAATTACAAAATACATACGTTTCTGAGCGTGTCAGATCCGATGACTAAAAACCTCTCCCGTGAGCAATACATGATAAAGCACCAGAAGGCCAAGGTGTTATATCTTTACAAATGTAAACTAGATTATTGACTCTAGTGCAAGTGGGAGAAGGAGATATGCCCTAGAGGCAATAATAAAGTGGTTATTATTTATATCTTTATGTTTATGATAAATGTTTATATATCATGCTAGAATTGTATTAACCGAAACATTAGTACATGTGTGATATGTAGACAAACAAGAAGTCCCTAGTATGCCTCTTAAACTAGCTTGTTGATTAATGGATGATTAGTTTCATAATCATGAACATTGGATGTTATTAATAACAAGGTTATGTCATTGTGTGAATGATATAATGGACACACCCAATTAAGCGTAGCATAAGATCTCGTCATTAAGTTATTTGCTATAAGCTTTCGATACATAGTTACCTAGTCCTTATGACCATGAGATCATGTAAATCACTTATACCGGAAAGGTACTTTGATTACACCAAACACCACCGCGTAAATGGGTGGCTATAAAGGTGGGATTAAGTATCCGGAAAGTATGAGTTGAGGCATATGGATCAACAGTGGGATTTGTCCATCCCGATGACGGATAGATATACTCTGGCCCTCTCGGTGGAATGTCGTCTAATGTCTTGCAAGCATATGAAAGAGTTCATAAGAGACCACATACCACGGTACGAGTAAAGAGTACTTGTCAGGAGACGAGGTTGAACAAGGTATAGAGTGATACCGAAGATCAAACCTCGGACAAGTAAAATATCGTGAGACAAAGGGAATTGGTAATGTATGTGAATGGTTCATTCGATCACTAAAGTCATCGTTGAATATGTGGGAGCCATTATGGATCTCCAGATCCCGCTATTGGTTATTGGTCGGAGTAAGTACTCAACCATGTCCGCATAGTTCTCGAACCGTAGGGTGACACACTTAAAGTTGGATGTTGAAATGGTAGTTCTTGAATATGGAATGGAGTTGGAATATTTGTTCGGAGTCCCGGATGAGATCCCGGACATCACGAGGAGTTCCGGAATGGTCCGGAGAATAAGATTCATATATAGGATGTCATTTTATGTGAAATAAAATGTCGCGGAAGGTTCTATGGAAGGTTCTAGAAGGTTCTAGAAAAGTCCGGAAGAAACCACCAAGGAAGGTGGAGTCCACAAGGGACTCCACCTCCATGGCCGGCCAGCCCTAGTGGGGGTGGAGTCCCAAGTGGACTCCACCATAGGGGGCCGGCCACCCCCCACATGGGAGGTGGGAATCCCACCTTTGGGTGGGAGTCCTAGTTGGGCTAGGTTTGCCCCCTCCTATGGAAGGTTTTGGTTTCGGGTCTTATTCGAAGACTTGGACACCAATACTTGGGATCCACCTATATAATGAGGGGCCAAGGGAGGGGCCGGCCACCCCAAAGACCACAAGCTGGCCGCCCCATTGAAGTGGCCGGCCACCCCTCCCAAACCCTAGCCGCCCCCTCTCCTCCATATCTCCCGCGTAGCTTAGCGAAGCTCCGCCGGACTTCTTCACCGCCACCGACACCACGCCGTCGTGCTGTCGGATTCAAGAGGAGCTACTACTTCCGCTGCCCGCTGGAACGGGAGGTGGACGTCGTCTTCATCAACAACCGAACGTGTGACCGAGTACGGAGGTGCTGCCCGTTCGTGGCGCCGGAACCGATCGTGATCAAGATCTTCTACGCGCTTTTGCAAGCGGCAAGTGATCGTCTACCGCAGCAACAAGAGCCTCATCTTGTAGGCTTTGGAATCTCTTCAAGGGTGAGACTCGATACCCCCTCGTTGCTACCGTTTTCTAGATTGCATCTTGGCTTGGATTGCGTGTTCGCGGTAGGAAAATTTTTGTTTTCTATGCAACGTTATCCTACAGTTGGATCCTAGCATTCTTTGTGTGGGAGAGAGACACGCTCCGCTGTTGCATATGGACAAATATGTCCTTAGGCTTTACTCATAATATTCAAGGCGAAGGTTGAAACTTCTTCGTTAAATTGTTATATGGTTGGAATTGGGAAATGCTACATGTAGTAATTCTAAAATGTCTTGGGTAATGTGATACTTGGCAATTGTTGTGCTCATGTTAAGCTCTTGCATCATATACTTTGCACCCATTAATGAAGAAATACATAGAGCTTGCTAAAATTTGGTTTGCATATTTGGTCTCTCTAAAGTCTAGATAATTTCTAGTATTGAGTTTTGAACAACAAGGAAGACGGTGTAGAGTCTTATAATGTTTACAATATGTCTTTTATGTGAGTTTTGCTGCACCGGTTCATCCTTGTGTTTGTTTCAAATAAACCTTGCTAGCCTAAACCTTGTATCGAGGGAATACTTCTCATGCATCCAAAATCCTTGAGCCAATGATGACCCACAAGTATAGGGGGTGTATCGTAGTATCTTCGATAAGTAAGAATGTCGATCCCAACGAGGAGCAAGGTGTTGACAAGTAGTTTCGATGAAGGATTCACTGTAAATGCTCACAAACAAGTATTCGGGGGTTTTGATGTAACAGATGAATAAAGTACGAGTAAGTAAAGTGCGAGAGAAATAATTGCAGCGAGTGGCCCAATCCTTTTTAGCACAAAGGACAAGCCGGTTTGTTTACTTATAATGACCAAACGTTCTTGAGGACACACGGGATTTTAGTCTAGTGCTTTCGCTTCATGCAGCTAAATAATCTTCATTGTTTTGATAAGTGTTGTGTGGGTGAACCTATGCTAATGTACCGCCCTTCCTAGGACTAATACATACTTGTGATTATACCCCTTGCAAGCATCCGCAACTACAAGAAAGTAATTAAGATAAATCTAACCACAGCCTTAAACTCTGAGATCCTGCGATCCCTCCTGCATCGATATACTAACGGGGTTTAGGTTTCTGTCACTCCGGCAACCCCGCAATTAGCAAACGAATACAAGATGCATTCCCCTAGGCCCATAAATGGTGAAGTATCATGTAGTCGACGTTCACATGACACCACTAGAAGAATGACACCACAACTTAAATATCATAACATTGAATATTACTCAACCATAATTCACTACTAACAATTAGACTTCACCCATGTCCTCAAGAACTAAACGAACTACTCACGAGACATCATATGGAACATGATCAGAGGTGATATGATGATGAATAACAATCTGAACATAAACTTGGTTCAATGGTTTCACTCAATAGCATCAACAACAAGTAGAGATCGATACCGGGAGAGTTTCCCCTATCAAACAATCAAGATCAAACCCAAATTGCTACGGCGGTGACGGTGTCCAGCGGTGGAGACGGCGGTGACGATGGTGGAGATGATGATGATGGTGATGGAGATGATGTCCAGCTCGATGACGATGACGATGGCGTCGATTTCCCCCTCCGGGAGGGAATTTCCCCGGCGGATTCCTGCCCGCCGGAGAGCTCTTTTCTCTCTGGGTTCTCCGCCCCGCAGAGGCGGCTGTAACCCTTCGTGAGGATCCCTCTGTGGCTTAGGTTTTCGAGACGAAGGAGTACGCGAAGAAAATGAGGCGAAAGGCTCTTGGGCCCCACACCACATGGCGGCGCGGCCAGGCATGGGCCGCGCCGCCCTAGGGTGTGGGCCCACCCCGGGTCCTCCTGGCTCCCTTCTGGCTTCTTCGTCATCTGGAAAAATAGGATTTTTGGTAAAATTCCCTTCCGAGCTGATCTTCCGAAATATTGCATCCTGACGGTGCTTTTTCCAGCAGAATCCTGGCTCCGGTGCGCAATCTCCAAATAATCATGAAACATGCAAAATAGATGAAATAACATAAGTATTGTGTCCCAATATGAAATATATCAATGAATAACAGCAAATTATGATATAAAATAGTGATGCAAAATGGACGTATCAACTCCCCCAAGCTTAGACTTCGCTTGTCCCCAAGCGAAACTGAGCTCAGTAAACAAGACCACATGTTTATGGAGTGAAGAGTTGATCAATAAAATACGGACAAGAAGCATCATATTCATTCACACAAGACATTGTAGTAAACAACTTCTTCATATAACTCAACTTGAAACAAGTATAAGGTAATCACAAATAGAGATGCATAAGAAATCATAATTGGTGATGGCAAACTTTGTTCTTGGTCAAAGAACAGTTAACAGATTATATTTATCTATCGAGCAGCGCTCTCATATTAAAGCTTATGTGGCTCATCTTGCATACTCAATCATAATGATCATGGATAACTTTCAAAGCTATATTCATTCAGATAAAACTTGTACTAAACAAGAAAGAGTAAAGACATGATGAAGCAATCACAATATAATGGTTCGATCACAACAACTCAAATGCTTGCTTGAGATGGAAGGAAATAGGTTTACTGACTCAACATAAAGTAAAAGACAGGCCCTTCGCAGAGGGAAACAGGGATTAAATCATGTGCTAGAGCTTTTCAAGTTTTGAAATCATATAAAGACGATAAAAGTAACATTTTGAGAGGTGTTTGTTGTTGTCAACGACTGGTAGCGGGTACTCTAACTACCTTATCAACCAGACTTTCAAGAGCGGCTCCCATGAAGGACGTTATTTCTACCACCGTGGTAGATCATCCCCTTCTCTTTGTTTACACATGTATTTTAGTGGGGTGGCACTCCTTCCAACCTTTCTTTCACAAACCATGGCTAACCGTATTCTCGGGTGCCTGCCAACAATCTCATACCATGAAGGAGTGCCTTTTTATTTTATTTTTATTATGATGACACTCCTCCCCACCTTTGCTTTCTCAAGCCATGGCTAACCGATTCCATCGGGTGCCGACCAACTTTTCACATACCATGGAGGAGTGTCTATTTGCAAAATTAAGTTGCTTACTGATGAATCAGAGCAACACATGTGAAGAGAATTATTAATGAAGTTAATTAATTGGGGCTGGGAACCCCTTTGCCAGCTCTTTATGCAAAGTTATTGGATAAGCGGATGAAGCCACTAGTCCATTGTGAAAGTCTGTCCGAAGTAAATGACAAGATCGAAAGATAAAACACCACATACTTCCTCATGAGCTATAAAACATTGACACAAATAAGAGATGATAAATTTTGAATTGTTTAAAGGTAGCACACGAAGTATTTACTTGGAATGGCAGAAAATACCATGTAGTAGGTAGATATGGTGGACACAAATGGCATAGGTTTGGGTTCAGGTTTGGATGCACGAGAAGTATTCCCTCTCAGTACAAGTCTTTGGCTAGCAAGGTTAAATAGCAAGCACAAGAGTTGAGGGAAACAAACGAATATACATGTGATAGAAACAATCATGCATCTTACTTGTAAGCACAAATAGTTTTAACTTCAGAATACTAAGCTAAGAACTGATAAGAAAGATAATAACATCTTCTACATGTATTTTCTCTATGCTTCTTGAATTCAAAGTGTTGTTGCTAATGACCATTGCTAAGTTTGCCAAAACCAAATAGATTTACTCAATGCTCCCAAAGTGGTACCAATACTAAAATCAAGATCAATCATATAGTAGAAATTGCAAACTAAAATAAGGTGTGCAATATGTAAATGATAAGACTTCTCATTAATATTCCATAACGATAACTCACACCAACGGATACATAGATAACCAACTAAGAGAGATACTTCCATACTGCAACCATCTTATACGATAACTTCCCTACTCATGATATGACACTACTTGATAATAAAAGTAAAAGATAGTGATGATGTGATACCGCGGCACTCCCCCAAGCTTGGAACAAACCAAGGGGATGCCAATACCGATGATGAATTTACTCCTTCGGCGATGGTGGTGATGAATTCCCGTCATCAAACTTCCAAGAAAGGGGCTCTCCATCAAGGAACGACATCTTGGTCTCGGGAATCCTGAAACTAGCAGCACGGCTTATGTGTTTAAACCTGTTTTCATACTCACAGTTCTGATTATGAATGTCATAAAGTTGAGCTTGGAGTTTGTTGGTGGTGTCGTGAAGTGAGAGGATGTCGCCCCAAAGCTTTGCAGTTTCCTTCTCATGTTCAGCAATGAGTTCAGACACAATCCTGTGGAAGATATCCACTTCACGCTCAGCCATCTTCTTGTATTTGAAAACCTCTTGTTCTAGCTTCTCCATCCTGTCTTCCAAGCTTCCTTCTCCTTTAGGACCCTGAACATCCTTGATCTGCAGTTCTCCTTCAACGAGCAGCAACTCCTTGGGGTGCATCCTCAACTCCTCCATGTACAAGTTACCAACATCCTTGCAGGAGCTGTCCTTCGGAGTTTCCGACGAAGACATGATGGCTCTAGATCCGAAGCAAATCCTGGCAGAAACAGCTAGAAACAAAACACGACGAGAAAACGATATTACGGACCTCCAGGGGTCCGGGATTATATAGCAAATATTTTTACGACAAAAGGAAGGTTCCAGATCGAATACGAGTGGAAACGGGACGCCGAGGGGCTGTCACCATAGGTCGGCGCGGCCAGGGTGGGGCCCGCGCCGGCCTGTGGTGACGGGCCCTCGCGCGTCTTTTCCACTCCGTTTCGATTCCGTAATTTTTCATATTTTCTAAAAACAGCAAAAATATTGTTCGGAAAGTAAATTGCGTTTTTCATTACCAATACTGTTACCTATTCAAAGTCGAGTTCTGGCGGACTGTCAATTTGTCCCTTTGATGAAGGCCTCCGGTGTTTCCACTTGAATAATATCAACATCAACATTATAGGAATCACCCGAGATATAATGCTTGAGTCTTTGTCCATTCACCACTTGCGTAGCATTGCCTTGGAGAGAGCTAATTTTAATTGCTCCTGAACGATACACCTCCTCGACAACATATGGTCCTTCCCATTTTGAGAGTAATTTCCCTGCAAAAAGTCTGAGACGAGACCGATACAATAGGACTTTGTCCCCAACATTAAATTCTCTTTTAATAATCCTTCTATCATGCCACTTCTTAACTTTCTCTTTAAAGAGTTTAGCATTTTCATAAGCTTCACTTCTCCATTCATCTAATGAACTTAATTGCAACAACCTTTTATTACCAGCTAGTTTAGGATCTTTATTTAGTTCTCTAACAGCCCAATAAGCTTTGTGCTCTAATTCTAAAGGTAAATGACAAGCTTTTCCATAAACCATTTTATAAGGTGACATTCCCATGGGGTTTTTATAAGCAGTTCTATAAGCCCATAGTGCATCCTTTAATTTACTAGCCCAATTCTTTCTAGATTTATTAACGGTCTTTCCCAAAATAGATTTAATTTCTCTATTTGATAATTCTACTTGACCACTAGTTTGAGGATGATAAGCGGAAGCAATTCTATGATTAATTCCATACCTAGCAAGAGTTTTTCTAAAACCTCCATGAATAAAATGAGAACCTCCATCAGTCATAATATATCTAGGAACTCCAAATCTAGGAAAAATAATATCTAAAAGCATTTTTAAAGAAGTCTCACCATCAGCACTTTTTGTGGGTATAGCTTCTACCCATTTAGTAACATAATCAACAGCAACAAGTATATGAGTGTTACCTTCTGAAGAGGGAAAAGGTCCCATAAAGTCGAATCCCCAACAATCGAACGGTTCAATAACAAGAGTATAATTCATAGGCATTTCATTGCGTCTGGAGATATTACCAACCCTTTGACATTCATCACAAGATAAAATAAACTTCCTTGCATCTTTGAAGAGAGTTGGCCAATAAAAACCTGATTGTAGAACCTTTTGTGCGGTTCTTTCTCCGGCGTGATGTCCTCCATAAGCACTACCATGACATTTACTCAATATCTCTTGTTGTTCATGTTCAGGAACACATCTTCGCAGAATACCATCCACTCCTTCTTTATATAAGTGTGGGTCATCCCAAAAATAATGCCTCAAGTCATAAAAGAATTTCCTTGTTTGCTGTTTGGAGGCAAATACTTGGAAACAATAAAGTTAGCATAATCAGCATACCAAGGGCTATCTCGTGAGTTCACCTTTATTACAGCCAATTGTTCATTTGGAAAACTATCATTAACAGGAACAGGATCATAAGCGATATTTTCCAATCTAGATAAATTATCAGCAACAGGATTATCAGCACCTTTTCTATCTATAATATGTAAATCAAATTCTTGCAAAGAAGTACCCATCTAATAAGCCTTGGCTTAGCATCTTTCTTTGTCATAAGGTATCTAATTGCAGCATGATCAGTATGAATTGTAACTTTTGAATCAACAATATAAGATCTAAATTTATCACAAGCAAAGACTACAGCTAACAATTCTTTTTCAGTTGTAGCATAATTTCTTTGAGCAGCATCAAGAGTCTTGCTAGCATAATGAATAACATTTAATTTCTTATCTACTCGCTGTCCAAGAACAGCGCCTACAGCAAAATCACTAGCATCACACATAATTTCAAATGGTAAGTTCCAATCAGGAGGTTCAACTATAGGAGCAGTTGTTAAGGCTTTCTTTAGAGTATCAAAAGCTTCCTTACAATCATCATCAAAAACAAAAGGTACATCTTTTTGAAGAAGATTAGTAAGAGGCTTTGAAATCTTGGAGAAATCTTTAATAAATCTCCTATAAAACCCAGCATGACCAAGAACACTACGAATACCTTTAACATCCCTCGGATAGGGCATCTTCTCAATTGCTTCAACTTTAGCTCTATCAACTTCAATACCTCTTTCGGAAATTTTATGTCCCAATACAATTCCTTCATTAACCATAAAGTGGCATTTCTCCCAATTAAGAACAAGGTTTGTTTCTTCACATCTCTGCAAAACTTTATCGAGGTTTCGCAAGCAATTATCGAAAGAATTACCATAGATAGAGAAATCATCCATGAATACCTCTACAATACTTTCGCAAAACCATGAAAAATAGCAGACATGCATCTTTGAAAAGTAGCAGGAGCATTACATAAACCAAAAGGCATACGCCTATAAGCATAAGTTCCATAGGGACATGTGAAAGTGGTTTTCTCTTGATCTTTAGCTTTAACAGCAATTTGTGAAAACCCAGAATAACCATCAAGAAAGCAAAAATGAGTATTTTTAGACAATCTTTCTAGCATTTGATCAATAAATGGCAAAGGGTAATGATCTTTCTTAGTAACTTTATTAACTTTTGAAAATCAATGCACATTCTATACCCTACCACTACTCTTTGAGGTATGAGCTCATCATTATCATTAGGCACAACAGTCATTCCTCCTTTCTTAGGAACACAATGAACAGGACTAACCCATCTACTATCAGCAATAGGATATATAATACCAGCTTCAAGAAGTCGTAATACCTCGTTTCTTACCACATCCTTCATCTTCGGAATTAGACGACGCTGAGGTTCAACAACAGGCTTCGCATCATCTTCCATATTAATGGCGTGTTGGCAAATAGAGGGAGAAATCCCCTTCAAGTCATCAAGAGTATAGCCAATAGCACCTCGATGTTTCTTCAATATTTGCAATAATCTTTCTTCTCTGTAAGTTTAGAACTAATAATAACAGGATATATTTTCTTATCATCAACATAAGCATATTTGAGATTATCAGGCAAAGGCTTTAAATCAAAAACAGGATCTTCCTTTGGTGGCGGTGTTGTACCCAAATCTTCCACCGGTAAATCATGCTTGAGAATAGGTTGACGAAGAAATATCTCCTCGAGCTCATCTCTTTCTTTCCTGAAAATTTCACTCTCGCTATCCTCCAAATGTTGCTGCAAAGGATTGTTAGGAACAAGAACAATAGATGCACACTGCTCCATTTTAAAATCATTACTAGGCAAGTCAGCTTTATAAGGAGTTTTAGTAAATTTAGAAAAATTAAACTCATAAGGTTCACCAGCAAATTTAGTCAAAATTTTCTCTTTCTTACAATCTATAATAGCTCCACAAGTATTTAGAAAAGGTCTACCAAAAATGATAGGACAATAATCACTAGCAGCAGAACCAAGTACCAAAAAGTCAGCAGGATATTTAATCTTACCACATAGAACTTCCACATCTCGAACAATACCAATTGGAGAAATAGTTTCTCTATTAGCCAGCTGAATAACCACATCAATATCTTCAAGTTCACAAGAACCAATTTCATGCATAATCTCCGTGTAAAGCTCATAAGGAATAGCACTAACACTTGCACCAATATCACATAAACCATAATAGCAATGATCACCAATTCTAACAGATAGCATAGGAACACTAACTTGTTTGGATTTATTAGGATGTGAAACAATATTAGAAGCATCTTCACAGAAAATAATATGACCATCCTCTATGTTTTCAGTCACAAGATCTTTAACTATTGCAACAACAGGTTCAACTTTTATTTGTTCTTCAGGTTCTATAGGTTTCTTTTCACTTTTATGAACCGCACTATTTATAACAGAGTACTCCTTCATTTTAGCAGGGAAAGGAGTTTTTTCAATATAAGCTTCAGGAATAACACGATCAGCAGTTTCAACTACAATACATTTATTAATAGATGAATCAATTTTATCTTTATACGGTTCATGATACTTATCAAAATTCTTCTTGGGCAGTTCATAATGAGAAGCAAAAGCTTTATAAAGATTTGCAGCAACTTGAGAATCAAGACCATATGTAGCACTCATATTACGAAATGTATCAGTATCCATAAAAGCTTCAATGCATTTATAATCATAAATTATACCCGATTCTCTATCCTTGTCGTTCTCCCATCCTTCAGTATTTTCTTGGATCCGATCAAGAAGGTCCCTTTTAAACTCTTCTTTGTTGCGTGTAAATGATCCAGAACAAGAAGTATCCAGCAAGGTCTTGTCTTGAAAAGAAAGTCTTGCATAGAAATTATCAATAATAATATTACCAGGAAGCTCATGAATGGGGCATTTGAGCATTAAAGACTTCAATCTCCCCAAGCTTGGGCAATACTTTCTCCATCATGAGGCCAAAAATTATATATGCGATTCCGATCTTTGTGAATCTCACTTCGGAGGATAGAACTTAGAATAAAACCGGGGCACAATATCATCCCATTCAAGAGAATCCCCATTATCCAGTAATTTATACCAATGCGCCGCTTTACCAGACAGCGATAAAGAGAATAGTTTCTTCCTTACTTCATCCATGGCAATACCTGCACATTTGAATAACCCGCATAATTCATGCAAAAACAGTAAATGATCACCAGGATGGACAGTTCCATCCCCTTCATAGCGGTTATCCATGACATGTTCAATAATTTTCATAGGTATTTTATATGGTATCTCTTCCTCACCTGGCGCCTCATCCACTACCGTTGCAGTAGTAGTAGATTTCCCAAATAGAAATCGAAGAGAAGATCTCTCCATAATGACTTATAGCAAGAGGCAGAAATAAAATCAGCACAACAGTAAAGGTTTTCCTTACCAATTCCACTTACCAATAGCGCTTCACTCCCCGGCAACGGCGCCAGAAAATAGTCTTGATGACCCACAAGTATAGGGGGTGTATCGTAGTATCTTCGATAAGTAAGAATGTCGATCCCAACGAGGAGCAGAAGGTGTTGACAAGTAGTTTCGATGAAGGATTCACTGTAAATGCTCACAAACAAGTATTCGGGGGTTTTGATGTAACAGATGAATAAAGTACGAGTAAGTAAAGTGCGAGAGAAATAATTGCAGCGAGTGGCCCAATCCTTTTTAGCACAAAGGACAAGCCGGTTTGTTTACTTATAATGACCAAACGTTCTTGAGGACACACGGGATTTTAGTCTAGTGCTTTCGCTTCATGCAGCTAAATAATCTTCATTGTTTTGATAAGTGTTGTGTGGGTGAACCTATGCTAATGTACCGCCCTTCCTAGGACTAATACATACTTGTGATTATACCCTTGCAAGCATCCGCAACTACAAGAAAGTAATTAAGATAAATCTAACCACAGCCTTAAACTCTGAGATCCTGCGATCCCTCTCGCATCGATATACTAACGGGGGTTTAGGTTTTTGTCACTCCGGCAACCCCGCAATTAGCAAACGAATACAAGATGCATTCCCCTAGGCCCATAAATGGTGAAGTATCATGTAGTCGACGTTCACATGACACCACTAGAAGAATGACACCACAACTTAAATATCATAACATTGAATATTACTCAACCATAATTCACTACTAACAATTAGACTTCACCCATGTCCTCAAGAACTAAACGAACTACTCACGAGACATCATATGGAACATGATCAGAGGTGATATGATGATGAATAACAATCTGAACATAAACTTGGTTCAATGGTTTCACTCAATAGCATCAACAACAAGTAGAGATCGATACCGGGAGAGTTTCCCCTATCAAACAATCAAGATAAAACCCAAATTGCTACGGCGGTGACGGTGTCCAGCGGTGGACGGCGGTGACGATGGTGGAGATGATGATGATGGTGATGGAGATGATGTCCAGCTCGATGACGATGACGATGGCGTCGATTTCCCCCTCCGGGAGGGAATTTCCCGCGGATTCCTGCCCGCCGGAGAGCTCTTTTCTCTCTGGTGTTCTCCGCCCCGCAGAGGCGGCTGTAACCCTTCGTGAGGATCCCTCTGTGGCTTAGGTTTTCGAGACGAAGGAGTACGCGAAGAAAAGGAGGCGAAATGGGCTGTGGGCCCCCACACCACATGGTGGCGCGGCCAGGGCATGGGCCGCGCCGCCCTAGGGTGTGGGCCCACCCTGGGTCCTCCTCCTCCCCCTTCCGCTTTCTTTCGTCATCTGAAAAATAGGATTTTTGGTAAAATTCCTTCCGAGCTGATCTTCCGAAATATTGCATCCCGACGGTGCTTTTTACGCAGAATAATGGCTCCGGTGCGCAATCTCCAAATAATCATGAAACATGCAAAATAGATGAAATAACATAAGTATTGTGTCCCAATATGAAATATATCAATGAATAACAGCAAATTATGATATAAAATAGTGATGCAAAATGGACGTATCACCAACCACTATGCCATTTGTGTCCACCATACCTACCTACTACATGGTATTTCTCCGCCATTCCAAAGTAAATTGCTTGAGTGCTACCTTTAAAATTCCATCATTCGCCTTTGCAATATATAGCTCATGGGACAAAATAGCCTTAAAAACTATTGTGGTATTGAATATGTACTTATGCACTTTATCTCTTATTAAGTTGCTTGTTGTGCGGTAACCATGTTTCTGGGGACGCCATCAACTCTTTTACCTTTGTTTAATATCATGTGAGTTGCTATGCATGTTCGTCTTGTCTGAAGTAAGGGCGGTTTTCACAATCAAATGGTTTGAGTATGCATACTGTTAGAGAAGAACATTGGGCCGCTAACTAAAGCCATGAATCATGGTGGAAGTTTCAGCTTTGGACATAAAACCTCAATCTCTTATGAGAATATTAATCGTTGTTGAATGCTTAAGCATTAAAAGAGGAGTCCATTATCTGTTGTCTATGTTGTCCCGGTATGGGTGTCTAAGTTGAAGAATGATCAAAAGCGAGAAATCCAATGCGAACTTTCTCCTTAGACCCTTGTACAGCGGCATAGAGGTACCCCTTTGTGACACTTGGTTGAAACATATGTTATGCAATGATGATCAGTGTTAACCCAAGCTAATTAGGACAAGGTGCGGGCACTATTAGTACACTATGCATGAGGCTTGCAACTTGTAAGATATAATTTACATAACTCATATGCTTTATTACTAACAAGTGACAAAATTGTTTCATGTTTTCAAAATAAAAGCTCTAGCACAAATATAGCAATCGATGCTTTTCTCTTTGAAGGACCTTTCTTTACTTTTATTGTTGAGTCAGCTTTACCTATTTCTCTCCACCTCAAGAAACAAACACTTGTGTGAACTGCATTGATTCCTACATACTTGCATATTGCACTTGTTATATTACTTTACATTGACAATATCCATGAGATATAATGTTATAAGTTGAAAGCAACCGCTGAAACTTAATCTTCCTTGTGTTGCTTCAATACCTTTACTTTGATTTATTGCTTTATGAGTTAACTCTTATGCAAGACTTATTGATGCTTGTCTTGAAGTACTATTCATGAAAAGTCTTTGCTTTATGATTCATCTGTTTACATGTCATTACCATTGTTTTGATCGCCGCATTCATTACATATGCTTACAATAGTATGATCAGTTTATGATGGCATGTCACTCCACACTTTGTTATCAGCATCCCGCGGGACGAAGCTAGTAAGCTTGGGGATGCTGATACGTCCAACGTACCTATACTTCCTTATGTTCCATGCTACATTGATGATACCTACATGTTTTATACACATTATATGTCGTATTTATGCATTTTCTCGCACTAACCTATTACTCAAGATACCAACATAGCTTGTCTGTCTCGTTGTTTTAATTTCAGAAATCTTTGGGTGGTGAAAGACCTCGGGACTAATGGGGGGAACCTTCGCCTCAGGCCGAGAGTTTTTTACACGGCTTCCGTAAGACCGAAGAGAAGACGGGGCGGGGGCCACGAGGCGCCGCCTACACCAGGCGGCGCGGGGCCCGGCCCTTGGCCGCGCGGCCCTAGCGTGTGGGGCCCCCGTGGGGCCCCCCGCGTTACTCCGCCTCTTACTTAAAGCCTCGTCGCGAACTCTTCTACTACACGACATGAAATGACGCTGCCGCACCTTATCTCGGGGACAGCTCTCCAAGACTCACGAGAGGGATTATCCTAGTGAATTCTTACACCGCCACAACGCCTCCGGAGGATGAGGAAAGTAGCCCACCCCCGACATGGTCCATAGCAAGAGGCTAGATGGTCGTCTCTTGGCGTGCTCTAATGTTGAGCTTGTGAGCTGTTTAACATGATCAAGATCATCTATCTCACGGTGGGCATAACGGGATCCATGGATAGAGAATACTATGTTATGGTGATTATCAATCTATTTACCCATGTGTTGTTTATGATCTTGCACATGCCTCCAAGCTATTAGTAGGTTCGCCAAGTTTTGCTATTAATCCCAAGAGGAGTATTTATGTGCCGGGCAGTGGCCCATGTCTCGTGAATTGGCGAGTGATGTAAAACTCCTCTAAGGTTATGGATGTATTGTTGTTACATTAGAACATTGATGCTATGTCTGAGGTAGTTGCTGATTACATTACGCACCATACTTAATAATCAACTGCTGTCTTGCAACTTATCATCGGAAGGGCCCGGATGATTATCCCAAGGTGGATTTTTTAGGCATAGATGCATGCTGATAGCGGTCTATATGTACTTTGTCAGAATGCCCAATTAAATCCCACTATATTTATCATGCCATGTATGTGCATTGTTATACCCTCTCTATTTACCAATTGTTCTATCGTATCTTGTCTCACCCAACATGCTGATAAGAGACACTCAGGAATGTGGACCCCGTCCTATTCTTTACACCGCGTACAATCTACTGCAATATTGTTTTACTGTTTTCTTCGCGAACAATCATCTTCCACACAATACTTCTGCTAATCCTTTTGTTACAAGAAGTCGGTGATTGACAACTCCCCACCGTTTCGCTGGGGCAGTACTTTGGTTGAAGCTGTATGTGTTCCACGTTGGCGCTGAATCTCTGTGTTGCGCCGCACTACATCCCGCTGCCACAACCCTCAACGTGCTTCTTGACTCCCACTGGTCCGATTAAACCTTGCTTACTGAGGGAAACTTGCCACCGTGCGCATCATACCTTCCTCTTGGGGTTCCCAACCCACGTGTACATTCACGCATCAGGTCACACATCGCAAATGCGGATGGCCGCGGAGACTGATGATCCAAACCTGCCCAAATCTGGACCAGGTTTGCGTGGTCGTGGATGGCACGTGGCGTCCTCGCGTGTCCGCCCCCGGTCGATGCTCGCCTCCCCGGGCCCAGCTATCGGTGGGGGCGCGCGTCCCACAACAGAGGACCGGAGGATCCGTCTCGCCCAGTCCACTTCCCCACCAGCACGCGCCTCACGCACGCGCAAATCGCCGCCGCGGTCCCAAGAGGGCTTTCGCTCCCGGCGCCAACGACGGTGAGGCGAGCAGCAGCCGCCGTCCTCCGCCGGCACTGAGGCATGGGGGACACCGCGGCGATTGATGCGCGTAGATGTACACGTCCGTTGGGAACCCCAAGAGGAAGGTATGATGCGCACAGCGGCAAGTTTTCCCTCTTAAAGAAAACCAAGGTTTATCGAACTGTGAGGAGCCAAGAAGCACGTTGGAAGGCTGATGGTCGCGAAATGTGATGCGGCGCAACACCAGGGATTCCAGCCCCACAATCTGGAACCTGCACAACACAACCAAGTACTTTGTCCCAACTAAACAAAGGAGGTTGTCAATCTCACCGGCTGCTGTAACAAAGGATTAAACGTGTCGAGTGGAAGATGTTTTGCAAAGAAAACAGGAAACACAAGTATTGCAGTAGATTGGTATTTCAGTAAAGAGAATTGGACCCGGGTCCACAGCTCACTAGAGGTGTCTCTCCCATAAGATGAAAGCATGTTGGGGTGAACAAATTACAGTCGTGGAATTGACATAGAGAGGGCACCGCGATGCATATACATGACATGGTAAATATAGTGAGATTTAATTAGCCATTACGACAAAGTATACCGCCATCCAACCGCATCTATGCCTAAAAAGTCCACCTTCAGGTTATCATCCTAACCCCTCCTATATGTTGCAAACAACAGACAATTGCATTAAGCATGGTGCGTAATGTAATCAACAACTACATCCTTGGACATAGCATCAATGTTTTATCCCTAGTGGCAACAGCACAACACAACCTTAGAACTTTCTCTCACTGTCCTAGTATCAATGCAGGTATTGAACCCACTATCGAGCATAAATTACTCCTTGGAGTTAAGAGTAAAAACTTGGCCAGAGCCTCTACTAGTAACGGAGAGCATGCAAGATCTTAAACAACACATATGTAATAACTTGATAATTACCATAACATAGTATTTTCTATCAATCGGATCCCGACAAACACAACATATAGAATTACTTACAGATAGATGCTCTTGATCATGTTAGGCAGCTCACAAGATCCAACAATGAAGCACAATGAGGAGAAGACAACCACTAGCTATCGCTATGGACCCATAGTCCAGGGGGTGAACTACTCACCATCACTCCCGAGGCGACCATGGCGGGAAGAGAGTCCTCCAGAGATGATCCCTCCGGCAGGGCAGCCGGAGGGCGATCTCCCCGAATCCCCCGAGATGGGATCTTCACGTGCTGCGTCTCCTCTGGAAGGTTTTCCGGGATCGTGCTCCTGCATCGGGGGCTCTGGCCACGGAGGCTTTGCGAGGCGACAGAAGTCAGAGGGGCACAGGGGCCCCACACCCTGGCCCGCGCGGCCAAGGGGGGGCCGCGCCG
The DNA here is from genome assembly GCA_030979885.1 of Lolium multiflorum. Taxonomy (NCBI): domain Eukaryota; kingdom Viridiplantae; phylum Streptophyta; class Magnoliopsida; order Poales; family Poaceae; genus Lolium; species Lolium multiflorum. The sequence continues at coordinate 16,948,572 of CM061751.1, forward strand.
CCTCTAGGGTTTGGCCACCTGGTGGCTCCACTTCGTCTCGTCTTCTTACCTCCGGAAGCTTCTGGCAAAATAGGACCCTGGCGTTGATTTCGCTCCAATTCCGAGAATATTTCCTTACTAGGATTTCTTGAACCAAAAAGCAGAAAACAGCAATCGGCTCTTCGGCATCTTGTTAATAGGTTAGTTCCGTAAAATGTATAAATATGACATAAAGTGTGCATAAACATGTAGATAACATCAATAATGTGGCATGGAACATAAGAAATTATCGATACGTTGAAGACGTATCAGCATCCCCAAGGTTCTGCTCGTCCCGAGCAGGCAAAACGATAACAAAGATAATTTCTGAAGTGACATGCCATCATAATCTTGATCATACTATTTAAAGCATATGTAATGAATGCAGCGATCAAAACAATGGTAATGACATGAGTAAACAAGTGAATCATAAAGCAAAGACTTTTCATGAATAATACTTCAAGACAAGCATCAATAAGTGATGTCTACGTTCCCCCTCCTTTCCTGTAGACAGTGTTGGGCCTCCAAGTGCAGAGGTTTGTAGAACAGAAGCAGCAGGGTTTTCCCTTAAGTGGATCACCTAAGGTTTATCGAACTCAGGAGGAAGAGTCACACATATCCCTCTCATGCAACCCTGCAAATCCACAAAGCAAGAAGTCTCTTGTGGGCCCTAACACACCAAATAGGTGCACTAGTTCGGCGAAGAGATAGGAATACAAGTGGTATGAATATATATGAGCAAAGATAATCAAAGCAAAGATTTACATGTAGTTGATATGGTATATTGTGCAAAGAGTAATTTATGAAAACAGTAAACAAGTAGCGATAGCAATAGTATTTAGAACAAGGCCTAGGGATTACACTTTCACTAGTGGACTCTCTCAACATTGATCACATAACAGAATAGATAAATGCATACTCTACACTCTTTTGTTGGATGATGAAACAATGCGTAGGATTACACGAACCTCAATGCCGGAGAACATGCTCCACAATAATGCTCATATTTTAGTAACCTTTAGTGTAAGATAGATCAAATGGACTAAACCAAGTACTAGCATAGCATGCACACTGTCACCTCCATGCATATGTAGGAGGAATAGATCACATCAATATTATCATAGCAATAGTTAACTTCGCAATCTACAAGAGATCATGATCATAGCATAAACCAAGTACTAACACGGTGCACACACTGTCACCTTTACACACGTGCAGGAGGAATAGAACTACTTTAATAACTTTGCTAGAGTAGCACATAGATAATAGCAATCATGGGAGAGAGGTGAACCACATAGCTACAGCGGAGCCCTCAGCCTCGGGGATGGATTACCCTCCTCATCATGGAGGCCGATGGCGGTGAAGATGGCGGAGAGATGGCGGTGGAGATGGCTCCGGGGCAATTCCTCGTCCTTGCAGGGTGCCGAACAGAGTTCTGTCCCCGAATTGAGTTTCGCGACATGCGGCGCCTGGAGTCTTTCTCGAGTTTCGTCAATTGGTACTGCGTTTTAGGTCGAAAGGGGTTTTATAGGCGAAGCGGCGCAGTGGGGGCACTGGGCGCCACAGCCCCGGCGCCGGGTCCTGCCCGCGCCGCCATGTGGTGTGGTGGCCCCTGGCCCCTCTCCGACTCTTCGGTGTTCGGAGCCTTCCGGGAAAAATAGGAGGTTTGGCGTTGATTTCGTCCAATTCCGAGAATATTGCCCGAACAGCCTTTCGGAACCAAAAAGAAAAAGCAAAGAGCCTTTCGCATCTCGTCAATAGGTTAGTTCCTAAAACATAAAACGATATAAAGTGTGAACAAAACATGTTGGTATTGTCATAAAACAAGCATGGAACATCGTAAATTATAGATACGTTGGAGACGTATCAGCATCCCCAAGCTTAGTTCCTACTCGTCCTCGAGTAGGTAAACGATAAAAGATAATTTCTGAGTGACATGCTACCAACATAATCTTAATCATACTATTGTAAAGCATATGAGATGAATGCAGCGATTCAAAACAATGTTAATGCAATGAGTAAACAATTGAATCATATAGCAAGACTTTTCATGAATAGTACTTTCAAGACAAGCATCAATAAGTCTTGCATAAGAGTTACTCATAAAGCAATAAATTTTAGTAAAAGGTATTGAAGCAACATAATGGAAGATTAAGTTTCAGCGGTTGCTTTCAACTTGTAACATGTATATCTCATGGATAATTGTCAATGCAAAGCAATATAACAAATGCAATATGCAAATATGTAAGAATCAATGCAAAGTTCACACAAGTGTTTGCTTCTTGAGGTGGAGAGAAATAGTGAACTGACTCGACATAAAAGTAAAAGAATGGTCCTTCAAAGAGGAAAGCATCGATTGCATATTTGTGGTAGAGCTTGGTTTTGAAAACATCAAGAGAGTATAAAAGTAAAGTTTTGAGAGGTGTTTGTTGTTGTCAACGAATGGTAATGGGTACTCTAACCCCTTGCCAGACAAACCTTCAAAGAGCTGCTCCTATTTTATTTTATTTTTGTGTGGCACTCCTTCCAACCTTTCTTTCACAAACCATGGCTAACCGATTCCATCGGGTGCCTGCCAACAATCTCATACCATGAAGGAGTGCCTTTTTATTTTAGTTTTATTATGTTGACACTCCTCCCCACCTTTGCTTTCTCAAGCCATGGCTAACCGAATCTTTCGGGTGCCACCAACAATCACATACCATGGAGGAGTGTCTATTTTTGTTAATTAATTTGGGACTGGGAATCCCATTGCCAGCTCTTTTTGCAAAATTATTGGATAAGCGGATGAAGCCACTAGTCCATTGGTGAAAGTTGCCCAACAAGATTGAAAGATAAACACCACATACTTCCTCATGAGCTATAAAACATTGACACAAATCAGAGGTGATAAATTTTGAATTGTTTAAAGGTAGCACTCAAGCAATTTACTTTGGAATGGCGGAAAATACCATGTAGTAGGTAGGTATGGTGGACACAAATGGCATAGTAGTTGGCTTAAGGATTTTGGATGCATGAGAAGTATTCCTCTCGATACAAGGTTTAGGCTAGCAAGGCTATTTGAAACAAACACAAGGATGAACCGGTGCAGCAAAACTCACATAAAAGACATATTGAAAACATTATAAGACTCTACACCGTCTTCCTTGTTGTTCAAACTCAATACTAGAAATTATCTAGACCTTAGAGAGACCAATTATGCAAACCAAATTTTAGCACGCTCTATGTATTTCTTCACTAATAGGTGCAAAGTATATGATGCAAGAGCTTAAACAAGAGCACAACAATTGCCAAGTATCAAGTTATTCAAGACATCATACCAATTACTACATGTAGCATTTTCCGTTTCCAACCATATAACAATTAATCGAAGCAGTTTCAACCTTTGCCATGAAAATTAAAAGCTAAGAACACATGTGTTCATACGAACCAGCGGAGCGTGTCTCTCTCCCACACAAGCATTTATTCAAACAAAAACAAAAGCAAAGCAAACAGACGCTCCAAGTAAAGTACATAAGATGTGACTGAATAAAAATATAGTTTCAAGAGAAGGAACCTGATAATTTTGTCGATGAAGAAGGGGATGCCTTGGGCATCCCCAAGCTTAGACGCTTGAGTCTTCTTGATATATGCAGGGGTGAACCACCGGGGCATCCCCAAGCTTAGAGCTTTCACTCTTCTTGATCATAGTATATCATCCTCCTCTCTTGACCCTTGAAAACTTCCTCCACACCAAACTTTAAGCAAACTCATTAGAGGGTTAGTGCATAATTAAAAATTCACATGTTCAGAGGTGACACAATCATTCTTAACACTTCTGGACATTGCTCAAAGCTACTGGAAGGTAATGGAACAAAGAAATCCACCCAACACAGCGAAAGAAGCAATGCGAAATAAAAGGCAGAATCTGTCAAAAACAGAACAGTCCGTAAAGACGAATTTTAAAATGGCACCAGACTTGCTCAAATGGAAAACTCAAAACTAATGTTGCGTACATATCTGTGGATCACTCACGTAAATTGGCATAATTTTCTGAGTTACCTACAGAGAATTAGACCCAGATTCGTGACAGACAGAAATCTGTTTCTGCGCAGAAATCCAAATCTAGCATCAACCTTCGATTAGAGGCTTCACTTGGCACAACAAACACAAAACTAAGATAAGGAGAGGTTGCTACAGTAGTAAACAACTTCCAAGACACAAATATAAAACAAAGTACTGTAGCAAAATAACACATGGGTTATCTCCCAAGAAGTTCTTTCTTTATAGCCATTAAGATGGGCTCAGCAGTTTTAATGATGCGCTCGCAGGAAATAGTATATGGAGGCAAAAGAGAGCATCAAGAAGCCAAATCCAAAACACATTTAAACCTAACATGCTTCCTATGAAAGAGAATCTTGTACACAAATGAATTCATGAAGAACAAAGTGACAAGCATAAGAGGATAAAACACGAGTAACTTCAAGATTCTCGACATAAAGAGGGGAAACCGAATATTATTAAGATGCATACAACCGTATTTCCCTCTCTCATAATAACTTTCAGTAGCATCATTGATGAATTCCACAATATACCCATCACTTAAAACATTCTTATCATGGTTCATATGCATAGAAGTATCATTAAATTTGGCATAAGAAGAGTCATTCTCATTAATAGTAATTGGAGTAAGATTATTATCAAGAATTTGAACATGGTAAACAAATTGCATATTAAGGGAATTGTTTTGGTAACCCAATCATGACTATGACAAGTTTCATAAGGATAGTTAGAACCTATATCGTAGCATTCTTTGTAATGAACATCAGAGATCGGAGGCACAGTGTCATCATAGGAAATAGAATAGTTATCTTTTACAATCGGTTTATCTGTGTCCACACCATTATTGTTATTAGAAGGAGATGCATCAAGAACATAATGACCAGTAGCTAAAGGATTTGCAAACACCTCCTCCCCAAGCTTAGAGCTTTCTATATCATTATGGGAGGAAGCATGGATAACACTGACACTATGGCAATCATTATCATCATCATTTTCAGAATTAATTTCCCAGAGATTTGCAATATCAAAAGTAGTGTGCTCATTCAAATCATGATTGCTAATGTATGTAAAGGGCATAGGAAGATCATCGTATTTAGATTCATTATCACAATAATCATCAGGAGCAACATACTTACGGTTACCTATCATTATCTCATATACGCGGGGATATGCTGTTACCTCTTTCTTTTTATTCCCCTTATTCTTCTTCTTCTTCTTCGTTCCCTTCTTCTTCTTCTCCTTCTCCTTTTCCTTGTTCCCTTCTTCAGGAGGGAGAGGCTTGAAGGGTGGCTTGTCCGCATAACCTGATTTACTTTCAGAAACAATAGAAGAAACTTGGGAGGATCCCTCTTTCATTAATTAGTTGAAAACACACAGCGGTCCTATCATATTTTGGCAAGGTGTCATCTTCTAAAATATTTTGTATGTAAGTATTTGTATGGCAATTATTAATGCAATAAGAAAAACACCCATGCAGGACATCATCAATATCAAGATCGTTAATATTTAACAAAGAAATTTTTCTTGATAACTCTTCACACTTCAAAAATAAGGTAAGTTCATCATGCTGATTAGGAATAATTTCATCATCACAATACAAATTTGCAGCACTCATGGGGTTTGAATTATCATTGGAGGAGCATTGAAAATTAAAATGACCAACTCTATGGCAAAGTTCACAAATAAAAGGATAGAGGGCACACACTTTTTCTCCAAGATCATCTAGAGCTCTAGACCACTTTCTAGTTTTTTCATTTCTGTGATGGATACAATATTCATCTTCTATTTGATTAATTCCACAAGGTCTATGTATTCCACAAAAATTAACATGCTTATAGGAAATAACATTTTCAGAAGTTTCAACATGTTCATTGCAATCATTAATAACAGTTTCATCCTTCATGCAAGCGTCTTTAAAAGGTTCATGATACTTATCAAAATTCTTCCTAGGCAATTCAATGTGAGAAGCAAAGGCTTTATAAAGATTTGCAGCAACTTGAGAGTCAAGACCATAAGTAGCACTCATATTTCGAAATTTATCGGTATCCATAAAAGTTTCAATGCATTCATAATCATAATTTATACCTGACTCTTTACCTTTGTCGTTCTCCCATCCTTCAGCGTTGTCCTCAATCCGATCAAGAAGATCCCACCTAGCTTCAACCTCCTTGCTTGTGAAAGATCCCTCCGAACACGCGTCCAGATAGTCCTTGTGTTGTCCTGAAAGCCTCGCATAAAAATTATTAACAATAACATTACGGGGAAGCTCATGAATGGGACATTTGAGCATTAGTGATTTCAATCTCCCCCACGCTTGAGAGATACTCTCTCCATTACGAGGATAAAAGTTATAAATGTAATTCCTATCAATATGCACTTCATGAGGAGGATAAAATTTAGAGTAAAAGAGAGATACAATTTCCTCCCAACCAAGAGAATGACTATTCTTCAACAATTTATACCAATGCGCCGCTTTACCAGACAGCGAAAAAGAGAATAGCTTCTTCCTCACTTCATCCATAGAGATACCTGCACACTTGAATAACCTCATAATTCATGCAAAAACAGTAATGATCTCCCGGATGGACAGTTCCATCCCCTTCATAGCGGTTATCTATAACACGTTCAATAATTTTCATAGGTATTTTATACGGAATACTTTCAGCAGGTGGATTTAAAATATCAGAAGCATCATTAGAGTTATCGCATATGGGAGATAAAGCATTATCAGAGCAAAATATTTCTTCCAAAGCTGAGGAGCAAAAAAGATTATTTTTATGTAAACTAGCTTCCCCAAGCTTAGACTTCTTCCATAGCATTAGCAGTAATTGCATTCATACTAATAACATTGCTACTATCATGTAAATAAGGTTCCATAGGTTTTTAATTTTCGCATCAAACAATTCTAAATCAGGAAAAAGATTAAAAAGCTCATTAAATTTTTTGTTGTTTTCCATTATGCCTAGCTAGTGTAAACAAGAAACAAAAAGTTGCAATTGCAGATCTAAAGGAAATAGCTTCGAGTACTTACAATGGCGGAAAATAGCTTGGTAGCCAAGGTCCGGAGTGTGAGTACCTTTTACCTTTCCCTCCCAACGGCGCCAGAAAATAGCTTGATGTCTACGTTCCCCCTCCTTTCCTAGACAGTGTTGGGCCTCCAAGTGCAGAGGTTTGTAGAACAGCAGCAAGTTTTCCTTAAGTGGATCACCCAAGGTTTATCGAACTCGGGAGGAAGAGGTCAAAGATATCCCTCTCATGCAACCCTGCAACCACAAAGCAAGAAGTCTCTTGTGTCCCCAACACACCAAATAGGTGCACTAGTTCGGCGAAGAGATAGTGAAATACAAGTGGTATGAATATATATGAGCAGTAGCAACGGTGCCAGAAAATAGCTTGTGGCGTGTAGTTGATGGTGGTAGTATTGCAGCAGTAGTAACTAGTAAAACAGTAAACAAGTAGCGATAGCAGTATTTAGGAACAAGGCCTAGGGATTACACTTTCACTAGTGGACTCTCTCAACATTGATCACATAACAGAATAGATAAATGCATACTCTACACTCTTGTTGGATGATGAACACATTGCGTAGGATTACACGAACCCTCAATGCCGGAGTTAACAAGCTCCACAATAATGCTCATATTTTAGTAACCTTTAGTGTAAGATAGATCAACAGACTAAACCAAGTACTAGCATAGCATGCACACTGTCACCTTCATGCATATGTAGGAGGAATAGATCACATCAATATTATCATAGCAATAGTTAACTTCGTAATCTACAAGAGATCATGATCATAGCATAAACCAAGTACTAACACGGTGCACACACTGTCGCCTTTACACACGTGCAGGAGGAATAGAACTACTTTAATAACTTTGCTAGAGTAGCACATATATAATAGCAATCATGGGAGAGAGGTGAACCAAGCTAGTGACCCCTCAGCCTCGGGATGGATTACTCCTCCTCATCATGGAGGCAGCGATGGCGGTGAAGATGGCGGTGGAGACGGCGAGATGGCTCCGGGGCAATTCCCCTCCCTGCCAAACAGTTCTTCCCCGAATTTGAGTTTCGCGCGCGGCGGCGCCCCTGGAGTCTTTTCTGGAGTTTCGTCAATTGGTACTTTTTGGGAGGGGTTGGGGCCCCGGCCCCCCGGCCCCTAGGCCGGCGCGGCCAGTTCCGGAGCCTTCCGTGGAAAAATGGCCCCCTTGCACTCTGTTTCGTCCGACTCTTCCGAAAAATAGGAGGTTTGGCGTTGATTTCTCCAATTCCGAGAATATTGCCCGAACAGCCTTTCTGGAACCAAAAACAAGCAGAAAACAGCAACTGGCCTTTCGGCATCTCGTCAATAGGTTAGTTCCAAAACGCATAAAACGATATAAAGTGTGAACAAAACATGTTGGTATTGTCATAAAACAAGCATGGAACATCAGAAATTATAGATACGTTGGAGACGTATCAATAAGTCTTGCATAAGAGTTAACTCATAAAGCAATAAATCAAAGTAAAGGTATTGAAGCAACACAAAGGAAGATGAAGTTTCAGCAGTTGCTTTCAACTTATAACATGTATATCTCATGGATATTGTCAACATAGAGTAATATAACAAGTGCAATATGCAAGTATGTAGGAATCAATGCACAGTTCACACAAGTGTTTGCTTCTTGAGGTGGAGAGAGATAGGTGAACTGACTCAACAATAAAAGTAAAAGAATGGTCCTTCAAAGAGGAAAGCATCGATTGCTATATTTGTGCTAGAGCTTTGGTTTTAAAAACATCAAGAGAGCATAAAAATGAAGTTTTGAGAGGTGTTTGTTGTTGTCAACGAATGGTAGTGGGTACTCTAACTACCTTATCAACCAGACTTTCAAGAGCGGCTCCCATGAAGGACGTTATTTCTACCACCGTGGTAGATCATCCCTCTTCTCTTTTGTTTACACATGTATTTTAGTGGGGTGGCACTCCTTCCAACCTTTCTTTCACAAACCATGGCTAACCGATTCCATCGGGTGCCTGCCAACAATCTCATACCATGAAGGAGTGCCTTTTTATTTTATTTTTATTATGATGACACTCCTCCCCACCTTTGCTTTCTCAAGCCATGGCTAACCGATTCCATCGGGTGCCGACCAACTTTTCACATACCATGGAGGAGTGTCTATTTGCAAAATTAAGTTGCTTACTGATGAATCAGAGCAAAACATGTGAAGAGAATTATTAATGAAGTTAATTAATTGGGGCTGGGAACCCCTTTGCCAGCTCTTTATGCAAAGTTATTGGATAAGCGGATGAAGCCACTAGTCCATTGTGAAAGTCTGTCAAGTAAATGACAAGATCGAAAGATAAAACACCACATACTTCCTCATGAGCTATAAAACATTGACACAAATAAGAGATGATAAATTTTGAATTGTTTAAAGGTAGCACTCAAGCAATTTACTTTGGAATGGCGGAAAATACCATGTAGTAGGTAGGTATGGTGGACACAAATGGCATAGTGGTTGGCTCAAGTATTTGGATGCATGAGAAGTATTCCCTCTCGATACAAGGTTTAGGCTAGCAAGGTTATTTGAAACAAACACAAGTATGAACGGTACAGCAAAACTCACATAAAAGACATATTGAAAACATTATAAGACTCCACACCGTCTTCCTTGTTGTTCAAAACTCAATACTAGATATTATCTAGACTCTAGAGAAACCAAATATGCAAACCAAATTAGCAAGCTCTAATATTTCTTCATTAATAGGTGCAAAGTATATGATGCAAGAGCTTAAACATGAGCACAACAATTGCCAAGTATCACATTATCCAAGACATTATAGCAATTACTACATGTAGCATTTTCCAATTCCAACCATATAACAATTTAACGAAGAAGAAACTTCGCCATGAACATTATGAGTAAAGCCTAAGGACATATTTGTCCATATGCAACAGCGGAGCGTGTCTCTCTCCCACAAAGTGAATGCTAGGATCCAACTTTATTCAAACAAAACAAAAAAAACAAAAACAAACCGACGCTCCAAGCAAAGTGCATAAGATGTGACGGAATAAAAATGTAGTTTCAGGGGAGGAACCTGATGATGTTGTCGATGAAGAAGGGGATGCCTTGGGCATCCCCAAGCTTAGACGCTTGAGTCTTCTTAAAATATGCAGGGGTGAACCACGGGGGCATCCCCAAGCTTAGAGCTTTCACTCCTCTTGATCATAGTATATCATACTCCTCTCTTGATCCTTGAAAACTTCCTTCACACCAAACTTCAAGCAAACTCATTAGAGAGTTAGTGCATAATAAAAATTTATATGTTCAGAGGTGACACAATCATTCTTTACACTTCTGGACATTGCATAAAGCTACTGGACATTAATGGATCAAAGAAATTCATCCAACATAGCAAAAGAGGCAATGCGAAATAAAAGGCAGAATCTGTCAAAACAGAACAGTTCGTAAAGACGAATTTTTAGATGGCACCAGACTTGCTCAAATGGAAAAACTCAAAACTAACGAAAGTTGCGTACATATCTGAGGATCACTCACGTAAATTGGCATAATTTTCTGAGTTTCCTACAGAGAATTAGACCCAGATTCGTGACAGCAAAGAAATCTGTCTCTGCGCAGTAATCCAAATCTAGTATGAACCTTACTATAGAGACTTTACTTGGCACAAAAACATGATAAGGAGAGGTTGCTACAGTAGTAAACAACTTCCAAGACTCAAATATAAAACAAAATACTGTAGTAAAAACAATGGGTTGTCTCCCATAAGCGCTTTTCTTTAACGCCTTTCAGCTAGGCGCAGAAAGTGTAAATCAAGTAACATCAAGAGATGAAGCATCAACATCATAATTTGCTCTAATAATAGAGTCATAAGGTAACTTCATTCTTTTTCTAGGGAAGTGTTCCATACCTTTCTTGAGAGGAAATTGATATTTAATATTACCTTCCTTCATATCAATAGTAGCACCAACAGTTCGAAGAAAAGGTCTTCCCAATATAATGGGACAAGATGCATTGCATTCAATATCCAAGACAACAAAATCAACGGGGACAAGGTTATTGTTAACCACAATATGAACATTATCAACTCTCCCCAAAGGTTTCTTTTTAGCATTATCAGCGAGATTAACATCCAAATAACAATTTTTCAATGGTGGCAAGTCAAGCATATCATAGACTTTCTTAGGCATAACGGAAATACTTGCACCAAGATCACATAAAGCATTACAATCAAAATCATTGACCCTCATCTTAATGATGGGCTCCCAACCATCTTCTAACTTTCTAGGAATAGAAGTTTCAAGTTTTAGTTTCTCTTCTCTAGCTTTTATGAGAGCATTTGTAATATGTTTTGTGAAAGCCAAATTTATAGCACTAGCATTGGGACTTTTAGCAAGTTTTTGCAAGAACTTTATAACTTCAGAGATGTGGCAATCATCAAAATCTAAATCATTATGAGCTACAGCAATGGGATCATCATCCCCAAGGTTGGAAAAAATTTCAGCAGCTTATCACAAGCAGTTTCAGCAGTTTTAGCAATTTCAGGCAGTTTTGCACGCTTTGCACTAGGAGTAGAAACATTGCCAACACCAATTATTTTACCATTAATAGTAGGAGGTGCAGCATCATGTGAGGAATCAACATTACTAGTGGTGGTAATAGTCCAAACTTTAGCTACATTACTCTCTTTAGCTAGTTTTTCATTTTCTTCTCTATCCCACCTAGCACGCAGTTCAGCCATTAATCTTATATTCTCATTAATTCTAACTTGGATGGCATTTGCTGTAGTAGTAATCTTATTATCAATATCATTATTAGGCATAACTTTCAATTTTAAAAGATCAACATCAGAGGCAAGTCTATCAACTCTAGAAGCAAGAATATCAATTTTATCAAGCTTTTCCTCAACAGATTTGTTAAAAGCAGTTTGTGTACTAATAAATTCTTTAAGCATAGCTTCAAGACCAGGGGGTACACTCCTATTATTGTTGTAAGAATTCCCATAAGAATTACCATAACCATTACTATTAGCAGAAGGATATGGCCTATAGTTATTACCAGAATTGTTCCTATAAGCATTGTTGTTGAAATTATTATTTTTAATGAAGTTCACATCAACATTTTCTTCTTGAGCAACCAATGAAGCTAAAGGAACATTATTAGGATCAACATTAGATCTACCATTCACAAGCATAGACATAATCACATCAATTTTATCACTCAAGGAGGAGGATTCTTCAACAGAATTTACCTTCTTACCTTGTGGAGCTCTTTCCGTGTGCCATTCAGAGTAATTTATCATCATATCATCAAGAAGTTTTGTAGCCGCCCCCAATGTGATGGACATAAAGGTACCTCCAGCAGCTGAATCCAATAAATTCCGCGAAGAAAAATTTAGTCCTGCATAGAAGGTTTGGATGATCATCCAAGTAGTCAGTCCATGGGTTGGGCAATTCTTTACCAAAGATTTCATTCTCTCCCAAGCTTGAGCAACATGTTCAGTATCTAATTGCTTAAAATTCATTATGCTACTTCTCAAAGATATAATTTTAGCGGGAGGATAATATCTACCAATAAAAGCATCCTTGCATTTAGTCCATGAATCAATACTATTCTTAGGCAAAGATAGCAACCAATCTTTAGCTCTTCCTCTTAATGAGAAAGGAAACAATTTCAATTTAATAATATCACCATCTACATCCTTGTACTTTTGCATTTCACAAAGTTCAACAAAATTATTAAGATGGGCAGCAGCATCATCAGAACTAATACCAGAAAATTGATCTCTCATGACAAGATTTAGTAAAGCAGGTTTAATTTCAAAGAATTCTGCTGTAGTAGCAGGTGGAGCAATAGGTGTGCATAGGAAATCATTATTATTTGTGGTTGTGAAGTCACACAACTTAGTGTTCTCATGGTTGGCCATTTTAGCAACAGTAAATAAAACAAACTAGATAAAGTAAATGCAAGTAACTAATTTTTTTGTGTTTTCGATATAGAGAGCAAGACAATAAATAAAGTAAAACTAGCAACTAATTTTTTTGTGTTTTGTTTAGGTGCAGCAAACAAAGTAGTAAATAAAATAAAGCAAGACAAAAACAAAGTAAAAAGATTGAGAAGTGGAGACTCCCCTTGCAGCGTGTCTTGATCTCCCCGCAACGGCGTCAGAAAGTCTCTGCGTGGAGGCAATTCTCTGGTGTAACTTCTTTCGATCCCCGCAACGGCGCCAGAAAAAGTTGCTTGATGCGCGTAGATGTACACGTCCGTTGGGAACCCCAAGAGGAAGGTATGATGCGCACAGCGGCAAGTTTTCCTCAAAGAAACCAAGGTTTATCGAACCAGGAGGAGCCAAGAAGCACGTTGAAGGTTGATGGTCGCGAAATGTGATGCGGCGCAACACCAGGGATTCCGCGCTTGGAACCTGCACAACACAAACCAAGTACTTTGTCCCAACGAAACAGTGAGGTTGTCAATCTCACCGGCTTGCTGTAACAAAGGATTAAACGTATCGAGTGGAAGATGTTTGCAAAGAAAACAGTAAACACAAGTATTGCAGTAGATTGTATTTCAGTAAAGAGAATTGGACCGGGGTCCATGATGGCGTGTAACTCACACGTTCGTTGGGAACCCCAAGAGGAAGGTATGATGCGCACAGCAGCAAGTTTTCCCTCAGAAAGAAACCAAGGTTTATCGAACCAGAGGAGCCAAGAAGCACGTTGAAGGTTGATGGTCGCGAAATGTGATGCGGCGCAACACCAGGGATTCCGGCGCCAACTGGAACCTGCACAACACAAACCAAGTACTTTGTCCCAACGAAACAGTGAGGTTGTCAATCTCACCGGCTTGCTGTAACAAAGGATTAAGCGTATCGAGTGGAAGATGTTTGCAAAGAAAACAGTAAAACACAAGTATTGCAGTAGATTGTATTTTAGTAAAGAGAATTGGACCGGGGTCCACAGTTCACTAGAGGTGTCTCTCCCATAAGATAAAGCATGTTGGGTGAACAAATTACAGTCGGGCAATTGACAAATAGAGAGGGCATAACAATGCACATACATGACATGGTAAATATAGTGAGATTTAATTGGGCATTACGACAAAGTACATAGACCGCCATCCAACTGCATCTATGCCTAAAAAGTCCACCTTCAGGTTATCATCCGAACCCCCTCCGGTATTAAGTTGCAAACAACAGACAATTGCATTAAGTATGGTGCGTAATGTAATCAACAACTACATCCTTAGACATAGCATCAATGTTTTATCCCTAGTGGCAACAACACAACACAACCTTAGAACTTTCTGTCACTGTCCCAGGTATCAATGCATGAACCCACTATCGAGCATAAATACTCCCTCTTGGAGTTAAGAGTAAAAACTTGGCCAGAGCCTCTACTAGTAACGGAGAGCATGCAAGATCTTAAACAACACATATGTAATAACTTGATAATTACCATAACATAGTATTCTCTATCAATCGGATCCCGACAAACACAACATATAGTATTACAGATAGATGATCTTGATCATGTTAGGCAGCTCACAAGATCCAACAATGAAGCACAACAAGGAGAAGACAACCATCTAGCTACTGCTATGGACCCATAGTCCAGGGGTGAACTACTCACTCATCACTCCGGAGGCGACCATGGCGGCGTAGAGTCCTCCGGGAGATGAATCCCCTCTCAGGGTGCCGGAGGCGATCTCCCGAGTCCCCCGAGATGGGACCGCGGCGGCTGCGTCTCTGGAAGGTTTTTCGTATCGTGGCTCTCGCACTGGGGTTTCGCGACGAGGCTTTAAGTAGGCGGAAGGGCAAGTCAGGGGGGCACGAGGGCCCCACACCATAGGTCGGCGCGGCCAGGCCCGGGCCGCGCCGCCCTAGGGTTTGGGCGCCCGTGGCCCCACTTCGTTGACTCTTCGGTCTTCTGGAAGCTTCGTGGCAAAATAGGACCCTGGGCGTTGATTTCGTCCAATTCCGAGAATATTTCCTACTAGGATTTCTGAAACCAAAAACAGCAGAAAACAGCAACTGGCTCTTCGGCATCTTGTTAATAGGTTAGTTCCAGAAAATGCATAAATATGACATATAATGTGCATATAACATGTAGATAACATCAATAATGTGGCATGGAACATAAGAAATTATCGATACGTTGGAGACGTATCGCATCCCCAAGCTTAGTTCTGCTCGTCCCGAGCAGGTAAAACGATAACAAAGATAATTTCTGAAGTGACATGCCATCATAATCTTGATCATACTATTTGTAAAGCATATGTAATGAATGCAGCGATCAAAACAATGGTAATGACATGAGTAAACAAGTGAATCATAAAGCAAAGACTTTTCATGAATAGTACTTCAAGACAAGCATCAATAAGTCTTGCATAAGAGTTAACTCATAAAGCAATAAATCAAAGTAAAGGTATTGAAACAACACAAAGGAAGATTAAGTTTCAGCGGTTGCTTTCAACTTATAACATGTATATCTTATGGATATTGTCAACATAGAGTAATATAACAAGTGCAATATGCAAGTATGTAGGAATCAATGCACAGTTCACACAAGTGTTTGCTTCTTGAGGTGGAGAGAGATAGGTGAACTGACTCAACATAAAAGTAAAAGAATGGTCCTTCAAAGAGGAAAGCATCGATTGCTATATTTGTGCTAGAGCTTTTATTTTGAAAACATGAAACAATTTTGTCAACGGTAGTAATAAAGCATATGAGTTATGTAAATTATATCTTACAAGTTGCAAGCCTCATGCATAGTGTACTAATAGTGCCCGCACCTTGTCCTAATTAGCTTGGACTACCGGATCATCACAATGCACATGTTTTAACCAAGTGTCACAATGGGGTACCTCCATGCCGCCTGTACAAGGGTCTAAGGAGAAAGTTCGCATTGGATTTCTCGCTTTTGATCATTCTTCAACTTAGACACCCATACCGGGACAACATGAACAACAGATAATGGACTCCTCTTTAATGCATAAGCATGTAACAACAATTATTATTCTCACTGGAGATTGAGGATATGTGTCCAAAACTGAAACTTCCACCATGATTCATGGCTTTAGTTAGCGGCCCAATGTTCTTCTCTAACAATATGCATGCTTAACCATATGGTGGTAGATCTCCCTTACTTCAGACAAGACGAACATGCATAGCAACTCACATGATATTCAACAAAGAGTAGTTGATGGCGTCCCTGAACATGGTTATCGCACAACAAGCAACTTAATAAGAGATAAAGTGCATAAGTACATATTCAATACCACAATAGTTTTTAAGGCTATTTTGTCCCATGAGCTATATATTGCAAAGGCGAATGATGGAAATTTAAAGGTAGCACTCAAGCAATTTACTTTGGAATGGCGGAAAATACCATGTAGTAGGTAGGTATGGTGGACACAAATGGCATAATATTGGCTCAAGTATTTGGATGCATGAGAAGTATTCCCTCTCGATACAAGGTTTAGGCTAGCAAGGTTATTTGAAACAAACACAAGGATGAACGGTACAGCAAAACTCACATAAAAGACATATTGAAAACATTATAAGACTCTACACCGTCTTCCTTGTTGTTCAAAACTCAATACTAGATATTATCTAGACTCTAGAGAAACCAAATATGCAAACCAAATTAGCAAGCTCTAAGTATTTCTTCATTAATGGGTGCAAAGTATATGATGCAAGAGCTTAAACATGAGCACAACAATTGCCAAGTATCACATTATCCAAGACATTTTTAGCATTACTACATGTAGCATTTTCCAATTCCAACCATACAACAATTTAACGAAGAAGAAACTTCGCCATGAACATTATGAGTAACACCTAAGGACATATTTGTCCATATGCAACAGTGATACGTCTCCAACGTATCGATAATTTCTTATGTTCCATGCCACATTATTGATGTTATCTACATGTTATATGCACATTATATGTCATATTTATGCATTTTCTGGAACTAACCTATTAACAAGATGCCGAAGAGCCAGTTGCTGTTTTCTGCTGTTTTTGGTTTCAGAAATCCTAGTAAGGAAATATTCTCGGAATTGGACGAAATCAACGCCCAGGGTCCTATTTTGCCACGAAGCTTCCAGAAGACCGAAGAGTCAACGAAGTGGGGCCACGAGGCGCCCAAACCCTAGGGCGGCGCGGCCTGGGCCCTGGCCGCGCCGACCTATGGTGTGGGGCCCCTGTGCCCCCTCCTGACTTGCCCTTCCGCCTACTTAAAGCCTCCGTCGCGAAACCCCAGTACCGAGAGCCACGATACGGAAAACCTTCCAGAGACGCAGCCGCCGCCAGTCCCATCTCGGGGGACTCAGGAGATCGCCTCCGGCACCCTGCCGGAGAGGGGATTCATCTCCGGAGGACTCTACACCGCCATGGTCGCCTCCGGAGTGATGAGTGAGTAGTTCACCCCTGGACTATGGGTCCATAGCAGTAGCTAGATGGTTGTCTTCTCCTTGTTGTGCTTCATTGTTGGATCTTGTGAGCTGCCTAACATGATCAAGATCATCTATCTCGTAATACTATATGTTGTGTTTGTCGGGATCCGATTGATAGAGAATACTATGCTATGGTAATTATCAAGTTATTACATATGTGTTGTTTAAGATCTTGCATGCTCTCCGTTACTAGTAGAGGCTCTGGCCAAGTTTTTACTCTTAACTCCAAGAGGGAGTATTTATGCTCGATAGTGGGTTCATGCCTCCATTGATACCTGGGACAGTGACAGAAAGTTCTAAGGTTGTGTTGTGCTGTTGCCACTAGGGATAAAACATTGATGCTATGTCCGAGGATGTAGTTGTTGATTACATTACGCACCATACTTAATGCAATTGTCTGTTGTTTGCAACTTAATACTGAAGGGGTTCGGATGATAACCTGAAGGTGGACTTTTAGGCATAGATGCACTTGGATGGCGGTCTATGTACTTTGTCGTAATGCCCAATTAAATCTCACTATATTTACCATGTCATGTATGTGCATTGTTATGCTCCTCTCTATTTGTCAATTGCCCGACTGTAATTTGTTCACCCAACATGCTTTTATCTTATGGGAGAGACACCTCTAGTGAACCGTGGACCCCGGTCCAATTCTCTTTACTGAAATACAATCTACTGCAATACTTGTGTTTTACTGTTTTTTTGCAAACATCTTCCACTCGATACGTTTAATCCTTTGTTACAGCAAGTCGGTGAGATTGACAACCTCACTGCTTCGTGGGACAAAGTACTTGTGTTGTGCAGGTTCCAAGTTGGCGCCGGAATCCTGGTGTTGCGCCGCACCACATTTCGCGACCATCAACCTTCAACGTGCTTCTTGGCTCCTCCCGGTTCGATAAACCTTGGTTTCTTTCTGAGGGAAAACTTGCTACTGTGCGCATCATACCTTCCTCTTGGGGTTCCCAACGAACGTGTGAGTTACACGCCATCAAGCTCTTTTTCTGGCGCCGTTGCCGGGAGATCAAGACACGCTGCAAGGGGAGTCTCCACTTCTCAATCTCTTTTTACTTTGTTTTTGTCTTGCTTTATTTTATTTACTACTTTGTTTGCTGCACCTAGACAAAACACAAAAAAAAATTAGTTGCTAGTTTTACTTTATTTACTGTCTTGCTCTCTATATCAAAAACACAAAAAAATTAGTTACTTGCATTTACTTTACTAGATTCATCATGTTTCCTGTTAATTTTACCACAAAAGACATACCGGTAGGACGCGGGTCTATAGTTGGGAGAAATAATATAGAAGAATTCTTCAATCATGTTAGTATTACTGAAAATTTTGAAGATAGACACTTGGTAGAACTTGCACCTACCTATGAAATTGCTGCTGCTGCTTTAGTTCGCCTGTTGGAAACTAAATTTGTTAATCTCAATCCTATAATCCAACACATGTTTCTTACACTTGGTGATATGGAAGAAGGGGAAAAGAAAGATTTTGTTTTAGAAACCCTTCTTAGAGAATTTGGTGGTCTAGCAAGAGAGGCTAGAAAGGTCTTTGCTAAATTTAATATGCTAGGTTCTCATACTAATTTTGTTGGTCTCCTTGAAAAAATGGACATGGATAGAATAAGGTACACTAATAACATTAATGATGGAGGGGAGATCAAAGCACCAATACCATGTAAACTCCTAGCTATGAATGATGCACTAGAAAATAACTATGCTTGGCTTGTTCCTGAAAATTTGTTCGATGAGAATAGCAAGCCCAAGACTAATGAAAAGGGAGACGCTAAAACTTATGTATCCAATATACTATGCTTGGTTGAGAAAACTCCCAACACCCCTGGTAATGATGTTGATGCTTCATCTCTTGATGTTACTTGATTTGCACTTTCTGCGCCTAGCTGAAAGGCGTTAAAGAAAAGCGCTTATGGGAGACAACCCATGTTTTTACTACAGTACTTTGTTTTATATTTGAGTCTTGGAAGTTGTTTACTACTGTAGCAACCTCTCCTTATCATGTTTTTTGTGCCAAGTAAAGTCTCTATGGTAAAGTAAGTACTAGATTTGGATTACTGCGCAGTTACAGATTTCTTTGCTGTCACGAATCTGGGTCTACCTCTCTGTAGGTAGCTCAGAAAATTATGCCAATTTACGTGCATGATCCTCAGATATGTACGCAACTTTCATTAGTTTTGAGTTTTTCCATTTGAGCAAGTCTGGTGCCATCTAAAAATTCGTCATTACGAACTGTTCTGTTTTGACAGATTCTGCCTTTTATTTCGCATTGCCTCTTTTGCTATGTTGGATGAATTTCTTTGATCCATTAATGTCCAGTAGCTTTATGCAATGTCCAGAAGTGTAAAGAATGATTGTGTCACCTCTGAACATGTACATTTTTATTGTGCACTAACTCTCTAATGAGTTTGCTTGAAGTTTGGTGTGAAGGAAGTTTTCAAGGATCAAGAGAGGAGTATGATATACTATGATCAAGAGGAGTGAAAGCTCTAAGCTTGGGGATGCCCGTGGTGCATGCATATATTTAAGAAGACTGTTGTTTAAGCTTGGGGATGCCCAAGGCATCCCCTTCTTCATCGACAACATCATCAGGTTCCTCCCCTGAAACTACATTTTTATTCCGTCACATCTTATGCACTTTGCTTGGAGCGTCGGTTTGTTTTTGTTTTTGTTTTTGTTTGAATAAAGTTGGATCCTAGCATTCACTTTGTGGGAGAGAGACACGCTCCGCTGTTGCATATGGACAAATATGTCCTTAGGTGTTACTCATAATGTTCATGGCGAAGTTTCTTCTTCGTTAAATTGTTGTATGGTTGGAATTGGAAAATGCTACATGTAGTAATGCTAAAAATGTCTTGGGTAATGTGATACTTGGCAATTGTTGTGCTCATGTTTAAGCTCTTGCATCATATACTTTGCACCCATTAATGAAGAAATACTTGGAGCTTGCTAATTTGGTTTGCATATTTGGTTTCTCTAGAGTCTAGATAATATCTAGTATTGAGTTTTGAACAACAAGGAAGACGGTGTAGAGTCTTATAATGTTTACAATATGTCTTTTATGTGAGTTTTGCTGTACCGTTCATCCTTGTGTTTGTTTCAAATAACCTTGCTAGCCTAAAACCTTGTATCGAGAGGGAATACTTCTCATGCATCCAAATACTTGAGCCAACCACTATGCCATTTGTGTCCACCATACCTACCTACTACATGGTATTTTCCGCCATTCCAAAGTAAATTGCTTGAGTGCTACCTTTAAACAATTCAAAATTTATCATCTCTTATTTGTGTCAATGTTTTATAGCTCATGAGGAAGTATGTGGTGTTTTATCTTTCGATCTTGTCATTTACTTCGGACAGACTTTCACAATGGACTAGTGGCTTCATCCGCTTATCCAATAACTTTGCATAAAGAGCTGGCAAAGGGGTTCCCAGCCCCAATTAATTAACTTCATTAATAATTCTCTTCACATGTGTTGCTCTGATTCATCAGTAAGCAACTTAATTTTGCAAATAGACACTCCTCCATGGTATGTGAAAGTTGGTCGGCACCCGATGGAATCGGTTAGCCATGGCTTGAGAAAGCAAAGGTGGGGAGGAGTGTCATCATAATAAAAATAAAATAAAAAGGCACTCCTTCATGGTATGAGATTGTTGGCAGGCACCCGATGGAATCGGTTAGCCATGGTTTGTGAAAGAAAGGTTGGAAGGAGTGCCACCCCACTAAAATACATGTGTAAACAAAAGAGAAGAGGGATGATCTACCACGGTGGTAGAAATAACGTCCTTCATGGGAGCCGCTCTTGAAAGTCTGGTTGATAAGGTAGTTAGAGTACCCATTACCATTCGTTGACAACAACAAACACCTCTCAAAACTTCATTTTTATGCTCTCTTGATGTTTTTAAAACCAAAGCTCTAGCACAAATATAGCAATCGATGCTTTCCTCTTGAAGGACCATTCTTTTACTTTTATGTTGAGTCAGTTTACCTATCTCTCTCCACCTCAAGAAGCAAACACTTGTGTGAACTGTGCATTGATTCCTACATACTTGCATATTGCACTTGTTATATTACTCTATGTTGACAATATCCATGAGATATACATGTTACAAGTTGAAAGCAACCGCTGAAACTTAATCTTCTTTTGTGTTGCTTCAATACCTTTACTTTGATTTATTGCTTTATGAGTTAACTCTTATGCAAGACTTATTGATGCTTGTCTTGAAGTGCTATTCATGAAAAGTCTTTGCTTTATGATTCACTTGTTTACTCATGTCATTACCATTGTTTTGATCGCTGCATTCATTACATATGCTTTACAAATAGTATGATCAAGATTATGATGGCATGTCACTTCAGAAATATCTTTGTTATCGTTTACCTACTCGGACGAGCATAACTGCTTGGGGATGCTGATACGTCTCCAACGTATCGATAATTTCTTATTCCATGCCACATTATTGATGTTATCTACATGTTATATGCACATTATATGTCATATTTATGCATTTTCCGGAACTAACCTATTAACAAGATGCCGAAGAGCCATTTGCTGTTTTCTGCTGTTTTTGGTTTCAGAAATCCTAGTAAGGAAATATTCTCGGAATTGACGAAATCAACGCCCAGGGTCCTATTTTGCCACGAAGCTTCCAGAAGACCGAAGAGTCAACGAGTGGGGCCACGGCCTGGGCACCCCAGGGCGGCGCGGCCCGGCCCCCGGCCGCGCCGACCTGGTGTGGGGCCCCGTGCCTCCCGACTCTGCCCTTCCGCCTACTTCTTAAAGCCTCCGTCGCGAAACCCAAGATCGAGCCACGATACGAAAACCTCTCCAGACGCAGCCGCCGCTCCCATCTCGGGACTCAGAGACGCTCCGGCACTCGCCGAGGGATTCATCTCCGAGGACTCTACACCGCCATGGTCGCCTCCGGAGTGATGAGTGAGTACCGACTATGGGTCCATAGCAGAGCTAGATGGTTGTCTTCTCCTTGTTGTGCTTCATTGTTGGATCTTGTGAGCTGCCTAACATGATCAAGATCATCTATCAGTAATACTATATGTTTGTTTGTCGGGATCCGATTGATAGAGAATACTATGCTATGGTAATTATCAAGTTATTACATATGTGTTGTTTAAGATCTTGCATGCTCTCCGTTACTAGTAGAGGCTCTGGCCAAGTTTTTACTCTTAACTCCAAGAGGGAGTATTTATGCTCGATAGTGGGTTCATGCCCATTGAACCTGGGACAGTGACAGAAAGTTCTAAGGTTGTGTTGTGCTGTTGCCACTAGGGATAAAACATTGATGCTATGTCCGAGGATGTAGTTGTTGATTACATTACGCACCATACTTAATGCAATTGTCTGTTTGCAACTTAATACCGGAGGGGGTTCGGATGATAACCTGAAGGTGGACTTTTTAGGCATAGATGCAGTTGGATGGCGGTCTATGTACTTTGTCGTAATGCCCAATTAAATCTCACTATATTTACCATGTCATGTATGTGCATTGTTATGCTCCTCTCTATTTGTCAATTGCCCGACCGTAATTTGTTCACCCAACATGCTTTTATCTTTATGGAGAGACACCTCTAGTGAACCGTGGACCCCGGTCCATTCTTTACTCAAATACAATCTACTGCAATACTTGTGTTTTACTGTTTTCTTTGCAAACATCTTCCACTCGATACGCTTAATCCTTTGTTACAGCAAGCCGGTGAGATTGACAACCTCACTGTTTCGTTGGGACAAAGTACTTGGTTTGTGTTGTGCAGGTTCCAAGTTGGCGCCTGAATCCCTGGTGTTGCGCCGCACCACATTTCGCGACCATCAACCTTCAACGTGCTTTCTTGGCTCCTCCTGGTTCGATAAACCTTGGTTTCTTTCTGAGGGAAAACTTGCTACTGTGCGCATCATACCTTCCTCTTGGGGTTCCCAACGAACGTGTGAGTTACACGCCATCAAACAGCGGAGCGTGTCTCTCTCCCACAAAGTGAATGCTAGGATCCAACTTTATTCAAACAAAACAAAAAAAAAAACAAACCGACGCTCCAAGCAAAGTGCATAAGATGTGACGGAATAAAAATGTAGTTTCAGGGGAGGAACCTGATGATGTTGTCGATGAAGAAGGGGATGCCTTGGGCATCCCCAAGCTTAGACGCTTGAGTCTTCTTAAAATATGCAGGGATGAACCACCGGGCATCCCCAAGCTTAGAGCTTTCACTCCTCTTGATCATAGTATATCATACTCCTCTCTTGATCCTTGAAAACTTCCTTCACACCAAACTTCAAGCAAACTCATTAGAGAGTTAGTGCATAATAAAAATTATATGTTCAGAGGTGACACAATCATTCTTTACACTTCTGGACATTGCATAAAGCTACTGGACATTAATGGATCAAAGAAATTCATCCAACATAGCAAAAGAGGCAATGCGAAATAAAAGGCAGAATCTGTCAAAACAGAACAGTTCGTAAAGACGAATTTTTAGATGGCACCAGACTTGCTCAAATGGAAAAACTCAAAACTAACGAAAGTTGCATACATATCTGAGGATCATGCACGTAAATTGGCATAATTTTCTGAGCTACCTACAGAGAGGTAGACCCAGATTCGTGACAGCAAAGAAATCTGTCTCTGCGCAGTAATCCAAATCTAGTATGAACCTTACTATAGAGACTTTACTTGGCACAAAAACATGATAAGGAGAGGTTTCTACAGTAGTAAACAACTTCCAAGACTCAAATATAAAACAAAGTACTGTAGCAAAATAACACATGGGTTATCTCCCAAGAAGTTCTTTCTTTATAGTCATTAAGATGGGCTCAGCAGTTTTAATGATGCACTCGCAAGAAATAGTATTTGGAGCAAAAGAGAGCATCAAGAGGCAAATTCAAAACACATTTAAGTCTAAAATGCTTCCTATGCATAGGAATCTTGTAAATAAACAAGTTCATGAAGAGCAAAGTAACAAGCATAGGAAGATAAAACAAGTGTAGCTTCAAAAATTTCAGCACATAGAGAGGTGTTTTAGTAACATGAAAATTTCTACAACCATATTTTCCTCTCTCATAATAATTTTCAGTAGCATCATGAGCAAACTCAACAATGTAACTATCACATAAAGCATTCTTATCATGAGTCTCATGCATAAAATTATTACTCTCCACGTAAGCATAATCAATTTTATTAGTTGTAGTGGGAGCAAATTCAACAAAGTGGCTATCATCATATATAGGAGGCATATTGTAATCATAAAAGAAAATTTTCTCCTCAATGCTTGGGGGACTAAAAATATCATGCTCATCAAAGCCAGCTTCCCCAAGCTTAGAATTTTCCATAGCATTAGCAACAATGGTGTTCAAAGCATCCATACTAATAACATTCCCATTAGCATGCATATAAAGTTCCATGGGTTTTTTAATTCTCTTCAAACACATCATGTCCTAATTCAAGATAAAGTTCATAAAGATCTCTCATATTTTTGTTGTTTTCCATTATGCTTAACTAGTGAAATAAAAACATGCATGATATTAAGTAAAGTAAAACAAGTAACTATTTTTTTTTTGTTTTTGATATAGAGTGCAAGACAGTAAATAAAGTAAAGCTAGCAACTAATTTTTTTGTGTTTTGTTTTAGTGCAGCAAACAAAGTAGTAAATAAAATAAAGCAAGACAAAAACAAAGTAAAGAGATTGAGAAGTGGAGACTCCTTGCAGCGTGTCTTGATCTCCCCGGCAACGGCGCCAGAAAGAGCTTGATGGCGTGTAACTCACACGTTCGTTGGGAACCCCAAGAGGAAGGTATGATGCGATGCGCAAGTTTTCCCTCAGAAAGAAACCAAGGTTTATCGAACCAGAGGAGCCAAGAAGCACGTTGAATTGATGGTTAATGTGATGCGCAACACCAGGGATTCCGGCGCAACTTGAACCTGCACAACACAAACCAAGTACTTTGTCCCAACGAAACAATGAGGTTGTCAATCTCACCGGCTTGCTGTAACAAAGGATTAAGCGTATCGAGTGGAAGATGTTTGCAAAGAAAACAATAAAACAAGTATTGCAGTAGATTGTATTTTAGTAAAGAGAATTGGACCGGTCCATTCACTAGAGGTGTCTCTCCCATAAGATAAAGCATGTTGGGTGAACAAATTACAATGGGCAATTGACAAATAGAGAGGGGCATAACAATGCACATACATGACATGGTAAATATAGTGAGATTTAATTGGGCATTACGACAAAGTACATAGACCGCCATCCAACCGCATCTATGCCTAAAAAGTCCACCTTCAGGTTATCATCCGAACCCCTTCAGTATTAAGTTGCAAACAACAGACAATTGCATTAAGTATGGTGCGTAATGTAATCAACAACTACATCCTTAGACATAGCATCAATGTTTTATCCCTAGTGGCAACAACACAACACAACCTTAGAACTTTCTGTCATGTCCCAGATTCAATGGATGCATGAACCCACTATCGAGCATAAATACTCCCTCTTGGAGTTAAGAGTAAAAACTTGGCCAGAGCCTCTACTAGTAACGGAGAGCATGCAAGATCTTAAACAACACATATGTAATAACTTGATAATTACCATAACATAGTATTCTCTATCAATCGGATCCCGACAAACACAACATATAGTATTACATATAGATGATCTTGATCATGTTAGGCAGCTCACAAGATCCAACAATGAAGCACAACAAGGAGAAGACAACCATCTAGCTACCGCTATGGACCCATAGTCCATGGGTGAACTACTCACTCATCACTCCGGAGGCGACCATGGCGGCGTAGAGTCCTCCGGGAGATGAATCCTCCTCCCGCAGGGTGCCGGAGGCGATCTCCCGAGTCCCCCGAGATGGGATGGCGGCGGCTGCGTCTCTGGAAGGTTTTCCGTATCGTGGCTCTCGGTACTGGGGGTTTCGCGACGGAGGCTTTAAGTAGGCGGAAGGGCAAGTCAGGAGGGGGCACAGGGGCCCCACACCATAGGTCGGCGCGGCCAGGGCCTGGGCCGCGCCGCCCTAGGGTTTGGGCGCCTCGTGGCCCCACTTCGTTGACTCTTCGGTCTTCTGGAAGCTTCGTGGCAAAATAGGACCCTGGGCGTTGATTTCGTCCAATTCCGAGAATATTTCCTTACTAGGATTTCTGAAACCAAAAACAGCAGAAAACAGCAATGGCTCTTCGGCATCTTGTTAATAGGTTAGTTCCAGAAAATGCATAAATATGACATATAATGTGCATATAACATGTAGATAACATCAATAATGTGGCATGGAACATAAGAAATTATCGATACGTTGGAGACGTATCACAGTTCACTAGAGGTGTCTCTCCCATAAGATGAAAGCATGTTGGGTGAACAAATTACAGTCGGGCAATTGACAAATAGAGAGGGCACCGCGATGCACATACATGACATGGTAAATATAGTGAGATTTAATTGGGCATTACGACAAAGTACATAGACCGCCATCCAACCGCATCTATGCCTAAAAAGTCCACCTTCAGGTTATCATCCGAACCCTCCGGTATTAAGTTGCAAACAACAGACAATTGCATTAAGTATGGTGCGTAATGTAATCAACAACTACATCCTTGGACATAGCATCAATGTTTTATCCCTAGTGGCAACAACACAACACACAAACTTTCTGTCACTGTCCCAGGTATCAATGCAGGCATGAACCCACTATCGAGCATAAATACTCCCTCTTGGAGTTAAGAGTAAAAACTTGGCCAGAGCCTCTACTAGTAACGGAGAGCATGCAAGATCTTAAACAACACATATGTAATAACTTGATAATTACCATAGCATAGTATTCTCTATCAATCGGATCCCGACAAACACAACATATAGAATTACATATAGATGATCTTGATCATGTTAGGCAGCTCACAAGATCCAACAATGAAGCACAATGAGGAGAAGACAACCATCTAGCTACTGCTATGGACCCATAGTCCAGGGGTGAACTACTCACTCATCACTCCGGAGGCGACCATGGCGGCGTAGAGTCCTCCGGGAGATGAATCCCTCTCCGCAGGGTGCCGGAGGCGATCTCCCGAATCCCCCGAGATGGGACTGCGGCGGCTGCGTCTCCGGGAAGGTTTTCCGTATCGTGGCTCTCGCACTGGGGTTTCGTCACGGAGGCTTTAAGCAGGCGGAAGGGCAAGTCAGGAGGGGGCACAGGGGCCCAGGTCGGCGCGGCCAAGGGGGGGGCCGCGCCGCCCTAGGGTTTGGCCACCCTGTGGCCCCACTTCGTCTCGTCTTCGGACTTCTGGAAGCTTCGTGGCAAAATAAGACCCTGGGCGTTGATTTCGTCCAATTCCGAGAATATTTCCTTACTAGGATTTCTGAAACCAAAAACAGCAGAAAACAGCAACTGGCTCTTCGGCATCTTGTTAATAGGTTAGTTCCGTAAAATGCATAAATATGACATAAAGTGTGCATAAAACATGTAGATAACATCAATAATGTGGCATGGAACATAAGAAATTATCGATACGTTGGAGACGTATCAGCGATCTCTACATCGGAGAGGCCACCCGCGTCGGCGCAGCATTAGCGCAACCCACGCCGCTGCTGCCGAAGCCGGAGGAGGAAGATGACCCGAAGATGCGCGCCGCGATGGCGCTGTCCAAGGCGGTGGACGATGCCAACTGGCCGCATCTTGCGGAGGTCATTCACACCTCCGTGATGGAGGAGGAGGCCCGGCAGGCGGTCGAGGATGCCGAGGCCTGGGCGTTGCTCGACCAGGCCCGCCGGGAGGAGGAAGCGAGGCGGCGAGGCCAGGCTTCGCCGCGGGAGGAGAGGCGCCAGAGGCCAGGCGCGGGCGGAAGGTGAGAAGCGCCAGAGGCCAGGCGCCTCGCGTGGGTGAGGCAGCTCCGCCTCGTGGGAGGAGGCGGAGCTGGCTGCCGCGGCGAGCAATGGCGGCTCCGACCCCCACTCGGCCTGGGAAGAGGCCCAGTGGTCGCCGTGGCCGGATTCCCCAGCGCGGCCGAGCCACAACAGCTGACAAGGGATTAACTTGTCAATGCCTACGAGTTGTAGACTAGGGTTTTGCGGAAAGTAGAGGGCAAGTAGATCTCGAGGGTTTCAGCCGGAAAAGTACTCGACTGCTAGAAAACTAGGGTTATGTTGACAATGAATCGATCCTTCTTTCTCCCTCGACTCACCCTTATATAGGAGGCGGAGCCGAGGGTTTCGTAATGTACAAGTTACAAACACTGGGTACTCTTTGAGTCTGTCCCGTAATAGTTACAAGTCATTATTCCTAATACAACTCTATCTTTCCAAACACATACTTTAATTGGGCTTCTGGGCTTCTATATTCTTCGGTCCTCGGGGCCTTCAAGAAACCCCGGTACCATCTTCGCAGCCCATTGGGGGTGCCTATGTCAGTAGCCCCCGAGATTTTACTTGAATCAAAGAATCAAGGAAAATCTCCCTCGTTACGGTTAACATCTGATTTCTTCGAGTTACTAAATAACTTCAATAAAATAATCATATATTATACAGGGATAATGGTAGTTGGGGCTGGTTCATCTGACGGATCAGGTACCAGCTAATCGCTCCGTGGCAATCCCGCAAAACCTACCTCAAGATCAAGTCCCCGGACATGATCTCGGTATATCGCGTAACTCGACATGTGCCACTTAAGGTCTTACCATATGAACTCCCACATATTTTATCGGGTACCTAACGCGTCCGTTAGGATTTTTCTTCGTATCTGTTGATACGGAAAAAAGTAGCAGAGCGCATTCTTTGGCGATGCCACGCCACACAGGACGGATCCCGGGGTCTTACCTTCGCAGAGTATTGCGGCATTCAGAGATTAATTGGGGATGCTGATACGTCTCAAACGTATCCATAATTTCTTATGTTCCATGCTACTTTTATGACAATACCCACATGTTTTATACATACTTTACATCATTATTATGCATTTTCCGGCACTAACCTATTAACAAGATGCCGAAGCGCCAGTTGCTGTTTTCTGTTGTTTTTGGTTTCAGAAAATTGTAAAGTAAATATTCTCGGAATTTGACGAAATCAACGCCCAGGGTCTTATTTTTCCACGGAGCTTCCAGAAGACCGAAGAGCATACGAGGTGGGGCGACGAGGCGCCCACACCGCAGGGCCGTGCGGCCAGGGTGGGACCCGCGCCGCCCTATGGTGTGGGGCCCTCGTGCCTCCACCGACCCTGCCCTTCCACCTACTTATACTCTCCGTCGTGAAAACCCTATTACCGAGAGCCACGATACGAAAATACTTCCAGAGACGCCGCCGCCGCCAATCCCATCTCGGGGGATTCAGGAGATCGCCTCCGGCACCCTGCCGGAGAGGGGAATCATCACCGAGGGCTCTACATCACCATGCCCGCCTCCGGATTGATGTGTGAGTAGTTCATCCTTGGACTATGGGTCCATAGCAGTAGGTAGATGGTTGTCTTCTCCTCTTGTGCTATCATGTTTAGATCTTGTGAGCTGCCTAACATGATCAAGATCATCTATTTGTAATGCTACATGTTGTGTTTGGTGGGATCCGATGAATATAGAATACTATGTCAAGTTGATTATCAATCTATCATATATGTGTTGTTTATGTTCTTGCATGCTCTCCGTTGCTAGTAGAGGCTCGGCCAAGTTGATACTTGTAACTCCAAGAGGGAGTATTTATGCTCGATAGTGGGTTCATGCCTCCATTGAATCTAGGACAGTGACAGAAAGTTCTAAGGTTGTGGATGTGCTGTTGCTACTAGGGATAAAACATCAATGCTTTGTCTAAGGATATTTGTGTTGATTACATTACGCACCATACTTAATGCAATTGTCTGTTGTTTGCAACTTAATATTGGAAGGGGTGCGGATGCCTGAAGGTGGACTATTTAGGCATAGATGCATGCTGGATGGCGGTCTATGTTCTTTGTCGTAATGCCCTGATTAAATCTCATAGTGATCATCATGATATGTATTGAATCTTTATTTGTCAATTGCCCACCTGTAATTTGTTCACCCAGCATGCTATTTATCTTATTGGAGAGACAACACTAGTGAACTGTGGACCCCGGTCCATTCTTTTACATCTGAAATACAATCTACTGCAATTATTGTTCTCTGTTGTTCTTCGCAAACAAACATCATTCTCCACACCATACGTTTAATCCTTTGTTTTTAGCAAGCCGGTGAGATTGACAACCTCACTGTTAAGTTGGGGCAAAGTACTGTGATTGTGTTGTGCAGGTTCCACGTTGGCGCCGGAATCACTGGTGTTGCGCCGCACTACACTCCTCCACCAACAACCTTCACGTGGCCCTTGACTCCTACTGGTTCGATAACCTTGGTTTCTTACTGAGGGAAAACTTGCTGATGTACGCATCACACCTTCCTCTTGGGGTTCCCAACGGATATGTGCTTCACGCGTTATCAAGCTCTTTTCTGGCGCCGTTGCCGGGGAGATCAAGACACGCTGCAAGGGGAGTCTCCACATCCAATCTCTTTACTTTGTTTTTGTCTTGCTTTACTTTATTTTATTTTATGTCTTGTTTGCTTCATATAAAAAACACAAAAAATTAGTTGCTTTACTTTATTTTATTTTCTGTCTTGCTATCTCTATATCAAAAACACAAAAAAATTAGTTACTTGTTTTTACTTTATTCTGTTTGCTTAGTTTACTTTTATTACTGCTAAAATGAGTAATCCTGAAGTTGAAGTTCGTTCTTTTAAGCAACAAGGTGGAGAAAGTTTTAAAGATGCTTGGTATAGAATTAGTAATGCTCATCATAGGTGCATTAAGAAACACTCCACTATTATCCTTCTTAGGAACTTTTATGTTGGCCTATCTAGCTGGAATAGGTATGTTCTTGATACTCTTTCGGGAGGTAATTTCCTAGGTACTCCTGCTTTAGAAGCTAGTTGCATCATTGAGAGTCTAGTTGGAATACCACCTGTTAATGAAGTTAAAATTGAAATCTCTCTTGAGGATGTCATGAAAAAGTTGGAAGCCATAGAGAAAAAATTTCCAAGTGTTGAGACTAAATTGGGAATATTACTTGATAATACTGATAAACTTGATAAATCCCTAGGAGGAATTAATGAAAGAATTGCTATCCTAGAAACTTGTGTTATCCATGATAATCAAACCAATAGGATTAGTGAACTTGAAAAAGCTATGGGAACCTTGAGTTCAACTTTTTCTTCTCTTAAGTTTAAGGAGAAAGCTTATGTGGGTAAAGAGCAAAAATTCATGTATGTCTCTAAGGTGCCTAAACCAAAGAATTATTATAGGCCTAAAATTGATAAAACCCTTAGTACCACCATGGGAAATTTAGATAATGGAGCATCTAAGGTACCCTCTGCAACAAGTTGTGTTTGTAAGACAAATTATGATGTTGATGCTTCTTCTCTAGATAATACTTGATTTGCACTTTCTGCGCCTAGCTGAAAGGCGTTAAAGAAAAACACTTCTTGGGAGATAACCCATGGTTTTATTTTACTACTGTATTGTTGAGTCTTGGAAGTTGTTACTACTGTAGCAACCTCTCCTTATCAGGTTTTTGTGCCAAGTAAAGTCTCTATAGTAAAGTTGATACTAGATTCAGATTACTGCGCAGAAACAGAATTGCTGTCTGTCACGAATTTGCGTAGATCTCTGTAAAAAAATCAAATAAATCTGCCAATTTACGTGCGTGATCCTCAGATATGTACGCAACTTTCATTAATTTTGAGTTTTTCCGTACGAGCAAGTTAAGTGCCTCTGAAAAATTCGTCTTTACGGACTGTTCTGTTTTGACAGATTCTGCCTTTTATTTTGCATTGCCTCTTTTGCTATGTTGAATGGATTTTTTTGTTCTATTAACTTTCAGTAGCTTTGTGCAATGTCCAGAAGTGTTAAGAATTATTATGTCACCTCTGAATATGTGAATTTTTGATTATGCACTAACCCTCTAATGAGTTTGATTTAAGTTTGGTGTGGAGGAAGTTTTCAAGGGTCAAGAGAAGAGGATGATACAATATGATCAAGAAGAGTGAAAAGTCTAAGCTTGGGGATGCCCCGGTGGTTCATCCCTGCATATTTTAAGAAGGCATCCCCTTCTTCATCGACAACATATCAGGTCACTTCTAGTGAAACTATATTTTTATTCTATCACATCTTATGTTCTTTACTTGCATCGTCTGTTTGTTTTTATTTTTGTTTTGGTTTGAATAAAGTTGGATCCCACCATCCTTGTATTGGAGATATTACGCTCCGCTTTTTCATTTGAACACTTGTGTTCTTAGTTATGCTTTAATGTTCATGGCGAAGGCTGAAAATTGCTTCGTTAATTGCTATTTGGTTGGAATCAGAAAATGCTTCATATGGTTTTGAATAACTTGATACTTGGCAATTGTTTTGAGCTCTCATAGATCATGTTTAAGCTCTTGCATCATGTAGTTTAATCTATTAGTGGAGAACTACCGTAGAGCTTGTTGAAATTTGGTTTGCATGATTGGTCTCTCTAAGGTCTAGATATTTTCTGGTAAAAGTGTTTGAACAACAAGGAAGACAGTGTAGAGTCTTATAATGCTTGCAATATGTTCTTGTGTAAGTTTTGCTGTACCTGTTCATACTTGTGTTTGCTTCAAACAACCTTGCTAGCCCAAGCCTTGTACTGAGAGGAAATGCTTCTCGTGCATCCAAACATCTTGAGCCAAAACCCATGCCATTTGTGTCCACCATATCTACCTACTATGTGGTATTTCTCTGCCATTCCAAAGTAAATTACTTGAGTGCTACCTTTAAAATTTCATTCATTTGTCTTTGCAATATATAGCTCATGGGAAAATAGCTTAAAAACTATTGTGGTGATGAATATGTAGCTATGTGTTTTAGTTCTTATAAGTTGCTTGTTGAGCGGTAACCATGTTTCCGGGGACGCCATCAACTTTTTACACCTTTGTTGAATATCATGTGAGTTGCTATGCATGTTCGTCTTGTCTGAAGTAAGGGTGATTTATCATGATCAAATGGTTTGAGTATGCATATGTTAGAGAAGAACATTGGGCCACTAACCAAAGCCATGTATCATGGTGGAAGTTTTTAGTTTGGACATTCATCCTCAATCTCTTATGAGAATATTATTTGTTGTTGAATGCTTATGCATTAAAGAGGAGTCCATTATCTGTTTTCTATGTTGTCCCGGTATGGATGTCCTAAGTTGAGATTATTCAAAAACGAGAAATCAAATGCGATTGATCTCCTTGGACCTTTGTACAGGCGGCATAGAGGTACCCCTTTGTGACACTTGGTTGAAACATATGTTATGCAATGATAATCCATGTAAATCCAAGCTAATTAGGACAAGGTGCGGCACTATTGGTATTCTATGCATGAGGCTTGCAACTTGTAGGAAGTATTATGCATAACACATATGAATTATTACTACCGTTGACAAAATTGTTTCTATGTTTTCAAAATAAAAGCTCTAGCACAAAAATAGTAATCCATGCTTCCCTCTGCGAAGGGCCATTCTTTTACTTTATGTTGAGTCAGTTTACCTACTTCTTTCTATCTTAGAAGCAAACACTTGTGTCAACTGTGTGCATTGATTCTTACATGTTTACTTATTGCACTTGTTATATTACTCTATGTTGACAAATATCCATGAGATATACATGTTACAAGTTGAAAGCAATTGCTGAAACTTAATCATCCTTTGTGTTGCTTCAATGCCTTCTACTTTGAATCTATTGCTTTATGAGTTAGCTCTTATGCAAGTCTTTTTGATACTTGTCTTGAAAGTACTATTCATGAAAAGTTTTGCTATATGATTCAGTTGTTTAGTCATTATCTTTTGTTAGCAATCTATTGCTTTGAATCACACCATTCATCTCATATGCTTTACAATAATGTTGATCAAGATTATGTTGGTAGCATGTCACTTCAGAAATTATTGTTGTTATCGTTTACCTACTCGAGGGCGAGTAGGAACTAAGCTTGGGGATGCTTGATACGTCTCCAACGTATCTATAATTTCTTATGTTCCATGCTACTTTTATGACAATACCCACATGTTTTATACATACTTTACATCATTATTATGCATTTTCCGGCACTAACCTATTAACAAGATGCCGAAGCGCCAGTTGTTGTTTTCTGCTGTTTTTGGTTTCAGAAATCCTAGAAAGGAAATATTCTCGGAATTGGACGAAATCAACGCCGGGGTCTTATTTTTCCATGGAGCTTCCGAAGACCGAAGAGCATACGAGGTGGGCGACGAGGCGCCACACCACAGGGTCGCGCGGCCAGGGGGGGCCCGCGCCGCCTATGGTGTGGGGCCCTCGTGCCTCCACCGACCCCGCCCTTCCGCCTACTTATACTCTCCGTCGCGAAACCCTATTACCGAGAGCCACGATACGGAATACTTCCAGAGACGCCGCGCCGCCAATCCCATCTCGGGGATTCAGGAGATCGCCTCCGGCACCCGCCGGAGAGGGAATCATCACCGGAGGGCTCTACATCACCATGCCCGCCTCCGGATTGATGCGCGAGTAGTTCATCCTTGGACTATGGGTCCATAGCAGTAGCTAGATGGTTGTCTTCTCCTCTTGTGCTATCATGTTTAGATCTTGTGAGCTGCCTAACATGATCAAGATCATCTATTTGTAATGCTACATGTTGTGTTTGGTGGGATCCGATGAATATAGAATACTATGTCAAGTTGATTATCAATCTATCATATATGTGTTGTTTATGTTCTTTCATGCTCTCCGTTGCTAGTAGAGGCTCCGGCCAAGTTGATACTTGTAACTCCAAGAGGGAGTATTTATGCTCGATAGTGGGTTCATGCCTCCATTGAATCTGGACAGTGACAGAAAGTTCTAAGGTTGTGGATGTGCTGTTGCTACTAGGGATAAAACATCAATGCTTTGTCTAAGGATATTTGTGTTGATTACATTACGCACCATACTTAATGCAATTGTCTGTTGTTTGCAACTTAATACTGGAAGGGGTGCGGATGCTAACCCGAAGGTGGACTATTTAGGCATAGATGCATGCTGGATGGCGGTCTATGTTCTTTGTCGTAATGCCCTGATTAAATCTCATAGTGATCATCATGATATGTATTGAATCTTTATTTGTCAATTGTCCACCTGTAATTTGTTCACCCAGCATGCTATTTATCTTATTGGAGAGACACCACTAGTGAACTGTGGACCCCGGTCCATTCTTTTACATCTGAAATACAATCTACTGCAATTATTGTTCTCTGTTGTTCTTCGCTAACAAACATCATTCTCCACACCATACGTTTAATCATTTGTTTTCAACAAGCCGGTGAGATTGACAACCTCACTGTTGTTGGGGCAAAGTACTGTGATT
This sequence comes from Lolium multiflorum, assembly GCA_030979885.1. NCBI lineage: Eukaryota > Viridiplantae > Streptophyta > Magnoliopsida > Poales > Poaceae > Lolium > Lolium multiflorum. The sequence continues at coordinate 16,984,475 of CM061751.1, forward strand.
GTGTTGTGCAGGTTCCACGTTGGCGCCGGAATCACAGGTGTTGCGCCGCACTCCTCCACCAACAACCTTCACGTGGCCCTTGACTCCTACTGGTTCGATAACCTTGGTTTCTTACTAAGGGAAAACTTGCTGCTGTACGCATCACACCTTCCTCTTGGGGTTCCCAACGGGCGTGTGCTTCACGCGTTATCAAGGCGCTCTGAGAATATATTGTCGAGTATTTTTTTCGGTTGATGGAATAGCACATTTATTCGAGTCACGTGATGACTTATATTTTTTTACCTCCCGATGGGAGTATATGAAGAGTTATATCATAACTCGAAATATGCTCACTATGACTCCTTGAATTTCATCGGGTATGCGACCAGCGTTCCCGATGGGAGTAGCCCCCGAGGCTACAACTAAGTGTTTATACTTGGTTGTAGGCTCCATTGCATTAATTTTTTCTCTTGACGTCTTCAAAATCCCGACTTCCACTCTATCTTTATTTCATCGGGTGTGCGACCAGCGCTCCCCATGGGAGTAGCCCCCGAGGCTATAGTCGAGTATTTATACTTGGTTGTAGGCTCAATTTTCCTTTTCTTTTTGAACGACCCCATATTTCTCTTGTCACACTATCCTCTTATCAGAAGTTCAAACAAAACTTCTGATAAGAGTAGCCCCCGAGCATTTGAGCAAATGCTTGTATTTGACCAAAGGCTCTCGACATTATTTTCCTTATACCATGGACATACTCCCTGTCGCTATTTTTCAAAGAATGATAGCCGAGTTTTCCCTTATGGTGACATCAGTGCTGACGATAGCCACGACCAATGCCTTGGGAAGGTGCGGAAACTGTCGTGTCACTGACCAGGCCCAAAACACGCGGCGTTTGACACGTTACGTAAGTGGGGGACACACGTCCTCCACTTTCCGGCACGCTCGTAGCGCATGTCTAGTTACTTCATAGTAAAAAGACCGTTTCACCATGGAGACACGCGTAAGGCTCTGGATCCATTTCTCCTGCATCCAACGGCGCGGTGGTTCGGTAGCTCGCTATAAATAACCCTCTTCTTCTTCCTTAATCCCCTTCGCTGCGCCGCGCTTCGCTCTTTCTTCCAACACCTCCATTGCTGCCATCGAGCCCCGCGCCCGTGCTCTTCTCCACTTTCCTCCGCTCACACCGATGCCACCGCGCGCGAAACTCACAAAGCACGCCGCACCAAAACCAATCCTCGATGGAGCCCTGGAGATTTGGGTGGGAGAGATCCAAAATCTCCAACCAAGATCTGAAGACCCCGAAGACGCTAGGGCTCATGAAGAGGAGGGAGGTCTAATCTTCCCCGGCGAGGAAAGCTTCCGACGCCCGCATCGGATATCGGGTAACATTTGTCGACCACCTCATTCGCGGGCCTCTACCCCCATCCACGAATTTCTCCCGCGTTTTGTCTATGGGATTCACTGCACCCACCTGACCCCCAACTCTCTCCTCCACATCTCCATCTTCATTACCTGCGAGTGCTTTCTGACCCATCCTCACCGGGGCCTGTGGAAACGCATATTTTTCCTCCGGCGCAATAGTTCTCGCAATGTTGCCTACAATGTGGGCGGCGTTGTTATCCGCCCGCCCCGAAGCCGACTACTTCGACGTCCACCCCGACTGCCTGTGGGTGGCGCCGTAGATGGTTATATATTCGGGAAGAAAACCGTGGAGTACAACATTGCTCCTTTTGACGGAGCCGCAAAATCCTCCGCTGCCGATCATGGGACGCCGAGGCTATCGATGAAGAAAGCGGCGACGGACGCCCTGATCCTGCGCATCCACGAGCTCCAACACCCGCGTAAAGAACTATCGGGTGTTCGACATCGCGCACTTCCTTAGGATTAGGGTGCAGCCTCTGCAGGCTCGCAAGAACCCCCTCTGGATGTATGTTGGCAAAGAAGACGTTGATCGCGTATTCGAGGCCCTTTCTATGAAGGACTTGGAAAGGCTTGTCCGACGTTTCTCTAAGGTAAGCAAAAAACTAGAGGTTCCAACTTCTTGTCGCGTGGAGCCACATAGCGGCAGCCACGCCCTCCCCGAAGTAAGTATCTTTTAATCGTATTGTACCCACCTTTTTCGACTGCTATATTGTTTTCTTTAGTTTTTTGTATTCACTTGCTATTTTTTCGACAGAATCACCGGACTCTTTCTTCTCTTCCTCCCCTTCCTGAGGGCGGAGAAGTGGATGAGCGAACCATCATTACTGACGAGTCGTAAGAATCCACTCCCACTGAAGCTGAAGTCGCGGGATCCACAAATCCACGGCTTCATCTGACAAAGACACGGAAACAGATGTTTCTGAATCCGTGCGCTCTCCTCCTTCCACTGTTTCTCCCAAGGACAAGAGGAAGAGGAATGAAACCGAAGATTCCGGCTCTTCCAAGCCTACTGAACCCGCTGTCGAAGAATCATCTCCCGAAGACGGGGATGCCTTCGACCCATACGGCAACGCGGGCTCAGTTAGCTCGTAAGTTCACCTGTCACTATCTTTATGCATCTTCTGTTTTTTTGTCATACTTATGTTCATATGTTGCCAGTGGTGAGAAAGAATGATATGGATATCCGGGCCTGGTACTCTAGGACAGCCATTGATATGATATTTGGGTCTAAGGTTGTACCAGTAGTTTATTATAATCTTGTTATTAGGAGATAATAATGTAGCCAGGTCATGCTGTGGGCCATCTAGGGTTTTAATAGAGTCTGTTTGACTTGGGCCTGTCCAAGTCGAACTAGGTTAGGCCCAATAAGGGGGCCGGCCGGCCAGCTCTCCCTCTCATATAAGGAGATGGCACGGCTAGGGTTTAGGGTAGTTCAAGTTTAGACTAAAGATTAGGGTTTTCCCCATTGCGTGTGTTCACGTGTATCATCCCTCCGGGGGTACGGCGCTGCCGTTTATCTATATTATCCGCTGCGAAGGTTCTTGTGTTCATCAAGGATTGTCTAGCTCTTGGTTTGAGGCGGTCGTTCATCGATCCGTTGCTTGCTGGATTCGTTCCCTCTTCTCCAGGCTGCGTTCATCGCGTTGTTGGGAGGATTCTCTACCCCAGGTTCTCGCTGTGAAAGATCGGGCATCAATCTAGGTGGATCGGCTTGGATCCACCGTATCATGTGGTATCAGCTTTCTGGGTTGCTCACGGCGAGGTTTTGTTGATCGATCTCTTTGATCGGTTTGCTGCGGAGAAGATTGGCTCTTAGATCGGAGGAGTTTGGCTCTCGGTCGAAGGAGGTTGGTTGGAGGAAGTTTGGAGTTGTTTGGGGCAGTTTGGAGGTCATCCATGGCTGTTTCGGAGGTCAAAATCGCGAAAAATCGCGACCAGAATCGGGAAGAAGACGAAAATTCGCGACCAGGAAAAATCCGGTCAGAAATCCGGTCAACCGGGCCAGTGACCGGGCAGCCTGGCGTAAAATCCGGTCCAACCGGGCCAGTGACCGGGCAGCCTGGCGTAAAATCCGGTCCAACCGGGCCAGTGACCGGGCAGCCTGGCGTAAAATCCGGTCCAACCGGGCCAGTGACCGGGCAGCCCTCGGGCCGGGCAGCTCGGTCTGTCTGCTTCTTCGGCGATGAAAACCAGTGTTGCTGCGGTCTTTTCTCCGACGCTTTCGCTATTGATGTTGATGTTGGTGAGTTTCCGGGCGATGTTCGGGCATGAAGTGTACTCTTTCGAAGAAGTCTAGTTATGTGTTCAATGACTATCTGAGGGAGAGCAGCGTCCACCGTCCAGTCTTCGTTGGTATCTACACCGTCTTGCGACAGTTCAGGAGTATGAAGATTGGGAAAGGAACATGGAATTGGGTTTTGCTCGATGTCGCACATACAAGAGGAAGTTCAACAGTTCTTATGCATTTTACCTTGCTATACGGCGTGTGGACGAGGCATTAGAACGTTGTTGGGAAGATGCGGTGGACAGAGGTGAATTTGCTGAAACTTGGGAAGATTACAAAACTTTTCTTCGTAGTGGTTTCGTGGTACCATATATGGAGGAGAGTTGGGCATGCATTGAAGAAAGTGGACAAGTGCGGAGGAGGTAGAGGCAATGGACAAGTGCATAGTTACTATTAAGGAGATTGTTCCACTACCAACAGTCACTAAGGTCGAGGTGAAATCTTCAGAGGAGAGGAAACCTGGCTCTGATACCAAGAGCACTATTGTGACTGTTGAGGAGGATGTACCATTGAGCGGGCTGAATATGCAACTCAAGAAGGTACAAGGTGATGCTTGCAAGACAGTTGACAAGGTTCAGCGGTGGAGTTTGTTTCAGACTCAGTGCTTTATCAAGGGCAAGGCTTGCAAGTTGATGGTTGATGGTGGTAGCTGTACTAATGGCATTAGCAAGGCGATGGTGGCAGCATTGGGGTTGTCTACATGGCGTCTTCCTGAACCTAAACGTCTTGAGTGGTTGAATAGTTGTGGTATGCTGAAGATTACTCACAAGGTGCGTGTGCCATTTACAGTTGGTGATTATGTTGATGAGATCGATTGCGATGTGTTGCCATTGGAGGTGTGTGGATTGCTACTTGGGCGTCCTTGGCAGTATGATCGCAATGTGACACATGCTGGGCGAGCAAATACATATTCTTTTATGCATGGTGGCAAACAGCGGACTTTGAAGCCTTTGGGTGATGATCATATCAAGTCCGATGTGGAGTTAGTAGTGCGTAAGGAGAAGTTGCACAAGCCTAATGTGCAGCATAAGGTGCATGATGTTCCGAGCATTGATGTTGGTGATGTTTCAGCCAAGCCTGTAGATGACAAGCCAGTTCTTGTTGGTGACAAGCCGGATGAAGCTACACTAGTTGTTGATGTGGATGTTGCAGCATGTGCTACAGTTCCAGTTTGTGTTGATGCTAGTATACAGACTGATGATGTTTGTGCTGATGATGTTCCAGTACATATGGCGCAGATGCGTGATGTCTACGGGTGCTTCTATTCTTGTAGACAGTGTTGGGCCTCCAAGAGCAGAGGTTTGTAGAACAGCAGCAAGTTTCCCTTAAGTGGATCACCCAAGGTTTATCGAACTCTCAGGGAGGAAGAGGTCAAAGATATCCCTCTCATGCAACCCCGCAACCACAAAGCAAGAAGTCTCTTGTGTCCCCAACACACCTAATAGGTGCACTAGTTCGGCGAAGAGATAGTGAAATACAAGTGGTATGAATGAATATGAGCAGTAGTACGGCGCCAGAAAAGTGCTTGCTGGCGTGCAGTTGATGGTAGTAATATTGCGGGAAGTAAACAAGCAGTAGTAACGCAACAAGTAGTAACGCAAGAAAACAGAAACAAGCAGCGATAGCGTATTTAGGAACAAGGCCTAGGATTAGACTTTCACTAGTGGACACTCTTAACTTTGATCACACAAATGAATAGATAAATGCATACTCTACACTCTCTTGTTGGATGATGAACACATTGCGTAGGATTACACGAACCCTCAATGCCGGAGTTAACAAGCTCCACAATTCAATGTTCATATTTAAATAACCTTAGAGTGCATGAAAGATCGACACGACTAAACCAAGTACTAACATAGCATGCACACTGTCACCTTCACACCATGTAGGAGGAATAGATCACATCAATACCATCATAGCAATAGTTAACTTCATAATCTACAAGAGATCATAATCATAGCCTACGCCAAGTACTAACACGGATGCACACACTGTCACCATTACACCGTGCAGGAGGAATAAAACTACTTTAATAACATCACTAGAGTAGCACATAGATAAATTGTGATACAAAACACATTGCAATCATAAAGAGATATAAATAAGCACTTCACTACGCCATTCATAACAGTGAATAAGTATTCTGTGAAATATAGCCTAAGAGACCCACACGGTGCACACACTGTCACCTTTACACACGTGGGACAAGGAGTCTCCGGAGATCACATAAGTAAAACCCACTTGACTAGCATAATGACATCTAGATTACAAGCATCATCATATGAATCTCAATCATGTAAGGCAGCTCATGAGATTATTGTATTGAACTACATAGGAGAGAGATGAACCACATAGCTACCGGTACAGCCCCGAGCTCGATGGAGAACTACTCCCTCCTCATGGGAGACAGCATGGATGAAGATGGCGGTGGTGTCGATGGAGGAGCCTTCCGGGCACTTCCGTCCGCGGCGTGCCGAACAGACTCCCGTCCCCGCATCTTGGCTTCGATGGCGGCGGCTCGGAAGGTTTCTCGATCGCGGATTTTCCGTATCGAGGTTTTAGGTCCTGGACCTTATAGGCGAAGAGGCGCGTTAGGGTCGAAGAGGCGGCGACACCATAGGGTGGCGCGGGCCACACCCAGCCGCGCCGCCTATGGTCCTGTGGCCCCGTCCCTCTGTCCTTCCCGGTGTTCTGGAAGCTTCGTGGAAAAATAGGAACCTGGGTCTTGATTTCGTCCGATTCCGAGAATATTTCCTTACTAGGATTTCTGAAACCAAAAACAGCAGAAAGGAATTGGCACTTCGGCATCTTGTTAATAGGTTAGTTCCAAATGCATAAATATGACATAAAGTGTGTATAAAACATGTAGGTATTGTCATAAAACAAGCATGGAACATAAGAAATTATAGATACGTTGGAGACGTATCAGCATCCCCAAGCTTAGTTCTGCTCGTCCCGAGCAGGTAAAACGATAACAAAGATAATTTCTTAAGTGACATGCTACCAACATAATCTTGATCCAATAATGATGTAAAGCATGTGAACTGAGATCAAATCACTCAAAGCAAATGTCTATATTGATATAAGAGATGATAATGCAAGAGTTAAACAAGCTAGAAGTTTTCATGAACTATTGCTTCAAAGACATGAAACCGCACAAAGTTCATTAAAGATGTATTAAGTATTCAGCATAGAAGTTCTATCCTTCATTCCAAGCATCAAGTAAATTTTCACAACATAAGAAGGATTCAGTCAAGTAAACATAAACATGAACGTCATGAATCAACTGTTTCGAAGTCTACTCAACCGGTGAGCGCAAGCATTTGGTATTAGCACCAGGATGTTATGGCATAAAGAACGTTAATGGGGGTTTGGAAGGCCAATGAGAGAAAGTCTCACAAAGCTATAAGTGATTACTAGACAAGAGGAAGTCTTATAATCGAAGCTATGCAAGGAGTAGTGATTGCCATGCAACGGATGCACATAGAGCTATATGTGTATGAAAGCTCTCCAATGGAACTAGTGGGGGTGCATCCAACTTGGTTGCTCACGAAGACCTAGAGCACTTTTGAGGAGGCTCATCATTGGAATATACAACCCAAGTTCTATAGTGTAAATTCCCCACATAGTTATACTAGTAAAACATGAAAACTCTCTCATATGGAGTGTAGGTGCTAAACATGAGCACAAATGATGACTATGAATATGCAGGTGCTAAAACATGAGCACAAGTGTTTTTTTCTTTTTTCTTTTCTTTTCTTTTTTTTTCTTTCTTTTTTTTTTCTTTTTGATGGCCTCCATGGCTCTTTTCACTTTTAGGGGCAACATCCTAATATGACAACACACTTTTTGGTACAAATAACTCATAACGAATAAAACATGATGTATGAAACTGTATGCCTCTGCCAGTGTAGCAGGATGTGCAATGATCTAGCGTAACATGGGTAAACCACACATCAGCTGTATAGAATCATGCAAAGCAATATACAAATAATAAATGACAACATGGCATGTAATGTAAAATGGATGTTGCATGGCAATATATCTCGGAACAGCTATGGAAATGTTGTGGTAGGTAGGTATGGTGGCTGTTTTGAGGAGATGTATGGGCTTATGTGTAGGAGAACAAGAGAAAGTCCTCCCACGGGTTTGGATGTACCGGCGAAGTATGCACAATTCTCAATGTGAGCAAAAGGCAATGCACAGTACCGAAGAGGCTAGCAAATATGGATGGTGGAAGTGCCAAAAACCGTAGCTTAACATTAGTCAAAAAGAACTCACAAGCTTATTGCAAACATCTAGCAGGTTCAACATTAAGAGCATGATTTAAAATTTTACCGACCTTCAGCACAACTTAGTCATTACGATGAACCTTTAGACATGGAAAGCTATCAAGTCCAACTACGCCTTCAACTATTTAAATAGAGTTTGTAGTACGGCACAAGCTTAAAGACAACAATCCACTACTAATTTTAACTTATTTATCCAGCAAGCCTTACCATCTAAATACCTCAAAACGTTTGCAAAGAATCAAGTTATCAAAGCTCAATGATCTACAAGATTATGCAAGTGTTTCATTATACCACTACCACATGCAACATTTCCTTAACCAACCGAATAACAATGAACGAAGCAGTTTCAACCTTCGCCATGAACATTAAAAGCTAAGAACACATGTGTTCATACGAACCAGCGGAGCGTGTCTCTCTCCCAAACAATCATTTATTCAAACAAAAACAAAAACAAAAACATACAGACGCTCCAAGTAAAGTACATAAGATGTGATGGGATAAAAATATAGTTTCAAGAGAAGGAACCTGATAATTTGTCGATGAAGAAGGGGATGCCTTGGGCATCCCCAAGCTTAGATGCTTGAGTCTTCTTGAAATATGCAGGGATGAACCACGGGGCATCCCCAAGCTTAGACTTTTCACTCTTCTTGATCATAGTATATCATCCTCCTCTCTTGACCCTTGAAAACTTTAAGCAAACTCATTAGAGGGTTAGTGCATAATCAAAAATTCACATGTTCAGAGGTGACACAATCATTGTTAACACTTCTGGACATTGCACAAAGCTTCTGAAAGTTAATGGAACAAAGAAACCCATTCAACAAAGCAAAAGCGGCAATGCGAAATAAAAGGCAGAATCTGTCAAAAACAGAACAGTCCGTAAAGACGAATTTTAAAATGGCACCAGACTTTCTCAAACGGAAAAACTCAAAACTAATGAAAGTTGCGTAAATATCTGAGGATCACTCACGTAAATTGGCATAATTTTCTGAGTTACCTACAGAGAATTAGGCCCAGATTCGTGACAGCAAAGAAATCTGTCTCTGCGCAGTAATCCAAATCTAGTATGAACCTTACTATAGAGACTTTACTTGGCACAACAATGCAACAAAACTAAGATAAGGAGAGGTTGCTACAGTAGTAAACAACTTCCAAGACTCAAATATAAAACAAAGGTACTGTAGCAAAATAAACACATGGGTTATCTCCCAAGAAGTGCTTTCTTTATAGCCATTAAGATGGGCTCAGTAATTTTAATGATGCACTCTCAAGAAATAGTAGTTGAAGCAAAAGAGAGCATCAAGAGGCAAATTCAAAACAAATTTAAGTCTAACATGCTTCCTATGAAAAGGAATCTTGTACACAAATAAATTCATGAAGAGCAAAGTAACAAGATCAGGAAGATAAAACAAGTGTAGTTTCAAAAATTTCAGCACATAGAGAGGTGTTTTAGTAACATGAAAATTTCTACCACCATATTTTCCTCTCTCATAATAATATCCAGTAGCATCATGAGCAAACTCAACAATATAACTATCACATAAAGCATTCTTATCATGAGTCTCATGCATAAAATTATTACTCCCAACATAAGCATAGTCATTCTTATTAGTTGTAGTGGGAGCAAATTTAACAAAGTAGCTATCATTATTATTCTCATCAAGTGTAGGAGGCATATTATAATCATAATTAAACTCATCCTCCATAGTAGGCGGCACCAAAAGACCAATATCATCATAAATAGGAGGCAAAGTATCATCAAAGTAAATTTTCTCCTCAATGCTTGGGGGACTAAAAATATCATGAAAACCAGCTTCCCCAAGCTTAGAATTTTCCATATCATTAGCAATAATGGTGTTCAAAGCATTCTAATAATATTCCATAGGTTTTTTAATTTTCGCATCAAACAATCCATGTCTTAACTCAGGAAATAGAATAAGAAGCTCATTGTTACTTTCCATTATGCCTAACTAGTGTAAACAAGAAACCAAATGTCGCAATTGCAGAGTCTAAAGGAAATAGCTTCGAGTACTTACAACGGCGCCGGAAAATAGCTTAGTAGCCGAGATCCGGAGTGTGAGTACCTTTTACCTTTCCTCCCCGGCAACGGCGCCAGAAAATAGCTTGATGTCTACGGGTGCTTATATTCTTGTAGACAGTGTTGGGCCTCCAAGAGCAGAGGTTTGTAGAACAGCAGCAAGTTTCCCTTAAGTGGATCACCCAAGGTTTATCGAACTCAGGGAGGAAGAGGTCAAAGATATCCCTCTCATGCAACCCTGCAACCACAAAGCAAGAAGTCTCTTGTGTCCCCAACACACCTAATAGGTGCACTAGTTCGGCGAAGAGATAGTGAAATACAAGTGGTATGAATGAATATGAGCAGTAGTACGGGCCAGAAAGTGCTTGCTGGCGTGTTGATGGTAGTAATAGTGGGAAGTAAACAAGCAGTAGTAACGCAGCAGTAGTAACTCAGTAAAACAGTAAACAAGCAGCGATAGCAGTATTTAGGAACAAGGCCTAGGGATTAGACTTTCACTAGTGGACACTCTCAACTTTGATCACATAACAGAATAGATAAATGCATACTCTACACTCTCTTGTTGGATGATGAACACATTGCGTAGGATTACACGAACCCTCAATGCCGGAGTTAACAAGCTCCACAATTCAATGTTCATATTTAAATAACCTTAGAGTGCATGAAAGATCGACACGACTAAACCAAGTACTAACATAGCATGCACACTGTCACCTTCACACCATGTAGGAGGAATAGATCACATCAATACCATCATAGCAATAGTTAACTTCATAATCTACAAGAGATCATAATCATAGCCTACGCCAAGTACTAACACGGATGCACACACTGTCACCATTACACCGCATGAGGAATAAAACTACTTTAATAACATCACTAGAGTAGCACATAGATAAATTGTGATACAAAACACATTGCAATCATAAAGAGATATAAATAAGCACTTCACTACGCCATTCATAACAGTGAATAAGTATTCTGTGAAATATAGCCTAAGAGACCCACACGGTGCACACACTGTCACCTTTACACACGTGGGACAAGGAGTCTCCGGAGATCACATAAGTAAAACCCACTTGACTAGCATAATGACATCTAGATTACAAGCATCATCATATGAATCTCAATCATGTAAGGCAGCTCATGAGATTATTGTATTGAACTACATAGGAGAGAGATGAACCACATAGCTACCGGACAGCCCCGAGCCTCGATGGAGAACTACCCCTCCTCATGGGAGACAGCAGCTGATGAAGATGGCGGTGGTGTCGATGGAGGAGCCTTCCGGGGGCACTTCCCCGCCCGGCGCGTGCGGAACAGAGACTCCTGTCCCCCAGATCTTGGCTTCGCGGCGGCGGCTCGGAAGGTTTCTCGTACCGTGGTTTTTCCGTATCGAGGTTTTAGGTCCTGGGACCTTTTATAGGCGAAGAGGCGGCGTCGAGGGTCGAAGAGGCGGCGACACCATAGGGTGGCGCGGCCACACCCAGCCGCGCCGCTATGGTCCGCGGGCCCGTGGCCCCCTCTCGGTCCTTCCCGGTGTTCGGAAGCTTCGTGGAAAAATAGGAACCCGGGTCTTGATTTCGTCCGATTCCGAGAATATTTTTCTTACTAGGATTTCTGAAACCAAAAACAGCAGAACAGGAACTGGCACTTCGGCATCTTGTTAATAGGTTAGTTCCAAAATGCATAAATATGACATAAAGTGTGTATAAAACATGTAGGTATTGTCATAAAACAAGCATGGAACATAAGAAATTATAGATACGTCGGAGACGTATCAATGCGCGTGGGAGGAGTGGGAGGCGAGCAGGTTAGCGAAGCCATTGCTGATGGTGTTTCAGCCCGGTGCCAGGGCCGGCCGACCGGCTCCAGGACCGGCCGGGCCGGTCAACCGTCCGGTGGCGAGACCGGGTGGCGAGCGCGTCAGTGGAGACAGTGGGCAGCGGCACTACCGTGCTAGGAGTACTGCAGTCCAGTTTTCCGCGACACCGCGGATGCATCGAGGCAAGGATGGACGTGTGAGACATCTATGTGGCCCAGGAATTACACATCTTGTGCAGGGTCATGTGCAGCGACACAAGGGTCCATCAAAACCTCGCAAGAAGAAGGAATTGGCGCCGAAGTCCAAGCTCATGTGGAGAAGAAAGGAGGCGCCAAGTGCTGTATCAAGTCGAGAAGGCCGCGAGGGAGGATGTGGTGTGGAAGGCAAGCAAGACTTGAGGACGGCGAGGACGTGTCATGTTCATATCACGTCACCTTTTCCAGAAGACCCTCACGCGTTGGGGACAACGCTTCTTGAAGAAGGGGAGAGATGATATGGATATCCGGGCCTGGTACTCTAGGACAGCCATTGATATGATATTTGGGTCTAAGGTTGTACCAGTAGTTTATTATAATCTTGTTATTAGGAGATAATAATGTAGCCAGGTCATGCTGTGGGCCATCTAGGGTTTTAATAGAGTCTGTTTGACTTGGGCCTGTCCAAGTCGAACTAGGTTAGGCCCAATAAGGGGGCCGGCCGGCCACCTCTCCCTCTCATATAAGGAGATGGCACGGCTAGGGTTTAGGGTAGTTCAAGTTTAGACTAAAGATTAGGGTTTTCCCCATTGCGTGTGTTCACGTGTATCATCCCTGCGGGGGTACGGCGCTGCCGTTTATCTATATTATCCGCTGCGAAGGTTCTTGTGTTCATCAAGGATTATCTAGCTCTTGGTTTGAGGCGGTCGTTCATCGATCCGTTGCTTGCTGGATTCGTTCCCTCTTCTCCAGGCTGCGTTCATCGCGTTGTTGGGAGGATTCTCTACCCCAGGTTCTCGCTGTGAAAGATCGGGCATCAATCTAGGTGGATCGGCTTGGATTCACCGTATCATGTGGGAGGAAGCCCGCTGGGTTGCTCCGGCGAGGCACGTCCAACACCGTGGTTCTTTGAATCGGTTCGCCGCGGAGAAGATTGGCTCCCAGCAGATGATGGACACGTCGACTCCTCCGCCCAGCCCCCGAGCACCTTCTCCGAAAAGACAAAAGGTCGGGGCTGGCGACGAGCAGACGCTTGTTTTGGGGAGTTCTTCGACTCCTTTGATGAATGATGTAAGTATCTCTGGTACTCTATTTTGCTGCATCTTGTCATGCTTTTCCTCGTTTGTCCTGACTTTTTTGATTCCCCTTTTCTCGAATATTTTTTCCTGAATTTCTTTTGCGACACTTGTTTTTCAACAGCCTATAATGGATCAGTTCATCCGCCTCGGTTCCTGATACGTCTCCAACGTATCGATAATTTCTTATGTTCCATGCTACTTTTATGACAATACTCACATGTTTTATACATACTTTACATCATTATTATGCATTTTCCGGCACTAACCTATTAACAAGATGCCGAAGCGCCGCTGTTTTCTCTGTTTTTGGTTTCAGAAATCCTACAAAGGAAATATTCTCGGAATTGGACGAAATCAACGCCTGTGGTCTTATTTTTCGGAAGCTCCGAGAGCCGAGAGGGACTGAGGGGGCCCGGGGCCCCGATACGTCTCCAACGTATCGATAATTTCTTATGTTCCATGCTACTTTATTGATGATACCTACATGTTTTATACACATTATATGTCATATTTATGCATTTTCTCGAACTAACCTATTAACAAGATGCCGAAGTGCCGGTTCCTGTTTCTCTGTTTTTGGTTTCAGAAATCCTAGTAAGGAAATATTCTCGGAATTGGACGAAAAACCCAGGTTCCTATTTTTCCACGAAGCTTCCAGAACACCCGAGAGGACCAGAGGGGGGGCACTGGGGCCCCAGACCATAGGCCGGCGCGGCCCAGGCTGGCCGCGCCGCCCTATGGTGCCACCGCCTCGTCGCCCCTCCGACTCCGCCTCTTCGCCTATTTAAAGGTCCCCGACCTAAAACCTCGATACGGAAAAGCCACGGCACGAGAAACCTTCCAGAGCCACCGCCATCGCGGCAAGATCGGGGGACAGAAGTCTCGGCACTCCGCCGGGACGGGGAAGTGCCCCGGAAGGCTCCTCCATCGACACCACCGCCATCTTCATCACCGCTGTTGTCTCCCATGAGGAGGGAGTAGTTCTCCATCGAGGCTCGAGTAGCTATGTGGTTCATCTCTCTATGTACTTCAATACAATAATCTCATGAGCTGGCTTACATGATTGAGATTCATATGATGATGCTTGTAATCTAGATGTCATTATGCTAGTCAAGTGGGTTTTACTTATGTGATCTCCGGAGACTCCTTGTCCCACGTGTGTAAAGGTGACAGTGTGTGCACCGTGTGGGTCTCTTAGGCTATATTTCACAGAATACTTATTCACTGTTATGAATGGCATAGTGAAGTGCTTATTTATATCTCTTTATGATTGCAATGTGCATCGTATCACAATTTATCTATGTGCTACTCTAGCAATGTTATTAAAGTAGTTTTATTCCTCCTGCACGATGTAAAGGTGACAGTGTGTGCATCCGTGTTAGTACTTGGTTTATGCTATGATCATGATCTCTTGTAGATTGCGAAGTTAACTATTGCTATGATAGTATTGATGTGTATTATTCCTCCTACATAAGCATGAAGGTGACAGTGTGCATGCTATGTTAGTACTTGGTTTAGTCGAATTGATCTTTCATGCACTCTAAGGTTATTTAAATATGAACATTGAATTGTGGAGCTTGTTAACTCCGGCATTGAGGGTTCGTGTAATCCTACGCAATGTGTTCATCATCCAACAAGAGTGTAGATTATGCATTTATCTATTCTGTTATGTGATCAAAGTTGAGAGTGTCCACTAGTGAAAGTCTAATCCCTAGGCCTTGTTCCTAAATACTGCTATCGCTGCTTGTTACTATGTTACTACTGCTGTGTTACTACTGCATGTTTACTTCCCGCAATATTACTACCATCAACCGTACGCCAAAGAAGCACTTTTCTGGCGCCATACTACTGCTCATATTCATTCATACCACTTGTATTTCACTATCTCTTCGCCGAACTAGTGCACCTATTAGGTGTGTTGGGGACACAAGAGACTTCTTGCTTTGTGGTTGCAGGGTTGCATGAGAGGGATATCTTTGACCTCTTCCTCCCTGAGTTCGATAAACCTTGGGTGATCCACTTAAGGGAAACTTGCTGCTGTTCTACAAACCTCTGCTCTTGGAGGCCCAACACTGTCTACAAGAATAGAAGCACCCGTAGACATCAAGCACTTTTCTGGCGCCGTTGTCGGGGAGGAAAGGTAAAAGGTACTCACACTATCTGGTGTGTGTACTCGAAGCTATTTCCTTTAGACTCTGCAATTGCGACATTTGGTTTCTTGTTTACACTAGTTTGGCATAATGGACAAGAATGAGCTTCTATTTCTATTTCCTGATTTAAAACATGGATTGTTTGATGCGAAAATTAAAAAACCTATGGAATCTTATTTGCATGCTGGTAGTATGAACGCTTTGAACACCATTGTTGATAATAATATAGAAAGTTCTAAGCTTGGGGAAGCTGGTTTTCATGATCT
Source organism: Lolium multiflorum (assembly GCA_030979885.1). Classification (NCBI taxonomy): domain Eukaryota; kingdom Viridiplantae; phylum Streptophyta; class Magnoliopsida; order Poales; family Poaceae; genus Lolium; species Lolium multiflorum. The sequence continues at coordinate 17,000,007 of CM061751.1, forward strand.
TTTGATGAGGACATCCCTACCTCACTACTACCTCCGTCATTACCAACTGAAGATGAACCTGCTGTAAAGCTCAAGTCCAATGAAGTCAGGATTGGACCAATGACACGAGCTCGTGCGAAGCTACTTAAACAACAGGTGAATTTGTTTCTAAACGATACTTTGATTGATGAGAACTTTATACTGCCTAAGTCCTATTACTTGTGTATCATCAGGTATCAAGAGGAGACGAGCATCGCACGAGGAGGAGAGGAGCAGCTGGACGTGAAGATGGACGTGAAGCTGGACATGGAGCTGGACATGAAGATATCTCATGGACGCGCGAGGGAGGAGCGGGAGGCATGCGCGAGAGGAGAAGAAGAAGTCCAGGCCGGTCCAGAACCCGGTCAGACCGGCCCCCGACCGGCCAGCCCGGTTCCTGGCCCGGTCGACCGGTCCCCAACCGGCGTCCCGGGTCCGGTTGACGCTGCCTCGTACCGGGCGCCAACCGGACGATTTCTGCGACGTTTCCGGTTGCAGCACCCGGTCGACCGGACCACAGACCGGCCCGTCCGGTCACCAGCCCGGTTGACCGGATCCCAGACCGGACATGTCCGAGTCTGTCTCGACCAGATCTATTCTGGGTCGGTTTTACTTGTATTTTTTCGACCAGAACTCGTCCCGGACGCCTATATAAGTGCCTTGGACGGCCCCCTAGCTGCTTTAGACCACGTTTAAGATAAACCCTAGTTCTTAGTTGTTTGCTCTGCAAAACTATTGAATTCCCTACACCATATTGCTTGGATATTGTGTAGATCCTGTTTAAGTCTTGTGTGATCTGCTGTTCCATTGGGAATTAGACGGTTGCAACTTACCGCTTCGTGGTCGGCGGCTACGTGCGCAAGTGTGTGGAGTTGCGAATATCTTGCAGGGTTGAGAGCTGTTGCATTGGCGACAGGGACCAATCGAGAGATCTCGTTGCGTCATACAAGTTATCATCCACTACATCGTCGTGTTTCTCCGCTGCCATCACCCCGTGATCATCATCACCACCGTTGCTTACTGAGAAGATCGGGCCACCCCATATCATCTTGGTATCAGATTTCCAGTTTTCCTCGGTAAGCCATCCACAATCCACCCCATAGTTGAGTTGTGAGTGTTTTCCTATCCAGAAAAAGCCAAAAAAAATTAGGGTTAGGGTTTGCCATAGCCATAGATTGCACTAATTTCGAGTTTTAGTTGCTTTTCGTAGTTGTTTTTGCGTACCTTTATCTTTCTTCTAGTAGAATTGTTAGGGTTTGTGTTTTCTCTATCATCTAGTTTATCTTCTAGTGTCAGTTTTGTTACTCCGAGTCCACATAGCGTACAGTGTGCTTGTTCCCAACCATAGACACAACCTTTCGATATACGTGACTAGGAACTTCCCCAGAAGAGACTAGTTTTACCGCTCGACAGGCTGCTCATTAGGGTTTTGGTGCTTTGCATATCTTGTTGGCCGTGTTATCAAGGAGTTGAGTCATAAAATCAAAAAAAAAAGAGAAAATAGAAAAGAAGCAAAAAGAGCTACATAGCTGCGTGTGTTACAAAAAGAAAATACAAAAAGAAAAGTGAAGTGCTAGTTGAATCAAGTGAAAGGCCTAAGTTTTCTTTACTGCACCCGTAGTTGAGCAATCTTGTGCCTGTCTCGTTGAGCTTTGCTAGCGTCTCTCTAGTGCATTGCAACCTTTCCTCCATATAGTTGCATTGCCCCATTATATCGCCTTGTGTGAGTATCTTTGGTTGTCTACGGTCAGCGCTAGAGCTTGTTATTGGTGCAAATAGGTAGCCTACCTACAGCCCCACATATACTCTGCTTTGTCGTGTGATTGTTCTTATACCCTTGATATTCGCTTCGCTACATCCGTGCACTAGTTGTTACTACAAGTGGTAAGCAACACTAATTTACTTTGGAACGGTAAGATTTCCTTTTCTTATCAGTTTTGAGTGAGTTGTGAGAGTACCACCATATATTTTTGATTTAGTGCACTAACCTACTAATCATGTCTGCTAGTGATAATAAGATTGTTAACCAGGAAAACAAGAATTCGGCAGATATCATCACATGGAGGGAGTATGAAGCTCTTCGTAATGAGATGCGACGTGAATTCCGCACTAAGGATGATGAGCTTAAGGGTACAGTTGACGAGATCAAACAAACGCTGGATGCTACTAATGTCACCGTCACGGGATTGTCTGATCAAATGACGGATATACAGCGCAATATTGCGGATATGCGTCTCGCTATTGAGAACTTGACTGCACAACAACAACAACAAGACGATGATGAAGATCCTGAGCTTGAAGATGACGCACACAATGCTCGTGGTGCGCCTCGTGGTCATCGTCCTCGTGGTTGGGTTCCACTTGGCCGCAATGGTCGTGGACAAGATGAAGAAGATGGATTGGGTAAGCCTAAGTTTTCCATACCCAAGTTTGAAGGAGGAGCTGATGTTGAAGAATACCTCACTTGGGAGCTGAAGATTGAGAAATTATGGAGCTTACATCCACACTACTCTGAAGATAGGAAGATCAAGCTTGCATCTTCTGAATTTGATGGTTATGCATTGCGTTGGTGGGATTCTTTGGTTCGTAACCTCGATGAAGATGGTGCACAACCTATCCGTACATGGCGTGCTATGAAAGAGGCAATGACTTCTCGTTTTGTGCCTACAAATTACATGCGGAATATATTTGATAAGCTAACACTATTGAGGCAAGGTGTGAAGACTGTTGATGAGTACTACATGGAGATGGAGATGCTTATGCAGCGTGGTCGTGTCCGTGAGTCTCTAGAGATGACAATGCAGCGTTTTCTCAATGGATTGAAGTATGATGTTAAAGGCATTGTTCGTCATTACACCTACACCAATATGAATCAATTGTTACATCATGCAAGAGAAGCTGAATCACAGTTGGCTGAAGAAGCAAAGGTTAAGGGACGTGCTACGGGAGCTGGGCGTTTTACACCCCGTGCGCCCTCTACAGCGCCGGCGCCTTCGACGCGCTCCGTTCCTTACTCTACTCCGCCTAGCAAACCGGTCTCCAATGTATCTAATGCAAAGAAGTCCGAATCTGCTGCAAGTACGAGTGGTTCTAGCATGTCTACAGCGCGCAACCGCGATATGCTTTGCCATACATGTGGTGGCAAGGGTCACTTCAAGAGAGATTGTCCTAACCGCAAAGTCATGTTTATCAATGAGGACAATGAGTATGAGACTGGAGATGATGTTGATCCAAATGCTCCAGACGATGATGACTATGACACTGATGGTGAAGATGCATATCCTTCTGATGCTCGTACCATTGTTGTGTCGCAGCGTGCTCTTAATGTGTTGCCTAGTGCATCTACTCAGCGCTGCAATTTGTTCCAAACCAAAGCTTTAGTTGGTCCTGACAAGGCTTGCAAGGTCATTATTGATGGCGGGAGTTGTCGCAATTTAGCAAGCAAGGAGTTGTGTACCAAGCTGAAGTTGAAGTATCTACCGCACCCGCATCCATATTATATTCAGTGGTTGAGCGACAATGGTGAGATGAAGGTAAACCACATGGTGCGTGTTGAGTTTGCGATTGGACCGTATAAGGATTGCATTGACTTTGATGTGGTTCCTATGACGGTTTGTCACCTCTTATTGGGTCGGCCTTGGCTCTATGACCGTTCTGTGCAACACAATGGCCGTGCCAATACATATCACTTGGAGTACAAGGGCAAGAAAATTAACTTACAGCCTATGTCACCACAACAAATTGTCAATGAGTCTCGTCAGAAGATTGAAGTGAATTTGGAGGATGCACCTCTAGATAGGCGAGAGAATTGTAATGTCGTGAGTGATATAACGAAAAGTGAGAGAGTGAATTCCTTAGTCTCATTAGCCACCAAAGAAGACATGAGAGAATTTAGTGAGGATCCTACGGCCATGCCTCTTGTGCTTTTGTACAGGGGTACGGTTTTGGTTTCTAACGACATGACCCCTCTTCCTCTTGGTGTTTCTAATGTTTTGCAGGAATTTGGCGACGTGTTTCCGGAGGAGGTACCCGCAGGACTACCACCATTGCGAGGTATTGAGCATCAAATTGACTTGATTCCCGGAGCATCGCTGCCCAATAGGGCGCCATATCGCACTAATCCCGAAGAGACGAAGGAGATACAGAAGCAAGTACAAGCGCTACTCGACAAAGGTTATATTCGCATAAGCCTTAGTCCTTGTGCTGTTCCTGTTATTCTAGTTCCTAAGAAAGATGGTACTTGGCGTATGTGCGTAGATTGTAGAGCTATAAACAACATTACTATTCGATATCGTCATCCTATTCCCCGTTTAGAGGATATGCTAGATGAATTGAGTGGTGCTGCTGTGTTCTCTAAAATTGATTTGCGTAGTGGTTATCATCAAATTAGGATGAAAGAAGGGGATGAGTGGAAAACAGCCTTTAAAACAAAATTTGGTTTATATGAGTGGTTAGTAATGCCTTTTGGGTTAACTAATGCACCTAGCACTTTCATGAGACTGATGAACCATGTTTTGCGTGAATTTATTGGCAAATTTGTGGTTGTGTATTTTGATGACATATTAATCTACAGCCGCAATGAATCTGATCATACTATACATATTCGACATGTTTTGCAAGTGTTGCGTGATAATCAACTCTATGGTAATCTTGAGAAGTGCACATTTTGCAAAGATAAGGTCATATTTCTGGGTTATGTTGTCTCTAAGCATGGAGTAGAAGTAGATGTGTCTAAAATTGAAGCTATTCAAAATTGGCCTACTCCCATGAATGTGAGTCAAGTAAGAAGTTTTCATGGTCTAGCTGGGTTTTATAGAAGATTTGTGCCCAACTTTAGTACTATTGCTGCACCTTTGAATGATTTAACTAAAAAGGGTGTTGTCTTTGAGTGGGGCGCAGCCCAAGATCATGCTTTTGATGAACTTAAGAGATTGTTAACTTCTGCACCGTTGCTTGCACTTCCTGATTTCAATAAGCAATTTGAGATTGAATGTGATGCTAGTGGTATTGGAATTGGTGGTGTGTTGATGCAAGAGGGTCGCCCAATTGCATATTTTTCTGAGAAACTTTCTGGTGCTAAGTTGAACTATCCTATATATGATAAAGAATTGTATGCTTTAATTAGAGTTCTTGAGGTTTGGCAACATTACTTGTGGCCAAAAGAATTTATCATACATTCTGATCATGAAGCTTTAAAATACCTGAAAGCCCAATCTACTTTGCATAAGCATCTAGCTAAGTGGGTTGAGTTCATTGAGTCTTTTCCATACATTATTAAGCATAAGAAGGGAAAAGATAATATTGTTGCTGATGCTCTATCTAGGAAGAATATGCTATTAACTCAACTTGATGTTAAAATTCCTGGTTTAGAGATACTATGTGATTTGTATGCTACTGATCATGATTTTGCTGAACCATATCGCTTATGTGCTCTTGGTAAAGCATGGGAAAAATATCACATACATGATGGGTTCTTGTTTAGGGCTAACAAACTATGTGTTCCAGAATCGTCTGTGCGTTTGCTCTTATTGCAGGAATCACATGCTGGAGGTTTGATGGGTCACTTTGGGCGTGAGAAGACGCTACTCATGCTAGCTGACCACTTTTATTGGCCAAAGATGAGGCGGGACGTGGATAGATATGTGAGGAGATGCATTACTTGCAACAAGTCCAAGTCCAAGCTGAAGCCTCACGGTTTGTATACTCCTTTACCGGCACCTACTACACCATGGGAAGATATTAGTATGGATTTTGTGTTGGGTTTGCCGCGTACTAAGAGAGGCCATGATTCTATATTTGTGGTAGTGGATAGATTCTCTAAGATGTCCCACTTTATTGCCTGCCACAAGAGCGACGATGCGTCGCATATTGCTAACCTGTTTTTCAGGGAGATTGTACGTCTACATGGAGTCCCGAAGACTATTGTTTCTGATCGTGACGTGAAGTTTATGAGCTACTTCTGGAAGACGCTTTGGAGAAAGCTGGGGACGAAGCTGCTGTTCAGCACTACTTGTCATCCCCAAACTGATGGTCAAACTGATACGTCCAAAACGTATCTACTTTCCCGAACACTTTTGCTATTGTTTTGCCTCTAATTTGTGTATTTTGGATGCAACTAACACGGACTAACGCTGTTTTCAGCAGAATTGCTCTGGTGTCTCGTTTTTGTGCAGAAATCCAACTTTCGGGAAAATCCTCGGAATTTATGAAGGCCCTATTTTCCCAGAATACTGACGGAGCCAGAAGGGCAAGAGAGGTGGAAGCCCGAGGGCCCCACACCATAAGGCGGCGCGGCCTAGGGGGGGCCCGCGCGGCCCTATGGTGTGGCCCCCTCGGCCGGCCACCGACGCCCTCCTTCGGACTATTTATCGGCCTCGACCTAAAAACGCACGGGAGAAGTCGAAGTCGCCGAAACCCTCCGAACGCCGCCACATCGCGAAACTCCGTCGCGGGAGCCGAAGTCTCCGTCTGGCACTGGACGGGGAATTGGAGGAGATCATCGCCATCATCACCGCCAACGCCTCTCCATCGACCAGCCATGTTTCCCCCATCCATGTGTGAGTAATTCCCCCGCTGTAGGCTGAAGGGGATGGTAGGGATTGGATGAGATTGGTCATGTAATAGTCATAAGATTGTTAGGGCATAGTGCCTAGTATCCGTAGATGGTACTTTTATGATATTGTTGCAACTTGTTATGCTTAATGCTTGTCACTAGGGCCCGAGTGCCATGATCTCAGATCTGAACATGTTATTATTTCATCATGATATTCATTGTTTATGGTCTTACCTGCAAGTTGTATACACATGTCGCTGTCCGGAACCAATGGCCCCGAAGTGACAGAAATTGGGACAACCGGAGGGAATGGTAGCGATGTGAGGATCACATGTGTTCACGGAGTGTTAATGCTTTGCTCCGGTACTCTATTAAAAGGAGTACCTTAATATCCAGTAGTTTCCCTTGAGGCCCGGCTGCCACCGGCTGGTAGGACAAAAGATGTTGTGCAAGTTTCTCATTGCGAGCACGTACGACTATAATTGGAACACATGCCTATTGATTGATTAGTACTTGGATACCGTTTTATTATTATCTGCAAATGCCCTGCTTTGATTGTTACATGAGTTTCTCTCATCCATGCAACGCCCGTTAATCCGTCCCAGTATTTTAATCCTGCTGTTTACTATAATCACTACTGCTGTCTTTGTTACTCTGTGCTGTTATTTCATACTGCACCGCTATAAATATACTACTGATAAACTCTTGCGAGCAAGTCTGTTTCCAGGTGCTGAATTGACAACTCCGTTGTTAAGGCTTTCAAGTATTCTTTGTCTCCCCTTGTGTCGAATCAATAAATTGGGTTTTACTTCCCTCGAAGACTGTTGCGATCCCCTATACTTGTGGGTCATCAAGACTATTTTCTGGCGCCGTTGCCGGGGAGCATAGCTTTATTTGGAAGTTCACTTGGATTGATATTGTTCGCTGCAAATTCTCCATCATGGGTAAACCTCGCGATACTAAGGTCGCCATATTACCATCCACTACAAGAAAAGGTACAACTCTGAGTACCTCTGCTGCTCTTGATTCACCATCTGTGATTGATAAACTTGTTTCACCGCCACATGCTTCACATGCTGGTACTTCTGCTGAATCTGAAAATTCTTATAATATTGATAATGTTTCTGCTGTGCTTGATGATAGTGGTTCATTGGGATCTTTTCTAGATGCTACAATTGCTAGGTCTAGACAAATTGAAAATACTGAAACTCCTAATGCTACTACACCTGTTAGTTCACCTGAACTTGATTATTCTAGTGATGATCTTGATGAAGATTATGTGGAGCTTAATGATGATTTTATTGAAAAATGCAATGCTACTACTGATGCAAGAAAAATTAAAAAGTTGCTTGCAGAACATGCTGTTAGATATAAACTGTCTCCTGATCCTAAATTTGCCACATCTCCTATAAATATTAAGGATAAAGATTATGATTTTTCTCTTGATCTATCTCATATAGCTATTGTTGAGAAAACACCCTTTTGTGGTACTGAAAAAGAAAGTGCTGTTGAACACTTGACTGAGTTATCTACTCTTAGTGGCGTGTTTTCTGATGATGTTAAGATGCTTGTTAAACATTTTCATATGGTTCAAACTCAAATTGATCAACTCACTAAAGTGCAAAATGACTTGTTGGGAAATAATTCTAAAGAGAAACATGCTTATGAAGTAACAACTAGAGGTGGTGTTTCTACTCAGGATCCTCTATATCCTGAAGGACATCCCAAAAGAATTGAACAAGATTCTCAACGCATTGAACCTAGAGCTCCATCTAAGAAAAAGAAAAAGAAACATAAAAATGTTGTAGAATCCTCTGAACCTGTTAATGATCCTAATAGTATTTCTATTTCTGATGCTGAAACTGAAAGTGGTAATGAACATGATAAAGATAATGATAAGAATGATACTCCTGATAAAGAAGAGATTGAAAAAGAACCTGAAAAGCATGCTAAAAATAAAAAGTACACTAAAGAAGATTTTATTGCTGAGAAACATGGTAATGAAAGAGAACCTTGGGTTCAAAAGCAAATGCCTTTTCCTGCTAAGAAACTAAAATCAAAGGAGGAGGAACATTATAATAAATTTTGTGATTGGATGAAACCTTTATTTTTGCAAATCCCTTTGACTGATGCTATTAAATTGCCTCCTTATTCAAAGTATATGAAAGATATTGTTACTAACAAAAGGAAAATCCCCAATGAGGAAATTTCTACTATGCTTGCTAATTACTCCTTCAATGGTAAGATTCCAAAGAAGCTTGGCGATCCAGGTATACCTACTATTCCTTGTTCCATCAAGAATAATTATGTTAGAACTGCTCTATGTGATTTGGGAGCGGGAGTTAGTGTAATGCCTTTTTCTCTTTATAAGAGACTTGATTTAGATAAGTTGATACCAACTGATATATCTTTGCAAATGGCTGATAAATCTACTGCTATTCCTGTTGGTTTATGTGAAAATGTTCCTGTTCAAGTTACTCAGCATTGCTTGATATTAACTGATTTTGTTGTGTTGGAAATGCCTGAAGATGATAATATGTCCATTATTCTTGGAAGACCCTTTCTTAATACTGCAGGGGCTGTTATTGATTGCAATAAAGGCATGGTTACTTTCAATGTTGATGATAAGGAACACACTGTCTATTTTCCCAAGAAGATTGATAAAGTATGTGGAGTTAATACAATTTTTAATGTGAAAACTATCAAAGTGGGATCCATCGATTGTCCTATATATGAGCCTAAAGAAGAATATCAAACTCTTGTGATTGGATCCGTATCAATTCAATATAAGGTAACATGATTGATTTGAGGTTTATTTCTTCTTATGCTATGTAAAATTTATTTGGTGGCAAGACTTGATCAACCTTGTTAACAAATACTTTTTATATGCATAGAGGAGGTAAACAACATTTCTTTCTTTCTTTCTCCCTCCACTTATTTTACTTGCTGTAGCACTTTTGTTTTGCAATATGCTTTAGTTGTTTAAGATTTTAGAAATCATTTTCCTGCGCAGTAATCATTAATTTAATACCCAGAAATGTGCATTTTTCAAAGTTTTCAAAAATTCGCGAAAATTACACCGTTGGTCCTATTTTTCGACGAGGCACCTGGGAGCACCAGAGGATGACCTGTGGGGCACCAGAGGGTGCCACACCATAGGCCGGCGCGGCCAAGGAGGGGGCCGCGCCACCATGTGGTGTGGGCCCCTCCTTGCCCCACTTTGCCATCTCTTTCTCCCAGCACCTTCTCTCTCCCGAAAAAACTCGTACCAAGTTCCTCTCACTCGCGTTTTTGCTCCAGAGCTCCAGATTTCTCGATCTCTTTGCTCAGCCCAGATTTCTGCTGAAATTTGGCACATTTGCTCCTTGGTATGTGACTCCTCCACCCATCCAAGTAGAATTTTGTTTGGTGGAGTATATCTTGAATATTTTGCTGCTGTAGGTAACATGTTTAGTGAGCTTGCATGCTTGTTCTAAGTGGTAGAAACTAGTTTTGATGCATGTTTAGTACTCTAGCAAGTTCCTATGGTAGTTTCCTTCAATTATATGTCACCAAATCAAGTTTTATATAGTTTGTTGAAAATTTCAGAAGGGGAAGATGAAGAAATTCAAATTTGGAGAGTTGTTCAAGAAAGCAACAACCAGCACCGGTAGGCCCTCAAGGGCGTCTACTCAAATTAGGCGATCCTACAATGAGGATATCATCGCGCCTAGCTTCGCGCCCGAGGAGGACAATGGGGCTCCTAATGCTTCATCCTTCCCATGTTATGAGTTTCTGACAAATGCAGGGATATTGGATGATTTCTTCACCCTTGTCAACAGGGCAGGCTTAGCCACCTACGTGGGAGATGAAAGGGAGCAATACCACATGCTCACCAAAATTTTCGTTGAGAGCTTCCAGTTCCACAACACGCAATATAATCCGACAGTTGCATTCAAGATCTATGGTACTCCTGTTACTATGGAATTGGAAGAATTTTGTCGTGCATTGGATATTGCCCCTGTAGGTACAGCGAGGAGAATTGATGACAACCCTCGGGACTTGTTGGAGCTCTATCGAGGGATCACCAATGATGACTGTCGCACCATTCAGCGGGGCAAGATAAGGAACATTCAACTCCCCGCCATTAAATATTTTGCATATTACATTGCCACTAGCATTCTTGGTAGGGAGAACACTAGCAATATTTCTAGCTACCATCTTGCTTTCTTGAATATTGCACTTACTGGACGGACATCTTATCATCTTGGTTCTCTTATTGCTCGCCGCCTGTCTAGCAGGGGGCCTATTTTTGGAGGGACTATTGCACTGCGCATTTTAACACATTTAAGACTTCCTATTGATCCTAATGATGTGCCATTAACCCCTAGGAGGCTTGATATCACTGCTATGAAAAGCCATCATTTTGTTACTACTGATTCCACTATAGATAACATGGTCTATAGAATGTTGTTTGCTGACGGGGATGAGAAAGAAATCCCTCTTCCCCAGCCAGGTTTGTTCTGTATTGACAGGCAACCATGGTCGCGCACTAAGGAGGAGGTGGATGAACATATGAAGATACAAGACTTCCACCAGCAGCATGACTCCGAGGACGCCGAGCCCTCCTACGACTACACCGTCACGTATCCGGGTGCTTCTTCTAGCACATACCCGGAATACGATCCATCTTCGTCATACTACGGAGACACTACCTCATGGGATCGATGGGATTGAACTCCACTTAGGCCAAAAGCCTAAGCTTGGGGGGAGGTATACCGGCATCACTCATTCTTTGCATATTATGGTTGCTGGATACTTGTACATACTTGTTTAGTCTCTTTGAGTGGTTTTCTAATGAGAGAGAGATGATATTTGGGGAAGTGCTGCCTGAAAACAGATTCTGGGCTGTTACTAGAAAAATTCGTACGCACAGCCAGAACGTTATTTTGAGTTGAAAATTTTTGAGCATGTGCCCCAGGTTGTTATCTAACTTTCATTAGTTGAACACTTTTTGATCTGAGCAACGTAAGATTTTTGTTAATTTCGATTTCTGTACTGCTGTCAGGTTTTGGCAGATTTCTGTCATCCTGCTGTTATGTGTTTCTTTTAGTTTTCATTCTCTTGTTTTTGCTTTGTTTCTTTCCTAAAACACAAAAAGACCAAAAATATTTCTGTTGTTTCTCTTCACCATTTGTTTATTTGGTTTCTTGCATTTGTTTCGCTTTATTTGCTATTGCTAGTTTGCTATAAGAAAACCCAAAAAGATTTTGCTTTGTTTGCTTGTTTCCTTTTGTTCTTGTTCTCAAATTCGAAAACACCAAAAATATTTGCTGTTCTTCTTTGGTTTGTAAAGTTCATTATGAGTTCAATGGTCTTCGGTGGCTGGAGCGTGGTTTTCATTTCATATTATCCAAGCTACACAAGTGAAAAGGCAATAATGACGATCTACGACAATCTGATTGTGGTGAGAGGCTGGTATGAACTCTATTTGTTTTCATTTTTGTACATATACTCATCCATGTGAGCATGCTTAGTTGGTTCATATGAGGTATATGTCATTTAAGAAAGTTTAGTAGTTCATGATCTCTCATGATTAGCTCCAATTTATTAATATGAGTAGCATGTCATAAATATTTGCTTGCATTGCTTTATTCATACATAGATATGACATTGTGGTATCCTCCTCTGAATAATTCATTTATATCGACTTGGCACATGCTCACGCATGCATATGACTGAACAAAAGTCAATTAAGCCTCAATGATTTACATTGCTTCAGAGTTCTTGTATCACTTTTATGCCTCAGTTAATTTATTTTGCCGCAAGCATGATTATGACAGTTATTGCTCTCTTGATTTGTCGCTCCCTAGTCTTTTGCTAGCCTTCACTTGTACTGAGCGGGAATGCTGCTCGTGCTTCCAAACACATGAAAACCAAGTTATTCCATAGTGTCCACCATAAATACCTATGCATGGCATTTCAAACCATTCCAAGTAAATTCTCATGTGCTACCTTTAAAACCTTCAAAATGCTTCTCAATTTGTGTTAATGTTTTATAGCTCATGAGGAAGTATGTGGTGTTTATCTTTCAATCTTGTCATTTACTCCGGACGGACTTTCACCAATGGACTAGTGGCTTCATCCGCTTATCCAATAATTTTGCAAAAAGAGCTGGCAATGGGATTCCCAGTCCCGAATTAATTAACTTAAATAGACACTCCTCCATGGTTTGTGATTGTTGGACGGCACCCGAAGGATTCGGTTAGCCATGGCTTGTGTAAGCAAAGGTTGGGAGGAGTGTCATCATCATAATAAAACTAAACTAAAAAGGCACTCCTTCATGGTATGAGATTGTTGGCAGGCACCCGAGGATTCGGTTAGCCATGGTTTGTGAAAGCAAGGTTGGAAGGAGTGCCACTCAAAAATAAAATTCATGGGAGCCGCTCTTGGAAGTCCGGTTGGCGAGGTAGTTAGAGTACCCATTACCATTCGTTGACAACAACAAACACCTCTCAAAACCATTTTACTTCTGTCTTTATAAAAATGAAAAGCTCTAGCACATGTTAATCCCTGCTTCCCTCTGCGAAGGGTCAATCTTTTACTTTTATGTTGTGTCTCCATTATTTCTTTGAGCACTATCTTGAGAGCACAACTGTCATTCTTAGTATAATATGCTTGTCTCAAAATATGATTGATTGTGGTATAACTTTGATGCTTTTATCTTTGACAATCACTATTTCTAGTCTTTCTATGAACTCCAGAGGTGCCCGGGCATTTATGTTTTGCCAATCAAATACGGGCAAGCGAGATACCACTTTATCATATCCTTTTATGAACATTGCAATCTTGCTGATAGACATGATTCATGATGCTTATTATTAATTTGTTGGTACCTTTTCCATGATTGATATAGCTATTAGATGATTTTATTTGCATGTATCTTATTATGAATTGCTTAAGTACTTGCCATATCATGAGAATATCTACATCATATGAACAAATGTGTTCGTGAAAGTTCTTTTATCGCTCAGTTGTTAACTGAATTGCTTGAGGACAAGCAATAAGCTAAGCTTGGGGGAGTTGATACGTCCAAAACGTATCTACTTTCCCGAACACTTTTGCTATTGTTTTGCCTCTAATTTGTGTATTTTGGATGCAACTAACACGGACTAACGCTGTTTTCAGCAGAATTGCTCTGGTGTCTCGTTTTTGTGCAGAAATCCAACTTTCGGGAAAATCCTCGGAATTTATGCAGAAGGCCCTATTTTCCCAAAATTGACGGAGCCAGAAGGGCAAGAGAGGTGGAGGCCCGAGGGCCCCACACCATAAGGCGGCGCGGCCTAGGGGGGCCCGCGCGGCCCTATGGTGTGGCCCCCTCGGCCGGCCTCCGACGCCCTCCTTCGGACTATTTATCGGCCTCGACCTAAAAACGCACGGGGAGAAGTCGAAGTCGCCAGAAACCCTCCAGAACGCCGCCACATCGCGAAACTCCGTCGCGGGAGCCAGAAGTCTCGTTCTGGCACTCCGCCGGGACGGGGAATTGGAGGAGATCATCGCCATCATCACCGCCAACGCCTCTCCATCGACCAGCCATGTTTCCCCCATCCATGTGTGAGTAATTCCCCGCTGTAGGCTGAAGGGGATGGTAGGTATTGGATGAGATTGGTCATGTAATAGTCATAAGATTGTTAGGGCATAGTGCCTAGTATCCGTAGATGGTACTTTTATGATATTGTTGCAACTTGTTATGCTTAATGCTTGTCACTAGGGCCCGAGTGCCATGATCTCAGATCTGAACATGTTATTATTTCATCATGATATTCATTGTTTATGGTCTTACCTGCAAGTTGTATACACATGTCGCTGTCCGGAACCAATGGCCCCGAAGTGACAGAAATTGGGACAACCGGAGGGAATGGTAGCGATGTGAGGATCACATGTGTTCACGGAGTGTTAATGCTTTGCTCCGGTACTCTATTAAAAGGAGTACCTTAATATCCAGTAGTTTCCCTTGAGGCCCGGCTGCCACCGGCTGGTAGGACAAAAGATGTTGTGCAAGTTTCTCATTGCGAGCACGTACGACTATAATTGGAACACATGCCTATTGATTGATTAGTACTTGGATACCGTTTTATTATTATCTGCAAATGCCCTGCTTTGATTGTTACATGAGTTTCTCTCATCCATGCAACGCCCGTTAATCCGTCCCTGTGCCTACAGTATTTTAATCCTGCTGTTTACTATAATCACTACTGCTGTTTCCGTTACTCTGCTCGTTGCTTCGCTATGCCACCGCTATAAAACTGTTACTACTGATAAACTCTTGCGAGCAAGTCTGTTTCCAGTGCAGCTGAATTGACAACTCCGCTGTTAAGGCTTTCAAGTATTCTTTGTCTCCCCTTGTGTCGAATCAATAAATTGGGTTTTACTTCCCTCGAAGACTGTTGCGATCCCTGAAGGAGTGGGAAGAGTGTTTGCCGCATGTGGAGTTTGCTTACAACAGGGCGGTACATTCTACCACGGAGCTATGTCCTTTTGAGGTGGTGTATGGTTTCAAACCCATTACTCCACTTGACTTGTTGCCTTTGCCCATACATGAGAGAGTTAATATGGAGGCATCAAAGAGGGCAGATTATGTGAAGAAGATTCATGAGAAGACTAAAGAGTTGATTGAGAAGAAAGGCAAGAGCAATGCTGCAAGGATGAATAAGAAGCGCAAAGAGATGTTGTTCAAGCCTGGTGATTTGGTCTGGGTACATTTTCGCAAGGATAGGTTCCCGAAGCTGAGAAAGTCTAAGTTGAAGCCTCGTGGTGATGGTCCTTACAAAGTGCTTGCCAAGATCAATGATAATGCATACTCGATAGATCTTCCAGAGGATGAGTTTGGTGTCAGTAATTCTTTCAATGTTGCTGATTTGACACCATATGACGGAGAAGACCTTGGAGCGTCGGGGTCGACGCCTTTTGAAGGGGGGAGATGATGAGGACATCCCTACCTCACTACTACCTCCGTCATTACCAACTGAAGATGAACCTGCTGTAAAGCTCAAGTCCAATGAAGTCAGGATTGGACCAATGACACGAGCTCGTGCGAAGCTACTTAAACAACAGGTGAATTTGTTTCTAAACGATACTTTGATTGATGAGAACTTTATACTGCCTAAGTCCTATTACTTGTGTATCATCAGGTATCAAGAGGAGACGAGCATCGCACGAGGAGGAGAGGAGCAGCTGGACGTGAAGATGGACGTGAAGCTGGACATGGAGCTGGACATGAAGATATCTCATGGACGCGCGAGGGAGGAGCGGGAGGAATGCGCGAGAGGAGAAGAAGAAGTCCAGGCCGGTCCAGCGTCCGGTCAGACCGGCCCCACGCCGGACTGCCCGGTTACAGCACCCGGTCGACCGGGCCCCTGACCGGCCCACCCGGTCCCTGGTCCGGTTGACGCTGCCTCGTACCGGGCGCCAACCGGACGATTTCTGCGACGCCGGTTGCAGCACCCGGTCGACCGGACCACAGACCGGCCCGTCCGGTCACCAACCCGGTTGACCGGATCGACCGGACATGTCCGAGTCTGTCTCGACCAGATCTATTCTGGGTCGGTTTTACTTGTATTTTTTCGACCAGAACTCGTCCCGGACGCCTATATAAGTGCCTTGGACGACCCCCTAGCTGCTTTAGACCACGTTTAAGATAAACCCTAGTTCTTAGTTGTTTGCTCTGCAAAACTATTGAATTCCCTACACCATATTGCTTGGATATTGTGTAGATCCTGTTTAAGTCTTGTGTGATCTGCTGTTCCATTGGGAATTAGACGGTTGCAACTTACCGCTTCGTGGTCGGCGGCTACGTGCGCAAGTGTGTGGAGTTGCGAATATCTTGCAGGGTTGAGAGCTGTTGCATTGGCGACAGGGACCAATCGAGAGATCTCGTTGCGTCATACAAGTTATCATCCACTACATCGTCGTGTTTCTCCGCTGCCATCACCCCGTGATCATCATCACCACCGTTGCTTACTGAGAAGATCGGGCCACCCCATATCATTTTTAGTCCCCCGGGCAATGAGGAGGAAATTTACTTTGATGATACTTTGCCTCCTATTTATGATGATTATAATGATAGTAGTCTTTTGTTACCACCTGTTATGGAGGATAAATTTGATTATGATTACAATATGCCTCCTATATTTGATGATGAGAATAATAATGATAGCTACTTTGTTGAATTTGCTCCCATTACATCTAATAAAACTGATTATGCTTATGTTGGGAGTAGTAATTATTTTATGCATGAGAATAAGAATGCTTCATGTGATAGTTATATTGTTGAGTTTGCTCATGTTGCTACTGAAAGTTATTATGAGAGAGGAAAATATGGTTGTAGAAGTTTTCATGTTACTAAAACACCTCTCTATGTGCTGAAATTTTTGAAGCTACACTTGTTTTATCTTCCTATGCTTGTTACTTTGCTCTTCATGAACTTGTTTATTTACAAGATTCCTTTTCATAGGAAGCATGTTAGACTTAAATTTGTTTTGAATTTGCCTCTTGATGCTCTCTTTTGCTTCAACTACTATTTCTTGCGAGTGCATCATTAAAACTGCTGAGCCCATCTTAATGGCTATAAAAAAAGAACTTCTTGGGAGATAACCCATGTGTTTTTTACTACAGTACTTTGTTTTATATTTGTGTCTTGGAAGTTGTTTACTACTGTAGCAACCTCTCCTTATCATGTTTTTGTGCCAAGTAAAGTCTCTATAGTAAAGTTGATGCTAGATTTGGATTGCTGCGCAGAAACAGCATTGCTGTCTGTCACGAATCTGGGCCTAATTCTCTGTAGGTAACTCAGAAAATTATGCCAATTTACGTGAGTGATCCTCAGATATGTACGCAACTTTCATTAGTTTTGAGTTTTTCCGTTTGAGCAAGTCTGGTGCCATTTTAAAATTCGTCTTTACGGACTGTTCTGTTTTGACAGATTCTGCCTTTTATTTCGCATTGCCTCTTTTGCTGTGTTGGATGGATTTCTTTGTTCCATTACCTTCCAGTAGCTTTGTGCAATGTCCAGAAGTGTTAAGAATGATTGTGTCACCTCTGAACATGTGAGTTTTTGATTATGCACTAACCCTCTAATGAGTTTGCTTAAAGTTTGGTGTGGAAGAAGTTTTCAAGGGTCAAGAGAGGAGGATGATATACTATGATCAAGAAGAGTGAAAAGTCTAAGCTTGGGGATGCCCCGGTGGTTCATCCCTGCATATTTCAAGAAGACTCAAGCATCTAAGCTTGGGGATGCCCAAGGCATCCCTTCTTCATCGACAACTTATCAGGTTTCTTCTCTTGAAACTATATTTTTATTCGGTCACATCTTATGTACTTTACTTGGAGCGTCTGTTTGCTTTTGTTTTTGTTTATGTTTGAATAAGTTCATCCTTGTGTGGGAGAGAGACACGCTCCGCTGGTTCGTATGAACACATGTGTTCTTAGCTCATAATATTCATGGCGAAGTTTCCTCTTCGTTAAATTGTTATATGGTTGGAATTGGAAAATGCTACATGTAGTAATTGCTATAATGTCTTGGGTAATGTGATACTTGGCAATTGTTGTGCTCATGTTTAAGCTCTTGCATCATATACTTTGCACCTATTAGTGAAGAAATACATAGAGCATGCTAAAATTTGGTTTGCATAATTGGTCTCTCTAAGGTCTAGATAATTTCTAGTATTGAGTTTGAACAACAAGGAAGACGGTGTAGAGTCTTATAATGTTTACAATATGTCTTTTATGTGAGTTTTTCTGCACCGGTTCATCCTTGTGTTTGTTTCAAATAACCTTGCTAGCCTAAACCTTGTATCGAGAGGGAATACTTCTCATGCATCCAAAATACTTGAGCCAACCACTATGCCATTTGTGTCCACCATACCTACCTACTACATGGTATTTCTCCGCCATTCCAAAGTAAATTGCTTGAGTGCTACCTTTAAACAATTCAAAATTTATCATCTCTTATTTGTGTCAATGTTTTATAGCTCATGAGGAAGTACGTGGTGTTTTATCTTTCGATCTTGTCATTTACTTCGGACAGACTTTCACAATGGACTAGTGGCTTCATCCGCTTATCCAATAACTTTGCATAAAGAGCTGGCAAAGGGGTTCCCAGCCCCAATTAATTAACTTCATTAATAATTCTCTTCACATGTTTTGCTCTGATTTATCAGTAAGCAACTTAATTTTGCAAATAGACACTCCTCCATGGTATGTGAAAGGTTGGAAGGCACCCGAGGATTCGGTTAGCCATGGCTTGAGAAAGCAAAGGTGGGGAGGAGTGTCATCATAATAAAATTAAAATAAAAAGGCACTCCTTCATGGTATGAGATTGTTGGCAGGCACCCGATGGAATCGGTTAGCCATGGTTTGTGAAAGAAAGGTTGGAAGGAGTGCCACCCCACTAAAATACATGTGTAAACAAAAGAGAAGAGGGATGATCTACCACGGTGGTAGAAATAACGTCCTTCATGGGAGCCGCTCTTGAAAGTCTGGTTGATAAGGTAGTTAGAGTACCCATTACCATTCGTTGACAACAACAAACACCTCTCAAAACTTTACTTTTATGCTCTCTATATGTTTTTAAAACCAAAGCTCTAGCACAAATATAGCAATCGATGCTTTCCTCTTTGAAGGACCTTTCTTTTACTTTTATGTTGAGTTAGTTCACCTATCTCTCTCCACCTCAAGAAGCAAACACTTGTGTGAACTGTGCATTGATTCCTACATACTTGCATATTGCATTTGTTATATTACTCTATGTTGACAATATCCATGAGATATACATGTTATAAGTTGAAAGCAACCGCTGAAACTTCATCTTCCTTTGTGTTGCTTCAATGCTTTTACTTTGATTTATTGCTTTATGAGTTAACTCTTATGCAATACTTATTGATGCTTGTCTTGAAGTTCTATTCATGAAAAGTCTTTGCTTTATGATTCATTTGTTTACTCATGTCATTACCATTGTTTTGATCGCTGCATTCATTACATATGTTTACAAATAGTATGATCAAGGTTATGATGGCATGTCACTTCAGAAATTATCTTTGTTATCGTTTTACCTGCTCGGGACGAGCAGAACTAAGCTTGGGGATGCTGATACGTCTCCAACGTATCGATAATTTCTTATGTTCCATGCTACTTTATTGATGATACCTATATGTTTTATACACATTATATGTCATATTTATGCATTTTCTGGAACTAACCTATTAACAAGATGCCGAAGTGCCAGTTCCTGTTTTCTGTTGTTTTTGGTTTCAGAAATCCTAGTAAGGAAATATTCTCGGAATTGGACGAAATCAAGACCCAGGTTCCTATTTTTCCACGAAGCTGCACCCGGAAGGACCGCAGGGGGCATGGGCCCCAGACCATAGGCCGGCGCGGCCCAGGCCCTGGCCGCGCCGCCTTATGGTGCCACCGCCTCGTCGCCCCTCCGACTCCGCCTCTTCGCCTATTTAAAGGTCCCTGACCTAAAACCTCGATACGGAAAAGCCACGGTACGAGAAACCTTCCAGAGCCGCCGCCATCGCGAAGCCAAGATCTGGGGGACAGGAGTCTCTGTTCCGGCACGCCGCCGGGACGGGGAAGTGCCCCCGGAAGGCTCCTCCATCGACACCACCGCCATCTTCATCACCGCTGCTGTCTCCCATGAGGAGGGAGTAGTTCTCCATCGAGGCTCGGGGCTGTACCGGTAGCTATGTGGTTCATCTCTCTCCTATGTAGTTCAATACAATAATCTCATGAGCTGCCTTACATGATTGAGATTCATATGATGATGCTTGTAATCTAGATGTCATTATGCTAGTCAAGTGGGTTTTACTTATGTGATCTCCGGAGACTCCTTGTCCCACGTGTGTAAAGGTGACAGTGTGTGCACCGTGTGGGTCTCTTAGGCTATATTTCACAGAATACTTATTCACTGTTATGAATGGCATAGTGAAGTGCTTATTTATATCTCTTTATGATTGCAATGTGCATCGTATCACAATTTATCTATGTGCTACTCTAGCAATGTTATTAAAGTAGTTTTATTCCTCCTGCACGATGTAAAGGTGACAGTGTGTGCATCCGTGTTAGTACTTGGTTTATGCTATGATCATGATCTCTTGTAGATTGCGAAGTTAACTATTGCTATGATAGTATTGATGTGTATTATTCCTCCTACATAAGCATGAAGGTGACAGTGTGCATGCTATGTTAGTACTTGGTTTAGTCGAATTGATCTTTCATGCACTCTAAGGTTATTTAAATATGAACATTGAATTGTGGAGCTTGTTAACTCCGGCATTGAGGGTTCGTGTAATCCT
The DNA here is from genome assembly GCA_030979885.1 of Lolium multiflorum. Lineage (NCBI taxonomy): Eukaryota > Viridiplantae > Streptophyta > Magnoliopsida > Poales > Poaceae > Lolium > Lolium multiflorum. Next base: position 17,020,914 of record CM061751.1, read on the forward strand.
ACGCAATGTGTTCATCATCCAACAAGAGTGTAGAGTATGCATTTATCTATTCTGTTATGTGATCAAAGTTGAGAGTGTCCACTAGTGAAAGTCTAATCCCTAGGCCTTGTTCCTAAATACGCTATCGCCGCTTGTTACTCATGCGTTACTACGCTGTGTTACTACTGCATGTTTACTTCCCGCAATATTACTACCATCAACTGCACGCCAGCAAGCACTTTTCTGGCGCCATACTACTGCTCATATTCATTCATACCACTTGTATTTCACTATCTCTTCGCCGAACTAGTGCACCTATTAGGTGTGTTGGGGACACAAGAGACTTCTTGCTTTGTGGTTGCAGGGTTGCATGAGAGGGATATCTTTGACCTCTTCCTCCCTGAGTTCGATAAACCTTGGGTGATCCACTTAAGGGAAACTTGCTGCTGTTCTACAAACCTCTGCTCTTGGAGGCCCAACACTGTCTACAAGAATAGAAGCACCCGTAGACATCAGCCCCACCCCACAAGGCGGCGCGGCCTGGCCTCTGGGCGCGCCGGCCTATGGGGGGCACCCCCTGGCCCCTCTGAGGCTTCCCTTTCGCCTACTTAAAGCCTCCGTCGCGAAAACCCTATTACCGAGAGCCACGATACGAAAATACTTCCAGAGACGCCGCCGCCAATCCCATCTCGGGGGATTCAGGAGATCGCCTCCGGCACCCTGAGGGGAATCATCACCGGAGGGCTCTACATCACCATGCCCGCCTCCGGATTGATGCGTGAGTAGTTCATCCTTGGACAATGGGTCCATAGCAGTAGCTAGTTGGTTGTCTTCTCCTCTTGTGCTATCATGTTTAGATCTTGTGAGCTGCCTAACATGATCAAGATCATCTATTTGTAATGCTACATGTTGTGTTTTGGGATCCGATGAATATAGAATATTATGTCAAGTTGATTATCAATCTATCATATATGTGTTGTTTATGTTCTTGCATGCTCTCCGTTGCTAGTAGAGGCTCTGGCCAAGTTGATACTTGTAACTCCAAGAGGGGGTATTTATGCTCGATAGTGGGTTCATGCCTCCATTGAATCTGGGACAGTGACAGAAAGTTCTAAGGTTGTGGATGTGCTGTTGCTACTAGGGATAAAACATCAATGCTTTGTCTAAGGATATTTGTGTTGATTACATTACGCACCGTACTTAATGCAATTGTCTGTTGTTTGCAACTTAATACTGGAGGGGGTGCGGATGCTAACCCGAAGGTGGACTATTTAGGCATAGATGCATGCTGGATGGCGGTCTATGTTCTTTGTCGTAATGCCCTGATTAAATCTCATAGTGATCATCATGATATGTATTGAATCTTTATTTGTCAATTGCCCACCTGTAATTTGTTCACCCAGCATGTTATTTATCTTATTGGAGAGACACCACTAGTGAACTGTGGACCCCGGTCCATTCTTTTACATACAATCTACAATCATTGTTCTCTACTGTTCTTTGCAAACAAACATCATCTTCCACACTATACGTTTAATCCTTTGTTTTCAGCAAGCCGGTGAGATTGACAACCTCACTGTTACATTGGGGCAAAGTATCTTGATTGTGTTGTGCAGGTTCCACGTTGGCGCCGGTTTCACTGGTGTTGCGCCGCACTACACTCCTCCACCAACAACCTTCACGTGTTCCTTGACTCCTACTGGTTCGATAACCTTGGTTTCTTACTGAGGGAAAACTTGCTGTGCGCATCACACCTTCCTCTTGGGGTTCCCAACGGACGTGTGCTTCACGCGTATCAAGACTTTTTTCTGGCGCCGTTGCCGGGGAGATCAAGACACGCTGCAAGGGGAGTCTTCCACATCCAATCTCTTTACTTTGTTTTTGTCTTGCTTTACTTTATTTTATTTACTGTCTTGTTTGCTTTATATCAAAAACACAAAAAAATTAGTTGTTTACTTTATTTCATTTGTCTTGTTTACTTGCTCTATATTAAAAACACACAAAAAATAGTTACTTGCATCAAGTTTACTTTTGTTTATTTCATCATGCTTCATCCTAAGTTTACTTTGAAAGATATATCGGTAGGTAGTGGGTCTATCATTGGAAAAGATAATATAGAAGAATTTTTCACTCATGTTAGTAAGACTGAAGATTTTGAAGATAGATCCTTGGTAGAACTTGCTCCTGATTATGAAATTGCTACTGCCTCTTTAGTGCACATGTTGGAAGCTAGATTTGTTAATCTTAATCCAATAATGCAACATATGTTTCTTACACTCGGTGATATGGAAGAAGGAGAAAAGAAAGATTTTGTTCTAGAAACCCTTCTTAGAGAATTTGGTGATGTAGCTAGAGAAGCTAGGAAAGTCTTTATTCGATATAAGATGCTAGGCTTGTGTACCAATTTTGCAAATATCCTTGAAAGAAGGGAAAAAGATAGGCTAAGATACACTAATAAAGCCAATTGTGAGGGGGAGATTAAAATACCAATACCTTATAAACTCATAGGAATGCATGAGGCATTAGAAAAGAATTTTGATTGGATTGTTCCTGAAAATTTATTTGAGGAGGATAGTAAGCCTAAAGGTAATGAAAAAGGAGTTCCATAGATAAGATACAATGCATAGTTGAGAAAACTCCAAACAATGATGGTGATTCTTCATCTCTTGATGTTACTTGATTTGCACTTTATGCGCCTAGCTGAAAGGCGTTAAAGAAAAGCACTTCTTGGGAGATAACCCATGTTTTTATTTTATTATTGTATTGTTGAGTCTTGGAAGTTGTTACTACTGTAGCAAACTCTCCTTATCATGTTTTTGTGCCAAGTAAAGTCTCTATGGTAAAGTTGATGCTAGATTTGGATTGCTGCGCAGAAACAGATTTTCTGTCTGTCACGAATTTGCGTAGATCTCTTTGTAGAAAAATCAAAAAATCTGCCAATTTACGTGCGTGATCCTCATATATGTACGCAACTTTCATTAGTTTTGAGTTTTTCCGTTTGAGCAAGTTAAGTGCCTCTGAAAAATTCGTCTTTACGGACTGTTCTGTTTTGACAGATTCTGCCTTTTATTTCGCATTGCCTCTTTTGATATGTTGAATGGATTTCTTTGTTCCATTAACTTTCAGTAGCTTTGTGCAATGTCCAGAAGTGTTAAGAATGATTATTTCACCTCTGAATGTATGAATTTTTGATTATGCACTAACCCTCTAATGAGTTTGCTTTAAGTTTGGTGTGGAGGAAGTTTTCAAGGGTCAAGAGAAGAGGATGATACAATATGATCAAGAAGAGTGAAAGGTCTAAGCTTGGTGATGCCCGGTGGTTCATCCCTGCATATTTTAAGAAGACTCAAGCATCTAAGCTTGGGGATGCCCAAGGCATCCCTTCTTCATCGACAACTTATCAGGTCACTTCTAGTGAAACTATATTTTTATTCCATCACATCTTATGTTCTTTACTTGGAGCGTCTGTTTGCTTTTATTTTTGTTTTGGTTTGAATAAAGTTGGATCCCACCATCCTTGTATTGGAGATATTACGCTCCGCTTTTTCATATGGAACACTTGTGTTCTTAATTATGCTTTAATGTTCATGGCGAAGGCTGAAAATGTCTTTGTTGATTGCTATTTGGTTGGAATCAGAAAATGCTTCATATGGTTTGGAATAACTTGATACTTGGCAATTGTTTTGAGCTCTCATAGATCATGTTTAAGCTCTTGCATCATGTAGTTTAATCTATTAGTGGAGAACTACCGTAGAGCTTGTTGAAATTTGGTTTGCATGATTGGTCTCTCTAAGGTCTAGATATTTTCTGGTAAAAGTGTTTGAACAACAAGGAAGACAGTGTAGAGTCTTATAATGCTTGCAATATGTTCTTGTGTAAGTTTTGTTGTACCTGTTCATACTTGTGTTTGCTTCAAATAACCTTGCTAGCCAAAGCCTTGTACTGAGAGGAAATGCTTCTCGTGCATCCAAACACCTTGAGCCAAAACCCATGCCATTTGTGTCCACCATATCTACCTACTATGTGGTATTTTTCTGCCATTCCAAAGTAAATTACTTGAGTGCTACCTTTAAAATTTCATTCCTTTGTCTTTACAATATATAGCTCATGGGAAAATAGCTTAAAAACTATTGTGGTGATGAATATGTAGCTATGTGTTTTAGTTCTTATAAGTTGCTTGTTGAGCGGTAACCATGTTTCTGGGGACGCCATCAACTTTTTACCTTTGTTGGATATCATGTGAGATGCTATGCATGTTCGTCTTGTCTGAAGTAAGGGTGATTTATCATGATCAAATGGTTTGAGTATGCATATGTTAGAGAAGAACATTGGGCCGCTAACCAAAGCCATGTATCATGGTGGAAGTTTTCAGTTTGGACATACATCCTCAATCTCTTATGAGAATATTATCTGTTGTTGAATGCTTATGCATTAAAGAGGAGTCCATTATCTGTTGTCTATGTTGTCCCGGTATGGATGTCTGATGTCTACTCACGCTTCTTTTCCTGTAGACAGTGTTGGGCCTCCAAGAGCAGAGGTTTGTAGAACAGCAGCAAGTTTTCCTTAAGTGGATCACCCAAGGTTTATCGAACTCAGGGAGGAAGAGGTCAAAGATATCCCTCTCAAGCAACCCTGCAATCACGATACAAGAAGTCTCTTGTGTCCCCAACACACCTAATACACTTGTCAGATGTATAGGTGCACTAGTTCGGCGAAGAGATAGTGAAATACAAGTAGTATGGATGTATATGAGTGGTAATAGTAATCTGAATAAAATATGGCAGCGAGTAAACATGCAGTAGAACAGTAAATAAACGGAGATTCGATGTTTGGAAACAAGGCCTAGGGATCATACTTTCACTAGTGGACACTCTCAACATTGATCACATAATAAATAAATAACTTCTCTCATTTGTGCTACATACACTCTTTTGTTGGATGACAAACACCATTCATTGTGTAGGGCTACAAGAGCTCCCTCAAGCCGGAGTTAACAAGCGCCACAACATTCGGCATTCATATTTAAGTAACCTTAGAGCATAATAGATCTTTGCAAAATAAACCGAGAACTAACATAGCATACACACTGTCCACATTACACTATGAAAGGAGGAATAGATCACATCAATACTATCATAATGATAATTAACTCCACAACCTACAAGAGATCATGATCATAGCCTACGACAAGAACCACACGGTGCACACACTGGCACCTTTACACCATGCAGGAGGAATAGACTACTTTAATAACATCACATGAGTAGCACATAGACTAGTAGCGATACAAAGCTCATCATATGGATCTCAATTATGCAAAGCAATTCATGAGATCATTGTATTGGAGTACAGAGAGAGATTAACCACATAGCTACCGGTACAGCCCTCAGCCTCGAGGGAGAACTACTCCCTCCTCATCATGGGAGACAGCGATGGCGATGAAGATGGTGGTGGTGTCGATGGAGAAGCCTTCCGGGGGCACTTCCCCGTCCGGCGGCGTGCCGGAACAGAGACTCCTGTCCCCCAGATCTTGGCTTCGCGATGGCGGCGGCTCTGGAAGGTTTCTCGTACCGTGGTTTTTCCGTCTCGAGGTTTTAGGTGAGGGAGGCTTAAATAGGCGAAGAGGCGGAGTCGGAAGGGCTACGGGGGGCCCACACAGTAGGCCGGCGTGCCCCCCCTCTGGCCGCGCCGCCATGTTGTGTGGGGCCCCTGGGCCTCCCCTCTGGTCCCTCTCGGGTGTTCTGGAAGCTTCGTGGAATTATAAGATCTGGACGTTGATTTCGTCCAATTCCGAGAATATTTCCTTACTAGGATTTCTGAATCCAAAAACAGCAAGAACTGGCACTTCGGCATCTCGTTAATAGGTTAGTTCCGGAAAATGCATCAAAACGATATAAAGTGTGAACAAAACATGTAGGTATTGTCATAAAACTAGCATGGAACATCAGAAATTATAGATACGTTTGAGACGTATCAAGCATCCCCAAGCTTAGTTCCTACTCGCCCTCGAGTAGGTAAACGATAACAACAAATAATTTCTGAAGTGACATGCTACCATCATAATCTTGATCAACATTATTGTAAAGCATATGACATGAATGGAGTGATTCAAAGCAATATCTATAGTTTGCTAACAAATAGATAACATATAGCAAAACTTTTCATGAATAGTACTTTCAAGACAAGCATCAAAAAGTCTTGCATAAGAGTTAACTCATAAAGCAATAAATTCAAAGTAAAGGCATCGAAGCAACACAAAGGAAGATATAAGTTTCAGCGGTTGCTTTCAACTTTCAACATGCATATCTCATGGATAATTGTCAACACAGAGTAATATGATGAATGCAAATAAGCAAGTATGTAAGAATCAATGCACAGTTGACACAAGTGTTTGCTTCTAAGATGGAAGGAAATAGGTAAACTGACTCAACATAAAGTAAAAGAAAAGCCCTTCGCAGAGGGAAGTGATGTCTACGTGTGCTTCTATTCTTGTAGACAGTGTTGGGCCTCCAAGAGCAGAGGTTTGTAGAACAGCAGCAAGTTTCCCTTAAGTGGATCACCCAAGGTTTATCGAACTCGGGGAGGAAGAGGTCAAAGATATCCCTCTCATGCAACCCTGCAACCACAAAGCAAGAAGTCTCTTGTGTCCCCAACACACCTAACAGGTACTAGTTCGGCGAAGAGATAGTGAAATACAAGTGGTATGAATGAATATGAGCAGTAGTATGGCGCCAGAAAAGTGCTTGCAGCGTGCAGTTGATGGTAGCAATATTGCAGAAGTAAACAAGCGTAGTAACGCAGTAGTAACGATAAAACGTAACAAGCAGCGATAGCAGTATTTAGGAACAAGGCATAGGGATTAGACTTTCACTAGTGGACACTCTCAACTTTGATCACATAACAGAATAGATAAATGCATACTCTACACTCTTTTGTTGGATGATGAACACCATTGCGTAGGATTACACGAACCCTCAATGCCGGAGTTAACAAGCTCCACAATTAAATGTTCATATTTAAATAACCTTAGAGTGCATGAAAGATCGACACGACTAAACCAAGTACTAACATAGTATGCACACTGTCACCTTCACACCATGTAGGAGGAATAGATCATATCATTACCATCATAGCAATAGTTAACTTCATAATCTACAAGAGATCATAATCATAGCCTACGCCAAGTACTAACACGGATGCACACACTGTCACCATTACACCGTGCAGGAGGAATAAAACTACTTTAATAACATCACTAGAGTAGCACATAGATAAATGGGATTTCTATTTTCGTGCCCCTGCTTCGTTAGTTGTACTCAGTTTTCCCCAGCTCGTTAGTTTTTCCTCAGCTTTCCCCTCCCTCTAGTTTGAAACCCCTCGAAGACGCGGGTTGCCGTCAGGTCAGAGGCCTTACCGTTACCGTTAATCTGACGGGTGGGGCTGCATAGAGGGCAGTTCCTCTCTGACCGTCTCGTGCTGACGGGTAGCCATCCATCTACCGCTGACGCGTGGGCCGTTTTATTTCCTGATTGTATACGCGGTGCTGCCAATGACAAATGGGGCCGCTCTATGGGCCGCAGCCAATGACCGTGGGTCGTTTATTTCCTGATTGTATCGGTCTGCCAATGACAAATGGGGCCGCTCAGCCATCCATCTACCGCTGACGCGTGGGCCGTTTTATTTCCTGATTGCGGTGCTGCCAATGACAAATGGGGCCGCTCTAGCCGCTGACGCGTGGGCCGTTTTATTTCCTGATTGTATACGCGGTGCTGCCAATGACAAATGGGGCCGCTCTATGGGGCTGCCGCAGCCAATGACCAGTGGGTCGTCTATTTATTTATAGAAAATTATATATTGCCGCTCTGTGGGGCCTCCGCAGCCAATGACCGCTGTGGTCGTCTATTTTATTTAGAGAATATAATATAGAGCCGCTCTGTAGGGGCCGCCTCAGCCCATGGCACGTGACTATTTTCGCAGCTTAATCTAAAGTGACTCTTATGCTAAACATTGTGCATCCCGACGTTGACCTAGCAGTGGCGGCGAGCATAGCCGTTCTGACCATGCCGATATCGGCATCGGCATCGTTTGGAGGATGTGGTGCTCGAATAATAGTGGAAATGCGATATTATTTTTTACATGCATAATATATAGAAAATAGCTAGATCTCTAAATCGATGCATATGAAGCTACATATATATTCTTGGTCATAATCCCCTTAATTATCTAAAGGGGATGGATGCATGGCTTCACGTCGTCGTCGCTTTCATCGTCAGTATCTTCGTCGTCTGAGTAGTAGTACCTCCTGCACATTGTTCCGTCGAACACCTTCACTGTGAGCACATCATCGCCTTCATATTTGAAGTGTACGAACCAGCCGAAATCCACACCGTGCGCGATGGCGAATTTCTCCCAGCCCTTGTCGAGGTACATCCGGCCTTGTCCGTCAAATAGGACCTCCACGGTCCAGAGACGAGGACCGCAGTCAGCTGCTCGCAGATACACCTTAGCTGGCTCCTTGCCGTCAAGATAGTCCGCAAATTTTTTTGGGAGTTCCTGCAAAGAGATCGAGCGCCGATCGTTTGAAATTAGGGAACCCTTGAAATTAAAGGTTTTTTAGAACATGCCCATAATTAATCACATGCATCATATATGTGGGAACGCGTACGTACCTTCTTGACCAAAGGGTCTTCATAGACGACGATGAAGAACTCCTCTATGATCAATGGCAGTGTTGACGGTGGTGGTGGCAATGATGATGATCCACTTCCCCTTCCCCTTCCCCTTCCCCTTCCGGTCCGCGTCCGAGACGTGGAAGCCATGGCAATGGATGATCAAGTGTATGTGAACGAAGAAGAGAGAGGCAGAACCTATTGACACAAGGGATGGCCGTGTGGGTGTTTATAAGGGAGAGATGACCGTTGTAGGGGTTTACACAATAAAATAAGGAGGAGGTGAACGTTGGTGGGGGTTTACACAATAAATTAAGGAGGAGATGACCGTTGTGGGGGTTTACACAATAAATTAAGGAGGAGACGACCGTTGTGGGGGTATATATCTCAACAAAAAAGTAATGCGGACTATCTTGACGGAAATGGAACTTCGTGATATAGTTTATCATTTTACCGTGAAAAGTAATGCCTAAAAGAAATGGTAATTCGTGATAGTTTATCATTTACCGTAATGGCTACAACAAATCGTTGATGGTTTATCATTTTTTGCGTGAAAAGTAATGGCTACAAGAAATGGGTGATGGTGTATCATTTTTGTGCGTGAAAAGTAATGGCTACAACAAAATCGGTGATGGTGTATCATTTTTTGCGTGAAAAGTAATGGCTACAACAAAATCGGTGATGATTTATCGTTTTTTGCGTGAAAAGTAATGGGTACAAGAAATGGGTGATGGTGTATCATTTTTGTGCGTGAAAAGTAATGGCTACAACAAATCGGTGATGGTTTATCGTTTTTTGCGTGAAAAGTAATGCCTAAAAGAGTTTATAATTTAGCTCGTGAAAAATAATGCAGAAAACCAAACTTTGCGTGAAGCTAACCGACGACAGAGAGAGAGAGGGTGGTGGCCCCGACCAGAGAGAGAGATAGGGGTTATCCTGCCCGTTAGATCATACGATCAACGGTCGGCGGGCACGATCCGCGTGACATGGGCTAGACCAATCAGGGCAATGTTGGGCGTCTGTGAGAGTTTGTGAAGGGAGAGGGCAAAACTGAGTAGTATCAAGAAACCAAGGGCAAGTGAGTAGTAAACAGACTAAGGGATTCAAATATGAGATTTAAAAAATGGAAAATGCGTGTTTTGTACAATGAAACCCATCTTGGCCTACCTCAAACTATTTGCAATACAAATCTACATGAGTGTGAAAATTATGGTCTCATTCAGACAAAGTATGTTTTGGGGAAAGCTGTTTTGGGTAGGGCTTATTATGGAAAACCATGCACCTTCATAGCTACTAGGTGATTTGAGAAGTGGCAATTTGTGGTGAAACTTGATTTATCTATGATTTATCTATGATTTGAGAAGTGGCAATTTGTGGTAAAGACTCCATGAGTAAGTGCCACTCTTTTTCGGAATTTTTTGCACATTAAATAACTCATTTAACTAGTTAATCCCATTTGTTGACTCTCTGTTGACCAGCCACTTGAGGGTAAAACTGAGTATATTGCACTAGCCAGTATTAGCACTCAAGGAGAAAACTGAGCACACAAAAAATGCTAGTATATGACTCGAGGGTATACCTGAGTATATCTAAATTTCCAGGGTTAGACTCGAGTACGCGTGTTGCGGTGCAGAAGTGGAAGACGTGCCATTGTTGACGCGTGTCGCGGTGCAGACGTGCAAATAGTGGACGCGTAGGACGCGGGTCGCATTTAGGACGCGTAAGCCCCTCCCTCCCTCCCTCTGCACACAGTCGTCTCATTCTCGCTCACGCACGAAACCACCCCTCTCACGTCCCATCAACTTCTCCAAATCGAAAAAACCCCAACCGCCGTACGCACGCTACCCTGCCGGCGATGGAGAAGAAGAATGCGCCGGCGGCCGTCGCCTCCGAGCCCGTCGCCTCCGAGCCCGTCGCCTCCGCGCCCGTCGCCGCCGAGCCAGTCGCCGCCGAGCCCGTCGCCGCCGAGCCAGTCGCCGCCGAGCCGTCGCCTCCGAGGGCGGCGCATCCAAGCGCGGCGCCTCCGTGAACTGGGCCTCTCTCTCGGCTGATGGACCACTTCACAAGATCGGCGAATGCTTACTGGCGAACGAGCAGTACGCCGACACCTACTCTGCTATGAGGCAAGTCTGTAGAAATTGGCGCTCAGGTTTGCCTGAGCCCGACGTGCACCTGGACGAATGGATCATGCTACACCACGCCCTTCCACGCGTCGCTGAGTTCACCTTCCTCCAACTCGGCACATCACGCTACGTCACCATAGATCTATCGGAAGTTCATACAAGGTTCAAATTCCTCCATATCTACCTTTTTATTTTCAATCTTAAACATCTTAGTGCTGAATGTTATCTTCATCAATATATTTTAGATACTACTTCGTCGGCTTTTGCCGTGGTGTCATCGTGCTTGCCCAGAAGAACCCGCCGCACAAGATACGGCTTCTGAACCCACTCACAAAGAAATCGAACACTATGTTTGAGGCGCAGATGCCATCTGTTTTTCTGAAATCAGTCGCTGTTATCAAATCCCCGACTATGGTCTTCGTTGCCACACATTACCCGTCGGAAATTGGTTGGGTCGATGAGAGCACTCCAACTAAGGATATAAATGAAGATTGGGGAGAAGGAAGATTTTCGATCAAGAACCATTGTCTGCGTTGCATTACCCCGTTCAATGGTGAACTGTATGCAGTAGCTGCGGACAATTTTGAGATCGGAAGAATAGTGTGCACCAATGTACAGTTGCAGCAGCGCGCGAGCACTGTCAAGATGGAGACACTAATTTCATTTCCAGAACTTGGACGTCAGAAGTTCTACCTTGTGAAGTCGGATGGTGATCTGCTGCTTGTGTTGTTGGTCAGCGTGGCTTTGGCGGGCAGACCATTGGTGTACCGTGTGGACACTCAGAGCCGCTCTCTCCATCCGGTCAGTAACATTGGCAGTAATGCCTTCTTCGTGAATTATATCCGGTGTATCTCCGTCGACACCAGAGTGTACCCGACACTTCGACCTGGCTGCATCTACTACGCGGATTTGGGTTATATCAGAGAGTACTCTCATGATACAAAGGCCTGGGATGAGTGGCCAGTACGTGTGGATAGAATAGGAAGCTACAGTATGAGAAATGAACACAGGCCATACCGTTTGGAGGATGTATTGGCCGCACACTGCAGACGGAAGGAGTTCAATGAATATTTCCTTGGGAAAATGCACGAATGGAGCGACGAAGAAATATATGAGGAGGAATGAAGAACAAATTCATTCATCCTAATCTTCTTGTTGTCCATACATTGCGTGCGTGATCTTGTATATTTTTCAGCTTAGTTTGTCGTGAACATTAACAACGTTATTGGCTGCTTTTGGCTGCTGTATGCAGTTTATGTATTATACTTAGTTTTCTGATTATGCTGTTGTGAATTTATCATATACTAGCTTCTAGATTTGCTACTAGATTTGCTGCCATATTGGGCAAAAAACGAGGGCCAAAAGGCATAAATAACCCCAGAGATTTGCTACTAGATTTGCTGCCATATTGAAGAAAGACAGAAATAGAAGCTTCTCTAGATTTGATACTAATTTGGTGAAAAAGACAGAGAGAGAAAGAGGGGAAAAGGTGCTCTTAAAAATGCCAATTTGGGCCGAGAGAGACAAAACCCAGCTCCTGCTCACGTGCAACCAAACGCTTCTCGTCCTGTCCCACGCGGTCCCTTTCTACCAGCCCCACGCGACGCGGCCCCACACGACGCGGCCCCACACGACGCGGCCCCACAGACGACGCGGCGCAACACGTCAGCACAGAACGTCCAAATAAACGGATTCCTTCCGTCAGAGCTCCTTCAACGGGTTTCGGACATAGGCTTGGGGAAAACTGAGGAAAAACTAAGGGGCTGGGGAAAACTGAGTACAACTAACGACCCGAGGGCACGAAAATAGAAATCCCTAGATAAATTGTGATACAATGCACATTGCAATCATAACGAGATATAAATAAGCACCTCACTATGCTATTCATAACAGCGAATAAGTATTCTGTGAAATATAGCCTAAGAGACCCACACGGTGCACACACTGTCACCTTTACACACGTGGGACAAGGAGTCTCCGGAGATCACATAAGTAAAATTCACTTGACTAGCATAACGACATCTAGATTACAAGCATCATCATATGAATCTCAATCATGTAAGGCAGCTCATGAGATTATTGTATTGAACTACATAGGAGAGAGATGAACCACATAGCTACCGGTACAGCCCCGAGCCTCGATGGAGAACTACTCCCTCCTCATGGGAGACATCGGCGATGAAGATGGCGGTGGTGTCGATGGAGGAGCCTTCCGGGGGCACTTCCCCGTCCTGGCGGCGTGCCGGAACAGAGACTCCTGTCCCCCAGATCTTGGCTTCGCGATGGCGGCGGCTCGGAAGGTTTCTCGTACCGTGGCTTTTCCGTATCGTGGTTTTAGGTCGGGGGCTTTTATAGGCGAAAGGCGGCGTCGGAGAAGAGGCGGCGACACCATAGGGTGGCGCGGGCCACACCCAGGCCGCGCCGGCCTATGGTCTGGTGGGCCTGTGGCCCCCCTCTGGTCCTTCCCGTGTTGGAAGCTTTGGAAAAATAGGAACCTGGGTCTTGATTTCGTCCGATTCGAGAATATTTCCTTACTAGGATTTCTGAAACCAAAAACAGCAGAAAACAAGAACGCACTTCGGCATCTTGTTAATAGGTTAGTTCAGAAAATGCATAAATATGACATAAAGTGTGTATAAAACATGTAGGTATTGTCATAAAACAAGCATGGAACATAAGAAATTATAGATACGTCGGAGACGTATCAGCATCCCCAAGCTTAGTTCTGCTCGTCCCGAGTAGGTAAACGATAACAATGATAATTTCTTAAGTGACATGCTACCAACATAATCTTGATCCAATAATGATGTAAAGCATGTGAACTGAGATCAAATCACTCAAAGCAAATGTCTATATTGATATAAGAGATGATAATGCAAGAGTTAAACAAGCTAGAAGTTTTCATGAACTATTGCTTCAAAGACATGAAACCGCACAAAGTTCATTAAAGATGTGTTAAGTATTCAGCATAGAAGTTCTATCCTTCATTCCAAGCATCAAGTAAATTTTCACAACATAAGAAGGATTCAGTCAAGTAAACATAAACATGAACGTCATGAATCAACTGTTTCGAAGTCTACTCAACCGGTGAGCGCAAGCATTTGGTATTAGCACCAGGATGTTATGGCATAAAGAACGTTAATGGGGGTTTGGAAGGCCAATGAGAGAAAGTCTTACAAAGCTATAAGTGATTACTAGACAAGAGGAAGTCTTATAATCGAAGCTATGCAAGGAGTAGTGATTGCCATGCAACGGATGCACATAGAGCTATATGTGTATGAAAGCTCTCCAATGGAACTAGTGGGGGTGCATCCAACTTGGTTGCTCACGAAGACCTAGAGCACTTTTGAGGAGGCTCATCATTGGAATATACAACCCAAGTTCTATAGTGTAAATTCCCCACATAGTTATACTAGTAAAACATGAAAACTCTCTCATATGGAGTGTAGGTGCTAAACATGAGCACAAATGATGACTATGAATATGCAGGTGCTAAAACATGAGCACAAGTGTGGATAAAAGATAGTAATGCTGCCCCCTTTTTCTTTATTCTCTTTTTTTCTTTTTCTTTTTCTTTTCTTTTTTTTTCTATTTTTTTCTTTCTTTTCTTTTTCTCTTTTTCTTTTTGATGGCCTCCATGGCTCTTTTCACTTTTAGGGGCAACATCCTAATATGACAACACACTTTTTGGTACAAATAACTCATAATGAATAAAACATGATGTATGAAACTGTATGCCTCTGCCAGTGTAGCAGGATGTGCAATGATCTAGCGTAACATGGGTAAACCACACATCAGCTGTATAGAATCATGCAAAGCAATATACAAATAATAAATGACAACATGGCATGTAATGTAAAATGGATGTTGCATGGCAATATATCTCGGAACAGCTATGGAAATGCTGTGGTAGGTAGGTATGGTGGCTGTTTTGAGGAGATGTATGGGCTTATGTGTAGGAGAACAAGAGAAAGTCCTCCCACGGGTTTGGATGTACCGGCGAAGTATGCACAATTCTCAATGTGAGCAAAAGGCAATGCACAGTACCGAAGAGGCTAGCAAATATGGATGGTGGAAGTGCCAAAAACCGTAGCTTAACATTAGTCAAAAAGAACTCACAAGCTTATTGCAAACATCTAGCAGGTTCAACATTAAGAGCATGATTTAAAATTTCACCGACCTTCAGCACAACTTAGTCATTACGATGAACCTTTAGACATGGAAAGCTATCAAGTCCAACTACGCCTTCAACTATTTAAATAGAGTTTGTAGTACGGCACAAGCTTAAAGACAACAATCCACTACTAATTTTAACTTATTCAAACAGCAAGCTTTACCATCTAAATACCTCAAAACGTTTGCAAAGAATCAAGTTATCAAAGCTCAATGATCTACAAGATTATGCAAGTGTTTCATTATACCACTACCACATGCAACATTTCCTTAACCAACCGAATAACAATGAACGAAGCAGTTTGCAACCTTCGCCATGAACATTAAAGCTAAGAACACATGTGTTCATATGAACCAGCGGAGCGTGTCTCTCTCCCACACAAGGATGAACTTATTCAAACAAAAACAAAAACAAAAACAAACAGACGCTCCAAGAAAAGTACATAAGATGTGACCGAATAAAAATATAGTTTCAAGAGAAGGAACCTGATAATTTTGTCGATGAAGAAGGGGATGCCTTGGGCATCCCCAAGCTTAGATGCTTGAGTCTTCTTGAAATATGCAGGGATGAACCACCGGGCATCCCCAAGCTTAGACTCTTCACTCTTCTTGATCATAGTATATCATCCTCCTCTCTTGACCCTTGAAAACTTCCTCCACACCAAACTTTAAGCAAACTCATTAGAGGGTTAGTGCACAATAAAAATTTACATGTTCAGAGGTGACACAATCATTCTTTACACTTCTGGACATTGCATAAAGCTACTGGACATTAATGGATCAAAGAAATTCATCCAACATAGCAAAAGAGGCAATGCGAAATAAAAGGCAGAATCTGTCAAAACAGAACAGTTCGTAAAGACGAATTTTAAAATGGCACCAGACTTGCTCAAATGGAAAAACTCAAAACTAATGAAAGTTCCGTACATATCTGAGGATCACTCACGTAAATTGGCATAATTTTCTGAGTTACCTACAGAGAATTAGGCCCAGATTCGTGACAGACAGCAATGCTGTTTCTGCGCAGCAATCCAAATCTAGCATCAACTTTACCATAGAGACTTTACTTGGCACTAAAACATGATAAGGAGAGGTTGCTACAGTAGTAAGCAACTTCCAAGACACAAATATAAAACAAAGTACTGTAGTAAAAAAAACACATGGGTTATCTCCCAAGAAGTTCTTTCTTTATAGCCATTAAGATGGGCTCGGCAGTTTTAATGATGCACTCGCAAGAAATAGTAGTTGAAGCAAAAGAGAGCATAAAAAGGCAAATTCAAAACACATTTAAGCCTAACATGCTTCCTATGAAAAGGAATCTTGTAAATAAACAAATTCATGAAGAGCAAAGTAACAAGCATAGGAAGATAAAACAAGTGTAGCTTCAAAAATTTCAGCACATAGAGAGGTGTTTTAGTAACATGAAAATTTCTACAACCATATTTTCCTCTCTCATAATAACTTTCAGTAGCAACATGAGCAAACTCAACAATATAACTATCACATAAAGCATTCTTATCATGAGTCTCATGCATAAAATTATTACTCTCCACATAAGCATAATCAATTTTATTAGTTGTAGTGGGAGCAAATTCAACAAAGTAGCTATCATTATTATTCTCATCATCAAATATAGGAGGCATAGTATCATCAAAGTAAATTTTCTCCTCAATGCTTGGGGGACTAAAAAGATCATGCTCATCAAAGCCAGCTTCCCCAAGCTTAGAATTTTCCATAGCATTAGCAACAATAGTGTTCAAAGCATTCATATTAATAACATTCCCATTAGCATGCATATAAAGTTCCATGGGTTTTTTAATTCTTTCTTCAAACACATCATGTCCTAATTCAAGATAAAGTTCATAAAGATCTCTCATATTTTTGTTGTTTTCCATTATGCCTAACTAGTGTAAACAAGAAACCAAATGTCGCAATTGCAGAGTCTAAAGGAAATAGCTTCGAGTACAACGGCGCCGGAAAATAGCTTAGTAGCCGAGATCCGGAGTGTGAGTACCTTTTACCTTTCCTCCCCGGCAACGCGCCAGAAAATAGCTTGATGTCTACGTGTGCTTCTATTCTTGTAGACAGTGTGAGAGCAGAGGTTTGTAGAACAGCAGCAAGTTTTAAGTGGATCACCCAAGGTTTATCGAACTCAGGGAGGAAGAGGTCAAAGATATCCCTCTCATGCAACCCTGCAACCACAAAGCAAGAAGTCTCTTGTGTCCCCAACACACCTAATAGGTGCACTAGTTCGCGAAGAGATAGTGAAATACAAGTGGTATGAATGAATATGAGCGGTAGTATGGCGCAGAAAAGTGCTTGCTGGCGTGCGGTTGATGGTAGCAATATTGCGGGAAGTAAACAAGCAGTAGTAACGCAGTAGTAACGCAGTAAAACAGTAACAAGCAGCGATAGCAGATATTTAGGAACAAGGCCTAGGGATTAGACTTTCACTAGTGGACACTCTCAACTTTGATCACATAACAGAATAGATAAATGCATACTCTACACTCTTTTGTTGGATGATGAACACCATTGCGTAGGATTACACGAACCCTCAATGCCGGAGTTAACAAGCTCCACAATTAAATGTTCATATTTAAATAACCTTAGAGTGCATGAAAGATCGACACGACTAAACCAAGTACTAACATAGTATGCACACTGTCACCTTCACACCATGTAGGAGGAATAGATCACATCAATACCATCATAGCAATAGTTAACTTCATAATCTACAAGAGATCATAATCATAGCCTACGCCAAGTACTAACACGGATGCACACACTGTCACCATTACACCGTGTAGGAGGAATAAAACTACTTTAATAACATCACTAGAGTAGCACATAGATAAATTGTGATACAATGCACATTGCAATCATAAAGAGATATAAATAAGCACCTCACTATGCTATTCATAACAGTGAATAAGTATTCTGTGAAATATAGCCTAAGAGACCCACACGGTGCACACACTGTCACCTTTACACACGTGGGACAAGGAGTCTCCGGAGATCACATAAGTAAAATTCACTTGACTAGCATAACGACATCTAGATTACAAGCATCATCATATGAATCTCAATCATGTAAGGCAGCTCATGAGATTATTGTATTGAACTACATAGGAGAGAGATGAACCACATAGCTACCGGCCCCGAGCCTCGATGGAGAACTACTCCCTCCTCATGGGAGACAGCAGCGTTGATGAAGATGGCGGTGGTGTCGATGGAGGAGCCTTGGGCACTTCCCCATCCGGCGTGCGGGAACAGAGACTCCTGTCCCCGGATATTGGCTTCGCGATGGCGGCGGCTCGGAAGGTTTCTCGTACCGTGGCTTTCCGTATCGTGGTTTTAGGTCGAGGGGCTTATAGGCGGCGTCAGAGGGTCGAAGAGGCGGCGACACCATAGGGTGGCGCGGGCCACACCAGGCCGCGCCGGCCTATGGTCTGGTGGGCCTGTGGCCCCCTCTGGTCCTTCCCGGGTGTTCTGAAGCTTCGTGGAAAAATAGGAACTTGGGTCTTGATTTCGTCCGATTCCGAGAATATTTCCTTACTAGGAACCAAAAACAGCAGAAAACAGGAACGGCACTTGGCATCTTGTTAATAGGTTAGTTCAGAAAATGCATAAATATGACATAAAGTGTGTATAAAACATGTAGGTATTGTCATAAAACAAGCATGGAACATAAGAAATTATAGATACGTCGGAGACGTATCAGGAAGCAGGGATTAAATCATGTGCTAGAGCTTTTCAAGTTTTGAAATCACATAGAGAGCATAAAAGTAAAGTTTTGAGAGGTGTTTGTTGTTGTCAACGAATGGTAATGGGTACTCTAACTACCTTATCAACCAGACTTTCAAGAGCGGCTCCCATGAAGGACGTTATCTCTACCAGCAAGGTAGATCATCCCTCTTCTCTTTTGTTTACACATGTACTTTAGTTTTATTTATTAGATGACACTCCCCCAACCTTTTGCTTTCACAAGCCATGGCTAACCGAATCCTCGGGTGCCTTCCAACATTCACATACCATGGAGGAGTGTCTATTTGCAAATTTAAGTTGCTTACTGATAGATCAGGGCAAAACATGTGAAGAGAATTATTAATGCAAGTTAATTAATTGGGGCTGGGAACCCCATTGCCAGCTCTTTTTGCAAAATTATTGGATAAGCGGATGAGCCACTAGTCCATTGTGAAAGTCTGTCAAAAGTAAATGACAAGATCGAAAGATAAAACACCACATACTTCCTCATGAGCTATAAAACATTGACACAAATAAGAGATAATAGCTTTTGAATTGTTTAAAGGTAGCACATGAAGTATTTACTTGGAATGGCAGGAAATACCACATAGTAGGTAGATATGGTGGACACAAATGGCATAGGTTTTGGCTCAAGGTTTTGGATGCACGAGAAGTATTCCCTCTCAATACAAGGCTTTGGCTAGCAAGGTTGTTTGAAGCAAACACAAGTATGAACCGGTACAGCAAAACTTACATAAGAACATATTGCAAACATTATAAGACTCTACACTGTCTTCCTTGTTGCTCAAACACTTTTACCAGAAAATATCTAGACCTTAGAGAGACCAATCATGCAAACCAAATTTCAACAAGCTCTACAGTAGTTCTCCACTACTAGATTTAAACTACATGATGCAAGAGCTTAAACATGATTTATGAGAGCTCAAAACAATTGCCAAGTATCAAATTATTCAAAACCATATGAAGCATTTTCTGATTCCAACAAAATAACAACAAGTGAAGCGATCAACTTTCGCCCTTGAACATTAAAAGCAAAAATGAAGAACACTAGTGTTCATATGAAAAAGCGGAGCGTGTCTCTCTCCCACACATGAGCATGTATTTATTCAGAAAACTAAGATAACAAAACAAAAATAAAAGCACACAGACGCTCCAAGTAAAGTACATAAGATGTGGCGGAATAAAAATATAGTTTCACTAAAGTGACCTGATATTGTCGATGAAGAAGGGGATGCATTGGGCATCCCCAAGCTTAGATGCTTGAGTCTTCTTGAAATATGCAGGGATGAACCACCGGGGCATCCCCAAGCTTAGACCTTTCACTCTTCTTGATCATAGTATATCATCCTCTTCTCTTGACCCTTGAAAACTTCCTCCACACCAAACTTCAAGCAAACTCATTAGAGGGTTAGTGCATAATAAAAAATTCACATATTCAGAGGTGACACAATCATTCTTAGCACTTCTGGACATTGCACAAAGCTTCTGAAAGTTAATGGAACAAAGAAACTCATTCAACATAACAAAAGTGGCAATGCGAAATAAAAGGCAGAATCTGTCAAAACAGAACAGTCCGTAAAGACGAATTTTGCAGAGGCACTTAACTCAAACGGAAAAACTCAAAACTAATGAAAGTTGCGTACATATTTGAGGATCACGCACGTAAATTGGCAGATTTTTTGATTTTTCTACAGAGAGATCTACGAATTCGTGACAGACAGCAAATCTGTTTCTGAGTAATCCAAATCTAGCATCAACTTTACCATAGAGACTTTACTTGGCACAAAAACATGATAAGGAGAGGTTGCTACAGTAGTAAACAACTTCCAAGACTCAAATATAAAACAAAAGTGCTGTAGTAAAATAAACACATGGGTTATCTCCCAAGAAGTTCTTTCTTTATAGCCATTAAGATGGGCTCAGCAATTTTAATGATACTCTCGCAAGAATTAAGAGTTGAAGCAAAAGAGAGCATCAAGAAGCAAATTCAAAACACATTTAAACCTAACCCACTTTCTATGAAAAGGAATCTTGTACACAAATAAATTCATGAAGAACAAAGTGGCAAGCATAGAAAAGCAACACAAGTGCAATTTCAAGATTCTCAACATAAAGAGGGGAAACTTAATATTATTAAGATGCATATAACCATGTTTCCCTCTCTCATAATAACTTTCAGTAGCATCATGAACAAACTCAACAATATAACTATCACATAAAACATTCTTTTCATGAGCCACATGCATAAAATTATTACTCTCCACATAAGCATAATCAATTTTATTAGTTGTAGTGGGAGCAAATTCAACAAAGTAGCTATCATTATTATTCTCATCAAGTGTAGGAGGCATAGTATAATCATAATAAAATTTACTCTCCATAGTAGGCGGCACCAAAAGACCACTATCATTATAATCATCATAAATAGGAGGCAAAGAAAATTTTCTCCTCAATGCTTGGGGGACTAAAAATATCATGCTCATCAAAACCAGCTTCCCCAAGCTTAGAATTTTCCATATCATTAGCAACAATGGTGTTCAAAGCGTTCATACTAATATCATTGCTACTAGCATGCAAATAAGATTCCATAGGTTTTTTAATTTTCGCAGCAAACAATCCATGTCTTAACTCAGGAAATAGAATAAGAAGCTCACTGTTGCTTTCCATTGTGCCTAACTAGTGTAAACAAGAAACCAAAAGATGCAATTGCAGGATCTAAAGGAAATAGCTTAGAGCACTTACAACGGCTGAGAAAATAACTTAGTTACCTGGGACCGGAGTATGAGTGCCTTTACCTTACCTCCCGGCAACAGCGCCAGAAAATAGGTTAATGTCTACTCACGCTTCTTTTCTGTAGACAGTGTTGGGCCTCCAAGAGCAGAGGTTTGTAGAACAGCAGCAAGTTTTCCCTTAAGTGGATCACCCAAGGTTTATCGAACTCAGGGAGGAAGAGGTCAAAGATATCCCTCTCAAGCAACCCTGCAATCACGATACAAGAAGTCTCTTGTGTCCCCAACACACCTAATACACTTGTCAGATGTATAGGTGCACTAGTTCGGCGAAGAGATAGTGAAATACAAGTAGTATGGATGTATATGAGTGGTAATAGTAATCTGAATAAAATATGGCAGCGAGTAAACATGCAACAGAACAGTAAATAAACGGAGATTCGATGTTTGGAAACAAGGCCTAGGGATCATACTTTCACTAGTGGACACTCTCAACATTGATCACATAATAAATAAATAACTTCTCTCATTTGTGCTACATACACTCTTTTGTTGGATGACAAACACCATTCATTGTGTAGGGCTACAAGAGCTCCCTCAAGCCGGAGTTAACAAGCGCCACAACATTCGGCATTCATATTTAAGTAACCTTAGAGCATAATAGATCTTTGCAAAATAAACCGAGAACTAACATAGCATACACACTGTCCACATTACACTATGAAAGGAGGAATAGATCACATCAATACTATCATAATGATAATTAACTCCACAACCTACAAGAGATCATGATCATAGCCTACGACAAGAACCACACGGTGCACACACTGGCACCTTTACACCATGCAGGAGGAATAGACTACTTTAATAACATCACATGAGTAGCACATAGACTAGTAGCGATACAAAGCTCATCATATGGATCTCAATTATGCAAAGCAATTCATGAGATCATTGTATTGGAGTACAGAGAGAGATTAACCACATAGCTACCGGTACAGCCCTCAGCCTCGAGGGAGAACTACTCCCTCCTCATCATGGGAGACAGCGATGGCGATGAAGATGGCGGTGGTGTCAATGGAGAAGCCTTTCGGGGGCACTTCCCCGTCCCGGCGGCGTGCCGAAACAGAGACTCCTGTCCCCAGATCTTGGCCCGCGATGGCGGCGGCTGGAAGGTTTCTCGTACCGTGGTTTTTCCGTCTCGAGGTTTAGGTCAGGAGGCTTAAATAGGCGAAGAGGCGGAGTCGGAAGGGCTACGGGGGGCCCACACAGTAGGCCAGCGCGCCCCCCCTCTGGCCGTGCCGCCATGTTGTGTGGGGCCCCTGGGCCTCCCCTCTGGTCCCTCTCAGGTGTTCTGGAAGCTTCGTGGAATTATAAGATCTTTGGGCGTTGATTTCGTCAATTCGAGAATATTTCCTTACTAGGATTTCTGAAACCAAAAACAGAAAACAGGCGGCACTTCGGCATCTCGTTAATAGGTTAGTTCCTGAAAATGCATCAAAACGATATAAAGTGTGAACAAAACATGTAGGTATTGTCATAAAACTAGCATGGAACATCAGAAATTATAGATACGTTTGAGACGTATCAATGTCCCAAGTTGAGATCTATTAAAAACGAGAAATCAAATGCGATTGATCTCCTTGGACCTTTGTACAGGCGGCATAGAGGTACCCCTTTGTGACACTTGGTTGAAACATATGTTATGCAATGATAATCCATGTAAATCCAAGCTAATTAGGACAAGGTGCGGGCACTATTGGTATTCTATGCATGAGGCTTGCAACTTGTAGGAAGTATTATGCATAACACATATGAATTATTACTACCGTTGACAAAATTGTTTCTATGTTTTCAAAATAAAAGCTCTAGCACAAAAATAGTAATCCATGCTTCCCTCTGCGAAGGGCCATTCTTTTACTTTATGTTGAGTCAGTTTACCTACTTCTTTCTATCTTAGAAGCAAACACTTGTGTGTGTTCATTGATTCTTACATGATTACTTATTGCACTTGTTATATTACTCTATGTTGACAATTATCCATGAGATATACATGTTACAAGTTGAAAGCAATTGTTGAAACTTAATCATCCTTTGTGTTGCTTCAATGCCTTCTACTTTGAATCTATTGCTTTATGAGTTAGCTCTTATGCAAGTCTTTTTGATACTTGTCTTGAAAGTACTATTCATGAAAAGTTTTGCTATATGATTCATTTGTTTAGTCATTATCTCTTTGTTAGCAATCTATTGCTTCAGATCACTCCATTCATCTCATATGCTTTACAATAATGTTGATCAAGATTATGTTGGTAGCATGTCACTTCAGAAATTATTGTTGTTATCGTTTACCTACTCAAGGGCGAGTAGGAACTAAGCTTGGGGATGCTTGATACGTCTCCAACGTATCTATAATTTCTTATGTTCCATGCTACTTTTATGACAATACTCACATGTTTTATACATACTTTACATCATTATTATGCATTTTACGGCACTAACCTATTAACAAGATGCCGAAGCGCCAGTTGTTGTTTTCTGCTGTTTTTGGTTTCAGATATCCTACAAAGGAAATATTCTCGAAATTGGACGAAATCAACGCCCAGGGTCTTATTTTTCGCGGAAGCTTCCAGATAGCCAGAGAGGGACCGGAGGGGGGCCCCACCCCACAAGGCGGCGCGACATGGCCTCTGGGCGCGCCGGCCTATGGTGGGCCACCCCCTGGCCCCTCCGAGGCTGCCCTTTCGCCTACTTAAAGCCTCCGTCGCGAAAACCCTATTACCGAGAGCCACGATACGGAAATACTTCCCGAGACGCCGCCGCCACCAATCCCATCTCGGGGGATTCAGGAGATCGCCTCCGGCACCGGAGAGGGAGAATCATCACCGGAGGGCTCTACATCACCATGCCCGCCTCCGGATTGATGCGTGAGTAGTTCGTCCTTGGACTAGGGGAATCATCACCGGAGGGCTCTACATCACAAGATGGTTGTCTTCTCCTCTTGTGCTATCATGTTTAGATCTTGTGAGCTGCCTAACATGATCAAGATCATCTATTTGTAATGCTACATGTTGTGTTTGGCGGGATCCGATGAATATAGAATATTATGTCAAGTTGATTATCAATCTATCATATATGTGTTGTTTATGTTCTTGCATGCTCTCCGTTGCTAGTAGAGGCTCTGGCCAAGTTTGATACTTGTAACTCCAAGAGGGGTATTTATGCTCGATAGTGGGTTCATGCCTCCATTGAATCTGGGACAGTGACAGAAAGTTCTAAGGTTGTGGATGTCTGTTGCTACTAGGGATAAAACATCAATGCTTTGTCTAAGGATATTTGTGTTGATCACATTACGCACCGTACTTAATGCAATTGTGTTGTTTGCAACTTATACTTGGAGGGTGCGGATGCTAACCCGAAGGTGGACTATTTAGGCATAGATGCATGCTGGATGGCGGTCTATGTTCTTTGTCGTAATGCCCTGATTAAATCTCATAGTGGTCATCATGATATGTATTGAATCTTTATTTGTCAATTGCCCACCTGTAATTTGTTCACCCATGTTATTTATCTTATTGGAGAGACACCACTAGTGAACTGTGGACCCGGTCCATTCTTTTACATCTGAATACAATCTACTGCAATCATTGTTCTCTACTGTTCTTTTCAAACAAACATCATCTTCCACACTATACGTTTAATCCTTTGTTTTCAGCAAGCCGGTGAGATTGACAACCTCACTGTTACGTTGGGGCAAAGTATCTTGATTGTGTTGTGCGGGTTCCACGTTGGCGCCGGTTTCACTGGTGTTGCGCCGCACTACACTCCTCCACCAACAACCTTCACGTGTTCCTTGACTCCTACTGGTTCGATAACCTTGGTTTCTTACTGAGGGAAAACTTGCTGTTGTGCGCATCACACTTTCCTCTTGGGGTTCCCAACGGACGTGTGCTTCACGCGTATCAGTTCCCAATCTATCGGGTTCCGAAATGAGGCTAATATTTTGAAAGGTACCTGTCAGATAACTTGTTTGTTCAAGATGCTTTCTTCCTTTTAACCCTTGACTAATGAATCTTCATCCTATTATTATTCCTTAGCCTCTATGCAGCAAGCCGAAGAACGCACTGAAGCTCTTGAGGCCAAACTAAAACTTAGCGAAGAGGCTCGCGAGAAAGCTCAAGCCGATGTAGTGGGAGCAAATTCCTCTCTCATAATAACTTTCAGTAGCATCATGAACAAATTCAACAATATAACTATCACATGAAGCATTCTTATTCTCATGCATAAAATAATTACTACTCCCAACATAAGCATAATCAATTTTATTAGATGTAGTGGGAGCAAATTCAACAAAGTAGCTATCATTATTATTCTCATCATCAAATATAGGAGGCATATTGTAATCATAATCAAATTTATCCTCCATAACAGGTGGTAACAAAAGACTACTATCATTATAATCATCATAAATAGGAGGCAAAGTATCATCAAAGTAAATTTCCTCCTCATTGCCCGGGGGACTAAAAATATCATGCTCATCAAAGCCAGCTTCCCCAAGCTTAGAACTTTCTATATTATTATCAACAATGGTGTTCAAAGCGTTCATACTAATATTACTACCAGCATGCAAATAAGATTCCATAGGTTTTTTAATTTTCGCATCAAACAATCCATGTTTTAAATCAGGAAATAGAAATAGAAGCTCACTCTTGTCCATTATGCCAAACTAGTGTAAACAAGAAACAAAAAGATGCAATTGCAGGATCTAAAGGCTTCGAGTACTTACAACGCCGGGAAATAGCTTAGTAGCCGGGATCCGGAGTGTGAGTACCTTTTACCTTTCCTCCCCGACAACGGCGCCGCCAGAAAAAGAGCTTGATGTCTACGTTCCCCTCCTTTCCTGTAGACAGTGTTGGGCCTCCAAGAGCAGAGGTTTGTAGAACAGCAGCAAGTTTTCCCTTAAGTGGATCACCCAAGGTTTATCGAACTCAGGGAGGAAGAGGTCAAAGATATCCATCTCATGCAACCCTGCAACCACAAAGCAAGAAGTCTCTTGTGTCCCCAACACACCAAATAGGTGCACTAGTTCGGCGAAGAGATAGTGAAATACAGGTGGTATAAATAAGTATGAGCAGTAGTATGGCGCCGAAAAGTGCTTGCTGGCGTGCAGTTGATGGTAGTAATATTGCGGGAAGTAAACAAGCAGTAGTAATAGTAATTCAGTAAAACGGTAACAAGCAGCGATAGCGTATTTAGGAACAAGGCCTAGGGATTAGACTTTCACTAGTGGACACTCTCAACATTGATCACATAACATAATAGATAAATGCATACTCTACACTTTTGTTGGATGATGAACACATTGCGTAGGATTACACGAACCCTCAATGCCGGAGTTAACAAGCTCCACAATAATGCTCATATTTTAGTAACCTTTAGTGTAAGATAGATCAAAAGACTAAACCAAGTACTAGCATAGCATGCACACTGTCACCTTCATGCATATGTAGGAGGAATAATACACATCAATACTATCATAGCAATAGTTAACTTCGTAATCTACAAGAGATCATGATCATAGCATAAACCAAGTACTAACACGGATGCACACACTGTCACCATTACATCGTGCGGGAGGAATAAAACTACTTTAATAACATTGCTAGAGTAGCACATAGATAAATTGTGATACGATGCACATTGCAATCATAAAGAGATATAAATAAGCACTTCACTATGCCATTCATAACGGTGAATAAGTATTCTGTGAAATATAGCCTAAGAGACCCACACGGTGCACACACTGTCACCTTTACACACGTGGGACAAGGAGTCTCCGGAGATCACATAAGTAAAACTCACTTGACTAGCATAATGACATCTAGATTACAAGCATCATCATATGAATCTCAATCATGTAAGGCAGCTCATGAGATTATTGTATTGAACTACATAGGAGAGAGATGAACCACATAGCTACCGGTACAGCGAGCCTCGATGGAGAACTACTCCCTCCTCATGGGAGCAGCAGCGGTGATGAAGATGGCGGTGGAGATGGCAGCGGTGTCGATGGAGAAGCCTTAGGGGCACTTCCCCGTTCCGGCGGCGTGCGAAGCAGAACTCTGTCCCCAGATCTTGGCTTTTAGATGGCGGCGGCTCTGGAAGGTTTCTGTGGGTTTCGTTCTTCGTTATAGGGTTTTCGTTCCAGGGGCTTTATATAGGCGAAGAGGCGGCGCGGGAGGGCTTCTGGGGGGCCCACACCATAGGGCGCGCGGCCCCCTCGACGCCAAGGTGTGGTGTGGGGCCCCCGGGCTCCAGCGGCTCTCGAGTGTTGGATGGTTCGGGAAAAATAGGAATCTGGGTCTTGATTTCGTCCGATTAGAATATTTCGTTACTAGATTTCTGAAACCAAAAACAGAAAAACGCGCTCCGGCATCTTGTTAATAGGTTATTTCCAGAAAATGCACGAATATGACATAAAGTGTGCATAAAACATGTAGATATCATCAATAATGTGGCATGGAACATAAGAAATTATCGATACGTTGGAGACGTATCAGCGCGCACCAACCTTTCCGATTCAAGAGCGGCCTTTTCACGACTCTTCCCTCACTTCTTCCCCAAAGAAAATGAGCCGGAAATCTTCTCTGCCCTTGTCAAGCGCTTCCTGCCGAAGGAGGACCTTGCTCTGACCTATTGACGCAAGAATCTAAAGATTAGCGTTGAAGGGACCATTGCTCTGGTCGCCAACAGCGGCCAAGAAGTCGACTGGGCCAAAGTTGGGGACTCCCTCATGGTCGGCAAGGACAAGTGGAAAGCGTTGGTGAAGGACGTCAAGGCCCACTCGAAGAAAATCATCGCCTTCTTCTCGCCAAAATCCGCCGGATCTACCAGCACTGCCAAGATGGAGGTCAAGTAGACCATCATGTTTCTGTCTTTTCTCTTTCTTCTTCTTTTGATGATGTCGCCTTAGTAGCAAGCTTGCGACAGCTTACCCTTGGTTCACTAGGAGCCGACTTTTGTAATGATCATGTAGATATCCTGATGATTAATGGAATGCTATTTTGCAAAATGATTGATGTCGAGATTTTCTTTCCAGTTGGTTTTTGACAACTATACTGCGGCACCTGGTCCTTCGGATGCTTTGCCTGCCACTTCCTACTCGAGGAAAACTTCCGTTGATGATTTCGTTGAAGATTCTTCGAACGCTGATCTTTTGTGGGATTTGGATGAACTTCGACAGCAGCTTCAGTCATTGAAAAAACAAGTTGTTATTGCTATGGACCAATCCCGCAAATCATCTGAGCTTGAAAAAATAGCTCTTCAACAGGCCCAGGAAGCTTTGACTTTGAAGGAGACAGCAGTTGCTGAAGCTGCACAAGCTACTTCTCGAGAAGATTATATGCTTGACTTAATGACTGACGCGAGTTTGGATATGGCGGGTATGCCTCGCAAATTTTACTCTTCCTTCCACTTATCCTCTTGTTTTCACTCCTCATTGCGTTTTGTCTGTTGAATAGGCTCCTTTTTAGATGGTGCTGCCGAGGATGAACGAGTTGACGCCAGATCAAACCTTCTTGTCAAACTTGCTCTGGAAAACGACTCCAGCTTTTGGGCCACGCCAGATCGGACCCGACGAATTGTCAGGTTTCAAGACCGCGCGAGCCAAGTTCGACAATATCTTGACTTCTGCACAAAGACACTGGCCCTGGTTTATAATACGATGTTTCCTCGGAACCCACAACCGAAAACTCTTCCTGACTTGATGGACAAATTCAAGAGTGCTTATCGAATCCATGAATTTGTAAAGGTCTAGTTGATTGCTCGCGCTAGATTTGCCATGATCATGCTACAGATCTGCTATCCGAAGTTAGACATGTCCAACATTGTTGAAACTTGCCATGCCAAACTGAGGAAAAGGAGGAAGAATGTCGACAAAATCGACGATATGGTGACACCCGTAGCCGTGAAAATAATGGACGACTTGATTCGCATGGATGCTAACTTCTTCGTGAAAGGTAATTATGCTGATTTCATGGGTGCCGCTGCTGACGATGAGAGAATAAACATAGATGACCTGATAAGATTGACTGACGATCTGCTCCCTCTGTCGAAGTTTTCTTGAAAAGGTAACTCTGTATATTGAAGGTACTATGTATATTTGAAACAATTTCCGTGTTTTTTCCTTCCTCTAGCCCCCGAGAGTTTCGGTGGCTGTTGTATTTATGTTTATTGCTTTGCGAGGTATTTAAACAAAGGCAAATATCTTGTATGTTGTATATTGTGAGAATTTGTATACGTATAGAATCTTCCGGGTTGTGAGCCCCTGAGCCTGTCGAAGAAAAAAGATGTATATCACCAATATCTTTACTATATTGTAGCACCGCGAACCCGCCTCATTAAAAACCTTCCAGCCCTACTCGGTGCCCTGAAAGGAAAAGAGTGCGTCTGAAAACTCGCGGGCTTTTCAGTACATTGTATGTTTACACGAGTAACTATATCTTTGACTTATGCGTAAAAACGCATAAGCTACGCCATGTTCCATGGGTTTAGTTCTGCGACCCCTGTCTTCTTGTCCTTTATTCTGTATGCTCCTCCTTCGATTACTTCGGTGACGATGTACGGGCCTACCCATGGTGACTCGAATTTTTCATGGCTGTCTTGCGTGAGCCGAAGAACCAGGTCGCCAACTTGGAAAGACCTTGGTCGCAGACGTCGACTGTGGTAATTTTTCAGATCTTGCTGGTACTTGGTGACTCTTGACAGCACCTCGTCTCGAGCTTCGTCGAGTGCATCGATATCGTCCTCCAATGCCTTTCTCGAGGTTTCTTCATCAAATTCCGCCACTCTCGGAGAATTGTGTTCTATTTCTATCGGGAGCACTGCCTCAGCTCCATGAACCAGGAAAAACGGAGTTTCTTGTGTCGCTGTATTGGGTGTTGTCCGTATACTCCATAGCACGCTAGGCAACTCTTCTGGCCAAGTGTGTCGAGCTTTCTCCAGAGGTGTTATCAATCGTTTCTTGATGCCGTTGCAAATGACACCGTTTGCTTTCTTGACTTGACCATTAGTTTGCGGGTGCGCAACCGACGCAAAGTGTAATTTGATGCCTACCTCTGCGCAATATGCCTTGAATTCCTTGGAAGTGAAGTTGCTGCCGTTGTCCGTGACAATGCTATGAGGGACACCGAATCGAAAAACGATGCCTTTGACGAAACTTATTGTCGATGCTGCATCTGGCGAGGTTATTGGTTTTGCCTCGATCCACATGGTAAACTTGTCGACATCCACGAGCATATACACGTATCCTCCTAGCCATGCCTTGTGTAATTTCCCCACCATATCGAGACCCCATTGTGCGAAAGGCCACGACAAGGGTATTGGCATCAGCTCTGCTGCTGGGGAGCGGGGTTTTGCCACAAATCTCTGGCACGCATCGCAAGTACGCACTATGTCCTTTGCATCTTCTATTGTAGTTAACCAATAGAATCCTTCTCGAAAGACCTTTGCGGCTATAGCTCGACTGCTTGCGTGGTGTCCACATACTCCCTCGTGCACATCTTTCAGGATAACTCTGCCTTCTTCGGGTGTAACACATCGCTGCAATATTCCCGATATGCTTCGCTTGTATAGCTCTCCTTTGACCACAGTAAAAGCTTTGGACCGTCGAATAACTCGCCTTGCTTCTACTGGATCTTCGGGTATTTCTTTCCTTAAGATATATGCTATGTAAACCTGCATCCAAGGAACTTGCACCACCATCACCTCATGTGGTTCCTCTTCATCTCCTGATATGTTTGCTTCTGATCGTACTGGAGCCCCCGAGTCTTTCTCAAGCTTCTCCTTTTTCTTTGGCTGTTTTTTCGTCTTTGTTGATCTTTCATTTATCTCCTCCCAAAATACGCCGGGTGGTATTGCTAAACACTGTGACCCGATGTTCGCCAAAACATCGGCTTCATCGTTGCTGAGTCTGCTAATATGATTTACTTCGCACCCATCAAAGAGTTTCTCGAGTTCGTTGTATACCTCCTTGTACGCTATCATGCTATCATTGACTGTGTCGCACTGGTTCATCACCTGTTGAGCCACCAGTTGGGAATCGCCGAAATTTTTTAACCGGGCTCCGATGGATTGTAACGACCTTCATCTGGTAGGATCCAAAGTCCCTGTGATTAAACATGCTAGTCCCTGGATCATTAGCTAGCACTCACAGTCGATGAATTATCATGTAAAACACAAGTCTTTATTACACGATTCGAATAATCCAGAGTACAAATAATTACAACTTGCATAGCCAAAGGCTAGCTCAATACAACGGAAAACGAAATAACATCTTGGAGTCCCATCAATGCCACAGGCTGGTTGAGTGTAGACTCGCGACCTACGCATTCTCACAAGTCGTCGAATAACCTGCAACATGAAAGGTTGCAGCCACGAGAGTGGTCAATACTTTGAATGTATGGCAAATTACACCAAGAAGAGAAAAATTGACTACATCTACATGCAAGGCAGACAAGAGGAGGCTTGAGTTTTATTTGCGTAAAGCCAATTTTTACTTAAGAAAGAGAGAAAATCTTTTATCCTACTTTGCAAAATTTTGATAAATAATATTGGCCGAGTGGAACACATGGATATTACACACCAAGTGTCCAAATCAACCTAACACTTGGATATGACACACCAAGTCCCAAACACTTGGATATTACACACCAAGTCCCGAGCACTTGGATATTACACACCAAGGCCCCAAAACCCACCTATGAACGATATTACACACGCCATAGGGTTTTGAAAACATTTACTTAGAAAAAGAGAGGAAATCCTTCAGAGGCTCCATCCTTCAGATGCTCACAATTGTCCTGTTACCGTGGACACGGCTGATCGATCAGGTTAACACTCTCGAGAGGTTGCGCTCTTTACCCACAATTCACAACCAAGCCTTTTTGCCAAAATTCTTCATCTTCATTAAGGCTAGGACGAGGTCACGACGAAGCTTTTCCTTAGTAGCCCCTCCACTGTCAACACCCGGATTTTTAAGTCCAGATGCCTATTATGCCATACATCGCAATCCAGGAATATTGTTGTTGCGAGACATAATAGTTGAATATCATAGAGTCATCATTTATTACAACACATAATCGTCTTACAAAGGTAGATCACATGATCCAATATCACAATAGTAGCTGATCTATCGATCAACGAACATCACAATTAGCGGAAGCGAAGTAGTAGTGGCTATCTAATCCACAGGCCAACGCTTGACGTCAGGAGTGGTCCTAGTTGTCGTAGACGTCTGCTGTCCATCTTCCTCGTACTGCTGTTCACCTTCATAGTCTGGCCATTTGAATAGCCAGGGACAAAGCCATGAGTACTTTTAAAGTACTCGCAAACTAATACTAGTGTAATCATTACTAATTGTAGTAAGGGATACTAAGCTCTAGGTTTATTTGCATAAAGCCAAGTTTATTTCATAAACATTTAGTAAAGATGCTTGAATCACTAAACTAACTCAAGTGGGAACATTAGTGTCATTCCCACAACTTTGTTTTGATTCAACTCAAATTCATCATTCACCTTTCAAATTCAAGTCACAAGTCATAGGTCACATTTTTGAAAATGGTCTGATGACGGAACAGTATGGCCTTTCCAACCGTCCGTAACCGTGGACACGGCTATTCGAATAGTTCTACACTCTGCAGAGGTCGTACACTTGTGCCACAATATTTGCAATAATCCGTCAGGGTTAACTGGCCCTGATTTATCATACTCCGTATGCGGACTACCAACCATAACCTTTCACTTATATACTCTAGTATAGGCACCTCTCCCCATGAGCTTGGCCTCCCAGTGAAGACACACCGTCAACCTGGGAACTGCACAGGGCTTGGGCCGGACAATTCACCTCCTTCACGTCATATCACATCATTTCTTTTGTAGAGGCAGCCCTTGGCATAACCCCGATGACGCTTGTTCAGAGGGAACCCATACTAAAGCACATAAATTTCTAGTTAAGCCCTTACCCATATTGGGTATTGTGGGGGTACTTTCAAAATTGGAATGGTATCGCATCCGAACCCAACCATCAGTTTTATATCAAAAATCACCATCTTCTCTTGGTCATATTCACCTTCAAAGTCATTCAATGGAATGAACCATCATTCCAAGGTTTCAACTTCATTTCAAAGTCACATGTTCCCATCTAGAGTAGTCAATTTTATTTGTTTAGCACTAGCAACTATTCATGAGGGGTGCTAACCAGCTTGTCTTGCTCTAGGCTAACTTTGATGCTCTTGTTCTACTCTATATCTAAACCAAGTGAATCATGAATCAAAAAGTAAGCTTTGATAAACCAAAGTCAAAAACTTGTAAGGTAAAAACTTGGGATAGGATCATTAAGCATAAATTAAAGGGGGATGAGGCCTTGCTCTTGTAGAGCTTTGCCTTAGGGTATCTTGCAAGAATATTAGCTTGCCTTGATTGGTGAGGTGATCAAAGTGTTCTTCTTCTTCCTCTTGGTAGAATACCTCCTCCTCTTGATAGTCTCCGGTACTAGCGTCTATACACGAATACGAGGATACAATCACCAAACAATACTTAAGTACTCTTAATTAGCCTTAGTGGCTCACACAATGATCTAGCATCACTACTTAACATTTATCACAAGATTATGCTAGGGTTTCCTTATTTAGTAATAGGAAAATAATTTCCTCTTATTGAAAATGATGTGAGGGTTTCTCTTTGGTTTTGTGAGAAATAATTTCCTCTCATTGAATCTTCTTAAGATTTAATTTCTCTTATGAATAATATATGACCTAGGTTGACTAAAGTCAACCTCTTCATACTTATCATTTAGGAAAATGATTTAAATGAGGTTCCATACCTCATGCAATTTAATACTAACATGGTAGTGATTTAATGCCACCAAATAATTCAATATGAGGTTACTTAGATTATGATCACTACCTCATGTTGAATCACTTGAGAACAAGATTTAAATGAGAGAAATATCTCTCATATGATTTAACACATAGTGGTAACTAATTTAAAGGACTACCATTGAGGTGATTTAATATTTTCAAATAACCAGGGATGATCCCATGTTGACCAAGGTCAACACTTCACACTTATTATTTGAGAGAAAGGATTTAAATGAGATTCATCATCTCATGTGATTTAAATAACCATGGCAATATTAAATACTATTTTGATTTAAATTCTATAAGTGAGCAAGTATGAACCTATGCAGTAGAGGTCATCATATTACTTCATAATACTTGAGAAAATGATTTAAATGAGGTGCTACACCTCATAGATTTAAATTCCTAAAATTTGAAATAGTTTAAATGGGCTAGTATTGACTACATAGCCAATATTTTGATTCTAGCCCATGATCATGTACAGAACCCATATCATATTTTTACATAGTAAATTAGGGTTTGTTAAATGTGAATTATTAGAGTTGGAATCAACTCAAAATCATTTATAGATAATTTTTAATATTTATTTGAAGTTAGAAAAGGCCCTGCCTTGTTATTTTTGTCATTTAAATTTAATTTCAAATTTGGACATGAGGCCAGTGGCATTATTTAGATAATTTCATGAGCTTTCCAAATATATAAAATTGGTTAAATTTGGTGTAGTAGATTTCAAACTATTCAAATTTGAAGTGGGCAGCAGTATTGGATTTGAACTAAATGGATTAAATCATATTTGAATTACTGGGCCACGCGGGAAAACGAAACGGGCTAAACAGACTAAACGGACTGGGCCGGCCCAACTAACGCTGACCACGCCGCGGGCCGCCTGACATGGGGTCCCACGCGTCAGCGACTTAAACTCACCGAAGCGGTACGCGTGAAAGAGGGCCGTCGGATCAGGTGGACGATCGACGGTCGAGCGTCGTCGTCGTCGACGGGGGAGGGGAGCCTGCTGCGCCGGCGAGGTAGGGGGTCGGAGGGCGCTGGAGGTCGCCGGCGGTCGAGGGCGGTGGTCGAGGCGTCGTTGGCGAGGGTGAATAGGCGCCTGGTACAGTGGCGGAGCTCGGGGCGGCGTGGATCAACGGATTGATCTGCGGCGGATTCCGGCGATTGACGTCTCAATTGGAGAGTTCTACTGCGCAATGTGGATGAGAGAGGGGTTGAGGAGGCTCAGAAGGAAGAGTGGAGCGAGTTTGGTGTGGAGGGAGAAGGCTGAGGGGGTCTCTATTTATAGTTGCGCGAGAGCTGTGAGAGGCCGTGGAGGGTCACCGGCGTCCATGGCGCTCCAGGGCGCGAAGGGGCACGGTAGGGGGCGCAGGGCGTAGGCGACGTCTAGGAGAGGCTACCGCGCGTGAAGGGCAGCAGAGGGGAGGACGATGGCAGGCTGGCGACGTTCGAGTGTCCTCAGTACGGGTGCGGCAGAGCGTTGATGATGGCGACGGTGTCCGGGCGAGCGCGAGCTAGTGAGGATGTCTAGGGGGTAGCCGTAGGCGTGGTGATCATTCGTGCCAAGTGGGAGAGGGAGAGGAGGACTAGAGCGTCCAGGCGAGCGTGCGCTCTGCCGTGTCCAGGACGGGGTCGGGACTCGCTCACCGCGTGCCTGGCACGGTACTGGGCGTGCATGGGCGCGCCTGGCTCGGCCAATGTCGTGCTCGTTTTGATCCAGGGAGGGTACAGGCATGCTCAGGGAGGTTCGGTGATGCTCCAGGACAAGGTGGATGTGGCCAGAGATGAGTGGAGAGGTAGGGTGGCATGGTGGTGTCTAGCATGGCCGGCATGGGTGTGTTCTTCATCATGCCCCTACTTTAATCAGTGCCAAGTGGCTTTGTTTGATGCAGAGGAGGTACTAGAGCAACAATGATCAAAGGGAGAAAGGGGTTTAGGCAAGAATCCTCTGGATAATAGCATGTCTCACATTTCCAGATTTGTGCACACAAGGTGCTCGACACAATGGCCGCATGAAGATTTTTGTGGAATTTTGGATTTCTTTTTGGTGGAGCTCAATGATGTAATTAATGTGAAAGATTGGTGGTGGTGGTGCTCATTTTAGTCAAGGTTTGTGAGATTTCAAATTTGGGGTTGATCTTCACATAGTTTCAAAGTCTCTACTTGTCAAAATCATACTGGTCAACCTGGTCAACATTAGCATGTGTGGTCAACATGAATGTTGTAGAGATGGACATGGTCTTGGATGACATGGCAATATTTGACCAAGTTTAGTTGGAGAAAAGTCAAAGTCAGAGGGGTAAAGTGAGGAACATTTTATAAAATGGCAAAATGACCATTATCACATGTATGAAGAAATCTTGACTTCCTTGTGTTTGATTCTTGATCCAATGATGCATTTGTGTTAGTTTATCATGTTTAAGTATTACACAAGCAAGAGATCCAGTAATGATGGCCTTTGGTGAAGATTTGCTATTTGGCATAATGTGTATGTGAGTAAAAATGGAATTATCTCACCGTTTGAATTCTCTCCATTTGATTTGACTTTTGTTGACTCTAAGGTGATTCTTATTAGTTTAGAAACATTTTAAGAGCATTGAAACCAATTCAAATGGTCTTGTTCAAAGATTTGCAAATTTGGCCTTAATACATAGGAGGTGAGGTGTCAAATTTTACTAAACTTGCAAATGGTTGATCTTGCTTCACTTGGACATGGGTTAGGGTCCATTTAGTGTTATATTAGGTTTAGAGATGGTTTCACACCATTTGGTCAAGGTTTAAAGTCATAGGTCAAGGTTTAGTGAATTGGCTATGTGTCACATAGGCTTCTATGCATATGTTGCATTTGATTTTTAATTTGACTTGGTTTGACCCAATTGGTGTTGTTGAGTGTTGAAATGGTATATGGAGGTGATCAAACCATTCACAACAAGTCCTAGGGTCAAGATTCTTAAATTCACATATTTGCTATTTTACTCTCATATGCCTCTATGGCATTTTTAGTTTCTTTTTAATTTCTTTGGAAACCACTTGGATTTGGTTTTATAAGCCTTAGTGAAGGTGTGTGAAGGTTTTCCAAACCTTTAAACAAGTGGAAAGGTCTAGGGTAAAGATTTATAATTATAGCCATAGGCACATATGCCTTTTTCTTATTTAATTTCCTTTTATTTTATTTTAACTAGGATGATGAAAAGAGGGGTGAGGTTTAGGGTTTAAGATTATTTCAAATACTAATAACAAGCAATCATGGCAATAGAACAATAATTAAGCAAGATTATTATGTACCAAACTTAATTTAATAAAAGTTTTTGTTGGTTCCAAAATTTGGAACTAGGGAAATTTATTTATTGTGTTTTGAATTTCTGGGATGTTACATCCACCTTCCGGATCCGCCCGTGCCCAAAATTCCTCCCAATGGCGGTACCCAGGCGAGGTTTCCCACTAAGTACTTAGCCAAGATGATACGTCCCAAACGTATCTATAATTTCTTATGTTCCATGCTACTTTTATAAAAATACTTGCATGTTTTATACATACTTTACATCATTATTATACATTTTCCGGCACTAACCTATTAACAAGATGCCGAAGCGCCAGTTGCTGTTTTCTGCTGTTTTTGGTTTCAGAAATCCTACAAAGGAAATATTCTCGGAATTGGACGAAATTAACGCCCAGGGTCTTATTTTTCTGCGGAGCTTCCAGAAGATCGGAGGGGTTACGAAGAGGGGCCACGAGGGCCCGGCACCATAGGCCCGGCGGCCCGAGAGGGGCCCGCGCCGCCTATGGTGTGGGCCCTCGCCGCCTCCGACCTACCCTTCCGCCTACTTAAAGCCTTCGTCGCGAAAACCCCTGTACCGAGAGCCACGATACGGAAAACCTTCCAGAGACGCCGCCGCCGCCAATCCC
This sequence comes from Lolium multiflorum, assembly GCA_030979885.1. Classification (NCBI taxonomy): domain Eukaryota; kingdom Viridiplantae; phylum Streptophyta; class Magnoliopsida; order Poales; family Poaceae; genus Lolium; species Lolium multiflorum. Next base: position 17,059,181 of record CM061751.1, read on the forward strand.
ATCTCGGGGGATTCAGGAGATCGCCTACTGCAATCATTGTTCTTTAATATTCTTTGCAAACAACCATCATCTTCCACTCGATACGTTTAATCCTTTGTTTTCAGCAAGCCGGTGAGATTGACAACATCACTGTTACGTTGGGGCAAAGTATCTTGATTGTGTTGTGCAGGTTCCACGTTGGCGCCGGTTTCACCGGTGTTGCGCCGCACTACACTCCTCCACCAACAACCTTCACGTGCTTCTTGGCTCCTACTGGTTCGATAACCTTGGTTTCATACTGAGGGAAACTTGCTTCTATACGCATCATACCTTCCACTTGGGGTTCCCAACGGACGTGTGCTTAACGCGTATCAAGCTAAATTTTGCCGGGGAGATCAAGACACGCTGCAAGGAGAGTCTCCACATCCAATCTCTTTACTTTGTTTTTGTCTTGCTTTACTTTACTTTATTTACTGTCTTGTTTGCTTTATATCAAAAACACAAAAAAATTAGTTGCTTTACTTTCTGTCTTGTTTACTTGTTCTATATCAAAACACAAAAAAATTAGTTACTTGTCTTTAATTTATTCTATTTGCTTAGTTTACTTTTACTACTGTTAAAATGAATACTCCTGAAAATACTAAGTTGTGTGATTTTAATAGCACAAATAATAATGATGTTATAAGTACTCCTATTGCTCCACCTGCTACTGCAGCAGAATTCTATGAAATTAAACCTGCTTTACTGAATCTTGTTATGAGAGAGCAATTTTCTCGTGTTAGTACTGATGATGCTGCTGCCCATCTTAATAATTTTGTTGAACTTTGTGAAATGCAAAAGTATAAGGATATAGATGGTGATATTATAAAACTGAAATTGTTTCCTTTCTCACTAAGAGGAAGAGCTAAAGATTGGTTGCTTTCTTTGCCTAAGAATAGTATTGATTCATGGACTAAATGTAAAGATGCTTTTATTGGTAAATATTATCCCCTGCTAAGATTATATCTTTGAGAAGTAGCATTATGAATTTTAAGCAATTTGATAATGAACATGTTGCTCAAGCATGGGAGAGAATGAAATATTTGGTAAAGAATTGCCCTACCCATGGACTGACTACTTGGATGATCATCCAAACCTTTTATGCAGGATTGAATTTTTCCTCGAGGAACCTATTGGATTCAGCTGCTGGAGGTACTTTTATGTCCATCACCTTGGGCGCCGCGACGAAACTTCTTGATGATAAGATGATCAATTACTTTGAATGGCACACTGAAAGAACTCCTCAAGGTAAGAAGGTAAATTCTATTGAAGAAATCTCTTCTTTGAGTGATAAGATTGATGCTATAATGTCTATGCTTGCAAATGGTAGATCTCATATTGATCCTAATAATGTTCCTTTAGCTTCATTGGTTGCTCAAGAAGAAAATGTTGATGTGAATTTCATTAAGAATAATAATTTCAACAACAATGCTTATAGGAATAATTATGGTAACAACAACTATAGGCCATATCCTTCTAATAATGGTAGTGGTTATGGTAATTCTTATGGTAATTCTTACAACAATAATAAGAGTGTACCCTCTAGTCTTGAAGTCATGCTTAAAGAATTTATTAGTACACAAACTGCTTTTAATAAAACTGTTGAAGAAAAGCTTGGTAAAATTGATGTTCTTGCTTCTAAGGTTGATAGTCTTGCTCTTGATGTTGATCTTTTAAAACTGAAAGTTATGCCTGAGGAAGTTAAAGATGCTAGGTTTGCTAAAACAAATGCCATCCAAGTTCAAATTAATGATAATATTAGAATGTTGGCTGAATTGCATGCTAGGTGGGATAGAGAAGAAAAAGAAAAACTTGCTAAAGATAATAATGTAGCTAAAGTTTGGACTATTACCACCACTAGTAATGTTGATTCTTCACATGTTGCTACACCTCCGACTATCAATGGTAAAATAATTGGTGTTGGCAATGTTTCTACTCCTAGTGCAAAGCGTGCAAAATTGCCTGAAACTGTTGAAACTGCTTGTGATAAAACTGCTGAAATTTTTCAAAATATTGGGGACAATGATCCCATTGCTGTAGAACATAATGGTTTAGATTTTGATGATTGTCATATTACTGAAGTTATAAAGTTCTTACAAAAACTTGCTAGAAGTCCTAATGCTAGTGCTATAAATTTAGCCTTTACAAAACATATTACAAATGCTCTCATTAAAGCTAGGGAAGAGAAATTAAAACTTGAAGCTTCTATTCCTAGAAAGTTAGAAGATGGTTGGGAGCCCATCATTAAGATGAAATTCAATGATTTTGAATGTAATGCTTTATGTGATCTTGGTGCAAGTATTTCTGTTATGCCTAAGAAAATTTATGATATGCTTGACTTGCCACCATTGAAAAATTGTTATTTGGATGTTAATCTTGCTGATAATTCTAAAAAGAAACCTTTGGGGAGGATTGATAATGTTCGCATTACGGTTAACAATAACCTTGTCCCCGTTGATTTTGTTGTCTTGGATATTGAATGCAATGCATCTTGTCCTATTGTTTTGGGAAGACCCTTTCTTCGAACTGTTGGTGCTGTTATTGATATGAAAGAAGGAAATATTAAGTATCAATTTCCTCTCAAGAAAGGTATGGAACACTTCCCTAGAAAGAGAATGAAGTTGCCTTTTGATTCTATTATTAGAACAAATTATGATGTTGATGCTTTTTCTCTTGATGTTACTTGATTTGCACTTTCTGCGCCTAGCTGAAAGGCGTTAAAGAAAAGCACTTCTTGGAAGATAACCCATGTTTTATTTTACTACTGTATTGTTGAGTCTTGGAAGTTGTTACTACTGTAGCAACCTCTCCTTATCATGTTTTTGTGCCAAGTAAAGTCTCTATGGTAAAGTTGATGCTAGATTTGGATTGCTGCGCAGAAACAGAATTGCTGTCTGTCACGAATTTGCGTAGAACTCTCTGTAAAAAAATCAAAAACATCTGCCAATTTACGTGCGTGATCCTCAGATATGTACGCAACTTTCATTAGTTTTGAGTTTTTCTGTTTGAGCAAGTTAAGTGCCTCTGTAAAATTCTTCTTTACGGACTTTGTTTTGACAGATTCTGCCTTTTATTTCGCATTGCCGCTTTTGCTATGTTGAATGGGTTTATTTGTTCCATTAAGTTTCAGAAGCTTTGTGCAATGTCCAGAAGTGTTAAGAATGATTATGTCACCTCTGAATATGTGAATTTTTGATTATGCACTAACCCTCTAATGAGTTTGCTTGAAGTTTGGTGTGGAGGAAATTTTCAAGGGTCGAGAGAAGAGGATGATACAATATGATCAAGAAGAGTGAAAGGTCTAAGCTTGGGGATGCCCCGGTGGTTCATCCCTCCATATTTTAAGAAGACTCAAGCATCTAAGCTTGGGGATGCCCAAGGCATCCCCTTCTTCATCGACAACTTATCAGGTCACTTCTAGTGAAACTATATTTTTATTCCATCACATCTTATGTTCTTTACTTGGAGCGTCTGTTTGCTTTTATTTTTGTTTTGGTTTGAATAAAGTTGGATCCCACCATCCTTATATTGGAGATATTACGCTCCGCTTTTTCATATGGAACACTTGTGTTCTTAGTTGTGCTTTAATGTTCATGGCGAAGGCTGAAAATTGCTTCGTTGATTGCTATTTGGTTGGAATCAGAAAATGCTTCATATGGTTTGGAATAACTTGAAACTTGGCAATTGTTTTGAGCTCTCATAGATCATGTTTAAGCTCTTGCATCATGTAGTTTAATCTATTAATGGAGAACTACCGTAGAGTTTGTTAAAATTTGGTTTGCATGATTGGTCTCTCTAAGTCTAGATATTTTGGTAAAGTGTTTGAACAACAAGGAAGACAGTGTAGAGTCTTATAATGCTTGCAATATGTTCTTGTGTAAGTTTTCTGTACCTGTTCATACTTGTGTTTGCTTCAAACAACCTTGCTAGCCCAAACCTTGTACTGAGAGGAAATGTTTCTCGTGCATCCAAACACCTTGAGCCAAAACCCATGCCATTTGTGTCCACCATATCTACCTACTATGTGGTATTTTCTGCCATTCCAAAGTAAATTACTTGAGTGCTACCTTTAAAATTTCATTCCTTTGTCTTTGCAATATATAACTCATGGGAAAATAGCTTAAAAACTATTGTGGTGATGAATATGTAGTTATGTGTCTTAGTTCTTATAAGTTGCTTGTTGAGCGGTAACCATGTTTCTGGGGACGCCATCAACTTTTTACCTTTGTTGGATATCATGTGAGATGCTATGCATGTTCGTCTTGTCTGAAGTAAGGGTGATTTTCATGATCAAATGGTTTGAGTATGCATATTGTTAGAGAAGAACATTGGGCCGCTAACCAAAGCCATGTATCATGGTGGAAGTTTTCAGTTTGGACATACAACCTCACTCTCTTATGAGAATATTATCTGTTGTTGAATGCTTATGCATTAAAGAGGAGTCCATTATCTGTTGTCTATGTTGTCCCGGTATGGATGTCCTAAGTTGAGATCTATTAAAAACGAGAAATCAAATGCAATTGATCTCCTAGGACCTTTGTACAGGCGGCATAGAGGTACCCCTTTGTGACACTTGGTTGAAACATATGTCATGCAATGATAATCCGTGTTAATCCAAGCTAATTAGGACAAGGTGCGAGCACTATTGGTATTCTATGCATGAGGCTTGCAACTCGTAGGAAGTATTATGCATAGCACATATGAATTATTACTACCGTTGACAAAATTGTTTCTATGTTTTCAAAATAAAAGCTCTAGCACAAAAATAGTAATCCATGCTTCCCTCTGCGAAGGGCCATTCTTTTACTTTATGTTGAGTCAGTTTACCTACTTCTTTCTATCTTAGAACCAAACACTTGTGTTAACTGTGTGCATTGATTATTACATGTTTACTTATTGCACTTGTTATACTACTCTATGTTGACAAATATCCATGAGATATACATGTTACAAGTTGAAAGCAATTGCTGAAACTTAATCATCCTTTGTGTTGCTTCAATGCATTCTACTTTGAATTTATTGCTTATGAGTTAGCTCTTATGCAAGTCTTGTTAATACTTGTCTTGAAAGTACTATTCATGAAAAGTTTTGCTATATGATTCATTTGTTTAGTCATTATCTCTTTGTTAGCAATCTATTGTTTCAGATCACTCCATTCATCTCATATGCTTTACAATAATGTTGATCAAGATTATGTTGGTAGCATGTCACTTGAAAATTATTTGTTGTTATCGTTTACCTACTCGAGGGCGAGTAGGAACTAAGCTTGGAGATGCTTGATACGTCCCAAACGTATCTATAATTTCTTATGTTCCATGTTACTTTTATAACAATACTTGCATGTTTTATACATACTTTACATCATTATTATACATTTTCCGGCACTAACCTATTAACAAGATGCCGAAGCGCTGTTTTCTGTTGTTTTGGTTTCAGAAATCCTACAAAGGAAATATTCTCGAATTGGACGAATTGCGCCCGGGTCTTATTTTTCTGCGGGCTCCGGAGATCGGAGGGTTACGAAGAGGGCCACGGGCCCGGCACCATAGGCGCGGCCAGATGGGGAGCGCGCCTATGGTGTGGGCCCTCGCGCCGCCTCTTGACGACCCTTCCGCCTACTTAAAGCCTTCGTCGCGAAAACCCTGAAGCCACGATACGGAAAACCTTCCAGAGACGCCGCCGCCGCCAATCCCATCTCGGGGGATTCGGGAGATCGCCTCCGGCACCCGGAGGGGAATCATCACCGGAGGGCTCTACATCATCATGCCCGCCTCCGGATTGATGCGTGAGTAGTTCATCCTTGGACTATGGGTCCATAGCAGTAGCTAGATGGTTGTCTTCTCCGCTTGTGCTATCATTGTATAGATCTTGTGAGCTGCCTAACATGATCAAGATCATCTATTTGTAATGCTACATGTTGTGTTTGGTGGGATCCGATGAATCTAGAATATTATGTCAAGTTGATTATCAATCTATCATATATGTGTTGTTTATGTTCTTGCATGCTCTTCGTTGCTAGTAGAGGCTCTGGCCAAGTTGATACTTGTAACTCCAAGAGGGAGTATTTATGCTCGATAGTGGGTTCATGCCTCCATTGAATCTGGGACAGTGACAGAAAGTTCTAAGGTTGTGGATGTGCTGTTGCTACTAGGGATAAAACATCGATGCTTTGTCTAAGGATATTTGTGTTGATTACATTACGCACAATACTTAATGCAATTATCTGTTGTTTACAACTTAATACTGGAGGGGGTGCGGATGCTAACCTGAAGGTGGATTATTTAGGCATAGATGCATGCTGGATGGCGGTCTATGTACTTTGTCGTAATGCCCTTATTAAATCTCATAGTAATCATCATTGATATGTATTGAATCTTTATTTATCAATTGCCCACCTGTAATTTGTTCACCCAGCATGTTAGTTATCTTATTGAGAGACACCACTAGTGAACTGTGGACCCAGTCCATTCTTTACATCTGAATACAATCTACTGCAATCATTGTTCTTTCTACTGTTCTTTGCAAACAACCATCATCTTCCACTCGATCGTTTAATCCTTTGTTTTCAGCAAGCCGGTGAGATTGAAAACCTCACTGTTACGTTGGGGCAAAGTATCTTGATTGTGTTATGCAGGTTCCACGTTGGCGCCGGTTTCACTGGTGTTGCGCCGCACTACACTCCTCCACAAACAACCTTCACGTGCTTCTTGGCTCCTACTGGTTTCGATAACCTTGGTTTCATACTGAGGGAAACTTGCTTCTATACGCATCATACCTTCCACTTGGGGTTCCCAACGGACTTGTGCTTCGCGCGTATCACAAGACAGAGCCCATATTGTATTGTGGTTGCACTAGAAGCTTCTGACATCTGGAACATGGTAGACTTCTTTGATCCTGGGTGGCAGTCCTCTGATACGTCTCAAACGTATCTATAATTTCTGATGTTCCATGCTAGTTTTATGACAATACCTACATGTTTTGTTCATACTTTATGTCGTTTTATGCATTTTCGGAACTAACCTATTAACAAGATGCCGAAGTGCCGGTTCCTGTTTTCTGCTGTTTTTGGTTCAGAAATCCTAGTAAGGAAATATTCTCGGAATTGGACGAAATCAACGCAGTATCTTATAATTCCACGAAGCTTCCGAGACACAGGAGGGGCCGGAGGAGAGGCCCGGGGCCACCACACATGGTGGCGGCGCAGCCCAGGGGCGCGCCCCCTGTGTGGGTCCCCCAGACCCCTTCCGACTCCGACTCTTCGCCTATAAGATGCCTCGTGACCTAAATCTTCGACACGGATAAGCCACGATACGAGAAAAGTTCCAGAGCCGCCGCCATCACGAAGCCAAGATAAGTCTCTGTTCCGGCACGCCGGGACGGGGAAGTGCCCGGAAGGCATCTCCATCGACACCACCGCCATCTCCATCAACCTGCTGCTCCCATGATGAGGAGGGAGTAGTTCTCCCCGGAGGGGCTCTACCGGTAGCTATGTGGTTAATCTCTCTCTCTGTACCCCGATACAATGATCTCATGAATTGCTTGCATGATTGAGATCCATATGATGAGCTTTATATCGCTATTAGTCTATGTGCTACTCATGTGATGTTATTAAAGTAGTCTATTCCTCCTTCATGGTGTAATGGTGACAGTGTGTGCATCGTGTAGTTCTTGGCGTAGGTTATGATCATAATCTCTTGTAGGTTATGGAGTTAATTATTACTATGATAGTATTGATGTGATCTATTCCCCCTTTCATAGTGTAATGGTGACGGTGTGTATGCTATGTTAGTTCTCGGTTTAAATTGCAAAGATCTATTATGCTCTAAGGTTACTTAAATATGAATGCCGAATGTTGTGGCGCTTGTTAACTCCGGCTTGAGGGAGCTCTTGTAGCCCTACACAACGAATGGTGTTTGTCATCCAACAAAAGAGTGTATGTAGCACAAGTGAGGAGAAGTTATCTAAAGGTATAATAGAGGCACCCTCATGGAGCATCTAGGTAAATCAAATTTACCTGGCCATTCATTTTTACCTTCGACAAATCTCAGCCGTCCGTTTTTTTACCGCGGTGATATAAAATGGGAATCCCACGGACGAAACCCTAGCCGCCGGCCCCCAATCGGCTCGCACGCTTCATCCTCCCAATCCCCTCGCGTGATGTCCTCCCCAATCCCCTCGTCTCTCTCTCCTCTCTCCCACCCTGCTCCGCCACCATCCACCCTCCTCCTCCACCGTTCGGCTCTCCGTGCGCGTCTCTCCTGGTCGAGCTCGCAGTGCCGCGACGCCGGGAGGAAGCCCATGCCGCCGCTGGAGGAAGCCAAGGCCGCCGCTCGCAACATCCCCTCGCGCCATCACGGGGAGAGGAAGAGCAGGCCGCTCGCCCTGCAACCTCACATCGTCCCCAGCGCCGGTAGCAGCAACAAGTGGTCAATGCTTCGCGGCTCTTGGGGGAGGAAAAGGTGGAGGTCGTTGGGAGATGGGTGTCCGCGGGATCCCCTCTGCTCCATGGCGTTAGTGACAAAATCCCCAAGCCCTAGGTAATTTTCTTCTTGTTCAGGCCATGAATCATCTCCTACTCCCGGTGCAGCTTAATGGATTTATTTCTTCCCCTGCACATCTTCTAATGGAGCCAGTAATGTATCGATGTGAATTTGTAGTACTGCCGTATCAGATAATGACAAAAGCCTATTACCTGGGACATATGTGAGGAAGGGTTTCGCCAATAAGGGTATACTGAGATGTACAAGCATATTTTCATCATGTCAGGTCACTGACTTGGATTGTTATTATTGCTTTTGCATGTGTGAAATTTCATATTTGTTTGTGTAGGTTTTCTTTTATCTCTGCAAAACAAAAAAAAAAAATAGTGGGATTAATCTATGTATTATCTTTGCATTATTGTTTATTCAGTAAGTTCTTTTTTTCTGAAGTTTATCCTCAATCACCGATAGTAACTCGAGTTGTTGGTCTAGCTGCTTGCAATAGGTCAAGATTATGGATCATGCTTGTGCGATGCACCTATTTGGATTGGACAAGAACTGAAATAACTATGTCTATGTTAGGATCCTGCCACTAGACGTTCTTGTGCACTCTCCTCATGACACGGTTGGTGGAGGGCTTACTGGAGAAACAAGCTGTTCATGGCACCGTTGCTGATGCCCTTGCTGATGTCCCCGCCCATCAGCCCAGGAGTGTAGCATCTACAGGTTACATACTCTCCATTCTTTCTCACATGTCAGGAATCCGAATTGGTTATTTGACTGTTTTTGTGCTTGGTAACTGTTCCATCGAGAAGTTGTTAATTGTTTGATCCAAGTAAATTTTCCGTTTATATTTGCGAGCTTCATTATTCTTTGAAATTTGTTGCAGGTATCATGTAAATGCGTGTCCCATGCTGTTAATTGGATTATTGCAATTATTTGAGTGGCTCAAACTTCCTGGATAGTGATATTGAAGGGATTTCTACTGTATGAAGTTTAGGCGATGAAGGTCATTTTTCTGTACTCTCTTGCTTTAGTGCATTTCACATATCCTCTCACAATACATAGCTCAACTAGATTATTACCGTTGCTAATCATCCCTGCTAATCATCCCTTCTTGCAGATGATAAGAAGATTCTTGACTATACAAACCAGTATTTAGCTGCCAGGGTGTCATTTTCTTGTTGTGGGGGAAAGTGTGTTACAACCATTTTTTGGTCTCTTATGGGATAAGGTGATAACTAAAAAGTTATTTGGCGAGATTTTGGTCTGATATTCTTCGTGTTCTAAAAAACATTTTGTATCTATGTAGCTATGTATTTATGTGGGATAAGGATCATGGACAGCGGAGAACTGCACCGCACGAGAGGAGGCAGGAGGAGCAAAACTACTCTGCTCCACCACCTCCAAGCCCACTTTGGAGTCTGTGATCTCTCTCTCTCTCTCTCTCCCTCTCTCCCTCTCTCCCTCTCTCCCTCTCTCCCTCTCTCCCTCTCCCTCTCTCCCTCTCCCTCCCTCCCTCCCTCCCTCTCCCTCCCTCCCTCTCCTCCCTCCCTCTCCCTCTCTCCCTCTCTCCCTCTCCCTCTCCTCTCCTCTCCCTCTCCCTCTCCCTCTCCCTCTCCCTCTCCCTCTCCCTCTCTCTCCCTCTCTCTCCCTCTCTCCCTCTCCCTCTCCCTCTCCCTCTCCCTCTCCCTCTCCCTCTCTCTGGAGCTGCAAGCCTCAGCATGGCGCTTTGGAGCCTGAGGACTAGGCATCCATGGCAAGGGGTGTTGGTGGACGCCGCATCTGGTTATGCCCCTGCTGCCGTACATGCTACCACCTCTTTCTTTATCTCCCTAATTTAATTTTTTTATAGTTCTATGCTTGAAATCCAATGAGAAATCTAATGATTTTTCTGTGGCTATTGTACAGATATGTTCTAATACTGTCCGATTTCTCAGTTTTAAAATTGCTTGTTGTGAAGATTCAGTTAAGTGTAATGTTCCATCACTGTATTTGCAAATTGACTACTGCAAGGTTTTTTGCTATATTTTTTAAATATTTTATCACCTTCTCTTCATGCTCTTTGCAATACCCATTATTCATCTTAGCAATGCCCATTTTTTCATACAGATCACGGTCCATCTGCCCCCAATAGCTCTTGGTGAAAGAGAAAATGGGTGTTGTTCTAACGAGTAGAAATTTCCCGTTTATACGTGAGAGCTTTGTTCTCCTCTAAAATGGACTGAAGGAGGTATCATATGCATCTTGTGCCTAGAAGTTAAATATAGTTCTTCCGTTTTCCTACAATGGGCTCATGTATGTTAGCTTTGTGATGTTCGTGTAGGTGTAGATTGATCTGAACCATGAACTAACTGTTTATGGATGGAGGGTGAACATTATCAGATGGTAGGTATAATTTTTTTTCTATGGTGCCTTCTAAATCTCATAGGAAATAAATCATGTAGTTAATAATTTTATATCCTTTATTAGCTTCTCAACCGGGCTATCTTATTTTTAACCACCTCATGGCCACTTGAGTACTTATGGAAGCATGACTCCTGGTAGTCGCAATGCTCTGGAATTATGATCGTAACATCAACAAGTAGTAAAAACTCATCTCGCCTGAATTAGATTTATTTGTAATCATGCAGCAGCAGATCACCAGTAGTTATGATTTAACACTCTGTGTAGCTCAAATAATGGTAGCTAAGTATG